>CM052370.1:28382917-29050337 GCA_028551485.1 Casuarina cunninghamiana | reverse complement strand
AGCAAAAGTAGAATAACATTCCTTTTTTATGATAAAAAGTCCTTTTCAAAGTTTCTATAAAAGTTTATATATGACTTGGTATTTATATTTAAATATTTTATGTTCATTGGATACCTCAACTCTTAAAAATTATATAATCATATCTTTATTATGTTCATTCCAAAGGATCTTGCTGCAGTGTAGCTAAGTAACTGGGTTGTAAGTTTATATTAATGAAGGTTAGAAGACAAAATAAACATATTGTTTTAGTACCACTCGTAGCAGCAGCTTCCCTTGAAGCAAGTACTGAATTACTTATATCACATTGAAGCTGTTCAATTACTATCTTTAGATATTTGCCGCCACAACCAAATAAGGGAGCAAGATGGACGCTCTAGTGTATCCTGGATTATGAAATTATTATGCCATTCAAGTGCTTTACTAGAAACACTAGTTTATCTTAGTTATCAGGTTCCATGTGCACTCAGACGGCGCGGGCGCGCGCGGAGGAACGCTGTAGTTTCTATAACCAAGTTGCCAAATATGGAATGCAGCACAAAAGCACTGATTTTGGTACACAAAAAAAAAGAAAAAAAAAAAGATAGAAAGTAGTTGCACTTGTCTCTTAGAATGTGTTCCCTATACTTTCTTGGTTGTCATGGTGTGATGGTAAAAAATTAAATAAAACTTACTGTACTAGACATAAAAGAAAAAGAAGTGATTGGTGTTTGGAATCAACGGTGTCGACTAGATAAGAATATACAAAATGTAGAAAAGCTCCTAGCATGATATAATGGTTCGCATACAACAAAATTATTGAAACAACAAAATATTGGTTAACAATGCAAAAAAATTCCAATCATTTTAATTGTTTTTTCTTTGGAAACTTTTGTTTGGGTTCTCTATATTGGAACTATTATTTTTTATTGTATTTCCAAACTTGATGTTTAAGTTTTTAATATTTGACCTATTTCTCCAAAACTTGTGCATTATGCTCCAACTTCCAACATATACATTAACTTCCTATTGCTTTCTAAGTTTGGCCATAACCTTAGATTCTCTTCGTGAGATTTGTGACCTAGCAATGCATAAGAAACAAAATTCATGAGCTATTACTAATGAAAAGCTACTACAAAGAAAAAGGAAAGTCAAAATATTGTGGTTAGAGGAGGAAGTGACATACGATTTTGAATCTTATGGTAATCAAGTGCTATATGGTTTAGAGGATGATTGGTGACATGTGCAAATCATAGATTTACGAAATTCTGGTACTATTGGAGATCAAGGAATAAGAATATTGCATAAATCATATCTTCACTTGATTTATTACTTTGGACAAAATTGTTACAACTCATTTGGCTCCCCTTTAGATGAGACATTCATTGAAAAGTAGTCTGGAGCCAATTCTTGCACACAAGTAAGCTCATGGCTTGCTTTGCAGAGTTTGGGGCTTCATCATCCAGGCTCGAAGTTGCCCATTTATTAGAGTCCTATGTTTCATTAGTAGAGCTTTGACACTGATTCCATTTCTTTTGTTAGTCATTAAAAAAAATGGAGAGAAGAAAATGGATTAGAAAAAATAGAGAAAAGAAAAGGGAGAAACTATTCATTAGTGTCATTTTTTCAAAGAGTTTTGAAGATAAATTGATTCCTAATCTGAATAATCCTAAATACAAGAAGTTAATAAACAATTTTAAATTAGACAATTAATATGAATAAGCCCATATACTAAAAGAATTTTGTTAAATTAGAAATTATCTTAGACAAAATTGTCGCAACTCATTTGGTTCCCTTCCTTAGATGAGACATTCCTTGAAAAGTAGTAAGTTATGAGCACAAAACATAAATCACCATGGCAAATTACACTTTGTGCACTATATGCACTTTGTCTTTATTAGTTCATTTGATTCACAACCGGCTATGACAAAGTAATTTGTTCAAATTTATCTAATGAACCACCCAAGTCTCTTCAAATCAAACCTCACATTCTTGTGAATTTTTTATCCATTAAAGTCTTCTAAAACAACCTCTTCTATAATGAGACCTTTAATGGAATCTACTACTTTTCTCTTTGTCGAGGTGATGATAATAGTAGTACCTATAAAAGGTTTATTATCTATGCAATTTTATTGGTTTCAAGCTTAGGCTCACTGAGAAAGAGGTCTCAAAGTAATTGACAAATAACATTGTACTCTTGGAGCCAATTCCAGTGCATAACTAAGCTTGTGGCTTTCTTGGTAGAATTTGGGGCTTCCTCATTTAAGCTCGAGCCCACCCATTTATCACAGTCCTAAGTTCCATTGGTAGAATTTTGGAATTATTCCATTTCCTTTTGTTAGCCATTGGAAAAAAAAAGTAAAAAAGAAAAGGGATAAAAAAAATGGAAGGAAGAATAAGGGAAATCGTTGTGATTTTTTATCCACTAAAACCTCCAGAATTACCTCTCTACAATGAGACCTTTAATCTATTGCTTTCTCTCTATTAAGGTGATGATAATAATAGTACCTATGAAAGGATTGTTAGTTGTGCTAGTTTATTTGGTTTCAAGCATAAGCTTTTAAGGAGGAGCTTGAAGTGATTGACAAATAACATTATCTTCCTCAAGCCAATTCCTAGTGCAACTAATCTCATGGCTTGCTTGGTAGAGTTTAGGGCTTCCTCATTTAGGCTAAGATCACCTATTTGTCAAAGCCCCAGTTTCATTGATAAAACTTTAGTATTGATTCCATTTCCTTTTGTTGGCCATTGAAAAAAATGGAGAGAAGAAAAGGAGAAAATTGTTTACCAGAATCATTTTTTTAAAGATTTTGAAGATAAGTTGATTTTTAACCTAAATAACTGTAAATACCAAAGGTTAATAAATATTTCACCAATTTAGGTAATCAAGTTATACTAAAAGAGTATGGATAAATCAAATAATTATCTTAGATAGAGTTGTCATGACTCATTTGGCTCCATTCCACTTACGAAACATTCATTAAAAAGTAATAAGTCATGAGCACAGAAACATAAAGATCTCCCAGCTAGAATTACACTATGTGCACATATTGCACTATATCATTATTAGTTTGTTTGATTCACAGCCTAGCTACAACAAAGTGATTTTTTCAAATACATCTAATGGAACCTCCCAAGCCTCTTAAAATCAAACCCCATTCTGTGGATTTTTTATCCATTAAAGCCTTATAGAACAACCTCTTCTACAATAAGACCTTTAATAAAATCTACTTGCCTTTCTCTATCAAGTGATGATAATAATAGCAAATGAAAGCTTTGTTAGTTGTACTAGTTTATTAGGTTTTAAGATAGGGCTCATTAAGGAGGAGGTCTAGGAGTGATTAACAAATAACACTATCTTCTTCAAGTAGGTTCCATGCACAAGCAAGCTTGGTTAGGCTAGCACAGTTTGCGGCTTCCTTGTCCAAGCTTAAGACTGCCCATTTATTAGCCCCAAGTTTCATTGTTAGAACTCTAGTATTGATCCATTTCCTTTTGTCATCATCAGAAAAAAGAAAGAAAAAAGAAAAGAAGAAGAAGACATTATTCTTCAGCATCATTTTTTTAGATAGTTTTAAAGATAAGTTGATTCTAATATGAATAACCTTAAATACCAAAGGTTAATTAATAATTTTACTAATTTGGTATTCAAATTATACTAAAAAAATATGGATAATCATAATTATCTTGGATAGGATTGTCACAGCATTTGGCTCCCCTCTTCAACAGGCATTCATTGAAAACCAGCAAGCCGAAAGCATAGAAACATAGAGATTGTCATGGTGGAATTTCGTGTGTATTGCCTCCATCCTTATTAATTTGTTTGATTTACAGCCTACCTATGATAAAGTGATTTGTTCAAATACATCTAATGGAATCTCCTAAGCCTTTTACAAATCAAACCTCACATTCCAATAGATTTTTTTTTACTAAAGCCCTAGAACAACCTATTCTACAATGAGACCTCTAATGGAATCTAATGCCTTTCTCTCTATAGGTGTGATGATAATAGTAGTACCTATGAAAGATTTGTTAGTTGTGCAAGTTTGTTGGATTTTAGGCTTGGGCTCATTGAGGAGGAGTTCTCAAAGTGATTTATAGATAACACTATCCATTTGGAGCCAATTTTCATGCACAGTAAGTTTGTGGCTTGCTTGGCAAAGTTTTGGCCTCTTCATCTAGATCAAGGGTGATACATTTATCACAGTCCCAAGTTTCATTAGTAGAGCTCCAGTACTTATTCCATTTTCTTTTGTCATGGAAAAAATTGAGAGAATGAAAGGGATTAAAATAATGAAGGGAAAAAGGGAGAAACTATTCAACAAAATCATCTTTTAAGGGGTTTTGAAGATAAGTAAATTCTAATCCAAATAACCTTGAATACCAAATTAATAAATACTTTACCAATTTGAGCAATCAAATTACTCTAAAAGAATACAGATAGATAGAATATAGATAGAATATTACAACTCATTTCATCCCCCCTTTAGACGACATTTTAGGGATGTACCACAACAACATTTGTTAGTCTTGCTAGATGAGTCATGGAGGTGAATTCTTAAACTGGGTATCCAAACATTAACTTTACCTATAGGACCTCTATGGCATCTCCATCTGCTATTGATGCCTCTGCAAACTTTCTGCCAAAGACGTGCTCTGGCCTTTCCTGGTCTTCTCTAATTCCCCCTTTGGCCTCAAGCTGCTCATTCACCCAATAGAGCACAACCACAATTGTAATGAATCAATAGCTCAACCGTTTGGATTTCAACCTAAAGTTTAGATAAATTTGTGTAGTAATCTATGACCGTGCTTCTAGAGAGCTAGTTTTCAAATTGCTTCTATCGGAGACTAATTCTTTGGGGTTAGTGAGCTTCCTAAATTGAAACTTGAAAGCATCTCAAGTTTTTTTTTTTTTTTTTGACATCATTTGTGCAAGTATCATACAGAACATGTTTTGGATCCACCTATTTCTCAAACCAGCTCACGATTGTAGAGTGAGCTTTGTCCTAAAGAGTTTGTTTTCCGGTGTCTTTCTTCGGTGTGGGAAACTACCCTTTACATAGCCCCACTTGTTTTTGCCGATAAATTCACTTTTCACTAGATGACTCCACAAATCATAATGGGAATCGTCTTTCAATTTCTAGGTGCTAGAGAAACACTGGGCATGTCAATGGTGGATAGGTAGTATGGGTCATTATGATAGTAGCTAGATTCTAATACCATGAAGAATAAAGTGAAAAGCAATAAGCCTGAGCACAGAAACACGTAGATCACCAATATGGAATTGCACTGTGTGTTGTATTCACATTTCTCAAAAAATCAAGTAAAGCATTACAACTGTTAAAATACATGAGCAAAAAATTCATTTGTAATTAGCACCGATAAGTATATGCTCTAAAATATGTGTTTATTTAATACCATTGCCAACCAAGAGTCCTATACTCTTGACTACGATATACATTAGCAAACATAATAATAATTCTTTTTCTTTTTTCATTTTTATAGGTATGGAGGGAGAGGAAACTAGAAGCCAATAAATTTGTAACTCAATTTTTGGTCCCAATTCAATATAATATCTTTTGTTAACTATAGCTTTGATTTCTATCAAGATGTCTCATTTTTATTGAAAGCATATTTCCATACCTTTTACTACATTCAAATAGTTGATGCTTTTGTTCCAAACTCAATTTTTGGTCTAAAATGGATGTGATGTCTCTTTCAATTATACCATTATCACCCTTAGAATTTGTGCCAAACATAATGGTTAGACAATGTTGCCTTGATCGTTGACCTTTCTGTTTCATATGTAAATGGATTGAAGGCTCAAATTGATTATTATAATTAGAAATTAGTTATTGGATGAAAAGAATATCGTATGAGATGCATAATTTTTTTAAGTGACAGCATCTTTGGATCGCTTCATTCTACTGAATTATATGTATGGTCATATGTATAGTGCTTCCAAATATTCCAAGAGGGAATGAGATAACTGGCAATTGAAATGAAATTACGCTCATTGATTTTTGAGCATATTATTGAGAATTTTTGCATTGACATTAGGAAATTCAAATGTTACAAAAAATTGTCCACTATTTTTCCTATCCCTTACTCCTCGGGATGAACAAAACCATTATTGAAAAGTCAAAAGGAAAAAGAACCAGATTTAAAAGAAAAAATTAAATAAAAAATTTTTAAAAAAAAAAAAAAAGAGACGTCCGGGACAATTGCTTGTGGCTGTGAATCAAGAAATGAGCCAAAGGTCAACACTTCGGAAGATCTGCTGGAGGAGGAGGTAACTTCTGATTTGATCCCTTTCCATCTAAGACCAACCAAGCCATCTTCAAACCCCAGCTCGTATGGATCTCCAAGTGGCAATGCATGAACCATACCCCTGTTGCCAATAATTACCCTCATTAGCTTCATGAAGTTGCAGCAACATACCACCTACCTAATATATATGTTAGATTTTTTATTTTTTTTCGTTGTTCATACCCACTTCTTTAACATTTGTTTAGATTTTGTCAATACAAACTAGTATTAAATATGAATGAGTCTCATTTCGTTGTGCTATATCATATGTTGCTTTTTATTTCTCACCTGGGTTATCTGCTAGGAACCGGATAGCAACCCAGCCACCTGAAGGAACGCCCACAGTGTTTCTCTCAATAGGGTCAACGAGATTGAAGCTTGCAGGGTCGTTATTCGGATCAAAGTTCCCAAAACCTTGCCCAACTACAAAGAAGTTAAAGCCATGAAGATGAAGAGGGTGGCTCTCGGCACCAAGAATGCTTGTATCCTGCATCACAAGCTCCACACTAGCGTTAAAAGGCAAAACTACCAGCTTTGTCCCATTTCCCACCATTGTGTTGTTAGGTGGGTTGCCGGTGTAGTTGAATGAAACTAGAGGACTAATCGGAAAGTTGGGGCTATAAACTCCATTTGATTTGCCGAAGAAATGGGCTTGGAGGAGGGCGGTCGGAAGTGCAAAAGATATGTTATTGATAGAAGCTGCAAACATTGTTCCATTGGGACCCTGGCACGTTTGGTTCTGCTGGCAAGGACTTGTTCCAAGGCCTATCGTAAAGAAAAAACGTTATCAACTTTCTGGGGGACATTAGCGGGGAACTGAGCATTTGCTAAACTACGAAGTTTGGCGTGAAATTTGCAGCAAAGGAAGTGTCGTTGAGAGGGGAAGAACGGGTTTAAAGAGTTGAAGCTTTTTCATGGAGGGGATTGAGAAGGTGGTGGGTAAATGTTGATATTCTAAGATACCAGCAACGGTGGAATTGTCGAAAGTGCCAAGGCCAGTCACATATGGTCGAGCAGTCATGAAGAATGTGGCATTTGGGATGTGGGTTTTGGTCTTAAGAAGAACATTTGTGGTTTGTCCCGGGGCAAGGAGAATCGTTTCGTGTCAAAGGGTTTCACATAAACAGCATCGGCTTCAACGACAGTGAGAGTATGGTTTGCAATGCTGAAAAAGAGCTCGTCATTGAGTGCCGCGTTGATTAAACGAAGAAGGTAAGTCTTCCCGGGCTTCACCTTCAGTTTGAACGTATCTGCCAAGACCCATGCATTTGTTAGCCGCAGAAGAAGAGAATGAGAGAGAATAATAAGTATATACATGAGAGATGATTAATAAAGACTCTGATTTTTTTTTTTTTATATAGGTTTGAGTTAAGGGGGTGCGAATCGAGAACCTTATAATTAGAAGTCGATAGCTTAGCCAGCTATGCATTTATATAAAGCAAAAATAATTTTCTCTTGACTTGACATACTTATAAATTGTTTGAATTGTGCATTTTACCATTTCGCATAAAGAAGTTGATACCTTTGGCGGAGCAGTTATACAATGGCCCTGGAAGTCCATTAAAGGTATAGGCATCAGAGACATTTGGACCGCCTCCTGTTTGCATTGCTTGGGTAATGACTGCCTCTGGATCGGTATTCCACCACTCCCCTGAGAATGTTTATGGTTTGTTATGCATTCCAGATTAAGAATAAAGGTGAAATCATAATTTTACCAATTAGAGTTTCTATTATATTTCCTATAAATATGAAACATGAGAACCCATATGTATGTTGTCTTGTTTGGTAGTTATTACAATGATTAAAAAGAGATGATTGTAAGAAAAAATCTCCATGACTCACAAGTTCCTACAACGAAAAAGTTCTTATCTTCGTGGATGTATGGATTGCTTTATTGGGACCACGTGAAGTTTTCACTTTTCTTGCTGTTCATTGTGTTGATTTACCACGTACCTCTCAAACCTCTCAAAAAATAGTTTATAGATTGTCAATAGGAAAAAAGAGACAAGATCGTGGATTCTCGGCATACCAAAGATAATGGAGACCTCCTTGTAGGGTTTGGCGAACGGGTAGGGAATGCCATATTTGGGAAGAATGATTAGAGGACCATAGACAGTTGATCTTAGCCATGAAATGTGGGCATGCCAGAAAAGAGTGCCTCTTTGCCCCACAATGGTGAAGTTGTAAACATAACTGTTGCCATTCTGAATGGGACATTGAGTCACATAGGCTGGCCCATCAGACCAACCTGATTGAAGCTGTCGGATACCATGCCTGTTTTACAAGTATTATCACAGTTACGTGGAGAATCATAGAGCTAGATTTAAGCAATGAGCTAAATTGATGGCTATTTCAGTTCCTGACTTGAAATGAAGGCATAAGTTCAGCATACGATCATTACCAATGGATAGAAATGTTGTTCTGGACATGGTTTAACACTTTGATGAGAAGGCGGTCTCCCTCTCTAGCCACAATGCGAGGCCCGGGAAACTTCCCATTTACAGTAACCATGCTCTTCGTGTGACACAGTCGTGTTACGTTTTGTAATTGAATCTGCAAAATAGTTAACTCAGAAGTGTCGAAACAAGAACAAAGAAGTACAATGCAGATATCTGGATTCACTACTATACTTGTTTTACAGCTAGAGATGTAACATACATCAAATTTGTAATGCCTGGTAATGCCGGCCGCTGCAGGCTCAGGAACGAGACACAAGGCAATCAACGAGAATAAAAAGACTCCTGGAAATGCTGTAGACGAAAGTATAGAAACACCCATTTTTCAGGCTCCCTATACCTTGAAATTCTTTGGGTGTTTTCTTTTTGGCTGCTCAGAAGGTGTAGTCGAGTCTGTTTACCTCAAAGCTACATTCGTGGGGTTTATATACGGGAGAAAAAAGGGTGTTTGGTTGAGTAGGTAACAGAAGTTACGTGCCAAAAGCATAAAAAAGTGGAAACCAGAAGAGCTGCTAAGACTATTTAATGTATACGGTCAGTTGTTAGAACAACTTTAGAGTGGTGTCAAAGACAGCCAACTTCCTTGGACCTCCTTTCTTTTTCAAGTCAAACTTATTTCCTTTTCCGTGTTATTATCTTATGGATCTTAAGTGAACAGAACTGATTTCGACCTACTTGCACGCCTAGCGAAAACGGAGGAAGAAGAAAAGGAAATGATAACCTAAAGCCTTCTCTTTTTGAATTGTATATCTGCATGTTAGCCCAGGACATTCAAATCACTAAAGTTTATAAACATATAAACGAAACTGATTTCCAAAGTACTAGAGTTTAGTTTTCATGTCTTTCATTTCGGGTTTGATGCCCACCAATACTGATGTTTCGATGAAATTGTTAAACTGTAACTTTCTCAACCGTGATTCTTAGTAAGAAAGCAATAAATAAAGGGTTCTCATCCAGCTGTCGTTCTAGAGGCCGATGTAAGCAATAGTATTAATATTTTCATGGGGACAGATCATGGATGCAAATTTGGGAAACCCCAATTGACGCGATTGCCTATCAAACATTGGGGCTAATAACAGAAGCTTTCTAGTGAAGAACAGCCAGAAAATGAAAAGATTTGGATAAAAATATAGATGGGGTTTCGTTTTGACGCTTCTCACAAGCTTAATTTCACTGGATCGAGCAAAAAGTTTCAGTAGTCACGTCCTTATTTCTATGAGTCTGATCTGTGTTCTTTCCTCTACTATGGACAAAATTAGAAAGACGTGATCTGAGAAGCTAATCTCTTGTGGTAGATCATGAGATATGCCAAGCTAGTGGTGGAATGACCTCTTCATAAACAGAAGACTTCTTTTTTTGTTCCTGTTAGTGGCCTTTCGAGACATGACACAAGTTTTGAACACATGGAAATATTTCTAATTATGTCATTCAAAGGAATGACCAGTGAGAGTTATCACTTATGAAGAGGAAGATAGATGAGTCAACAAACACTTAAATCAACGGTGAGTGGGAATCACCTAGGGCCTTTTGGTCCTAGATTTAACACCCCTAGGTTGTGTAAGTTATGTAATTCTTGTACATAAAAATGAGTACATAATTGAAAGCTTTTTGTGTCTAGATTTGTTTTTTATTGATTAAAAAATACTTTTTACATAATTTCATAAGAAAATTACTTATACAATTTTTGGACTACTATAAATTTATTCACAAGATATAAAAGAATCTCTTAAAATTCTTAGTGTAAAATACTTGTTTAAAATCTTTTGTGTATCAATTTTTTCAATAAAAACCGTTAAACATTGTGTCATAATTAACTAATGATTAACATATAATTAACTTATGATTCGTTATTTCTCATCTCAAATAAATCGGTCGTCAGGAACCTACGCAGCTCTGAACATGAGACTTCCAATTGAGAGGTCCTGAAAAGAAGAAAGAGATTAAAAAATATTTAGGCACAGAAGCATATGTACACAGAACTAAAGTGACTATGACGCGATAATCAAGTAAGAAAAAGTGATAGAATCTGGCTTTAATCAGCAAGACACGGTTAACGAAAAGATGCTTTCCCCAAATCAAGAGAAGATTTAGCCGTCATAAAGCTTGGGAGCATAAGTAAAAGTTACGGAACCTCTTCCGCCACATCTGAAAGAGGATCTGAAGTAAAAAGCTTAAGAATACACACTTTTTGTCTGTGGCAAGGAAAGAATAAACCAGCAAAGTATATAAGCTGCAACACAATGTGATGTGCATGCCACACACTGGGGTTTGTGTTTGCGTTTGGGCCAAGAACAATAGAGATGAGTAATTGCAGAGGATCGTTCTTGGGGTCTTGCTTGCTGGTGCTTTCTCTACTCGCCGGAGGTGAAAGTCTGGCACCGGAAAAGAAGGTAATGAAGTACTTTTCAGTGTGTTACATGTTAACGGAAACACATAATGACCATACGTGCATTCTGCAGAGATAACATGTTCAAGATATCGTTTTCTATTATGTCTTAACAGTTAATAGCATTTAGCAGAGAAGATTGGATGAATGGTCCAGCCTTTCTACCTAATTTTCTCCTTTATTTTGCTTGCAATCTTAGTGTCCTGTAAGGCCTTCTAGGCCCGTCGAAATGACTGAAAGAATGCAGATGTAGGGAGAGTTAGTATAGCCCACATCATGGGTTTAGCAATTAAATTCAATCTTGAAGACTTTATGCAGGTTCATGTTATGTCAAAATCATACAGGTATTGCAATCATAATACTCGCAAACTTAACGTAATCTACGAGACATTGCAGTACAAACATCATTTTTTATGTGTATATGGATCTCAGTGATGAGAACTTGATGGCTAACTAAAAGTAGTATTTTTTTAATTTTTACACACACACCTAATCTTAATAATTCGGGTGTTGAACTTAAAATCAAGAGGTCCACGTAGCGCCTACTCCTAATCGAGTCAAGTGCTTCTTGACAGCTTAAAGTAATATCAAACAATAAAACTTACAAATCTAATAGAGTTATTTTGTTTTATTAAAAGTGGTATAACTTCTTCTCTTAAAATCAATCGTTAAGAGATAAATGGACTATCAAAAATAAGAAAAATGCTAAACCAAAATGTTAATAACACAAGTTTATTACTATTTTTAACTTGTTTTGTCAAGAAAAGAAAAGCATAATTTCTTCAGAATGAGATTAAAAAGCCAGAATATTAATTCATACTCGCTTAATCCATCTCTGTATTCGGCTAGCTTTTGAAATTGCAGAATAACTGCAACTACACCGTCGCCGTTCAGACAACTTGCATCAAGGACGCCGGAACATCCAACCATGTCAGCTTACGATTTGGCGACGCGAATTCCAATGATGTATTGGTCCGGCATCTGAATTCCAAACATGTAAGGAAGCTGGATTCTTTGGATCCTGAGGTTCTCGACGACATGCCCAGAAAGCCATTTCAACCTTGCATGGTGGATGAATTCCAAGTAACTGGTCGCTGCGTGCAGGCGCCGGTTTGCTACCTCTACCTGAAACTGTCCGGAACCGATGATTGGCGGCCTGGTTTTGCACAGGTTACAGCTGTAGAGGGGCCTCATCTCGGCTCCGATCAGTTCTTATTTCGTCAGTATATGCCTAGGAATGTATGGCATGGGTTTGATTTGTGTGCTGGGGAGGTTACTCCTTTTGGGATCAAGCACAAAAGGAAGGTCTTTGCTAGGAAGCTCCCTAGGGTCTCTAGTGCTTCCGTTTATGGGGATTTGTGGTGAAAAATTGGATGCAAAACATAGATTATCATGAATTGTATTCTAGTATCATCATAGACTTATTAATTCAAATTTAGTGTTGAATATATCAAAATGTATATCCAAACATGTATAATCAAAAATAGCAGCCAGACTCTTCTTTTATACTTTTATTTAATATTCTTGCATGCAAAAGGATCTACAAACTTCCCTTTCAAAAGTTGCAAAGAAAGTAGATAATTTTATATGATGGGTTAGAATAAAACTTTATAGTAGATCAGAGGCTCTTCCTTGCAAAAGGCGACCATTTCTTTCTCTGCAAGTATCATTAACAGTAGCAGCAAACTTTGACCTCTTAGCCAAGCTGAAGGAGTTATCTTTAATCCTATTAGGCAACAAGTAAAGAATACCTTCCCACTACGTAACATTGTTGGAATGTTGTTCTTTGCATACGGAAGGGAAGCCAAAAGGTGGAAGAAAGGGGCTTCAAAAAATAAAAGAATAATGGATGGACAGGAGACTCGTTATCCTGTCCATGAAACACATACTCCAAACCCAAGGAAAGATGCAAGTTGCATGGAAAAGTCTTGCGGAGAAGTTTTCTCCAAAACATTCTTATGTCCAAAAGCTTATATTACAAAACTGAAGAGCTGTAGGAATGAAAATTAGGGAGATAATAACCTGATAAGCTTGGGCAAACAAAGACCAAGAGGTCCCAAGCAACACCTTTTCACTCTTGTATTAGGCGGTTGTCACAATGTTTATAAGGTTTTGAGATGCCATATCAGCGGACACCAATAAATTTACACTGAAAGATCAATAAATGGACTACATATTTTTCAAACAAGTATGACATGATATTTTTCAAAAACTGGTATTGAAAAGATAAGCCATGACTCCAAAGAATTTCGTACGAAATTGCCTAAAAAGTCATGCTGTAATGGATCCAAAAACACATTAAATTACCCATCACGCGTACCAAGAAAAAGCACCCTAACGTTAATGCTTGTTTTTTAAAAGGGGGAAGAATTAGAGATCAGAGGTCCAGAACCGTAGGAAGGTCTAGAGGACAAAGGGGCATGGTATTGAATGCCATATACTTTTCATGGAAGTTGTACGAAAAGTTAAAAAAGAATTCTGAACTGAACATTTTCTTCAAGGGCCCGACAGGGTCTTTAACTTCGACGTGTTCCATCACATTTAGCTTCTTGTTTAAATAAAGCCTTAGCTGGGTGGTGAAATAGTTGGAGCTTCTTACATTTGCACTATTTTCCTCACAGATAAAGGAAAAATGAAAGGTACTGCTCAGACCACTTTTTTGTGCCTTATTAATGCTCAACTCGTCCCTGTCCAACAACAGTAGAGACAATTTGTCTCTTCTCCAATTTGACTAAAACTAGCGGACATTTGTGATCCAAATCTTCGTTTCTGCACAAAAGATTAGAAAATCTGAAATAAAGTACCTCCGTAATAGTCAAAGGAAAGGGTAAAAACAGCTCCCTGGTCCCTCCAGCATGAAAACACTAACAAAATCTGGGTGAAAAGCCAAAAGTAAACGGGGGAAAAGATGAAATCGTGGCCGGGAGAGATAGCTCGATCGAGTGAGTACATGTGAATCTATCAACTTGGTAGTCACGTCCATTGGGGCGTGTACATTTCTGTACAGGCACCGAGTTAGACGCAAATGTTGAGATTAGAGAGCGACTTCACGTGGGCCGAAAGTCTTCTGACAATTAAATTGGAAGTATAATGACGAGGACTATTTTGTTCTTTACCCTGTTTGAGGGGGAAACTGTTGATTATGCAGTTCCATTTACTAGTTTGTTAATGAAAAAATATTAAGGACATGAACTTCTCAACAAGCTGGTAGCCTAGTAGTTAGTTATTAGCCATTCAAGAGATAGGTTTTGGGTTCAACTCCCATGTCTCCAAAAATGCATAAACTTGCTACTAATTGACATTACCATATAAAAAGCATGTTTTTTATGGGGTTTTGCATATTGCATTTTGTGGAATACGATGAAGTATAAATTACCGAGCTAAATACACTAGTTAATTTTCGTCTTCAGATCTGCTCTTTCTTCTAAACTTTCTTTCCTTTATCTTCTCTTTGTCCTTTTCTCTTTTGGATTTACGTTTATCTTTAGATATGTGTTATAATACCTTGTCAAAAAAAGGAACGAAGCCAAAGAAGAAAGTGTTAAAGAAAAAGACAAGTTTCAATTTGCATGTCGGGAATCCATTGTTCTGACCAGGCGTTTATGGAGGTTCCACTCCTGACATGGCAGGAGGTGTCTAGATTGGTGATGTACCGGAATTCTAAATAAAGAATGAAGGGGGGCTTGGAGAAAATCAGCAGATTTGAGAAGATTAACCGGAAGTATGTTTGAATCTGACAGAACCTGGCATGGGAGCTTGGCCCCTAGGGGCTTTGTTGTTTCTCTACTTAAATCCCGACAGAACTTTTTAAGTGTTATATTTAATGTCTTGCGAAGAAAGAAGAAAGGATCTGATGAGGTATAAGGCTGCATAGCTCACATGTCGGTGGCTAACTAACGTGCTGTTTTCTTCTCAGCATCTCTTTGGACAAATTCCCATTAGTTTGACTGACGTTGTTGTTTGTTTGGCCTTGATAAGTTCAGACCTCAAAGCTTACCTCATGCTTTGGAAATGGGACAAGATAACTCATAGATGACAACTGAAAACTCTAATCATATATGATGTGACAGTGAAAATTTTGGAAATATAAGAGTTTTGGATATTTAGTTAGTTATTCTATGTATTAACATGCCTTTCTATATAATTTTTGGATCGATGTAATTTTTTTTTTTAGCAAGTAAAAGGAAAGGAAGTTTGTGTATCGAATCTAGGACCTCTTTGGTCCTAAGCAAAGCCAACTACCAACTAAATTGGACTCTTGTCAATTTTTGGACTTGGATTGAAGTATTAACGGTTGTTTTGCAAGCTTTTGTCTGATAAACAAAAATTACAAGAGTTGGTGATGTCGTAATAATTAAAAATGCCCACTTTTTTTTCAAAATCAGCAAATATATTTTATTTTAAAGAATTTTCTCAAATGGGATTTATACAATATAGGATATCATATCGTTCTTCACACACACTTCCCTATAGAAATGATACATCTTTTTTGAATCTCTTAAATTGGACTTTGATGTCATATTAAAAAAAAAAACAACAACAAAAACACACTTCTTTCCTAAAACTAACTTTAAAGAAATTTTCAAATAGAATATTAATAATATTAGATATTTATCAATTCATTAGAAACCCAATAAAGCTATTAACAGCCTAATCCGTCTTTGGCTTAAGAAATTTTAGTTCCACACCCACTTTCCGCTCCCTTTTTGCCTATATATATTTAGCATCTTACCCCGGTTCGTAATAACGATTATCTATCCCAAAAGATTGAAAACCCCAAGAGATAAACTCCGCACGTGCTTGAAGTGTCAGCAAATGACATTCAGTAAGCCAGCGAGGATAAGAAATGAAGGGGCAGCTTCTGACTTATTACTGCACAGACACGAGGCGTCCAATCACCATGCACGTCGTGAAGGACTCAAAATCACGATGAATAGAAAATTTAAAAGCCCTATCAACATTGAGTAGGCAATCATATTGTCCTTTTGTGTTGACAAAATTTACCATCCCTTCCATTTGGGTACTGAAATGTGACAAGACAGTTAAGATAGCTGCAGGTTATGGCAGTTTCCTAGCGTATTTTAGGCTGTATGTTGTGTGTAGACCTTTCACTCCAGGCGCGGTAGCCCTCAATCCCCATACTTGCAGGTTTTTCTCGGTAAACCACCTTCGGCAGTTCCTGAAATGACTGTCTTGGCCCCAAGTTTCCTGCCAGAGGATCTCAGTTTTGCTTTTGGCAAACAAGATGCATGTTTCTGCAATGCCCAAAGTCGTTCGTTTTTGCTGTTGAATCTTGAGAGATGGGAAGGTTACGAGTCATAAATGGAGTGGATAAATAAGGACCACTTCCCAACCTAAGAGAAAATGCTTGTTTCTTGATAAAATAAGTGTTCTTCTGCTTCCGGCAGTAAGTCCTAGCATTGGCATTTATAAGGGAAGAACAACTAGACAACGAAATATCAGATCCACCAAAATGAATTCGGGTCTTTATGATTCAGCAGAGGTTGTAAATGTGTCCTCAGTAGACTTGGAATAGAAAGCATGTATATCCCAGGGTACGTAGGTTGTAAGAAAGAAGTATTATCTAGGTTTTCTTTTACTCCAACCTCTTTATATCTCTTTTTTTTTTGTTAAAAAATATTATATATTCTCTAAATCTAGTTTTAAAAACATCTTCTCAAGAAAGTAAGTTTTAAGAAAGAAATAAATCTTCTTAATATGGTATTAAAATATAAATTCACAAGACAATATTCTTATATACAAAAGAAAGTATATCAGTCTTGTAATAAAAACTTTATACATGTATACAAAAGAAAGTACGTTAAGATGCATCTTTCTTTGTATTATTACTTCCAAATTAATCTTAAGATGTATACATGTATACCTGTATTTCTTAAGGGATCTTTACCATATTTTAGAGCGACCCTTTTGATGGGTTGTCCACTTCACTTTTACTTCCGGCAAATCAACAGCGACATAGAAAGAGGATTTGAGTTTCTTTTGTTTTTTCTTTCTCTTTTTTCCTTTTCTTTTTTTTATAACCTTTGACAGAGGGAAAAATAAACTGTATGTTTCTCTTCCCATGTGAGAAGTAAATGAGAATTTCAATTTAGACAGTGGGTTTTCATCGGGGACAATTTGTCGCAAGGGTGTTAGAGGGACAATTGAATTCATAGGGAATGTTGACAATGCAAGGGCGCAAGAGACAGATGCTGAACCTGCATGCATTTATGAATTATGTAAGTCTGCTTATCCAGGGCTTTACGCTTTCCACTGTGAACAATTGGTGTGTGTGTTTGTGACAGACAGGAGAGAGAGGGAAAGAGAGAGAGTAGATAAATTTGACTGCAGCGCCCTATCCATGGCCAAAACCCACGTACGCGCTTCTGCTATGTGGAATCAATGCGATACGGAATGCTAATGCCTGTCATTAGCTTTTTCAAGGCTGTCTTTATTGGGAGGATGCATGCGTTTTGAAAAAGAGAAAAAAAAAATTTTAAATGAGAAAATTACACGTGAAATTCTAGAACAATGACAACTACTGCTGCTAATAATTGAAAAGTAATCATCTTACAAGGAGTCTACTATTATGAAAGAAATGCAAGGCTACAGTCTATTTAGAGAGCTTAAAATGAAGGTAATAGCCAACAAGATGCAAAAGAAGATAGTGTTAAAAGGAAAGAGATGATTAAGTTCTTAATGACAAAAAGAATAATTACTCTGTATAATTAATATTGCCTTTTTTTTATTTATCACATGTGCTCAACTCATATATTCAAGAGTTGAATTGTGATCAAAAAGTCCCAAACCTTGCTATGTTACTACTAAACTAGTAAGCAATTAACAAATTAATTTTTTTTTAACTCATGCACCCTTAATATTAAACTAAGATCAAGAGGTTTTAGATAGTGCTTATTTCAAACTGAGTTAGATACTTGTTGATTTTAATATTGTAATTTGTGTTTTTTATTATATATTTAGATCTTTTTAGTTACTTATTTTAAAAGGGAAAGTTAAACCACTTCTAACACTTTATATAAGATTGGAGGTTGCTACAAAGATAGGTGAGAAGAGCAAGAGAAAGTTAGGGAAAGAATTTGCACCTAAACAAATGTAGCTTAAGTACTTCTACGCTAAAGCAAGTTGTCCTAATAAAATTTTGAGTTAAACTAAGAACAAGAAACATGATGATTAATAAAGCTAAAGAAAATAGTGGAATTGATAGAAAACCATAATTGAAGTACAAGAAGTTAGTGCTTTAACCGGATCGTTTGTGGAAGTGAACATTGCTGTAGGATTTGATTGTTTTGTCGGCCTTAGGACTATGTTAAACAAACTTGAAGGACATGGACCAAACATACTTTAGGAGTAGCTGCTTGCCTTTTCACCAACCCGTTCCTAACAGGTGGAAGGATTTGAGACAAAAAGAAGGAACCAAACATTAAAAAAGAGAAGGACAGAACGGAAGGGAACATTTATTCACCACGTGCTTTTCTTAACTCCGGACTAAAACTTAATGTCATGTATGTTTTTCTCATGTACAAAGACTTATTAGTGCTTATCAACCTTGAGAAATTCTTTAAAGCTTCAATTTCCTGAAAGTAATCAACTAGTTTCCGTAAATTCGTAACGTTTTCTTCCTTCAAAACCTGGAATTTTGGTTAGGTGGCCCAAATTCCATTAACCTCTTCTTAAAATCAGATCTAAAGAGGATTTAACTTGAGCTACTGACTTTATTACGAAAGTAAACATCCCTTTTTCTTATTACGAGAATGTGTATTTCTATTTCCCTTGATAATTGTCATATATTTAAATATATCATGAAATTATGTTACAATAGTTCAAAACAAACATTCATCACCTAAGCTTAAAATAACTTTTGAAAATAATATGATCTCTTGAAAATATTTCTTTACAATTTATAGGTCTTGTTTTTCTATATAATAAAATATTATATCTCACATCCTTCTTGAGCTTGATACTTTCAAGATTTTGATTTTCATAGTTTCTTCTATCATTTCATTCTAGATGTAATAAATTATAATTTTAAGAGACACATTCAACAGAATTGTTACAAAACTCTTACTTTTTATAACTTTAATTACTCAGTTCATTTTATTTCCCATTCATCATTTTTTTCAGACTGCATTTTATTTTTAAAAATAATTTTCAAACAAAATTTGTGTTATATAAAATATTTTTCATATATAAGATTTTTTATTTTTTACCCCGTTGTGGCTTGAGAAGCGTATCCACCACGCGCCTAAAGGGCAGGTTGGCCGAACTGATCTATACCCAGTGGACACAAAGAGACCCTCGTGTGAAACCCAGCTTCGTTGGTGTCTTCTACATTCGGTTTAGAAAGGAAACAACAAGGTGATGATGACATAATCATTTCAGCACCACAAGTCCCACTCAGTTTTCCATCATCATTCACAGCACAGATTCTCTCTCTCTCTCTCTCTCTCTCTCCTCTCTCTCCTCTCTCTCCTCTCTCTCTCTCTCTCTCTCTTTATCTCTGTCTGTGCATGGAGGGACTGAAACCTACAAATGAATGCTCCTGCAGGCACACATCAGCATGACAAATCTGAACTAGTTGCCTTCCCTTCCTTTTTAACCTCCGCCTTTATCTGCCTTCTCTCTCACTTTACTTCCATTTTGTCTCTCACTAACCATTCCACTTTCTCTCTCTGTCCCTCCGTTCATACCTCTCATTCAACCCCTAACGCTTCCAAGAAAAATGTCCCCAACAGCTTCCTCAAGATGGTGCCCAACCCCAGAGCAACTCATGATCCTGGAAGAGATGTACAGAAGCGGGATCAGAACCCCCACCGCTTCCCAGATACAGAAGATCACCAGCCACCTCTCCTTCTATGGCAGGATCGAAGGCAAGAATGTTTTTTACTGGTTTCAGAACCACAAGGCAAGAGACAGACAGAAGCTCAGAAAGAAACTCAGTAGGCAGCTGCAGCTCGAGCAGCAACAGCAACTCTACTATTATCAGATGAATCAGCCCAGCCAACAGTTTCTCGGCTACTTTGAATCGACTGCCGGTTCTTCTGCTCGTCAACAGTTTCCTTATGAAGGCTCAGCTCGCTTTCTTCCACAGGTAAATAGAAATAATCACGAGCTTCCTAACTGTTATAGCTTCATTCTTTCAGCTGCTAAATCTGCCTTACATATCTTGTCTGTTCTGCTTCACGGTCGGTGAAGCAGGACTTCTCAGACAAGACAAAATACCCTTCAAAGATGAAATAGAAGTAGAAAGAGTGAACTTTTTCGTTCAAAATGATTTGGGGATAATTTGTCTGGTCTTACTTCATCCAATTAATGATTAGGTTAGACATGCAAGTATCTTCTTCTGTATACTCGTGTGAAGACATGCAGAATCTCTCGCATTCTCTTTTCAGATTCTGTAATTAGTTTAAGAACAAGAGAACACAAAGGTTTAAGGGTATTACCTTTTTCTACTTGTTTATTTACTCATAACACGCCTTTTCATCATAAGTTCTTTGTTATGGGTAATAGTATGAGACAGATATGTTTGAGGCTGACGGAGGAGTTCGTACACCATGAAAAAGGAAGAATCGATGCTGTACTTTTGTCGTCTCTGCTTTTTGAAAGCTTTTAGTGATGATGCTTTATGATCAGGGAGGAGTTGCAGGTGCATCGTCAACACAAGCCATGAGTTATCCATGGAAGATGGATTCCCCTCAGAGCGTCATCCAGATGGAGAAACCGATGATGTCAAAGTACGACCCTGAATGGATGAAGATGGCAGGAACGAACCCAAGCTTCTCCAGCTCCTCTCGACCTCCCCAAACGCTCGAGCTCTTCCCGATCACCGCCACTAACCTCAAAGAAGAGTGCACCACATCGAAGCAAGTCTGATATATTATGGATAGTTTTAAGTGTTTATTTATTGTTGTCTTGGTTTCTGTTCTGTTTGGAGACTCCAGGGTGAAAGATCTCAATTGTCTAATGAAGTAATGGTACTTGTAAAACAGTGCTACTACTACCTATTTGCACTGTGTATTTCCACAAGTGAAATGTGCATCGGGCTTGACACTTGTGCTGCTTTTTCTTCTGAGTCCAGCTTGTCTGTATCATCTTAAAGCTGCATATTGTAACACCAACACTTGGGAATACGTGGTCGATATCAACTTTTCGTTGGTCTTGGACCTTTCAGACAAGTCAACGCAGCAGTGATTTGGTTACAGACGCAATAACACTACTTAAAACCCGATCTAGAAAATGTTTCCCAAACCAAAAAGTTGATAAGTAGCTGCAGGCATGTGGTTGTACGAATTGGAAGTTTGAATTAATGAGTGTCATAAAATAATAAAATAAGTCAAGCATCGTCAGAAAGCATATACATTATTAAAATTTGATGTATCCTACCCTATTGTGTTACTCAAGATAAGTATTCCATTGTAATGTCAAAACTTAGATTTGAAATGAAGCACGTTGTAGCTTTTGTGGGTTAGGATCTTGTGATAAGTATCTTTTACACGTTTAGGGAGTGAGAGCATATTGACAAGGATCTTATGGTAAGTATCTTTTACACGTTTAGGAAGAAAGAATATATTGATGTTTAGTGTATATCTTACATTGTTATATTAGTCAATTAAAATCCTTATCTATGAAAATAGCTCTCTTTCTTACAAACCAATTTTAAACAAGTTAATGAGCATTCTTACGTATGTGATATTAGTTTTTAACTTTAAATTCTAAATTTTAACCCAAACCCATCTTGCTTTTAAGGGAATAATCAATACTTCTTTCTTGAAAATATCTCTCTCTCCTCCGCCGACGCCACCCCCCCCCCCCCCCCCCCCCCCCCCCCCCCCGCCGGGGCGAAACTACTCCTTCGAACTTGAGGGTAAGAGTTAGTTTAAATAAACAAATAAATCTTTAATACTTATAGGTTTTTAAATTCCTATTCTTTGGACATAAGTAATTTTTTTTTTTATGTGACAAATTAAGAACACACCAAATAAGCATTTCATTCCGAATCAGAATTTAGAATATTTTACAAGAATAGATATGTCTATGGGTATTTATAGCAACAACGGTTGCAGTTTGATGCGATCAACTAGTTATATGTTTCAAATCCTTTTTCCATTTTTGTATCGCTATAGATTTACAAGAAATACAGAAGTAAGAACAAGAAGTTGCAACCTGAGCCCTCCATGGCATTCGGAGGCTTTACCACTTGGGAGGCCCCAAAATTGGAACCTCCATCTCCCCCAATAAATCCCCTTAATCCCCTACCCCCATCTATAAAAAGAACATGAAACTTAAAATAATTGAATGCAAAAGTGGACTTTCTTTCCCAAATCCACAGATATCTTATTGTTATGCTCCTTAAGCCAAAATCTATATTATCTTTTTCTTTCTTTCTCTAGATTTAATGTACCAATCATACTAATAGAGCAATTAGCCAACCAACCATTACATGAGGTTTTACGGGCCTAATTATGGTGGCAGGTGTAATTGCTGTCAAGGGCTTATGTTATGGTCAGTTCGCAACATGAGGTCGTCGTAATAAGATTATCATTCACATGTCAAAGGAATATTTGCATTTGTCATCGTAACAAAATATAGCGGCAGCTTTTGAGCTGCCCAAGATCGCTTAAATGGCGTTGTCATAAATAACAAACGTTGGATGTATGCCGAACCGTCGTTGAAAAGCTTTATCCAGATATAGAGGTTCTATATCTGGTCTATAGCATCGCTTTTCTGGTGGCTGCCGCCATGGATCTATCATTTCGGTGCAGGGTTAGGTGAGATTCCCTCTTGTTTCCCCCTTCGGTTCCTGAACTGGTTCTTTTCCTTGCACTTCACCGCTCGTCTTCTCTTGCCGATCGTGATGCTTTTTACCTTACCTTAGATTTCATGTTCCATTTCGTGGGGTTGATACTCAAGGACTCAAAATTTGTAAAAGATGTCAGATATTCATGTGAATCGTGCAGCAAAAAATATCAAAGATTTTATGTGGTTTCCTGATAGATAATTTATACATCATACAGAAACAATTCTTTCACTGATGCTTTTCTGAGTAAGAATGGTCAAAGTTCAATTTAATTTAAAAACTAGCTAAAAGATTGGAGGATTTTTTTTCATTAAAACTTTGCTTCAAAGATTTTATCTTTTAATATGTAACTATCATTTTGCATACTTTCTTCACATATTAAGCATCATTGAGCTTAAGATTGCATGAGGTAGCATAGAATCAACTAAATTATAATACTATGTAAGATGATGCAAAGACCTAATTCAAAAGTTAACTTTAAAATTTGAAAATTTTTTTTTTTTTATGTTAAAATTTTATATTATGTACATTATTTTTAATTAATGCACATATAACACATATAACATGCCCCAAAACCTTCTACGTGTAGTCAACTTGGAAAAAAAATAATAATAACTGAAAATTTATCATCTTGCCCTTACCTATAATCTTTTACTCCATACCTAACCGAAGGGACGCAAAATCAATTTTGACAATTTGAAAATGGATGTAACATGCTCAGATGTTGTCGCTCCACGATGCATGTGAGTGTGAAAATCGTACCTTTTACGAGTGTCTGTGTCGGTGGAGGAGTTTCTGTTCGTGTTTAATGCGTTTGCCTGCGTTGTTTTGCTCTGATACATGGTTCTACGTTTATCCTTACGAGTCCGTGCTTCCATTGTCAGCAGTTTCCCTTGTCCCAAGCCATGCTTGATATATGAAACTGAGACTGCATGTGCAAACAAGTACTTGCTGTTTTAAACTGTTCTTAAATAGATACTTCAAGTTTGGATAGTCAAAAAAATACTGCTATTTGTCTTGTTTTCAGCTAAGTCTTTGTTTCTACCATCCTTTCAGTCAGAACGCAATTATAATGTCCTCAGAAACTGAGGTTGCCTAATGAACCTGGTTCTAACTCGGGCTGTTGTGAATATGAAAGGATGCATTAGCTTCTTCTTCTTCTTTTCTCCTTATTTTTTTAAAATTTTTAAATCAGACAATCATGCACCACCTGATATTAAACCCTCAACCTAATAAAAGGCAATCTCTATTAACTTACCACTAAGCAAACAAGCCCTGTGACAATGCATCAGCTTTTCTTTCTTTCTTTATCTTCTTCCTCTTATTTTCCCATTGATTTCTTCTTCTTCTTCATGTTCTTATTCTTTTTCATTTTTCAACTTTTCTTCTCAAGTCATGATTGAAATGTGCAGGCTGAGATACTGGAGTGAAATGAACATGGAAGGATTTGATTGAAATGGAAAAAGAAAAACCAGGATTTGATGTACAAATTTGCAGCGTGGGGAACAATTTGAAAAGGGTGAAAGCACATGCCATGTTCCCTCTTTTTTCCTTTTATTGCGGCTTGTTGAATTGATTAGTTTGCCGCGATTGTAAGAACTGGCACAGAAATTAGTTTTTTTATTACTTATTATTATTACTTGATTTTACTCTTTTTGTACATAGTATCTCACGCATTACTCATTTGATTTCATTGCTTGTTAAAAGATTAGCAATTCAGTAATTAACTACTAGTGACCAGAATTTAAACTTTGGATTCAATACTCTCGAATCTCTTTTATCTAATCAAAAAAAAAAAAACCATTTTCCTCTTAATTGCTGCTAGAATTACATTTACTTTTTCATAGAACTCTTTGATCCAGTTAAAAATCTTAAGAATATTGGACTTTTGATGTTTTTTAAAATTCAAACACTTAAATACCAAACTTGAAATTAAAAATTCTCATTCCCTCTAACTAATCACTTAACTTAACTTAACTTATAACTTAGCTAATAATTAATCGACATGCAAGTAATTGACCGAACCTTTCCAACGTGAAACAGTGCTGTGTATAATGTCTTTCCCATATGCATGACATGACGTTGTCACGCTCGTGGGCCACCCGGCGATCCCATCAAACCTGAAGAGTCACAAGGCCACCACAGATGCCTGTACGGCCTCAAGCGTCATAGCTTTTTACCCAGAAACACGAGAAAATTTAAGAAGAGGATCTGGGCATAGAAGTTGGAGCCAGATTTGATGTTTTACATCCATGATTGCATTAGAAAATAAATGTGAAGCATACCTTCAAGGCCATCCTGATACATTCGCGGTAACTTGTTTGCCTTTTTGTAGACAACTTTCATCAAGTCCTCACCATGAAAAGGCTTCTGATTGTATTGCCGACGAGCTTGTCATTTACCTCGGTGAAAGAGTTAAAAGGAAGAAGTCAATGATGACACTCTGTACTCAGCAGGGAGAAGGGAATGCATTGAAGGAACATGTTTTCATCAATTAGGAGATTGGAAAAAATGTAGTTTATTTTTTTAACTTCAATAGCTTATAGAATTTTCTATAGTGTTAAAAATGATGGATTAGTGAAAAAAAGAAAAGAAAAAGGAATACATGAATATATAAGAAGATATCATGTTAAAATACTACTAATATAAAATAATCATTGTTCTTAATGCGTGATTCTACTCTATTAGAAGCTTAATTAAACAAAATATTACAGTAATTATATCTTCTAATTAGACAAATCATTCCACAATATGCTTTTTTTTCTCTTTAATTAGAACCTCTTTCGTCTTTTGATGTACTTAAGATTAATGAAGGTATTTGAAAAACTTATGGAACTAGAGTAAGTGGTTTGCTTTCTTGGAGTTACAAGGATGGGTTATAATATTACTTTTCTAGCATCTTCTTTTATATATATATAGTTAAAGAAGGAGGGAGCTTGTGTCTCGAACACCAAACCAAATAATCTAGAGCTCCCCAATAACCCCACTTTGAGCTACTGACAATAATACTTATCTAATTGCTGATTGAATTTCTCTAATTAAATAATATGTTCACGATATGATTTTTTTTCTAATGGATAAGTAGAATGATGACGTTGTCTATAGTATAGAGTTCATGTGGATGTACTCGTGAAGTAGTCTTTTAAGAGTTGTTTATTACTATGAAAACAAATGGTCATGTAGTTTTATGGATGATGTGATTGCTTAGTTGTATAGAATCTTTACTAAATGATTTTGTAAGGTAATTTATGTGTGATGGTAATAAATGGTGCATGTGATTGTTTAGTTATATATTATGGTTGGTGACTATGTACACAACATGGATGATGTGTGCTTTGGAATAAACAATTTGATTATCTAATTATGATTCCACTCTGATCATGTGACTATGGTTTCGCCGTAAAAACATGCTTGATTATGGGAAAAATATGTATGTTTATAATGTTTTCTTCAATTCATATTAATGATTCCAGTACTAAATCACAGTTATTGTTATTTTGTATTTAATATTACATCGGATGAAGAAAACCACCGCAATTTCCTTGTATTGACATTAGCAGCAGCCAGTGAATGCTTCATGGTGTGCCTTATTGTGACAACTTAGAAATCTGTCACTATAGAATACAATAACGGCGCTGTCGCGACGGCAGCTATCAGTTGAATCACATAGAATCCGGATTCCAAGACTCCTCCCTGCTTTGTACAAATCTCTATACTTTGCTGAATACACAATATTACAAACAAGAACATGAATATCTTTAAGAATGGGAAAAAGATGCCTCTCAACTGAACTTTTACAGTGTGTAGTCGCTAAACTAGAAGTTCTCCTTATGGAAGTTGAAGCGAGTTGATGTGTTCAGGCTAAATTCTTGGCAGAGCTCCTTCAGTGATTTGGTAAGCGCAGAACTTCCACAGTAGAACACACCTGAAACAACATTAATATCATCAATGATCAATTAGGAGTACATTATAATATCATCAAATGAGATACTGTTAAATTATCATTGGTTGTTGAGATATCAATCTTGTTAGTAAAAATAAAAAAAAAACTGGTACGTAAGATAGCATCTCTATTTAAGCATATTAAACCGTTTCAAGTAGATATTTTGCCATATCATAGTTATAAGATTCTCACCTTAATTTTTTCTTAAAGAAGTTTGTAATGTTGGGATATGTTTTAAGCCTTTGTATTCTCTTATTCTTAAATGAATAAACTCATATATTTATCAAAAGAAAGGCTTACCTATTCGATTAGACGGATGTGCTCTTGCTAAGTCAGAAAACACTTTCCTCCAGTTAGGTCTTGCAAAATGCGTTCGTATCTGTTGTAACAACGTGTTAAGAGACGTATAAAACTTAGTTCAGGCGCATGACATAACAGTTTTTGTTTACTGGGAAAATACCCGGCTTTCAGAGACAACATCGACTCCATTCTTAGCATGTTGCAGCTGCTGCACCATAGCAATGAGAGCAGAACGTGCATCTCCTTCTTCGTAGACACTGGTGAGGTAGTTGTGCATTTCTATGATATTCTGCAAGATAGAAGAGAACAGAGGGGTTCTAGTTAATCGATTGATGAAAATGGAGGAAATATGAAGTGAAGCTGTTTTGCTGTTTCAAACTCACATTGTGATCGTACTCTGCAACGTCATCCATGACTCCTTTGAACCACTCAAAGGAGCCTTGTTCCCTGGTTACCCAATAAAAATATGCTCTTTGAGGACACTTGGAGTTTGCTACATGGTTCTGTATTGGATCCTGCATTGTGTTATCTTCTCAATGTCATTGCCGTGTAAGTCCACACTTCAACAAATTCATATCTGGTTTGCATTTTCACTTACAGCTTCAAGGTCATGTGGCTTCATGTGATTTAAGAGATCTTTTAAAATGCTGATGAATGGAGTAGCCCCGATACCTAGACCTATGAGCAAAAGGATGTCAAACTTCTTGTAATTCTGAGCCGGGGCTCCATATGGTCCCTTGATGAGGATCCTTGGATATCTGCCATAACAAAAGAGGAGATTTGAGTTTTGCTATCACGATCAGAAATGCAAAATGTTTGGTCAGGCCCCTGCTCACCCTGCTTGTGAGTGTTCATAGTCTGAATGCGCTTTAGTTTCCATTCTCACGAGACTTCCTCTCCTTCTGTGTGTACTCTCTGCTTCACAGACCTGCATATCTTTGAGTTAGAAGTCAGCAGGAAAAAGAATCCAGTGGATTGTCTCAAAATTTCTAAATATGGATCATGCAGCAAACATACATGCAACAAATATCGAAAACAAAGAGTTTATGTTGTTTGAGAATAATGATCCCTACGCCCACAAAAGCAGCAATCTATTATTGTTTATAAATTTCATATACTTTGAATCTACTAAAGAATTCCCCATTCTAGGGGCTCTCTCTTGTTGGTCATCGTGACCACTCTTCAAATAATACAGTATACAGAGGATTTTCCAAAGCCTCTATAACTAACACTTTATATCTAATTCATAGGCAACTTAGGAAAAACTATAATTGATAATTTATAGGTCAGGATGAAATCAGGCACCAAGAATAATGTGAATTCAATGTGAGTGATCCCAGAGCAATCTTAGGAAATAAGCACTTCACCTGTGCAAATCTGGTTTTAAGCTCTGTAGTCCAGTCCCCTAAGGTCCTTATGTGAACACTCAAATAGTCATCTCCTGGAGCTGAAGTGATGGAGAAAGGATGCCTGCAACAAAATGAAATTTAGTGTTCGAATGTGAAGATATTGCAGCATGGTTGTTTTCGTTATCATCATAATTACCATTCGAAATTTGATATATCAGGACACTTGACAAAAAGGTACATCCCACTTCTGTATTTGAATCCTGGAGGTTTGGTCATGTATAGTGCTAAGACATTTCCTGTGTATATAATGGCCTGCAATATCCAGGAGACAGGGAGAGTTTTACTCATTTTTACCAAATACTGTAAAACTTGAGGATCAGCCTGATGGTGCTCACCTTAATGATACTGCCACGATCATTCCTTTCGTTGATCATTATAGAAATTCTTTCACCAGCATAGAATAGTATAGGGACAGCCAGATACATCCATGTCTGCAAATAAGAGAAAGGCACACATATTTTACAGCACCCCTGTCAGCTATGGCCTCTTACAGAGCAATAATGGTAATCTGGAGAATCAGTTGTCCTAAGGGTATGATTTATATCATGGAATTCATGTGTTAAATGAGAAACAGAAGCTGGTCAGATTTTCAGAAAGTTCTGGAGCAATTTGAAAATAGATGTTCAGAAGAAGAGCGATGATTAATGTCGAGAGCAGTATTTCAGAGTAAAACTTCCCTTCTGACAGTTAAGAAGGGATTTGTTTCACTGGAAATTTAAAGATTAAACTGGAAGGCTCTGTCTTATGTTTCCTGTTCCCGACTATGTGAAAAAGAGATTAAACCAGAATATTTTCAGTGGACATACCGTTTTCTTGTGCCAATCCTTCGTGAGGAACAGGAAATAGCCGTGTATGACCAAGAGGATATAGGCCAGAACCATCAAATGATGTGCATACCAGAAGGCATTGAACCCTGCCAAATGGTGCAACTGCCATGGTAACTTGACGACATTTCTTCTAAATGAATGTGTTGCCAGGGTGAAGGTGAAGGCCATTATAATAACCATTAGAACCCCTGTTATGCCTGGGATACTTTCCAACAAGCTTGAATAAGTTGGCTGCTTGTAGTCGAAATTGGACCCAAGGATTATCATGAATTTCTCCCTTGGGCACGAAATGAGTCTTGGAAAATCACAACTCATATGAGCAACTACATGGACAAAAGTAGCAATTGCTATTGCCAGTGCAACTAACTTGTGGAAGTTTATGTTATCGTCGAAGGGAAATAAGCTACTGAGAAATGTTGATCTGAGCTTAGTGAGAGTTTTTCTACAGACAGGAAGGAGAACGAGAGCCATATTGAACTTGAGAGTCTCAGCAGCACCCTTGGCAATGCAGACACAATTTCCCATGATTTGGTATGCCCCCTTGTGCCTGTATTGTTGGAATTTCCAGCCAAAAAGGACCAAGTTTATGTTTAACCACAGTGTGACAACCCACATTCTCCTCCAGTTATCATGGATAAATTCTGTGGTTTGGGTTAGGAATCTGCTAATAGGAGTTCTGTATCTCTTTGGGATCATGCCTCTTGATAGAGTTTGGGTCCTCTTGTTAAGCTTGCCGCTTTCATCGGAGCCCACAATGCCCCTTAGTAAAGACTCTAGCTGCCACATCTGTTCATAACAGGAATTAAGAAGCAAACCTTTATTGTCGTGTTGAAAAAGATGTATCATTTTCAAAATGAACGACATCCTTCTTTGTGAGCTAATTTTACAATGGAGATCGACTTTCTAACATTCTGAAGTTTCTATCAAGAGGCAGATGTTTACCAAAAGGAACGATAATGAAAAGACCAAAAGGAGTTTAAGCAGATGTTTACCTCTATATAGCCTTGATGGTCAGGGTCAAGTTCCTCCATTATTAAAGCTGCATATTCCGCTGCTTGCTTTTTAAGATTTCCCAGCTTGTTTGCCGAGGCACTCAAAACTATAACCTTTTCCAGAAGAACTTTTAGAAATCTGACTAAAAACAATGAGAGAAAACAGAGAGATAAGTCTATTTCCTTTTCTTACCTCTTTCACCTCTTCCTCTGACAGTTTCCCATCTCCATTTTTGTCACACCTGAAGAATATTTACGAAATCACTGAACCTGTTTTCTGCATTTGGTTGATCATACACACGCAAAGACAGAAAGCAAGTTTCTTACATGTCAAAGAATATCTGAAGCCGGGAATCAATGTCACGATTAGTCATGTCTTCCCAATGCATTCTCACCTCCTCCAGAGTAATCCCATTTTCAGCACTTATATTCCTACGCCTGGCCAAGGCATCGTATAATTCCCCAGCAAAGTCCTTTGATTCTGCTCCCATTCCTGAAAAGCAGAAAATCTTGGAACCCTCATTGTATCCGATTTCAAGAACAACAAGAGAGCTAAAAAGAAGGGTTTTCTGAACTTACCAATGCAGGTTCCAAATTTGTCTCTACAGAGCCTGCCATCGACTGCATGCTGATGGAAGCGTCTCTCAATGGATTTCCAAGCATCTGCTTCCTTCCCAGTTATTGTCCTGTCAAGGAACCGCAAGCTCTTCATCCCTCTTGCCGCTCCTGATTTCGTCCTCCCCATACTGGGAACATCTCCCTGAACCCCATTCCTCTTCCCTGCGATGCTATGGCTTTTCTTCAAGGATGCTTCACCTGAGGATTTCGACATGGTGCTCTCAGCTCTCTCGTTGGACTCACCAAGGATTTGATCCATGTCCATGCTTCCAAGAATCCATTTCAATGAGTCGTCGCCAGCCACCATGTCCGAAACGTTCAATGCCATCCCAAACAAGATTGAAAACTTGGTTGCGAGTTACGGCTGGAACCTCAGAAGAAAACACAGAGAAAATGAGAAACTACAGTAAATTTTCTGTTCGTTTAGCTTGTTATCTAATAATAGCTTAAAATGGCATATATTTCTGTTTTTGAAATGCTTCATTCCCTCAAATAAAACCCCCTCACCTTGTTCTCCGCCATGGAAGCTATAATGTTCTCAGATAAACCTTCCTCTCACCATTCCCGTTCACACAGGTTCTTCTGCAGATCGAGTTTCTGCAAATAAATGCTCATCATTTGCCGGTTGACCTGAACGAGATGTGAAGGAATCTTCCACAGTTACAAACTCCATCTACCGAATAGAAAATTACCAACCGCTATATTCTTGTCAACCAAGCACTGAATTCTTTCGATGGAGCCAAATCACGGTCGGTGGATGTTGTATGCACGTTCTCGTACAGGTTCCCCACAACTCCTAAACTAACACTGTAAAGCTATTCTTGTTGAACATGAAAAACACGTCGTTTTGTCGTATGCACGCTCCGGTGTCACTACGTGTATGGCCCAGCCCATTATTGAAGCAATTATAATAATTTGGAAACAATAACAAATGTTGAAATCTAAAGATATGTTTTATATTGGAATGTTGTGTTTTTAATCTGAAACTATTCATTCTTCTTAAAAATTAGGTTAGTGAGGTTTCTTATGTGATATCAAAGTTTTGATTTCAAGTGAAATATTTTTTCACTCATAAAATGAGTTTTATTATAAGTGTTTTCTAATGCTAGAATTGAAATTTAAATATGTGTCTTATATTATCAATATATTAATATATTATGTTTCTTTTATATGCGTTTGTGTTTTTTGTATAATTTTTTTTTAAAGAAAAAAAGACTCATCTAATAACAATAATGAGTAATCATGAGTAATCATAATTAATCTTTTTAATTTAAGTTAAATTTACGTTACTTATATGAAAACTATACAATTTTGCATGTAAGATATATGGAAGAGCGTGCATTTTTTCCCCATATTTGCAATAATGGAGTACTTCCTTGAAAGTTAAGCTCCGGGCTTCCTTCAAATTCAAGAAAATGCTGTTCGGTTCTCTATCACAATCATGGGCCATGGATGGAGTCTTTCTAAGGCTACTTCCTTTGTTCTTCAAATTATCTTTAAATTTTTAGCTTAATTGAGTTTACTATCTTGGTAAGATAGGAAGATCATTATGATGACTAAGAATGATTAAAGAGCCAAAAGGTTTAATTCAGCCAATTTGCCAGATCTTGTTCAAACTGATGTTGGATTGGGCTAAATCTTGAGCTCTAGTCTTGTCATTAGGAGAAAAAATGGAAAAGAAAAACACATGTATTAGTAACCGGTCATATTTTCTTAATAGTAAGGAAAAAAAATTAAACATACTAATGAGCTTAGACGGTGAAAACTTGTTTTGAATATAGAAATATAAAATCTAGGATATTATTATAAAATAAAATAAAAATTAGAAAAATAATATTGGCATGTAATGAGTTAAGATCTTGATGTAAATTTTGTATTAAAGAAGAATGCTTTAACTTATGTGCTAACTTTTGGATCAAGTCTATAAACCTTCTAACTTAGTATTAGAATATAAGTTGAATATGTTTTATCCCAATGCCATCTTTAGCTTGATGATGGTTGATGTATGAAAGAGTATGTACAAAATAAAAGTCTCATAGTATAAGTTTAAATTAAAAAAGTGGCCTTTAACTTATGAATTAGTTTATAAGTTAGGTCTTTAGACTTTCTAACCGAAAATATCACATACAAAACAAACAAATTAACTAAAAAGTTAAATTATTTTGTCATGAGGGTGAAAGTTTAAGGTCTTATTATGAGTTAAGAATATTTTTTTATTGATCATTTTTTTTTGTTTTTTAAATGTTAAATGTGAGCATTGTCTTACATTGAAAGTATAAAGATAAACACTTGAATTTATAAGTAATGATATTTTCTCACCTAATGTCTGAAGATTTTAAAATGATCATTATACTATAATATAGTATAAAAGTCAAGAATAAACATTCACTTTGTAATCTTCTAGACCTTAAAGTTTAGCTTTTATTCACATATAGTGTTTGTATTAGCACACACATAAAGAAAATATTAAAGTGTTGTTTAATATTAGAAGTTAGAAGATAAACCCTTAATTTTATAAATAATAAATTTTTCACCTAATACTTTAAACTTTTAGGATTGTCTTTGCACTTTAATATAATATTGGAGTCAAAGGATGAGTCTTTGTTTTGGGCCCTTCTATATTAAAGACATACATAATGGAAGTAATTATTTTCTGATAACTAAGTATAGTTAATTTTAATTTGGGAAAACAATAATCCAAAAGAATTTTAAAAAAATAAGGAAAAAAAAGCACTTTTATGTTTGGCTCTCTAGACACATGGGACACGTGCATGTGCCGACAAGACTGGAAGCTGAGGTCCACTCTCGAAGCATATTCGTTTAAGAGCCCTGGTGCGGCACGGTCACCGACAAGATGAAGAAAAGCATTGCGTAAGGATACCGTGGCGCTCGGCTATTGGTTAATCTACTCGCTACTGTCCTTTAGCAATCCTTTTCCTCGCCAAGCAGGTGAATCTTTGGCAAATGAACGTGAAAGTCGTTGAAATGACCTCATGATGTGATTTAGGTTGATTAAAAAAAGATAATGTGAAAGGAATGTAAAAGATTTAGAGAAGGTCAAATGATGTATGTGAAGGTGTATTCAACTATTAAAAAAAAATCAGAATTTATTTTATATATAATTAACAATATATTAAGTTAATCTGACTTTTCATTCTTTTTTCTTTTCAATATATTTCATCCATTTTTGTCTAAAAAAACTAATTTCCAATATAATATTCAATCAAATCAATCGTGCATTTTTAAATGAATATTCTTATAACTTTGGACGTTTTAAATTAATGATCAATATTCTTAATGTGTATTAGATAAAAGTTTTGGAAGTGTTTTGGTTTTATAGTTTGAAGGAAAATGGCAAAATGTAAAACCGGTAAATATCTATGTTTGATTTGTAAACAAATTATTTGATTTATAAATTAACTCAAGGATTAGTAAAACTTGTTATCTATAAGCATGAAATACTAATATATTGTTATCTAGTCACTAGCTTGATTTTCCAATATTGTTTCCTTTTATTACATGTTTAAATTATTAATCATCATGATGTTGTATTACATAGATAAGGTCCTATTATTTAACTTAAAAGTAAATTCAAAAGTTGGTGAAACTTAATTTTTTATAAAAAATAACCATAATATATTCATTAACAATATAAGACTTATTACCCTCATCTTAATATGATTATATTTAGAAATGCATATCATATATACAAAGTTCATCCAAGAAAATCCTAAAAAAAAGTTTTAAAAATGTTTGACAAAAGCTAGTAAAATATACCAAAATTTTCCTTTTAATGCATCCACGTTCTTTTTTCCACTAAAATTAGTAAGTTGTCAAATTTTGACGTCTTAAAAAAAACTATACATTGTCAAAATATTCATACAAGATGTGAATTTTTAGATATATTTTACTTTTTGACTTTTTTTATAAAAAAAAAGGTGATAATTAACGATCGAGTCAAAGTTCAACAAACATTTAAAAATCACTCAGAACATGAAAGGCCTATGTGTATGAGTCACGTCATATCCATTCGGAAAATAGTTGGAAATCTCACTTTTAGGAAACGTGCCCTTATTTTCTGGTAATGTTCGTTTGTTGAATTGACACCACATATATCCAACTTTACTTGAAAGGACGGCGAGTAAAAGCAATGATAAAAGCAGGTAAATAGAGTAGGATAACGACGCCTAAAATAAGCCAAGACGAGATCAATAGTTCCGGTTCGGATGAGTTTTGTTAGAAATTTATTAGTTTTATATTATGTGGAGGTGAGAGTCTTAATAGAAGAAGTTAAGATACTTAAAATGAAGTTCAAATAAAAGAATATCTTCCTAACTTTTGAATTGTGCTTTTAAATTTTTTTTTTTTTATATTGTATCGGTGCTTAATTAAATATGTTTTATTTCATGTGACTTTAAGCCTAATGACACTTAGTGTTTAGATGAGAGTACATGAGAATTTAAGACTTTTGAGGTAAAGTTTAAATAGAAAAATAAGTTTTTAATTCTTAAGTTAGCTTTTAAGTTAAACTTTTGAACCTTTCTAACATATATAATATTTTCATATATTAAAAAATTAGAGAATTATAATAATACAAGACATTCTAATATTAGTTCACAACCAAAGTAAAATTATGAATTATGTGGATCACATAAAGGGAAAGACCTTACATTTGAATCATAAGTCATAACATAATCCTATTCACTTGAATTATAAGCTATGATATCAAATTAAACATGTTTTGACCTTTTATCTTAAAATTTTATCCCACATTGTCAATATATTAATCTATTGTATTTTTCATATATTATTTTCTTACAAATCAATTTTAACAAAATAAATAAACTCTCTTATAATGTATCAAAGCCTAATGCCATAGGGTTTGAATTCCAACTCAAAATATATCTTTTGTGTTATAGTCTAAACTTGTAATGAAGTAGTATCAGAGTAGACCTATAATCCATTTTCAAGGTGGGTAGACAAGAAGACTCTAGTTGTTAGGTTGGCAATGGAGTCAAGAAAACATCAATATGTTTGGTGATGACATAGATTTAGGTAGGATGGATTGGTACATTTTAAGATAGAACACTCCAAAGAGGAGGATTTCGCATGACATTGAAAATGCAAGTAAGTGATTTTAAGCTTTGTGTTGGAACCCCAACCCATAACACTAAGTTCAAGTGAGAAACCTCATTGTTTATGGTTTATATCTCCATGAGATGTATTTTTTCACACTTGAGGTAAAGACTTGTGTTGAAACTTGAATGTTTATTTTTCATTTACAATATATTGGCATATTATGCTTATTTTATATGAAAATGTTTCTATCTTTTAAAAATTAATTCTTAAAAAAGAAAGAAGCATTCTAAATGTAAAAGGAGATGACTAGAATATTAATGAAACAAAATAACTCTTTTTTTTTTAAAGCAATTTCAAAGATAGTAATGACTTTAATTACTGTTGTGATTGTTGAAGTAAGATACTTTATCATATATAGATTATATTTTTATGAAACATGTTTTCCATGCTTGAGAGGAAGTGTGTGAAAATTTAGATTTTTATTTTATGTTGTTGATGTATTAATATATTATACTTCTTATATTTAAATATGTTTTCATCTCTCAAAAAATTAGTTATAAATGAAGAAGTAAGCATTTGAGACTATAAAAAGAAAGCCAAACTTAAATACTAACAAAACAAAACAAAACAACTCATTGTTTTTAACAATTTTAGGGGATAACGTAATTGGTTCTAACCTAAAAGGTTAATCTAATAAGCATAATAACTAGGCCCTTTTATATAATAGGAAATTCTCATTATCCCTTATGATATAAGAGGACACATTAATGGAGGTGTAACATCTTCCCCCACATAAATCCATGACATTCCTTTCATGGATAGGCTCTGCCTTTAATGTCACAATAAAGGGTATAAGGTGAGACATTAGGCCAATTCATAAGGTGGCTTTGACATTATTTTTTAGTTCCAACAAAAAAGGTCAACTAAATGAGTAAAGTAATCAAATTCCTCGTATGGCCAAACAATTCTTATCCTTGTTAGACCCGAGCACAACACAAAAATGGGGCATGACAATGATGTCTCTAATTATTGTCACCATCATTTTTTTTTTTTAAATGTACACATCTACTTATACACTTTGTGTTATACTTAATATCAATAAAGTTTAAGTAACACTTATTATCAACTGAATAAAGCATTTGTGAACTATCATAATGATCACTGAAGTCAAGCTTTAGAATTGTGGAACTATATTTAGTCAAGGTCCTGTCAAGCTTGGAATTGTACAAGTACATTTTAGCTAAGGTCCTGGTCGAGGATGGTCAGCCCCAAGTCATTCGGCAGATTAAAAAAAAAAAAAAAAAAGTCATTCGGCAGGAAAGTGAAACGGCGTCGGATTCACAGAGTCCCCCAACAGCAAGCGGCGATCTGGGAAGCCCAAAACCCGAGGCCCAGGGAGTCAGAGCGAGTCAGGCTGAGCGCCTCTGTCACCCAACTCGCTGGCTGACTCGGCGAGTCGTCGTCTCCGTCTCTCTCTCTAACGCCAAGGCAAAGCCTTTTCCTTTCTCTACCTCTGCGAACACGCCTTCTCTTTCTCTATCATCGGTCTCTGCCCTTTTTCGTCTTTTTGTCTTGGCCTCTTCGGCCTCGCCAATCAGACGGCCCCCTTCCCTCCACGTCACGACCGTCTTCTTCATCCCGCGACCTCTCCTTCTCTTTATCTATTGCTCTATTTATAACTTCCTCGTCTCCTAGGGTTTCGCAGATTCGCCTTTACGCAATTTCTCTTTTGTTTTTCTCTCGACGTCGCCGCACCGGAAATTCTCGTACCTCCGTCGACCAGGAATGTATCGGAGTTGGTGCGGTCCTTGCAAGTTTCGCCGTAGAAACCCTTGGACTTACGAATGAGGTACTCTTCTAGCGAATCTCTTAGTAGTAGGATACGAATTGAGGATGCTTTGTGGTGTTTTTTTTTTTTTTTTGTTGGTTTAATTGTTAATTGGCTTTTCGATTTGTGTAATTGGTGTTTAGTGTTTTTATTTCGCGCTGTTCTTGTTAGGGTTTGGATTTTGCTCTGTCCGGCGACGGTTGGCAATTCATGATATTTGGCTAATTAGATAGCTGGGGGTGATTTTGGTGTGTTAATGTTCCATGGCGATTGAGAAGAATAACTTTAAGGTGTCGAGGTTTGATTCGGAGTTTTCGCCGGGTAGTAGGGATACTATGTCGAGTGATGAGGAGGAGCTACAACGGCGGAGCTCAGCTGTGGAGTCGGACGACGACGACGAGTTCGATGACGCGGACTCTGGGGCAGGGTCTGACGACTTTGACTTGTTGGAATTGGGAGAAACCCGGGCGGAGTTTTGCCAAGTCGGTAACCAGACTTGCAGTATTCCACTGGAGCTGTATGATCTTCCGGGTCTGGAGGATATATTGTCGGTGGATGTGTGGAATGAGTGCTTGACTGAGGAGGAGAGGTTGAGCCTGACTAAATTTCTGCCGGATATGGACCAAGAGACCTTTATGATTACGCTGAACGAGCTTCTTACAGGTTGTAATTTGCACTTTGGGAGCCCCATCAAGAAGTTGTTTGATATGTTAAAGGGAGGTTTGTGTGAGCCAAGGGTAGCTCTCTACCGGGAAGGCTTGGATTTCTTACAGAAGCGGCAACACTATCATCTTTTAAGGAAGTACCAGAACAGTATGGTTAGCAATCTTTGTCAGACAAGGGATGCTTGGCTTAATTGTAGGGGTTACAGTATTGATGAGCGGCTTCGTGTGTTGAATATCATGAAGAGCCAGAAGAGTTTGATGTATGAGAAGGTGGAAGAATTGCAGACTGATTCGTCAGAAAGAGAGTCTGGTGAACAATTGTGGAGTGGGAGGATGAAGGACAGGAAACCTGTGCCAAAAACGGGTCGTCGTTCTGCATATGGAATGGGCTCAAATATGGACTTTCCTTCGCGAGGGAGGCTAGTGGCTATTGAAATGGAAAATCAAGGAAAGCAAAATGCAAAAGGTACACTGAAGTTTGCTGGGATGAAGCCACCTTCAGCAAAGGATTTGGTGGGCTATCCTTCTGCTTATCATGGTTTGGATATGAATTCTGGGCCATATGGTTCAGCAGCAGCTCTCCCTCGTCAGAGTAAGGGTGCAGGTTATGATTCAGCACTCAGGATAAGGGATCGGATGAGAAGTGGTGATGATGGTGAGGAGATGGCTTATGGAATGGGTATCCAGCGTGACTTGAAAGTGGGAAAGAAGCCGGGTCTCTCAAGAGGTGACAGTTTGGCCACTGATGGTTTTATGGGTCTGCCTTTGTCTTCAAAAGGTGATTTACCAGCCTATGGTAGGAACAGGAATTTCAGTATGTTGTCAGAGGGAAAGGTTACAGGAAAGCCACATAATATGAAAACTTCGCACGACTTTGTCAAAAAGACCAAGTATACTGAAAATGTTCAGCAATTTGCAGTTGGGGATCAGATAAAGCCATTCAAAGGCCGAGATCTACAGAAACCTTCAAAAGGAAATAGAGTTGACTTATCAGATCGCACTGAACCATTTTGGCATAGGAGGGCTCAGGGTGAGGCTTTTGATATGGACTCGCCATTTAAAGGTGATGATTGGGATGTTAGAAACAAAAAATGGAAGACAGGGAGGGAGTCTCCTGATCTGAGTTACAAATCTTATAGAACTTCACCACGGATGAACGATAGGTATTCAGTGTCTGCATTTACAGGAGAACCGATGAAAGGTAAGTACATGCAGAATGGGATGAAAAGTGGTAGAGTTTATATGAAAAATGAAGACACAGAATCAGACTCATCGGAGCAATTTGATGATGATGAGGATAGCAATCCTTTGTTGAAGAGTAAGTTGGCGTTCCCTGTTGGTCTTATGGAAGGTTCCCAATCTAAGTTGTCACTGTCTGGCCTGGATTTGAAAAGGGCCAAACTTGTTAAGAGAGATGTGAAGGAGAATGCACGGGCTGTTGATGGAATCATGCCTTCTTCGAGAAATATGGGTGGCTTTGGCGATCATGAGCATGTGGCAGGAGTAGAAAAGTACACTTCAAGGAAGAAGGGTAAGCTTCGAGGTAGCACTCCCATGCATGAATCTGACGCTAGAATTTTTGGAGATAGCTACATTTCAGGCTTGGGTAAGTTTAATGATGATGGTGATAGGAAACAAATACACAAATTAAGCAAGAATGGCAAGTTGCATGGCGAGCCTATTGAAAGATTGCCCACGTCCACATTGAAGGCCTATTCTTCTGAGAGAAAGCAGAAAAGGGATGGTAGCCGTGTTTCTGTGCATCAATCAACCTATATGCACGATGATGGTGCTTTTGAGGATGATATGCTTGTAACACATCTTTTGCCTGATGAAAAGGGGCAGGGTAGATTTGGTAAGAAAGGTCAGAGCAAAGAAGCACGACTGAGTGATCGGAATGGAAGATCTGATGCCCCATTGTTAGTTTGCAACTCAGCAACAAAGAAGAGGAAAGGAAAGGAGGATGCTGTGATGGACATAGATGGCAGAGATGAAGATGGTGATGAACAATCTGACGCACAACGGCATGTTGATGATTCCATTCCTTTGAAGCGGAAAGCCAAAAGGAAAATGGACCAAGACTCTGGTGGCTCGGATATGGAAAATACTAGGGCAACTGTTACCGAAATGGGAACAGTAGAGATGGAGCTAGAAGCCAAACCACAGAAAAAGCAATTTACCCTGATTACGCCTACAGTTCATACTGGCTTCTCATTTTCTGTTATACATCTTCTTTCTGCTGTTCGCATGGCAATGATTACTCCACTCCCAGAAGATTTAGAAGTTAGCAAACCTAGAGAGGAGCATAACAAAAACCAAGAGGGCAGTGCTATCAGGGTTCCTTCGCATGAGAATGCAGATGCTGGTATTTCAGAGCATGCCGTGCAGGGGAATGGGCCTTCTCTAACTGTTCAGGAGATTGTGAACCGTGTCAGGTCCAACCCTGGAGATCCTTGTATACTTGAGACACAAGAGCCACTTCAGGATTTGGTCAGAGGCGTTTTAAAGATATTTTCATCAAAAACAGCACCTTTAGGAGCAAAAGGTTGGAAGGCACTTGCGACCTATGAAAAATCTACAAAAACTTGGTCATGGATTGGTCCAGTCTCTCATAGCTCATTGGACCATGAGACTATCGAGGAAGTGACATCTTCTGAGGCTTGGGGACTTCCTCACAAAATGCTTGTCAAGTTGGTTGATTCATTTGCTAACTGGCTGAAAAGTGGTCAGGACACCCTCCAGCAAATTGGAAGTCTTCCTAATCCACCTCTGGCATTGATGCAGTTCAACCTGGATGAGAAAGAAAGGTTCAGGGACCTAAGAGCACAAAAGAGTCTTAACACCATTAGCCCAAGTTCTGAGGAAGTGCGCTCTTATTTCCGTAAGGAGGAAGTTCTTAGATATTCTATTCCTGATAGGGCCTTCTCTTACACAGCAGCTGATGGTAGAAAATCCATTGTTGCTCCCTTGAGAAGGTGTGGTGGTAAGCCTACGTCAAAAGCTCGAGACCATTTTATGCTGAAACGTGATCGACCACCTCATGTCACGATTCTGTGTCTTGTGAGAGATGCTGCTGCCAGATTGCCGGGAAGTATAGGTACTAGAGCAGATGTTTGTACGTTGATAAGAGATTCTCAGTATATTGTTGAAGATGTGTCTGATGCACAAGTTAATCAAGTTGTTAGTGGAGCCCTGGATCGTTTGCATTATGAACGTGATCCTTGTGTGCAATTTGATGGGGAAAGGAAATTATGGGTTTACTTACATAGGGAAAGAGAAGAAGAAGATTTTGAAGATGATGGCACTTCATCTACAAAGAAATGGAAGAGGCAAAAAAAGGATCCTGCTGAGCAGTCTGACCAAGGAGCAGTGACTGTGGCTTATCATGGGAGTGGGGATCAAACTGGATATGATTTGTGCTCTGATCTCAATGCGGAGCCATCTGGTAATGATGATGATAAGCGAATGGAAACTGTATATAATGATGTGAGACAAAATCTGGAGGACAATGTTGATGTGCATCATGGGCCTGAGCATGGCGATGCTCATCAGGACCATCCAGTGGTTTGGGAGGGTATTGGCTTAAATCCTATTCAAGAAAACAAATTGCTTTGTCAAGAAAACTCTACAAATGAAGATTTTGACGATGAAGCATTTGGGAGAGAAAGGCCAGTTGGACTTCTAAGTGCTAGCTTATTGTGAGCAATTCTTCAGGTAGTTTCAATAGCTCTGTCTTCTGAATGTTGGGACTCTGATGTTTCAGTGCTAGGAAATTGTGTGTTTTTCGTTCTTAACTGCCATGAGTTTTTATTTTTTTATTTTTTATATATTCTGTTCTTGAAGCCTGTAATCATTTCTGCTCTGAGCCATCTTTCTAAGCTGTCATCTACTTCTCTATGGAATGAAAATCATGAGGTCTCAGGACTCTGTCAGGTTCTGGCTCAGTTATCTTCTATTAGTGTAGTGTTGGAATTATTTGCTACCACACTGATACTTGCAGTGTCTTTGGGTTTCAAAATGGTCTCGTTATTTACTTTCTTATTATTGTCAGTGCTGTTATTGCTACTACTTCTGCTGTTGTTATTTTCGTGGGTGAGTGATCGTTACTTGGTGGAAAAGTGAATTTAGTCTAAACCAATCCTGTCCAGCCCCTTGCCTTTTCTACTCTCCGTGTCGGGCCTCTTAAACATATTATGCTGTCACTTCTTGTTCACTAGATGTTGTTTTTGCGAAACAAGGTTCTGTACATGCGTAGGATTATTAGATTTGTTTGCACTTCTGACTTATTGGTTATAGATAAACCGCATTACATGCTTCAATAACAAGTACTTCTCTAGGTTTCAGTTCTTAAAAAATGCTGATCGGGGAGAATTTTCCCAAAGGGCAAACTGTTGGAAATCCTGCTTTTTGTTAAAATTTTATCGACTTTTATTGATGTCTTCCACATGACACTGTCCTTATTTTAGCTCAGCAAGATTTAATAAGTTAACGGGAACATTTGGCATCTTCATAGGAAAGCTGACATCCCTTAAGATTCAATTTGGAATAATTTCACCTTTTCTCATGTCTTATGTGGGAAGGGAAGTTATAGCTTCATGCCTCAATCAGTATGCCGTGCTCCTAGTCTTTTAGGGAAAGATTGGTAAGGAAAGGAAAGGGAAGATCATGTTGTTGGTCTTGTTGAAGGAGACTCAATATGAAAAGATCATGTTGATTACCAAAAACTGTTCAAATTGTTACGGGTGAACATTCCACCCGTTGAATTTAGGGGCCCTTCTTCAGCCTCCATGAATTTATGAAGTATCATTACTTCTGAATGTGACACCAAAATGAAAATTTAAGCATTTCATCATCGATTCATGAGGTAAACGTACAAGGATTGAGAGCAAGGTTTTAACTAGAAGTTTTGAAACAATCATTGGTATTTGAGTCATTTTCCTTGTTTTTGTGCTTTGTTTTTGGTTATGGAACTTCATCGAATATGCCCCTCCGTGCATGTTGATCACTCTCTATCTCTTTGGTGCGCTTTTGCCATTTGATTTAGATATTCTACCTTAAATCTGACTCAGATGTTTTACCTTCATTTTCTTGGCAGGTTGATGATCAACCAAAATTTGGATGACACGGTGACATGTACATTGATGCCATCTCCCAAATGTAGAGTAGAAACTAGATCTTGTTTGAGACCATTGATAGTAGTAGGCGGTACAGGTGGATATCCCTATGCTTCTTCGTTCCATAAACAAGCCCCTTTTTGTTTTTGAGCAAGCAGGTGAATTTGGTACTCTGTAGTGTGGCATCACAGTATCTTATCGGACTGTAAATATAGTTTAGATGAGGTTACATGAGGAAATTTCTCTTCACTAGAACACCCCAATCCCTTCCTTAATTACACGAATTAAGTACAATCAATTCCAGGGCCCTAATTGTTTTCTAAAATATGATTAACCAAGTACTGTTTATCACAGGTGGATACGAAAACAGATTCAGAATGAGGATCTCCCCTGGTAAAACCTTCTCCACATCCAGTCTTCACAAGGGCCGAATAAGCCATGGCGTGTGTTCGGACCAACAAGCGGAGTAGGCCCAATTAGATTATGTCAAGGAATGGGCCCATGGGCCAGATAGTGGGCTTTGGTCCTTTTTGTATAGTGTAGGATTCTTGCATCACAGTATAGAATTTGCTGTTCAAATGGTCTGTCTTCCAACCACTAAATTCTTCGTGTAGTTTTGGGTCCGAAATTTCAATGAGGTGGGGCTACATCGCATGACTGAAGGCTTTTTCTTAGGAATATCCGAAAGGATGATGCCTTTCCATACCAAATTTCCTTATGAAACAACAAAAACTGAACCACTCTTTTTCATTGAGTTCTTTAACGTTAAAGGGTAACATTCATATGAAAAAACGAAAGGTTGGTAAAGAATAAGTTAAAGATGATGATATATTCTTCCATCTTTTACTTCTTCGTTCATGAACAAAAATCTTTCATAATATGGATTATCCTAATTAAAAGTATTATATATATCTCACGTTTTATACATTTTTGTTTTTTATGTACTTCAACCACTTTTTGTCCAAGACCTAGGCTAGGGATCGTTACCAGCTCGGATTGATAACGACCCAAGAGGGGCCCCATGGGCCTAAAGCAGCTCACCACATTCATAGCCGAACTCAATGTCCTGACAGCCCACTCTAGTCACTAACTTAGGCTCACTGTGGGCCCCACAATCCTGTAACATCATTGTCCTATGTTTTTGAAATGAAATAAAAAACATGCCTTTTTAAGCTGATTTAAGGATAAATGAGCTTTCCATCAACAAAGAGGAAGCACTCAGGAAGTTACAGTCTAAGAATAATTAGTAAAAGCTTCACATCCTCCTAGTTAACTATCTTTCACAACGGATTCCCAATGTAGCAGTCAATATGAAATTATTAAACACTATAACCATGAATACAAACACTCTAAAAATCCTCATAAATGCAGCTACTATATAAGCCAGGAAGAATTCAATGAACTGAATCCCCCTGCCCCCACCACCCAAGCAACCAAAAGAGGGAGAAAAAAAAGAGGAAAAGAAAAGAAAAGGAAAAATCTACTATATATTCCTGCCTCCATAATGATTTTCTTTCCTTCATTTTCCCCACTCTTTCTTCTGGGAAAACAATAAACGAATAAGATAAAGGTAAGAGGAGTCTAAACAGTGTATATTAGCACCATATGTTATGTACATAACTTCTTACCACTACACTTTGTTTCTCTCGCCTTAGTTAATAGCAGTGAGAGGAACTCTGGAGTCTCTTACCGATTGAGCAGTCTCGTATACCCCAGGAATATGTTTTACATCTCCATTTGCTTGCCTTGCAAATTTCGCATCCCAAAATACCTTCAGCAATTCCTCAAAAGCTGGGGTTCTGAGTTCTTCAATTGATGTAACGCTTGGGAGATTAAATGACCTCCTTCTTGGTGTTGAACAAGATGGTTCGTCCACCTGTTTGTAATAGAATATTCAAATATTGTTACAGAACACAATTTGTCACAGGGTTGGGTTAATAGATGCAATTTCTGATTCTTACAGTGTATTCATGAAGAAGGCATTTCCCAGCATTTTCAGTTATCTCTACGACCTTGTGGTAGTGACCTCCCTTTAATTCCCTTAAGTCCCCGCAACAAGGAACTATCATGGAATTGAGATTCCCGCATGCCTCATGGTCAAGTTGCAGTGAGTCTGCAAGTGGTCAAATTCAATTCATAGTTTTCATTAACATTTTGTGGAACTTACTGAAACAAACTTGAAACGTATACAATAATAATTGCAGTTCAATTGGACACTGACGGTCAATGGACGAAAGCAGGTCCTTGTTAGCACATTCCACGTCTTCTAGTGCAGCTGACATGGCGGAAGAAAATTGAGCTCGTAGGACTTGATTGGCATCCATTCCCCTCCTGATTGAAAGAAGAAACTGAAATAAGCAATCTTGAACAAAATTGTATAAAAGTCTGACAGGAAAGTACCTACCTAACAATGGAATCCACAGAAGCAACATTGCTTTTCTCTAGATTGAGCAAGGATTCATGAGCGTTCTTCCATTGCTGTGTACCCAAGTTTGCCTTCCCTAAACTGCAGTTTTTTTTGGCCACAAATTCAGGGAATATAATAGAATAGAATTTAGATCAGGACATGCCAAGAACAAAAATGTTATCACTATCCATCGGGTAGCAGCAGCCCATACCAATCGTGAAGAGCCTCTTCTAGGTCTTTCTTTCCACGCTCGACGGCAGAAGTATCCTCAACATACTGGGATTCTGTTTTTTCCATGTGGACTGTCCATTCGGCTTTGATGGAGGAAGTGGAATCTTTCATAGTTGACATTTCCTGTTGCAGTTTGCTGGTTCTACTAGTTGCACTCTCCCGAAGATCATTTACTGCCATTTGAACCTAAAGAAACCAAAGACGAAAGTCACTGTCCAGAGCTCAAAATAAAGACACGGGTACAGATGAATAACGACCTTGCAGGAACTTTGTAGTTTAAAAAGCAAGACGTACCAGTTTTTTCTTCCTAGCGTTTGAACTAGCAAGCAGCTCTGCAACTTTTTCTAACAGTTGTCTTTCTTCACTAGCAGCACACTCCTACATTTTTTCCACCCCACAAGAAAAGCACTTAGCACCAAGATAAGACCTTTATCATGAATCCATAAAATTGAATAGAGCACGGCAATCACCTCAAACTTCATTTCAAGTTCAGATAATTTCTGATCATTGACTACTTGTGCTTCTTCCACAATTTGGGTCAGTTTGGATGCATGGAAGTCTAGAGTCTTGAAGAAGTTGACTGTTATGATAGAAACTGACCTTGCAGTTTCTACTGCTCTTGCATGAGCCTATAGCAAGTAGCAGATACAAGCATTTCTTCAATTGAAGTGTATATATAATCCAAAACGCTCCGTGTAAAGGTCCAAAAATACAACTGGTTACTCACCTCACGCTGTTGCTGTGCATAAGAAGATAGCTTGCCCTCTTGCTTATTAAGACTACTTTGTAGATCATTGAGTAGTGCATCAGCTTCTGAAGCGATTCCTTTGAACAGCTGGATCATATAAATGAAGTCAAATACACACAAAAAAGGAGAACAAAATATTTACTAAAAAGTAGCAAATTAGGTTACTTACATCCCCAAGAGCTGATGAATGCTTGGAAACCTCCGAATTCAGGTCACCGAAAGTTGACTGGGAATTTTCTTCAAGTTTTGTTGTTATATCATCGAGAGCATTAACACCAGAACCATACATAGTTTTCAACTTGCCCAGCCTTCCTCGAAGTTCTTCAGTGGCCTTCAAACATATCAAAAATAAAATTTGAGTTTTACACCTGAAGAAAGCAAATAAAAGTCTTCTTTTGAATTGTACCTCCGCTTTTGTTGATACAAACGACTGCATATCTTCCTCCATATCCTTCAATTGCTGCTCTTGTTGAGTCACAGAAGCTGCAACAGTCTTGTGCAAGATTTCAAGCTGTTGAGTCAGCTGGGACTGGAATTTCTGGATAAGTATTCTGTTTCCATCATCAATTTTATCCTTCCGCTCTGAAAATCAAACATGATATAGGGTGATATTGATGTGCAAAGCCTGAAACAAATTTGATTCCCAAGAAATAATACGAACCAATTTTGGCAAACAAGCTGGACACATCTGATGAAGCATTCTCTAGCTCTGCTCTTAGTTCAAATGCTCGTTCAACAAGTGCCTTCTCTGGAAAAGTATAAAGTGGATGTCACTCACTGTTAGATAACAATTAACACAGCCACACTAAAGTAAACTTGAAGAACCATATGTTTCCAGAAATGTTTGGAGGCTTGGAAGACAAATTGCAAACACGATGAATTGAAAATGTCAGGCAAATGTAATTCAACAAAACACATCTGGTCTGCTTTATGGACTACATGGCCTTATCTTAATTGGCATTTCTGCTTGTTAAATTTCCAACAAGGTAATGATCAAGCAGCAAGTTAAGATAGAAACTGCAATTTTGATTGAGGTTGTACTCTACTCACCAGATTTGAGGAGATTGGAAATGAGAAATTCCTTTTCTTTAATTGTTGCATTTGCCTGTCTGTGTCTTTCCTCAAGATCAAATAATGCATTCTCGGTTTCCTGGAGCTTTTTCTGAAGTTACATACATTAGGGAGAAGCTAAGTTCTTGCATGGGATGAGAACAGAAGATATGTTCAACTAATAATATAATGTCTGTAGTTAACGCTCCAAGCAGAATATACCTCAATCTTTTCAAGTTTATCACTTAGTTCTGCTGTCAAAAGTTGCTGAGAATTGTAATGTTGTTGAAGTTCCATGAGTTGCTGTGACAAGTTACGGCATGTTTACTAACAATGATGCTTGGAAACTTGGAAAAAACCTTAAGGAGAAAGAAAAAAAAAAAAAACTGCTCAATAAAGCATACCTTGTCTTTGGATTCTAAATCAAGTTCCATTCGCTCAATTTTTTCAGCCATTGCCTAGGGTGACGAGAGATTAAGAAATAATCATTAATTCCAATTCACAGTAAAATTAGGAAAAAAAAAATTCCGCTATTGAAGTTTAAGGTCATAACCCAAACCTTCTTCTCTGCTTCCTCATTAAGATAACGGTCTCGTGGTATGTAGATCCCGTTCTTTTCTCTTGCAGCATAAACCTCTGAATAAGCATAAAGAAATGTCAAAAATCCACTTAACCTACTACTTGAGAGTAATTAGATTATTTCTTTGCCAAATTTTATTCCCTTTGATCAACAAAAAATGGAAGCTTAAAATAACATGCACTAGATGAAAAATCTCCCTATCTGCACCTTATCAAACAAGCCCATAAAGGTTTTTAAAATTTGAAGGAAGGTGGTTCAAATTTAGGAATACTATGGCAAGTTAAATGAAAAAAAATACTTTGATCAGAGGAATCTTATTTTATATGGTCTGAGATAACATAGAAAAGAAAGCACATAATCAATAGCAAGACGAAATTTCCTTTCACGGAAAGTGAGGAACAAGTGAAGAAGCAGTCAACCTTGCTTAAGCCGGTCAATTTCAGAGTACAAGTCCTTTATCAATGCAGATTTCATCATCTTCTGGTTAATCTGAAACGGTAATCAAAGAAAAACTGTTATAAGGTTGTAAAAGAAACAGAAATGAACTAAACAGTAAGAGGGAAGGATTTACAGTTACTAAGAACAGCCAGAAAATTCTACAATGTGAACCACTTACCTCAGGTTTATTTTTGATATTTTTAGCACGGTGTGCATAGTCTAGGGTGCTGAGCGTTTCTTCCAGACAGTGGATGGATGGGGAAATTGTAGCAATGATACATGTCTTTGTTCTCCCCCCAAGAGAGTCCCTCAATAGCCTCGTCAACTTGCTATCCCTGATATTCCAAGCATGTTAGCAACTAAACTTATTTGTCCAGGTTCACAAAAATGACCAAGAGACCCTAGGAATATATCAACTAGACATCATACATACCTATATGGAACATGACCAGAGTGCTCAACTAGTGCATTGATAACACGGCCCAGGGTAAGCAAACTCTTATTGATCTCCCCAGCTTCCCTTGCTCGGCCCTGCAAGTGACAATTTGTTCACAATCAAATTGAAGGTTAAAGAGATAAAGCAAAGCAAAATTTTGGTAAAACATTGTATTCTCCTCATTGATTAATTATAGGGAAACCTAAAATGAAAAAAAACAAAAAATCTAACAAGTTCACATGCAATGAGATCTTTCAGTCAGGCTTATATCAGTTGTGAGGAATGCAAACCCTCTACCAACTTTATATCATTTTATTAACTAAAGTTGAATACAGAGTAGTCCTATCCATGCCATACCTCCCGGGCACCAGAGCGTGAAATATTCTCAGAACCTGCAAGGTCAACAAGGTTCAGCTTCCCACATTTAATCATCTCCTCCCCCTCTGGAGTGCATTCCTTAATGTGAATTGTGATAGAAAATATTGAGTGAGAACGACTGCTTTGTTTGTTGAGAAGAGTTTCAGCTGTACGCCTTTTTGCAGAACCTTTCTCCAAGATTTTGTAAATTTCATTGGCAGTACATACTATCTCTTCTTCCAGGCCTCTCACAAATACACCTCCTTTTCCGTCCTCCATGAGAGCTATGGGTTTCTTAGATTTGTCATCTATGAATTTAGAACTCTCTTCTGGAGCCAGAAGATCTGTTATCTCCTCATTGTACAGTTCTAAAAAGGTCACTTTCATGCTATATTCAGCACTCTGAGCTTCTAGTATATCAAAAATCTGCCTAACGGCTCTAGGGATAACACCTGCATCGCTAGGAAATTCCCCATTCTACAAAAAGCAACAAGTTAATCAGTAAAAGTGAAACTAGCAGCTATCAACATATAAATTTCTATTTTTAGAAAGAATGAAAAACCTTTTTTCGTGCTCCTCCTTCCATTGTATATGTTTTCCCAGTTCCTGTCTGGCCATAGGCAAATATGGTACAGTTGTAGCCCTCAAGTACTTCATTCACAATAGGAGACACGGATTGATCATACAATTCCTTCTGTTGGGACGCAGGACCAAAGACCTAAACCGCATCATCCAACATTACAATCATTTCCACGAGACAAATCAATAACAAATAACACAATATCGTCCATTCAACTCTCTTTCAGATCGGTTGGCAATAAGACGAGGAAGTAAACACAATACAGAAATGTGAATTTTTTTTATTTGCATCATCTGGGACCAGAAAAACAAAGTCCATGAAGTTTAAAACCGTTTCACTTATTTGGTCAATAACTAGGATTTCCACGTCCATGAGATCAGACACAACAATTCACCATCTTGCACTCTCCTACTCATTCAAACACAGCATTCATGAAAACGCCAAAGAGCAATTGCAAATAATTGGGCGCTGCAAACCTTGTCGAATACAAATGCTCTATCAATCTGCTTGTTGGCTATATTCTGGACCGCTGAAACTTCCCTTCTATTCTCATTACAAGAGATCACCACCGGTGTATGCACTCTTAACTCATCCTCGCTCAACGGCCTACAAACACAATCCGACCAACTATTCATGAACCGAAACAAACCAAATTGACTTAAACAACTCGCAGAGTCCAGCTTCGTACTCACCTGCATCGCACAAGAACCTGCACATTCACACCCTTTTCTCTTTCAGCTTTCGAGCTGGAATTTGAATCGCCAGATCGCAATTCTCGCACCGACTTGTCGCTGGACCGCGGCGTCTGCGATGGCGATATCGATACTAGTCCAACTCTTCTCTGCGTGGAATCCATAGCCTTATTCTTGTTTTCCAGCCCGGAACCTTTCTTCAATCAGTGAACCTCACCGAATCAATGAGAATCCTTCAATTACCTACACCTTAGCATAATCAGAAACTTTAACCAAGCAATCGAAGTACACAGGAAATGTGGTACAAAGGAAGCAAATGTGGTAAAATAGAAAAAGAAAGTTGCGAAAATTCGGGAAATTCTTCGGTAGAAAGGTACTTGAGAGCTACACTGTTCTTGAATCTAAAGTAGATAATGACTCTGCACCAAGAAGTAAAACTCGCCGAGTCAGCCCAGCTCATCTTAAGAATTCCTATTCCAACGATCAAACTCCCGGAACTCACTCCCTCGCACATTACAGATTTTGCAAACTGAAAATGAAGCAGCGAACGCGATTTCCTTTTTACAGCTTAAAAAACTCGCTTTGACCACTGACAAAAACTCCAAAAAAAGAAATGAAGAAATAAACAGAAAAAAAGAAACAAACATTGAGAGACACACATTGATGAATCCGAGATGGATCGACAATGACCAATCGAAACTCAACCGAGAAAAAGAAAATCTGATGAAAAATCTCACTGTCAGATCGAAATCGACAATTAAAAACTTACAGAAAGTGTTGACGCAAGTGCCGGCCTCTGGAGATCCTCGAATGCCGACTAACAGCTGAGACGATTCCTTCGGAAACACAAAGTCTTCGAGAGAGAGAGAGAGAGAGAGAGAGGAGAGCGTCGTAACGTGATCGAATGAATCGGTGAGAGTCGATTGCCTTTAAATCTTGAATTAAATACTCCGAGAGAGAGAAAGAGAGACTGTAAGTGGGTCTCACTGTTTGGATTTAGAGGTTGGAAATAAGATACAACGTCTTAACGGCGTTACGGGGCGGCGTTTGAGGGATTGAGGCCTGAACGACTGTGTGCAGGATAACGGCGTCATTGGGGATCCGTTTGATCGCAATTTTCCGACCGTTGTAAAGGGACAAAAGCTAATTAAGCTCCTTTTTGAATAATTTTGAAACGGACCCGGGGTCCGTATTTGCCCTCGGCGTTCGGCAGATATTACCGGGTTATCCACTACGTGATTATTAATTTGATTACTTAAGGAGCTTTACATAATGTTTATTTAAAAAGATCACGCTCTTTATTTGAGGCAGGGGCTCCACTTGAGCGCAGGCCAATGGGCCCATCACATAAATTTGAATAATAGGTTCAAGGATTTTTAGATAACTTTAAATTTGGGGATTAGCTCTTATTAAAAAGAGGATAAAGTACATCACAATTGTTTTTTTTTTTTTTTCATGATGTGAGACTTTGTTATTTAATAGCTTTTTGCATTCCAAGCTTAGTTTTTTATAGGAGAAGGTTTGACTCATTTGTGGCATTAAGTTATAAGGAAGTCTCATTAAAAAGAAGAATTATCTAAGCTTATAAGATTTATTATAAATACTTTCTTCTTCGATATAGTTATGTATAAAGAGGACAACATGCTAATATATTATCAATATAAAATATAACAATTTTAATATGTCATTTTATATGAATGTAAAGAAATATACTTTTTATGTAGATATCATCTAAGTTAATGAGTATTTTTCTGTGTTAGAAATTTAACTTGTGAGGAAAAAAAAACACTTCTAACATAATAAACACAATAGGCAAATATATTAATAATATGAGACATGATAGTTTCAATGCAAATTAATTATTTTATCACTTGACTAGATGCTAATTTTTCATATTATAGTCATGATAAAAACGGATAATAAGAGTCCAAAATTGACAATATTCTTAAGATTAGTTAGGCTAAAACCTAAGAATATTGACAACCATGATTAAAATCAAAAAACGACAATGACCCATTCGAAAAGGCAAGACTCCTAAGAATACTTTAGGGTAAAAGATCAAAGTACCAACTAATAAAAATAATCCTATCTAACTAGTAACGATCATTAAGGCTCATGGGAAAGCCTACCAACCATATTTCTTGTGGAACGAGGACGCAACCTAATGGTCATTGACAGAACAACTCATTAATTAGTGTAACCAATTGGGAATGAATTACTTCAATCAAATAGAGAAGTACAAAGGTTGATTAGAAAATGTAGTGCAAGAACGTGAAAAGATTGGGACACTAGAAGAAAAGAAATTAAATGGAAGACAAAGGTGGGGCTTGTGTGTGGTGGCAAAGTTGCCCCACGTGATAAAGAGTGATGTGAGTAAGCACATGGCGTTGGTGCCTTCTCACTTCAAAAACCTCTCATTGCCTTGTTTGCCTAGATGGCTCTTGGCGTACTCATAAGCTCCTGATTTCAGTATTGTGTTGGAAATCAGGTCCTTTTCCCATGGATAACTTTAAGGTCACCCAAAGGACATTTTCTTTGGTTTTTCATGGATGTTAAAACGAAAGATTATATCTTCAGGCACCTCCAAGGCTAACTAATTTGGTGTTGGGTTCTTCGGTAACTTTCAAGATTGGACCCACTTTGGGTCCTAGTAAAACATGTTCAAAACGGATGGACCCACTTTGTTTTGATATTATATGTGAAAATATTGTCATTTTCCTTACAAGTGATGAAGGAAGAAATGGATTTTCCCACATGATATTAAAATACAAGTTCAAGTGTGTCATCCTAGTATTCCTTTACAAAATATTTAAATAAATTTTGTGACATGTCCTTATTTTTGTCATATATTACTTAAATCTTGTTATAATATCTTATATATATGAAAAAATTTCTTGATTTTATAGATTGATTTAACTCTTGTTTAATTTTGAGTCTGTCAAATATGTTTAATGTATAAGAACATTTGTTTTACTTTATTCAACTTTAAAACTAATTTATACTTATATCTAAGAGAATTTTGAGAACAAAAGTTTCATATAAAAAAGAAACCTAAAAATCTTTTCAATTTATGAACTAACTTTTATATTAGACAATGTGGCTATATTTTATAGATTTTAAGGAAGAAATGTGTCTTCTTCCAAATACAATTGGGGTTCTGTTTTCTATGATGTTGGGTCTCCATTTGTCCTTCCCCCACCAAATTGAAGTAAAATTTCATTATAAATCTTGGCGTTAGATGTGGTAAACTAAAACGTCCAAGTTTGGGTCAATTCTCTAGCCTGCTCTTCATGATACCATTGAGGTGTTTTGGCTTTCGTGTAGTTGGGACTTCATCGTCCGGACGTTGTCACCAAGTTGACGTATCATTATAGAATAACTTCTTGACATTACAGGCTAATATCATAACAAACAGCCATTTGGGGGAGTTATAAAAGGCACCAGCGGTAAATTGACATGCTCTGATCTAACCAACAAGGGCCAAAAGAGACCCGGCAACAAAAGAAACAAGAAAAACCAGTGCAGATCCGAAGACAGAACAACATTCTCTGTTTGCTAAAAGACAACGAATGAGTTGAGCCTAAATTTGAGACATTGGGTCACTTGGCTGTTCTTGATATTGTAAGGCAAACTGCAGAAGGGAAACTTCCAAAAATCGTTGCGGTTCTTCGGTTGCCAAAAGGAATAAACTGCGGCAGCCAATGACATCTTTGTGACCGAGCAAAGAAGGGGTTTTACATTTGTTGTCAGAAGCTACCTATTATAAGAAAATGTCCCAACCGACCAAGTTTTCTGAGAATTGTTAACAAAAGAAAAGTTGCTGGTGACTTTTTGCTTCAACATCACTGTCCATAGCTGCAGGCCTAGAGATCTTAACCTCCTTGTAAAAGCTAGTCAAAAGATCAGGGCATAACCTCCACATGAAATACTACTAATTACAAAGCTAAAATTATGGTAATGATAAAATAAGAAGTTATTTACAAATACAAGATTTTGCAAAATCCTATGTATACTATGTCAATGGATGAAATATTATAAAAATTGTTAAAAATATCATTTTTATTTAAAAGTTAATTTAAGATCTTATGAATCTTTTATCTATATATAGGGATTTCAAAACAATATTAGACATATATAAGATTTTATTATGTTATTTTTAAAATATTCATTCATTCTAAGTGTGGGAAACTACTTTACATGAAATTTTTTGTTCACAAGCAGATGATATCGTCCTTAAATTTGAGTTCTAATATTATATTAGAATTTTTTTTATTAAAAATTTGACTCAAGAACAAGTTGTTTAATCATAACCAAAAAAAGAGACCAAAAAGAAAGTTTTGAGACAATGTTTAGGTGTATGAAATTTCTCAAATAATGTAGAAAATGTTTTTTTTATAAATGTACTGCATAAGTTCCTAATGAATACTTTTTCACGAGCCGACCTTGTCTTCCTCATAAACTACATTATTAGGGTCATCTTTTGCAGCTGAAGTAACATGCCTAAAACCTTAGAGTATTCGCCAGGACAACGCATCTTGCAAAAGCTTCTTTGTCAGATAAAAGAATTCCTACCAAACCTGACTAAATTCTTCCAAAAGCTGCAGGATTCCCGGATTTTGACTCCTCGACAACTCTCCTGAGGAAGGAAACAGACCATATAACCAAGTAACCTTAGCCCCTTCACGACCAAGTTTATTGGCCTTCTAGAGAAAGTATGAGAGAAGATGTGACTGATATGCTTGTCAGCTCTCTTCAAAGAAAGAAGAGATAAAGATCAAAAGGTCCGGATAGCAAACAAGATAAAAAAGTTTAACCAATTGTCACCTGCCCTCAAATTAAAAAGCCTTACAAGATTTAGATCCTTTTGTTAGGGACAATTTTATCCAACAATGCAAACAAGCTTTACCAAATTCTTTGGCTTTTAATTAACTAGTTGAAATAAGGATTAAGAATGAACTAATAGTTTTATTAATTAATTTTTTTTCTTGTGTCATTTGATAAACTGTTATAGTAAACAAATATTTTAAAAAGTAATGCAAGAATTAATTTTTTATATCCATAGGGATTTTTTTCTCTCTAATCAGATAAAATCTTTGATATTCTTTTGTGTTTGTTACTTGCATACTCACTATAAGATTTGCATAAGCTTATAACAATATTGTCATTTAAAATATTACCTCACATTAAAAAGACCATAGTTTAACCCAAAATCTAATTTATGACTTAGAAAAATAATTTTTATATTAAAATATTATTCAAAGATTATATTTCTTGATATTAGATTTTTGTTCTCAATACTTTCTAAAACTTAAAGTTAAGTAGGGTGAATCGATGCTTCTTGTATACCAAACATATTTCAAAGGTTAGAAGTTAAACAAGAGTTAGAATAAATCAAAGTTAAACTTGTATTACAAATTTTGATCTTTTTAAGCTAGAATACATTATATGAATTACTTTTGTACTGTCAATCAACTAACCAGCAATAATCGCTCTTAAAGTCTTCTCAATAATAGAAAACATAATGCCATTAACTTCGTTCAACTTCAGCACGTGCACTTTCCACATCATGCTGATTTTTTCCCCTTTTCTCTCTCCCTTCTCTTTATTTTGCTAAAAAAGGTTCAGCAATGGCCACTGGTTCATTTCATTTAGGGAAGTGAAAATGTTACTTGGAGGTCACTCTGCATATATTCTGTGTATGCATTAATTTACTACTTATCACTCCACTTGAACCCCTTTTGACTGACATCTGCACTGAAAAGGCTTTGATTCTACTGGGAAGAGTGTTAAAGACTTGAAGCGAACCTCGCCTGGAGTGCTAGTCCCACAAAAGGCTGCTACTTAGCTGTGCAGGCATTCTGAAGCCTCCTTATTGAATTGGGGAACAGAAGTACCAAAGAAATGAATGTCATCCGTGATTAGATCTGGAAAGTATTAAATATGTAACAGAAACGAGCGAAAAGATGAAGGGCTGAAGTAAAGAATAGGCCAACTGTAGCAACAACGTACGAGCTGTTTGAGTTCAAGATATGTAATTGACAACGTGATTACATAACACCTTTTGACTAAACGATGATGGGAGGTTAATGCAAACTAGGCAACAACCAGAGATTAAGTAAGTATAAATGAATATCAAATATTTTATGTGATTCAAATAGTAAATGAAAAAAATGATTCTTTAACCTTTGAGTTAATTTTGAATTAAGTTTTTAAATTTATTAATATAATATCTGAGTTTAAGTTGATTTTGTTCTACTATATACAATATTAAGAGTTTTGTACCAAAATATAAGATGCCTAAGATAAATTTAGCTGGAAAAAAACTCTTAATATAAGAAGTTGGCCTAATCTTTTTAAAAGGCCTTGTAATAATCACGATCGGGACTAATTGGAAGAGGCCCACCACTAGGACAGCCCGAGATCAAACATGCTCTAATACTATATAAGAAGTTGGTCTATTTCTCTAAAAGACTTTGTAAAGAGTAGAGATATCGCTACTAATAAAGTCGAGGTACTCGACAATTGGGAACAATGTAGGATAGTCTCCAACACTTAATTCATTTGGTTTTTAGGATATTTGACCATTTGGACCAAGAAACAAACAGCAAACAGCAAACAGCAAACCAAAACAAATACTGAAGATTTTACGCAGTTAGAATAAAAACATTGATTTATCCTTCATTGGGGCTTCAAATACCAAAAAATCATCATAAAATTCTTTTTCTTTGGCAATTCTAGCTCTTTAATTAATATGATAGCTTAACAATTGACGCATAATATTTATGAAATTTGTAAAAATCTCATAATATAAACATCTTGAAAGAATCATATCTAACAAAGTTGCTACTTTATCAATATCCATAACTGGTAGCTGTACCCTGTAACAATTAGGTTGCGCCTGCCAGTGGGTTCTGCCAAGATAGGTCCACGAAGACCGAGCCTTGCAGGGGTCACATTGGCTCGAAGCAGACTCCAGAAGACGGTGGTCCTTCACGCAGACTCTGCCTGTGGACGCAGGAGGTCATGTGGGTACAAAAGTACCAGTTTTTTGGTCAGAAAAAATGTAGTAAAGGGAGCAAAAGATAAAGTGGGGTATCTCTTAGTTCTTCTTTAGCGGAGGCAGCATGCTGTGAGAAATATGTTTTGTACTCGCTTGGAAGGAAAAGAGACATAGGCCCATGATTCATGAAACCATCTCACATCAAGCTTTGGACAGCACGGCAGTGCAATCATAGTGCCCCATGTTACCGGCTAACATCAGGCCAAGACAAATGTGACAACCAAGCTGATAGGAATTCTATAGTCTTTGCATTTGAATGTATATATATATATATATATACATATTTAATATGATACCATAACTTACTATTTAGGTCATAAAAGACACTATACTGATAAAGTAGTATTGATTGAAATCTTTTGATCTCAGGTTTAACATTTATATGAGTAGTACTTGTGGTATGTAGCTCCAAAATATCAGGAGTGACATCCAAGTTAGGCCAACAATTGCATCAAAGCAGACAAATATGGGCAAATTCAAACGCTTAGTCTTGTTGTTCCCTTGATTAGATACCCAGAAACGCAAACCCAGCTGGTTCCTCACTGAATACAACCAAGATGTTACCCACCGAACAAGTTCAAAAGCAATTTCCAGGTTCTTGACTTTAAAGTGACATATTACCTAATCCATGATTTGAAAACCGAACGTGATATCCTGCAACAGTATTATCATTTCAGTAAACAGTGTATGTCCAGCATGTGCTCTGAATGCATCTACATCGCTTGTATTTCAAGGGATATAGTTACTTACTTCCCCTTTTTCTTTCTGCAGCAGTCAAATTTGGTAACATATTTCTCCCATCACAACCCTTCTTTAGCTGGCGTCTACAGCGATCAATGTTTTTCAGTATAGAGTGAAATGAAATGGACGGTCCAATTTCATTTGGGCTGCCCATTGACGAGTGCAGTAAGATCTGATGGACAAGTTTCCGTGCTTTCTGGGTTGGGCTAAAGGTGTCTTGGACCTGGCTCTTTCTCCCGTTGTAAAATAAATATTAATCATTGTTAATAATTGTTCTAATTTTGAGTTATATCCAATTACAAACAGTAATAACTGGAAAAAATTTCACAAATAAGAAGGATGAATGGACTAGAAAAGATTTCATTAACAAAGATTATGTAAACAAATTGTAAAGAAAATAATTAATAACAATAGATTGGATATATTTAGTTAATGATCGTTCCATGTAAAACCAAAAGAACATTTAACTCACTTTTATTGTCGGAGTGATCTCAATATCATTTTAAAGCATTGCACTGTGCAGTATTCATATTTTTGGATTTGACTAACAAAGGCTACGTAAGACAAGTTTGTAAAAGAAATAACATTTTTTTCATATCAGATTTAAAAATGGAAAAATATCCACCATTTTTAACAGTTAAGAAATTCTCAATATTTCTTATAGTAAATTGGATGTATGTGGATATGATCGTTCTATGATAGACCAAAAGAACATTTAACCGACGTCTATTCCTTTTGTATGAAAAGGTCATGCCCAAGTGGTCTAGATATGTTCTTAAAGCAACACACCATGTAATATTCAAATTTGTAGACTTGATTAACAAAGATTATGCAAAACAAGTTTATATAAAAGATAAAATCTTTTTTCATATAAGAATTAAAAAATGCATGACATACATTGCTTTCAACATCTAAGATGTTCTTAATATTTATGGAGTCAATTAGATGGATTTGGTCATGATCTTTCTATGAAAAACCAAAATAGTATTCAACCCACTTTTTATTGCTTTTTTATGAAAGGTCATGCCAAGTGGTATAAGTAACTTCCTAAAGCAATGAACTATGTAATATTTAAATTTGTGGATCTGATCAACAAAAATTATGAAAAACAAGTTTGTAAACAAGATAACCACTTTTTCATACATATTTAAACATTGTATAACATACAACGTTTTCAACATCTAAGATGGTTTTAGTATTTCAACAATGAGATGGATTTGGTCATATGATCATTCTATGAAAAATCAAAGCAAAAGGTCATAGCCAAATGGGATACGTATCTTCTTGAAGTAACTCACCATATAATAGCAGGCAAGAGTCTCCATTTTACTTATTCCAAGTCAAAAATCTACTCCTTAGGTACAATGGAAACGCCCAAGTTCTTCGTCATCCTTCTCGTCATTCAAGCTCTCTCCATCTTCCAAGTTCAAGTCCAGGCAGCCGCCGGAAACTCAAACCTCTTCAGTGAGTACATAGGGGCTGAATTCAAAGGCGTCAAGTTCACCGACGTTCCGATAAACGCAGGCGTCGACTTCCACTTCATTCTCGCCTTTGCCATAGACTATGACTCCTCAGATCCCCCTTCTCCGACCAACGGAAACTTCAACGTCTACTGGGATTCTGCAAATCTCAGCCCCTCCGACGTATCATCTATCAAGAACGCCCATTCAAACGTCAAGGTGGCCTTGAGCTTAGGAGGGGCTACTGTAGCGGGTCAACCGGTCAACTTCAAACCCTCCTCGGTGGATTCATGGGTCTCTAATGCTGTTTCTTCACTCACAACGATCATACAGCAGTATCATTTGGATGGAATTGATATTGACTACGAGAACTTTCAGGCTGACCCAGATACATTTTCGGAGTGCATCGGCCGGCTAATTACAACTCTGAAGACGAATAAGGTAATCTCGTTTGCTTCTATAGCTCCGTTCGACAACGATGAAGTTCAGAGCCATTACTTGGCCCTGTGGAAGAACTATGGGCCACAAATCGACTATGTGAATTTCCAGTTCTACGCATATGCGAAGGGAACTACAGTTTCTCAGTTCATCGACTACTTCAACAACCAAACCTCGAATTACAATGGTGGAACGTTGTTGGCAAGCTTTAGTACTGCTGCAGACGGTGGTGGACTATTGCCGGAAAATGGGTTCTTTACTGCCTGCAGTCAGCTCAGGAGTGAGCAGAAACTTCCCGGAATCTTTGTTTGGTCGGCGGATGACTCCCTGGCAAATGGTTTCCGCTACGAGGAGGAAGCCGAAGCGCTTTTAGCAGGTTCCCGCTGAGTGCTTCCCCAAATTGGAAATCCCTATCAATTTTATTCCAGTATCATGCATCACTATACTGTTATCGTCTAAATAAGCATGCTTGAGATATCAAGGTTCTTGTTTTCCTTGTTTGTAAGAGAGCCTCCCCACCATCCCCACCCCCTCCCTTCTCCATTTTTTCTGTAAGAGTACTCTGTTTTTTATGTTGCTTCCTCCGTTATGAATAAATATTTATGTCGAAATACCCTGCTGTCCATTTTAAATGATGTATCATAAGTCTCACTTTGATGATATCTTGATCTATTTTTGCGAAGAAGAAAGACTTATTTTTTGGTTGTCTTTTGAATTAGATGAGACCTTTCATAGGTTATGAGTGTCAAGTTCGTTTTATTACTCTTTATAGGCTTCTTCTGCTTTTGGTATTTCCAGAATCTGAGTTACTTTCAGAATCATATGAAAGTTCCCCCCAGTCCATTTCCTGGGTATTTGGGCCATGACCAATTGTTCTATTCAAACGTTCAGGATTGGGTTGGTTTTCAATCTATAGTGAAATGAAACGGACGGTCCAATTGCATTTGGGTTGCCCATTTACGAGTGCAGTAAGATCTGACGCACAAGTTTCCATGCTTTCTGGGTTGGGCTAAACTTGCCTTGGACCTGGCTCTTTCTCCCCATTATGGAATAAATACCTATCATTGTTAATAATTATTCTAACTAATATTAATCTTCGATTTTTATCCAATTACAAGCAGTAATAACTAGAAAAAAATTTCCTAAATATTTGGGAGCAAACCTTGGGTTAAAATAATCTCCATTTATTTATTTATTTATTATTTTTCAAGATTTTTAAGGAAATATGGTCCCTTTCCCATGCCCATGCATCTAATGACGTTTATTGAATTAGTCATCTAGCTGACGTTCAAGTAAAACCCACCATGAAAATGGTGCTAAATAATCTCAGTCAAACGAATAAGATTGCCATCCTATTGCGCGTGCTGTCATCCACCAGATGATTACTAGCTATGTCTATTAGTTTTGTCTCTAGAATTTATGATTGGAGTAACAAAAATTAGTTTCCTCCTTAAATTAACTTGTCAGAAGGAGGATGATTTTATTTTATTTTTTTTATATAAAAATGATACCAATAGCACAATGAGTTGTGAAACATTTCTTATAATGATTTTTGTTCATGAGCAAATGGATATTGTATTTGAACTTAAAACTTTAATAGCATGTTAAAATCTATGGATTTGATAAACAAAGATTATGTAAGACAAGTTTGTAAAGAAAGTAACAACTTTTTTCACATAGGATTTAAATAATGTGTAATGTACATTGCTTTGAACATCTAAGATCATATTTCTTACAGTAAGATTTAATGCATTTGGTCATGATTATTTTATGAAAATTAGGACATTCAAACCACTTTTATTGCTTCATATGACAACATCATACACCCAAGGGGCCTAGGTATTTTGTTAAGTAATATAATATATAATATTTACATTTTTGGATTGATTAACAAAGATTATGTAAAAAGATGACAACTTTTTCAAAAAAGATTTACTCATGCAAAATGTACACCATTTTCAACATCTAAGACATTCTCAATATTTATTCAGTCAAAAGAACATAAAACCCACTTTTATTTTTATTTTTTTATATGAAAGTGTAATGCCTAAGTATTCTAGGTATCTTCTAAAAGCGTTGCATAATGTAAAATTCAAATTCAAGGATTTATCTACAACGATTATGTCAAACATGTTTGTAAAAAAGATAAAATTTTCATATAAGATTAAACAATGTAAAACTATAGAACATTTTGATATTCTTAATATTTCATACACTAAATTGGATGTATTTGGTTATTATTGGTCAATGAAAAACTAAGAGAACATTCAACCCGCTTCTATTGCTTTTTTATGAAAGATCAGGCCCAAGTGGTCTTGGTATCTTCTTAAAGCACGCACTATACAATATTTATGTGTGTACATTTGATTAATAGAGTTAATGTAAAACAATTCTGTAAAAAGGATAACCACTTTTTCATACAAAATCCAGACAATGTATAATATACATCATTTTCCACGTTTAAGATGTTCTCAATATTTATTCAACCAATCATATGGATTTGACCACGATCATTCTATGAAAAACCAAAGGAACATAAAACCCACTCTTATTGCTTTTATATGAGTGGGTTTAGGTATCTTCTAGAAGTAATGCACTATCTAATATTATATTTTATAGATTTGGTTAACAAAGATTATGTTAAACAAGTTTACGTAGATGATAATCACCTTTTCATATAAAATTTAGACAATGTATTGTATAGACCATAACAACATATAAGATGTTCTCGATATTTCTTATAGTAAATTAAATGTATTTGGTTATTATTGTTCTATGTAAATCAAAAGAACATTCAACCCACTACTTTGATTTTATACGATGTACAACGTAGGACGGTTTTCACGTCTAAGATCTTCTCAATGTCACTCATAGTCCAAGCTACAAATCTACTCCTCAGCTACCATGGAAACGCTCAAGTTGCTCATCACCCTTCTTCTCATTCAAGCTCTCTTCATCTCCCAAGATCAGTTCCAGGCAGCCGCCGGAAACTCAAACCTCTTCGCGGAGTACATAGGGGCTGAATTCAATGGCGTCAAGTTCACCGACGTTCCGATAAACCCAGGCGTCGACTTCCACTTCATTCTCGCCTTTGCCATAGACTATGACTCCTCAGACCCCCATTCTCCCCCTTCTCCCACCGATGGAAACTTCAACGTCCACTGGGATTCCGCAAATCTCAGCTCCTCCGACGTTTCATCTATCAAGAAAGCCCATTCAAACGTCAAGGTGGCCGTGAGCTTAGGCGGGGCTTCTCTAGAGAATCACCCGGTTTACTTCAATGCCCCCTCGGTGGATTCATGGGTTTCTAATGCTGTTTCTTCACTCACAAGGATCATAAAGGAGTATCATTTGGATGGAATTGATATTGACTACGAGAAGTTTACAACTGACCCTAATACATTTTCAGAGTGCATCGGCAGGCTCATAACAACTCTGAAGAAGAATAAGGTAATCTCGTTTGCTTCTATCGCTCCATTTGATAATGATGAAGTTCAGAGACATTACTTGGCCCTGTGGAAGAAATATGGGCCACAAATAGACTATGTGAATTTCCAGTTTTATGCATATCCGAAGGGAACTACAGTTTCTCAGTTCATCGACTACTTCAACAACCAAACCTCTAATTACAAAGGTGGAAAGGTGTTGGCAAGCTTTAGTACTGCTTCAGGCAGTGGAGGACTATTGCCGGAAAATGGGTTCTTTACTGCCTGCAGTCAGCTCAAGAGTCAGCAGAAACTTCCCGGAATCTTTGTTTGGTCGGCGGATGACTCCCGGCAAATGGTTTCCGCTGCGAGAAGCAAGCCGAAGCGTTTTTAGCAGGTTCCGGCGAGTATTTACCCCAGTTTGGAACTTCTGAAGAAGTTAAAAAGGACTCTATGAATTATATTCCAGTATCATGCATCACTATACTGTTGTTTTCTAAATAATCATGCTTGATAAATCAAGCTCTTGTTTTGCTTGTCTGTAAGGGTGCCTTTCTTTATTTTCCCACCTTTTCTGTAAGGGTACTCTGTTTTTAAGTTGCTTCCTCCGTTATGAACAAATATTGATGTTGAAATATACTGCTGTCCATTGTATACCGGAGACCCAATGCCTTGTTGAGAAATCAAAATAGCAGGAGTCTAAACTAAGCAAGAACACTAAAAATATGGTAAATAATGAGAGATAAAAAATTGGGGAACATAGATTTACATGGTTTGAGATTATACTCTCAGTCCTGGCATTAAAGATTGATCTTTTCTTATTACAGAGAGAGAAATATGGATTTGTGTCTCTCAATCCTCATAGTTTCTTCCGCTTCACAAATCTTAGTTTTCTTTTCATCCAAGGTGGTCCTTAAATGGACATTTGAAAAACATTATCAAGTACTCAAATGGTTGGTTACTAATTAGACTCGTGAAAGGACTATGTTCATCTCAACAGAAAAGGCCTTTTGTGCATTGTTGTTTAAGTTTATATGACAGAGAAAAAATATTTTTTTTTCTTTTTTGGTTTAATGTGAGATTTTATTATTCAATATTTTCATACAATCTAAGTTGAGTCATTTTATAAATAAAGGATTGACTTATTCTTTAAATTACATTGGATCATATGTAAAAATGATTAACTCATTACCACATGAAAGGCTAAGGTCTACTTGTCTTCAAAAAGACTTCAATGAAGAAAGACGTTGTTCGCTTATAAGACACTTATAGGTGATATTTTCTCTACTATGTGACTTTTTATTACTATCTAATATTCCCTTGAGTTCAAGCTTGAATATTTTTAACCACAAAAAGATTGGTTTATTTTTGGAAATGGGTTGGATTAGACCGAAAAATAATTAGTTTTGCTATCATATAAAAGACAGATTAAAAGTTAGCCAGCTACTTATATCTAAAAAGATATATATGACCTTATACTAATTTTATGCTAAAAACCAACATGCCTACACATTCAAAATGAGAACCAGAGCCGAATACCTTTTGATATATTTCTTAAATAAGTCCTTATTCAAGCTTTGACCTCCTTATATAAGACTTCGGGATCTATTAAATGGTCCAAACAACTTGTTAATCTGAAATGTCAACAAGTTTTTTTTTTTTTTTTTTACTTTGTATCGTATTGTTTTGTGATGAAATTGCACACTATGAGCGGTTATTATGTTGCAGAAAGTTCAGCAAAACGACCAAACTATCGCAAATACTGTTGGCTAGTCCTATAATCTGCCAAAGACCACCTTACAGAAAAGCCCACGTTCTTATGTCTGAGAACTTCCCTGCAATGAAGGCCACGATCCTTGAAAATTGCTCGATTTTGCTCTGGTTCCAAGCTTTTGCAGACCAACTTTGAAACTCGGATGTCCCCTTGCGGCTAATAGCTTGTGCCTACTGTAGAATGGGTTCCTAGGTTTGGCTTTGGGCGTTCAAATGCCTGCCATGCTCTTGGCATCACAAACCAAAGCTCCTCGTCTTGTGCCCAATTCGCCATGCTTCCTGGCTGTACTAGAATGGCTCAACTTATTTCATTGGAGAGGAAAATTCTAAAACTAGAAGAGGGATATTAGGATAAATTAGTGACAATGTTGGACAAAACCCATATGTTCTCACTGCAAAAGAACTTGGCGTGCTAGTCGCACAATAGGGTGCTTCTTAGGTGTGTGGGCATTTTGAAACCACCTTATGACACAAAAGGATTGATTCCCATCGAACCAATGGGAAACACGGGACACAGATGAATGCCATCGAACCAACATAAAACACACTTTTATTGCATTTGTATTAAAAAGTCACACTCACTATATAATAGCAGGCAAGAGGGTTCATTTTGTTGGTTTTTTAACAAAGACCCTTTTTTAGAGGAATCACGCAAGACAACCACAGAAACAAATAAGAAAGCAGACAGCTTCACAAATTGCACACCGGAAATAACTTCATACGACAGTAACAAGATGTTCAAGATTACAAACAGCCTCACAAAACATTAATCACTCGGTTTTATTTAAAAGCAACAGAAGTACTTTGCTTAAACAAGTTATCAGAAGTGCACGCCTTCTAAGCCTGTATGTTCTGATTCCATCATCATCAAGCAGAGAAACAGCTTCTGACTACTGGGCAGAGCTTGAGATGGCTAAGATAGCCCCAGTTTCCGAAACACGGGACACAGATGAATGCAGAACACTAAAAAGTAGGGTACAAGAGAAATTAATCAAGCTCAACAATTTACTTTATTACGTGGCTTTCCCAGGACCATTCCTTTCAACCACATTGACCAACACACTTTACTCATAGTCCACGGCACAAAGCTACTCCACAGGTACAATGGAAACGCCCAAGTTCTTCATCTCCCTTCTCATTCAAGCTCTCTTCATCTCCCGATTTCAGGTCCAGGCAGCCGCCAGAAACTCAAACCTCTTCGGGGAGTACATAGGGGCTGAATTCAAAAGGGTCAAATTCACCGATGTTCCCATAAACCCAAACGTTGAATTCCACTTCATTCTCGCCTTTGTCATAGACTATGATTCCTCAAACCCACCTTCTCCCACCAACGGAAACTTCAAAGTCTACTGGGATTCTGCAAATCTCAGCCCCTCCGACGTATCATCTATCAAGAACGCCCATTCAAACGTCAAGGTGGCTTTGAGCTTAGGAGGGGCTACTGTAGCGGGTCAACGGGTTAACTTCAAACCCTCCTCGGTGGATTCATGGGTCTCTAATGCTGTTTCTTCACTCACAAGTATCATAAAGCAGTATCATTTGGATGGAATCGATATTGACTACGAGAACTTTCAAGCTGACCCAAATATATTTTCGGAGTGCATTGGCCGGCTCATAACAACTCTGAAGACGAGTAAGGTAATCTCGTTTGCTTCTATCGCTCCATTCGATAAGGATGAAGTTCAGAAACATTACTTGGCCCTGTGGAAGAAATATGGGCCACAAATAGACTATGTGAATTTCCAGTTTTATGCATATCCGAAGGAAACTACTGTTCCTCAGTTCATCGAATATTTCAACACCCAAAGCTCCAATTACAATGGTGGAAAGGTGTTGGCGAGCTTTAGTACTGCTGCAGACCGTAGTGGACTATTGCCGGAAAATGGGTTCTTTACTGCCTGCAGTCAGCTCAGGAGTGAGCAGAAACTTCCCGGAATCTTTGTTTACTCGGCGGATGACTCCCTGGCAAATGGTTTCCAATACGAGAAGCAAGCCGAAGCGCTTTTAGCAGGTTCTCCCTGAGTATTTACCCCAGATCATGGTTTCCAGTATCATGTATCACTATACTGTTACGGTCTAGATAACCATGCGTGATATATCAAGTTCTTGTCTTGCTTGTTTGGAAGAGTGCCCTCTTTTCCCCTGTTTCTGTAAGAGACCTCTGTTTTTTTTTTTAAGTTGCTTCCTCGGCTATGAATAAATATTAATGTCGAAATACCCTGTTGCCCATTGTAGATACCGGCGACCCAATACCTTGTTGAGAGATCAAAATAACATGATACCAACCTAAGCTAGGACATGTTAAATACAGTAAATAATGAGAGAGAATAAAAACGGAAAACATGGATTTACATGGTTTGAGATTATACTTCCATTCATGGCATTAAAGATCAATCTTTTTTAATCTTTTGTAAGGTAAAAGAATTTTATATAAGATATCAATACAAGATGTTTAGGACAATACCCTTATGATAAGACCATACACAACATTATATTGCATCAAAGATAATTTTCTTAAGTCCTTAAGCATGCAAAATATCTAAGTTTTTAGTAGTTTGGAAAATTGAAAATCTTTTTCATACAACAAAATCTATCTCTTAAATTTTTTTTGATGGCTTGAAGAGTTATATATTTAGAGCCCATGTTGTATCTGAAAATCCTATTAGTTATTTCATTCCAAATAACATAGATAGAAGATGCACACACAAATTTAACAATACATGTTTTAAAACTTTTTTTTTTTCCTTTTACATGGTGAAAGAACCAACAATTTCTTAAAGGTCATCATAAGTACTATGGTGTTACATGAAGTACAATTTCAACTACATGTAGACTATAATTGAGTATAGATATTCTAAGAAAATGTGATATTAAGATTTAATAGAAATATTAGACAAATAACTTTTATTTCTATGACTTCTAAGAAAGTATAGCCTATTTTTAGCAGCTAATTGGTTTTGTATTGCTTACCATACTATCATTGAATGTTGATGGATTTCATATTCAAACCACACAATTCATACCAATTAACTTTAGGTTGCCAAAGAATGAAAAAAATTCCATGTTGAATTTATTGATAACTTTTCATCCATAGTTGCAGTTCAAATAAGTTTATTTTCTTTCAAGTCATTAGGTTTTGGAATGGAGTTCATATTACTTGTGAGCATAAGTTATGAGCACAAGTTATGAGCACCTTCTATTGATAGGCAAGTTCCACTCTTGATTGCTTATTATCATTGAAACTTTGGCATCTCTTGGAATTCCAAAATAGCAAATAACTTGTCCTCTATTTCATGTAACAATAGGTTCTTTAGGTAGCTGAAAGTGATTCTAGAGAAAGACTGATTTTCATTCCCTACTATATACTTTAGTCAATTTGTAATCAAAGACCTAACTTTAAGAATCTTTATCCATGCCCAAGTGTCATTCCTTGTTTGTACCTGCAAAAACATTGATTTTTGACAAGGTGAGAGTTTACCCATGATGATTATATAGATTTACAAGTCAAAAAATTTAATGTGGTCTTTTTGTGTAATTTTCTTCCATTTCTTGACCTTCCAAATGCCTAGTCCACCTTTAGCTTTACTAGCACATATTTAGTTTTAGATAACTTTTGCATGATGCATCTTCATTTTCGGGCCTAATCATAGGAATCTTCCCATTACTTGATCCATTTGTTTTGATATTTTATCAAGAAGTATGAAAAGAAATGCCCAATATATTTGCATTGAAAACATATAATGACATATAAAATGACTCATAAGATATGTAAAATTTTACAAAACTTCATATTTATAAATAACTTGAAAAATCATAACTAACAAATTTACCATTTTTAACTTCTTTTACAAAATTAGTATTTTATCACCAACCCTATTTTTAACTTATAACTGACAAAAGCTAAGGAGTAGTACCCTATAACAACTACGTTGCGTGTGCCTGTGTTTCGGCCAAAGCAGGTACATTTTCACCATTTTCGCCATTTTCACCATTTTCGCCATTCAAGTGGTAAAATCCTATTGTAACTTGAAGGCTCTCTTTGTGATATTATTTATGAAACTTAAAACTTTTGTTGTACAATAATTTTGAGAAAAGGATTTGAATATCTTATATTACTTATAATCTATTATAAAATTCTTTACATATGAATAAATTACTATCTTCCTTGCAAGTTGATTTTAAAAAGGGATCAAGCTTTTTAATACTGAATTTGCAATGGCATGAAATGACAAGAACAGTATACTAAAAACAAGTAGTCGGTATCCATTTGAATGTATTTGAACCTATGCCAGCTCCATAATATCTTAGAGTTAAATCCGAGTTAGGCCAACAGTTGTGTCAAAGTGGACAAATAAACGTTCGGTTTTGTTCCTTCACATCACTTGATTAGATGCCCAGAAATACAAACCCAACAGCTTCTTTCCTAGATGCAACAAAGACATTGCCCACCAAACAAATTCAAAAGAAATTTCCAGGTTCTTGACTTTGGAGTGACATATCACGTAAATCCTTGATTTGAAATCTAAAATCGACATCACCGATACAGCATTATCATTTCAGTAAACAGTCCCCCAGCACAAGCTTTGGACGCGTCCACATGTTTTTCACTTCTAGGGATATCGTCAATTCTCCTTTTTGGGTAGCAGCCAAATTCTGCAACATATTTCTCCCATCACAGCTTTTCTTAACCTGGGGCATACAACACTCAAAGTTCTTAGGATATTTCCCTGAATCGTATGAAAGTTCTAATGTATGTTTGAATCCAATACTTTTCATTAATCTTTTCTTAAAATTATTTTTCTGCTATCAGAATAAGAGAATGAATTAAAAGTAGTGTAACATAAGTTTGACGTTGTTTAGATCTTCCTTGAATCATTATTTTAAAGAAAAAAACTCAATTATTTTAGGTCAACTTTTAAATAAATTAGACTTTCATACTAATATGATAAGTTATGGTCACCGCTTTACTCTCTTCATGCTTCTGCTTTTGGTATTTCCATAATCTGTGTTATTTTCAGAATCATATGAAAGCTCCCCTCAATCTATTATTTGGGTATTTGGCTGATAACAAATTGTTCTATTCAGACATTAAGGCTTAGATTGAAGAAAATCTATAATGAAATGAAATGGACGGGCCAATATTTGGGTTGCCCATTGACGAGCATCGTAAGATCTGACGCCCAAATTTGCATGGTTTCTGGGCCGGGCTAAAGGTTTTCTGGACCCCTCTTTCTCCCTTTAAGGGCGGCTATCCAATAAATTCATCAACAAGAAAGATCTTAAATGCTTTTAGGGTTCATATTTTGTTTTTTATTTAAATTGACAAAATAAATAACATATCTATAATTATTCTCTCGGTTTATAAATAATACCAATCTGTGGGTACATATTGTTATTGAACGAATACTGATAATTGTGCTAATAAATATTAATCTTGGATTTATATGCAATTATGTTATAGAACTAAATAGTAATAACTAGAAAAAGAGCAAAGTAATGATGATAATAGATAAAATTACATAAATATTTGGGGCACCTTTGGTTATAAAATCTCCACTTACTATTTTTTTTTTTGTAGTTTTCAAGATTTTTTAAGGAATTATGATCTCCTTCCTAAATCCATGTGCATTTGTTTAACCAATGTTCATCTTTCATCCAATCACTTTCTATATTCCCTAGAAATCTAATCAGGTTTACTGATTAGTCATCCTTATGATGTCCAAGGATAACCAACCATGAAAATGGCACAAAAGATATTTGTGTGACTTAAAAGAAGTCCGGCTTGAAAATTAAAGATTGCTATCCCATGGCGTCTGCTATCATCCACCAGTTGATGGAAAGCTATGCCTATTAATTTTGTCTCTTGGAGTGATTCCCATATGCTTTGGCATATCTCATTGGCCTTTTGCTATTCATACCAACTTTTGTTCTCATATTGCTTTACATTTCCTTCATCCTTATCTAGCATCAAAATTAATAGGTTTGATCGATAAAAATTGGATTCATCCTTAAAATTGACTTGCAAAGGGGAGGATTATTTTTTTACAAAAGCAGCATATCACTTGTTCAAATGTCAAAAACAATTTCTTACAAAGATCTTTGTTTATGAGCAAATGAGACCAAACTTAAACTTTAGCTAGAATTTGTGAGTTTAATTAACAAAGATGACCACTTTTTTAAAATATAAATATACATTATTTTCAACATAAACAATGTTTTCCATGTTGCTTACAAACTAGCATAACATTCAACCCACTTTTATTTCCTTTGTAAACATCATGCCAAAGTGGGTTGAATGTTATGCTAGTTTGTAACAACCCACTTCTTATAATTTTATAGTAAATTTGGATTTATTTGGTCATGATCAGTCTGTGAAAACCAAAAAAACATTCAACCCATTTTTATTGCTTTTTCTATTAAAACGCCGTGCCCAAATTGTCTAGATATCTTTTAAGCTTAGGAATTGAAAAAGACCTTCTTCTGCCCTGGAATTTAAAAAGAACTTCTTCTGCTCTGTTCTTAAAGTGATGCACTATATAATAACAGGCAAGGGTTCTCATTTTACTCACTCTTTAAGGCACAAATCTACTACTCGGCTACAATGAAAATGACCAGGTTCTTCATCGCCCTTCTCCTCGTTCAAGCTCTCTTCATCCCCCAACTTCAAGTCCACGCAGTCGCCGGAAACAAAGAGCTCTTCAGGGAGTACATAGGGGCTGAATTCAATGGCGTCAAGTTCACCGACGTTCCGATAAACCCAAACGTTGAATTCCACTTCATCCTCGCCTTTGCCATAGACTATGACTCCTCTGACGCCCCTTCTCCCACCAACGGAAACTTCAACGTCTTCTGGGATTCCGGTAATCTCAGCCCCTCCGACGTTTCATCCATCAAGAACGCCCATTCAAACGTGAAGGTGGCCTTGAGCTTAGGAGGAGACAGCGTCGGAAACGGCTTCGCTTACTTCAATCCCTCCTCGGTGGATTCATGGGTTTCGAATGCTGTTTCTTCACTCACAAAGATTATCAAGCAGTACCATCTGGATGGAATTGATATCGACTACGAGCACTTTCAGGCTGACCCCAATACATTTGCAGAGTGCATTGGCCGGCTCATAACAACCCTGAAGAAGAATAAGGTCATCTCGTTCGCTTCCATAGCTCCATTCGATGACGATGAAGTTCAGAGCCATTACTTGGCGTTGTGGAAGAAATATGGGCACCAAATCGACTATGTGAATTTCCAGTTTTATGCATATGATGCTGGAACTACTGTTTCTCAGTTCATAAACTACTTCAAGAGACAAAGCTCGAATTACAAAGGTGGAAAGGTGTTGGCAAGCTTTAGTACTGATGGAAGCGGCGGATTATCGCCAGAAAATGGGTTCTTCACTGCCTGCAGTCGGCTCAGGAGTCAGCAGAAACTTCATGGAATCTTTGTTTGGTCCGCGGATGACTCCATGGCAAATGGTTTCCGATACGAGAAGCAATCACAAGCACTTTTAGCAGGTCCCCGCTGAGTATTTACTGCAAATTAGAACTTCTATGGAAGTTTAACGGACTGTGTATGAATTAGATACCGGTATCATGTATCACTATACTTTTGTTGTTTGATATAAACATACTTTGGTATGTCATGTTTTTAACAGTGCCTTTTCTTTCTCTTTTTATATAAGAGTACTCTGTTCCTAGTATTATAAAGCATTATCAATGTGAAATAATAGCAATTTTATTCATTGTGTTGAACATTGTTTTAATTTGTTCTTTTTTTTTTAATTTTTTTTTTTAATATTATAAAGCATACATCTAATTCATATATACAGAATGTTGAACCTTAGATCTCACAGTTATAGTTCATACTAGTTTATCACTAAACAAACTAATTAAGCGATCATTGTATTAAGTATGAAAAACTATAAAAGATGACTATAGGTGATGAAATAAAATAAGTAAACTAATTAAGCAACCATTGTATTGAGGATGAAAAACTATAAAAGATGACTATAGGTGATGAAACAAAATAATGAGAATTCAATCATATGTGATGAAATATTATATTTAAACCTAAACTTTGATATTTTGTTAAAAAATGACCAAACTTTTTAAAATCCAATTGCTTTAAAAAAAGAAGCCTAAAAATTTAAAGAATATTTGAAAATTCAGTACTAGTAATACAAATCAACAATTATTTTTAAGTGAGATACAGTGCAATTTGTCCAAACCCTGCAAACTCTACCATGTTTGCTCTTTGAATCTTGTGATCTTGATCTCTTCATCCTCCTAATTGTCACTATCAAATAGAAGGAATATGTCCTGGCAAACCCAAATATGGCTAGGAACTTAAAGCTCACGAAAGAGATGGTTTAGTAGACAAAATAACTTGTCCTAACCTGGAATCTACGTTGCCATTCTATTTCTTTTATCCTCCAATCAAATACATGCCATATTTTATGATGAGGAAAGAGCATAAGATTTAATTGTCCTCCATACTTAATAACAGAAAAATAGGTGTATTTTAAGGCATGATTCCAGGGGGACAAAACGAAAAAGTTGAAGTTCAGGGGGTAGGTAATAACTACGGGAAAACAACGGTAGAAAGATTTTGTGTTTTTTTTTTTCTTTCTTTTTATGTTAGTAGTCAATAGCGTAGTAGCTGGTTACGGCTATCTATGACTTAGGTCTCTTTTTTTACTTAACAAAAAAAACAAAGACTTCTTCTTTAGGATAACATGGAAGAGTATTCATTTCACTCATGCTCCAAGGCACAAATCTACTCAGCTATAATGGAATTCCCAAGTTTTAATTACCCTTCTCCTCATTCAAGCTATCTTCCTCTCTTCATCCCTCAAGCTCAAGTCCAGGCGGCCTAAAGAAACTCAAAACTTTTCAGAGAACACATAAGAGCTGAGTCCAAAAACGTCAAGTTTACCAGTGTTGCCATAAATCCAAATGTTTTTGATTTCAACTTCATTCTCGCCTGTTCTAGAGACTCTGACTCCTTTGATGCCCCTTGTCCAATCTTCTGGGACTCTGGGAGTCTCGACCTATCTGACGTTTCATCTATCAAGAACACCCATTCAAACGTCAAGGTGGCCTTAAGCCTTGGAGGGGGATACTGTAGGGAATAGCATTGGTAACTTCAACCCCTCGGTGGATTCATGTGTTTCAGATACTGTTTCTTCGCTCACAAAGATCTTCACGCAGTATCGTCTGGAGGGAACTAACATTGACTACGAGTAATTTCAAGCTGACATCCAGTACCTTTGCAGAATGCATCGGATGGCACATAACACCAAACACTTGAGCTTTGTTTACGCTGAAATATATAAATAGTTTCTTCAACCAGAAGATACGTCTATCATCTAGAATCCGAAGACTTGAAGACGGTGGAGAAAAGAACAAGAAAACATCGGTCCATACTAAATGTGATAATGCCGAACCACAGTTGTTTCAAGCCTCGAGACTTTGACATAAGATCGAGCTAGCTAGATATTACAACCTTTGAAACGGGGAAGGAGAGGGAAGATCTTCTGAATATGAATTTCCATTGAATTGAATTTGGTTAATAAGTAAGCCTCTTATGTCCTTAAAACATTAAACAGACTTTTCTTCAAGAAGAAAAATCATGAAAATTGGGAGCAACACTTTGATCTCAGTTCTAAGTGTCGAGGGACGTGTAATTGACTTGGTACATTGTTGTGACAAAAAACAGGGTAATAGTAAAACATAAAATTACACACACACACATATATATATATACATGTTTTTTTATAACTTATACATTCTTAAGGTGTCCAACTTAAGATTAAGAAAATTTAGTCAATATCTACTTCATCATCAAGTTAGGCCATTGTTGATATAAGATTACATGATAAAAGGTAGCTTACCTACTAATGGCTTGTCGACAAGTGTCTGACTCAGTTGATAATAGATATTGTATGAGACCTCCTAATTTCAAGTTTGATATTAGGAGTGTATTGAACATGTGTTTTTTTTTTTTTTGGTAAAAAAAGGCATAAATGATGTCATTTTTGGATAATTTTTATGATTTAGTGTTACCTACTTTACATTTATCTCAATTTTAGGATAATCCCCTACAATTGTCAAAATAATTTTCTTGTAACTAATATTTTAAATTATATACTTGATATTTGTTACTTCAATATTTTGAGCTTTAAAAAATAAAAAAAAATATGATAAATGTCGCATTAACAAATTTTGCATTAGCACAAGTAGTGGATGTTAAGGTGATAAAATGTGATTCATTTAATTTGAAAGCAATAACTTGAGCTAAACACTTTTCACATGTTAAACCATTGTAGAAACATAGATGCTTTTCATCTCTACTTTTGTATGTCTTACAATCACAATTTTCTTTTTATTTCCTTTTTTTCATTTCAACTATGAAAGTTGAAGCATATTATAGGGTTATCATGAATAAATATTATTAGATCTATTATTTAGTCATCCTTTTGACGTCCAAGGACAACCAACCATGAAAATGAGGCACAAAAGACATCTTTCCGAGTCAAAAGAAGTTATACTACCTGGAAATTAAAGATTGATATCCCACTGTATCTGGTGTCATCCACTAGTTGATGACAAGCCATGTCTATTAATTTTAACTCTTGCAGTGATTCCTCTAAGCTCTGGCATATCTCGGTCGGGCTCTTGCTCTTTGTATCTTACTTTTGTTTTACATTTTCATCATTATATACTACTAGAATTATTAGGTTTGATCAATAGAAGTAAAATTCCTCTTCAAAACTGGCTTGAAATTCCCCCGCTCGCCCCCCCCCCCCCCCTCTTTAAATGTAAAGTGCATACCTCTCGTTCTGACAATTAAAAAGTTTTTCCTACAAAATCTTTGTTTATAAATAAATGGATACTACAATTAAGCTTTAGCTTTGATATTCATTATAAGTTATGAATTTGATTCACAAAAGTTATGTTACACAAGTTTGTGAGTAGATGACCACTTTTTTATATAAGATTTAAATAGTGTATAATATTTATTGCTTTCAACATCAAAGATGTCCTCCAAATTGCTTATAGTAAATTTGGATGTATTTGGCCATATAATCATTCTATGAAAACTGATAGAACATTCAACCCACTTTTATTTCTTTAATATATAAACATCGTGCCCAAATGGTCTTAGGTACATTCTTATAGAAGTGCTCAATATAGTATTAAAATTTGCTAATCTATTTAACAAAATAATGTACGACAATTTTTTTAAAGAAGATAACTACTTTTTCAAATAAGATTACATTGTTTTCAACATTTAGGATATTTCTTATAATTCTATAGTAAATTTGAATGTATTTGGTCATGATCAGTCTATGAAAACCAAAAAAACATTCAACCCATTTTTATTGCTTTTTCTATGAAAACGCCGTGCTCAAATCGGTTAGATGTCTTTTAAGCTTAGGAATTGAAAACGAACTTCTTCTGCTCTGTTCTTAAAGTGATGCACTATATAATAACAGGCAAGGGTACTCATTTTACTCACACTCTTTTAAGGCACAAATCTACTACTCGGCTACAATGAAAATGACCAGGTTCTTCATCGCCCTTCTTCTCGTTCAAGCTCTCTTCATACCCCAACTTCAAGTTCAGGCAGTTGTCGGAAACAAAGACCTCTTCAGGGAGTACATAGGGGCTGAATTTAATGGCGTCAAGTTCACCGACGTTCCGATTAACCCTAACGTTGAATTCCACTTCATTCTCGCCTTTGCCATAGACTATGACTCCTCCGATGCCCCTTCTCCCACCAACGGAAACTTCAACGTCTTCTGGGATTCCGGTAATCTCAGCCCCTCCGACGTTTCATCCATCAAGAACGCCCATTCAAACGTGAAGGTGGCCTTGAGCTTAGGGGGAGACAGCATCGGGAACGGCTTCGCTTTCTTCAATCCCTCCTCGGTGGATTCATGGGTTTCTAATGCTGTTTCTTCTCTCACAAAGATTATCAAGCAGTACCATCTGGATGGAATTGATATCGACTACGAGCACTTTCAGGCTGACCCCAATACATTTGCAGAGTGCATTGGCCGGCTCATAACAACCCTGAAGAAGAATAAGGTCATCTCGTTCGCTTCCATAGCTCCATTCGATGATGAAGAAGTTCAGAGCCATTACTTGGCGCTGTGGAAGAAATATGGGCACCAAATCGACTATGTGAATTTCCAGTTTTATGCATATGATGCCGGAACTACAGTTTCTCAGTTCATAAACTACTTCAACAGACAAAGCTCGAATTACAACGGCGGAAAGGTGTTGGCAAGCTTTAGTACTGATGGAAGCGGTGGATTATCACCGGAAAATGGGTTCTTCACTGCCTGCAGTCGGCTCAGGAGTCAACAGAAACTTCATGGAATCTTTGTTTGGTCTGCCGATAACTCCATGGCAAATGGTTTCCCATACGAGAAGCAATCACAAGCACTTTTAGCAGGTCCCCGCTGAGTGTTTACTCCAAATTTGAACTTCTATGGAAGTTTAAAGGACTGTGTATGAATTAGATTCCGGTATCATGTAATACTATACTTTTATTGTTTAATATAACATACTTTGGTATGTCATGTTTGTAACAGTGCCTTTTCTTCTCTTTTCTGTAAGAGTACTCTGTTCCTTAAGTTGCGCCCTCCATTGTGGAGGAATACAGTCCGGTTCCATGATAGAGATCCGACGAAAGCTCACAACTGGCCATGCTGCATGGCTGGGCTAATCAGTCCTGGTTGCAACTCTCTTCCAAGGCAAATGTATTAGAAAAGACTATCTCTTTGCTTAACGGATTATTAAAAAGGGAAAACTTAACCATATTAAGATAAAGCATTACCAATGTGAAATAATACCCCAGTACCTTTGCAGGATGCATCGGACGGCACATAACATCAAACGCTAGAGCTTTGTTTATGCTGAAATATATAAATAGTTTGTTCAACCAGAAGATACGTCTATCATCTTGAATCCGAAGACTTAAAGACGGTAGAGAAAAGGACATGAAAACATCGGTCCATACTAAATATGATAATGCCTAACCACAGTTGTTTCAAGCCTCGAGACTTTGACATAAGATCGAGCTAGCCAGATATTATAACAACCTTTGAAAAATCATGAAAATTAGGAGCAACACTGTGATCTCAGTTCTAAGTGTTGAGGGATGTGTAATATATATATATATATATATTTCTTGAGGTGTCTTAATGGTGAAGTAAGTAATACCTAAACTCTTTTAATCCTAAGTTCTATATATATATATATATTTCTTGAGGTGTCTTAATGGTGAAGTAAGTACTACCTAAACTCTTTTAATCCTAAGTTCTACATCTCAAGAATATATATACGTAATTTTAGACAGTTTAGGTAGTACTTACTTCACCATTAACCTAGGCAATTGTTGATATAAGATTACATGATAAAAGGTAGCTTATTTACTAATGGCATGTCAACAAGTGTTTGATTAAGTTGAAAGTATGTGCTGTATGAGACTTCTTGATCTCAAGTTTGATAAAAAAAAGTGAATACGGGTATGTTTTATTTTTGTTTTTTTTAAGGCGTACATAATGTCATTTTTGGATAATCTTTATGACTTAGTGTTACCTACTTTACATTTATCTCAATTTTAGGATAATCCCCTATGATTCTTAATAATTTTGTGTGACTAATATTTTAAATTAAATACTTGATATTTATTACATCAATATTTTGAGCTTTAAAAAATAACAAAGTATGATGGATATTTTAATAAAAAATTTTGCATTAGCAAAAGCAGTAGATGTTAAGGTGATAAATTATGAATCACTTAATTTGAGAGCAATAACTTGAGCTAAAAACTTTTCACAATGAAACCGTCATAGAAACATAGATGCTCTTCACCTCCACTTTTGTTTGTCTTTCCATCACAATTTTTTTTTTTTAAATTTCCTTTTCTCATTTCAACTATGAAAGTTGAAGCATATTATGGGGTTATCATGAATAAATATAATCATGTTTATTATTTAGTCATCCTTCTAATGTCCAAGGACAACAAACCATGAAAAAGAGGCACAAAAGACATCTTTATGAGTCAAAAGATCTTATACTGCCTGGAAATTAAAGACTGATATCCCAGTGCATCTGGTGTTATCCACTAGTTGATGACGAGCTATGTCTATTAATTTTACCTCTTGCAGTGATTCCTATAAGCTTTGGCATATCCGGTTGGCCTTTTGCTATTCGTACCTTACTTTTGTTTTACATTTTCATCATTATCTACTACTAGAATTAGTAGGTTTGATCAATAAAAGTTAAATTCTTCTTCAAAACTGACTTGAAAATAGGAATGTCACTTTTTTATATGAAGTGCATACCACTCGCTCTAACTATTAAAAATTATTTCTTACAAAAATCTTTGTTGATAAACAAATGGATACTACAATTTATGAATTTGATTAACAAAAGTTATATAACACAAGTTTGTGAGTAGATGGCCACTATTTTATATAATATTTAAACAATGTATAATATATGTTGTTTTCAACATCAAAGATGTCCTCCAAATTGCTTATAGTAAATTTGGATATATTTGGTCATATAATCATTCTACAAAAACCAATAGAATATTCAACCCACTTTTATTTCTTTTATATATAAACATCGTGCCCAAATGGTCTTAGGTACATTCTTATAGTAGTGCACAATATAATATTAAAATTTGCTGATCTGATTAACAAAAATAATGTACAACAATTTTGTAAAGAAGATTATTACTATTTCAAATAAGATTACATTGCTTTTAGCACTTAAGATTTTTATTTTTTTATTTTTTTATTTTTTTATATTCCTTATAGTAGATTCGAATGTATTTGGTCGTAATCATTCTATGAAAACCGAAAAAAAATTCAACCCATTTTTATTGCTTTTTATATGAAAACACCGTGCCCAAATGGTCTAGATATCTTTTAATCTTAGAGAATCGAAAAAGAACATCTTCCGCTTTATTCTTAATTTAATGCACCATATAATAACAGGCGAGAGTACTCATTTTACTCAGAAGGAACAAAAGCTATTCCTCGGCTACAATGAAAATGCCCAAGTTCTTCATCACCCTTCTCCTCATTCAAGCTCTCTTCATCCCCCAGCTTCAAGTCCAGGCAGTCGCCGGAAACAAAGACCTCTTCAGGGAGTACATAGGGGCTGAATTCAATGGCGTCAAGTTCACCGACGTTCCGATAAACCCAAACTTCGAATTCCACTTCATTCTAGCCTTTGCCATAGACTATGACTCCTCCGACGCCCCTTCTCCCACCAACGGAAACTTCAACGTCTTCTGGGATTCCGGTAATCTCAGCCCCTCCGACGTTTCATCCATCAAGAACGCCCATTCAAACGTGAAGGTGGCCTTGAGCTTAGGAGGAGACAGCGTTGGGAACGGCTTCGCTTTCTTCAATCCCTCCTCGGTGGATTCATGGGTTTCGAATGCTGTTTCTTCACTCACAAAGATTATCAAGCAGTACCATCTGGATGGAATTGATATCGATTACGAGCACTTTCAGGCTGACCCCATTACCTTTGCAGAGTGCATCGGCCGGCTCATAACAACCCTGAAGAAGAATAACGTGATCTCATACACGTCCATAGCCCCATTCGATGATGATGAAGTTCAGAGCCATTACTTGGCGTGTTGAAGAAATATGGGCACCAAATCGACTATGTGAATTTCCAGTTTTATGCATATGATGCGGGAACTACAGTTTCTCAGTTCATAAACTACTTCAACAGACAAAGCTCGAATTACAACGGTGGAAAGGTGTTGGCAAGCTTTAGTACTGATGGAAGCGGTGGATTATCCCCGGAAAATGGGTTCTTCACCGCCTGCAGTCGGCTCAGGAGCCAGCAGAAACTTCACGGAATCTTTGTTTGGTCCGCCGATAACTTCCTGGCAAATGGTTTCCCGTACGAGAAGCAATCACAAGCACTTTTAGCAGGTTCCCGCTGAGTATTTACCCCAAATTTGAACTTCTATGGAAGTTTAAAGGACTCTGTGTGAATTAGATTCCAGTATCATGTATCACTATACTTTTATTGTTTGATATAAACAAAGTTTGGTATGTCATGTTCGTAACAGTGCCTTTTTTCTTTCTTTTCTGTAAGAGTACTCTGTTCCTTAAGTTGCTTCCCCCGTTGTCAAGAAATACGCTACGGTTCTATTGTAGATATCGGGCAAAAGCTCCTCGTCTGGTTCACAACTCGCCATGCTTCCAAGCCTGGCTAATCAGTCTTGGATGCAGCTCTCTTCGAAGGCAAATCTATAAGAAATGACTAGTTTCTTTCCTTAACCGATTATTAAAAAGGGAAAAACCTAAACATACAAAGAAGATATTCTGGTAAAGCATTACAAATGTATAATAATAGCTATTTTCAATAAAGTCATTTTATTTGTTGAGGATGTTAATCTCATATTGAATGTGGTGACACATAGAACTAGTCTTATTAATAAAAAGTGTTTACCACTTATTGGATCTTCTTTCATGTTTACTATATTAGAGTTGGATTTTCTTTCATATGTGTTAATCCAAAATTCATAGTTGGGCTAGTCTTTTGTTGGCAAAATAAGATTGAGCTCAAACTATGAGAAAGTATTAGACATTCACTCCCATACTATAAAAAAGAGCAACTATGAAGTGTCTTATAAGCCTTGAATACCCTTTTCCCAATGACACCTTTTTGGAAAGAGATGGACCTCACTTTTAAGAACTTTTAGGCATTAAATTGAGAAATATTGCCACTTATAAGGTGAAAGGTTCATCTTTATGCTTTCAATGTTAGACAACACTCACCTATAATATTGTCCCTCACACTCATGCTAAGACAAGCATGGAATGTGGATAGAAGCCCAATTTTAGGGCATGAGGAATTATATGTCTATTTATGGTTATGATACTATATTAAAGTATAAGGGTTTATCTCAAAACTTTAATGCAAAAGATAGAGAAATCCTACCAAATTTAAGTGTTCATCCTCTCAGAACATTCTCCCTTCTCTTTGAAGAATGCTTAGGTTTTCAATGTGGGACCATACCCACCTTAACAATATTAAATATGGAAACCTATGAAAAAAGAATATAAGTAATGAAACAAAATTCCAAGAAATCAGTTCATAAGTGATGAAATACTATATTTAAACCTAAACTTTGATATTTTGTTGAAAATAACCTAACTTTGTAAAAGAAAATTGCTTTATAAAAAAAAAAAAACTAAACATATAAAGAATATATCAAATCAAGATACTAGTAATAAACAAAATAACAATTATCTTGAAGTGAGATATAGTGTAAATTGTTCAAGGGTTCATACAACTCCGCAAACCCTACCATGCTCGCACTTTGAATCTTGTGATCTTGATCTGCTTAATCATCCTCCTAATATAACTATTAGACAAAAGGAATAGGTTCTGGCGAACCCAAATATGGATAAGAACCGAGAGCTTACGAAGAGTTGGTTTAGTAGGTAAAACAACTTGTCCTAACCCAGAATCTACATTGTCATTCCATTTCTTTTATCCACCAATGAAGCAAAAGCTATATTTTATTAGTTTTGAATCTTCTTGTTGTGCCTAAACTTTAGGCTAATCTCCTTTATTTTACTGGTTTGTTGAACGAAAATGGAGGACAGGAAGGATAGAGATGTGTTGTCATACGATGAGGAAAGACCAAGAAAGTTAACTGTCCTTCATACTTTATAAAAGCAAAATAGGTGTCATTTAGGGAATGATTCAAGGAGGACAAAACCAAAAAGACGAAGTTCAGGGGGTAGGTAACAACTATTGGAAAACAGCAACGGTACCGAATTTTTGTTGTTGTTAATGGAGAATAGTATGAATCGTAGTGGCTAGTTATTGGTTGTTTAGAAGTTAGCTCTTTAACTCGACACCTCATACTATCAAACATTTTTTTTTTCCTTTTACTTAACAAAAAGAACAATTCTTTTTCTTTTGATAACATGGAAGAGTATTCGAAAGAAAGAAATTGTCTTCCGGACACGATCGGCGAATGGTTGTCTAAAGCGTCCATGGCACCCAATAATCCATCACTCATGATGGATTATGGATGGCTTAGACCAGACGGAGCAGGGTTAGGCATCAAGCTATTGTTTTCTTTAAAGCTGGAGATAGTTCAACTCAAGTACCAATTTTTGTGTAAATAATCCTACTCATGGATTAGCAAACATGTAAAAGAACCCTATTGCCTTCGCCATCTGAGTCTTCCTTTTTACATATGGCAGCATCCACTAATTTGTAAAATAATTTGAAAGCCATATTTTAACTTGGGCATTTTTTGGATGACCCTAATAACCAATGAATGGCAAGTGCTTCTCCTTATGCGGATCCTATTTCATTGGGTTTTTACTTGATGAGTCCATCAGCCTACATGTCTTGCTTCTACTACTATACTTCCCCATATGGGTTTGGTGTTGTGAAATTTATACTTGTTCTTTTATCTATTAGCTAGTTTACAAGAGCCTTGCCAAATATATGGTATTGGAAGGTTATTGGAGTGTAAGAACATATTCCTAAACTTTAATTCAATAGATAGAGAAATCTCATTACTTATAAGGCTAAGAATACATTCTCATACTTTTGATGTAGAACAACAACCATCTTTAAGAAAAATAATTTTATTTATTTGGGAATATCTTATATTTTCATTAATTTGTTAGGATTTTCACTTTAAACTTTAATAGCTAAACCAATTCCATAGCCGAATAATTGAAAAGTTCTAAAGAAGGGTACCCCATTGTCAAAGTGTTATGCTATTGGGAATCCCTTTACAAGTAACCCCAGGTCCTGAGCTAGGAACAAGCAGCTTATATGGGGAAATCCCTGCTCCACATCTATTTTTAAGGTTTGTATCAGAGTTTCTCTTCTTAATCTCCTTTTCAATTTTTCTTACCTCCATTGAGAACTTGTAGAATGCCTCAATGATCTGAGTGTCTCCCGACCAAGTTGACAAGTCTGTTCTTATTCCGAGATATTCTTCATCTGGCGAGTGTTCAGAAATTATGTCAATCACTGCCATGTATCTTGTTGTTTGACTCCAACTAGGCAATGATAATAAGAAGAATCCCTCTGGATCTTTAATAAAATTTTCATATTCTGGATCATTTTCCTTTGGTAGTAGTCGTCGCATAAGTGGTGGTCGCGCTGGGACATAGCCACCATAGGGGTACTGTCCAAAGTTTATTGCTGCATGCTGAGCTGTAGCAAGCCAGATAATGGTGGTGAGGATGGAGACGAGATTGTCAGGAGTTGAGAGTTTAGGCCACCAGCTAGCATGTCGTAGATCGGCATGACCCACATTGATGGACTCATTATACCAAGCTTGGAGCTCCCAATCAGAACAAATTGCACTTGGATCTCGGTAGTAGTAGTTCACATAGGTTTGGACCAATGTCTGAATAGCAGACCATATGAGGAGCCCATCAGTTGCATAAGGATAGTCTTCAATGGATAGTCTTAATCCAAACGGTTGTGTTTCATCTGGTACCGCCATTCCTCTATGTGGAGATGAAAGTAGAACAATTTCTTTAGTGAGAACCATTAATAACTTAAAAGAGAAGGTAAAAGTAGTTTGTCTCAAACCTTCTAATAAGATCAGCAGGGAGGCTCTCCAAATCAAAGCGCCACCAATCCCTATAGGCAGTACAAATAATTTGCATGCTATATTTTTCGGGAGTGAAGTTAGCCTCGATGATTCCTCCAGCATTGATGAGATCTTTACGGGCCATTGCATTTATCTTTAATGTGTACCTCATGTGAGGATCCAAGAGTTTGTATATAGGGTGCATCGTACTCAATTGCCGGTGAGCGCCTATTATAAATGGTTCCATACACGCATGGGTGCGTAACCTGTGTAATAATGGAACAATTTCTTGCTTAGTGGGTGGGGTGGTTAACTTATCACATCTAATATTTGATGATATAACAAACAATAAAATATTCAAACTGTTCCTCATAGATAGAGATGAGATATTTTCCCCTTAGTGTTTGTATCCTTTTATTCTTTAATGAATAAACTCACATACTTATAAATAAATAAATAAATAAGAAGGAGATGGTTTTGGCATACCAGTGATGAACAAGTTGATGAACGCCACAGTCATTGGAACAAACATGAGCTTTACCAAGCTGCCAAAGCCAATGTGTTGTAGCATCAATAGGGGGAGTGAGAACTTGCTTCAAAGAAGAACTTGAATCATCTGGTGGAAGACTGAGTTCAATGGCAATAGGCTTCAAAGTTCCTATTGATGTCAGGAAAAAAATTGTTCGAGTCGCATAGGCTTTTCGGTCATTAAGGCTATTTGTTTGGTTGAGAAATGGGAGAAAGATATCATGATAGTCTAGTATGAACAACCTACTCTCTTCTATTGCCTGAAAAGCATAGAAGAAATAGTTAGATAAATTTAAAGTTTTTCCCTCGTTTACTTATTTTTTTACCAAAATCAATTTGTATCTTGTTTAATGCTACGACATAAACAATTTTATTAAGAAAAGATGTACTCCTTCCTTATTATTACTTTTGTACAGACATGCCATTTAGGTGGCCTTTAATATGTTCTTCTCTTAGTGCTGATCCTAGTGCTCCATAGATGGATGAATCCAACTTGCTTCTCGGTGGAAATTCCTATTAAAAGAAAAAAAAACCAATATTAGATTATGATGACTATTTTTGACTATGAAGGAGACTTTTAGAGCATCCTTGGGTTTGATGCCGTATTAGAATTTGAGTACTCATTTTAAAACCTTAAGATAATAAATAGAGAAACTTTATTATTTAATAATATTAAAGGCTCATCCTTCTACTTTCGATGTAGGATAACACCTACCTTTAACATAAATAAATGCTTGAAACTTTTTTTTCTCACTCAATGGTGATTTAATTATGTGGTTCTCATTACCTTAAGCTTTTCTATACTTAAAGGATTTATGCCTGCAAGTACTTGACGGCCAAACTCATCATCTCTTAACCAACGAGATGTATCTCCTGAAATCAAAGTGAGTATCTAAAATAAATTATTTAAGCTACTTAAAAATTTTAGCAATTTCTATTAAAGTAGAATTGTAAAAAAGGAGGGAAATGGAGAGTTCATCTTTTCATGTCCAAGAAATTCAAATGTAAAACCTTTCCTACAAAGTGTGAAGGTCCATCTTAAGATCTTAAGGCATTAGGTAGAAAAAACTTATAACTTATAAGTTTGATAGCCCATTTTATGCTTCCAATATGACACAACACTCATTTTTAATACTGTTCCTCACTTGCATACTAACATAAGCATTGCAAGTGAATTGAAGTTCAACTTTGGGACATAGAGGATCATAAAGCAAAGACCCATCTTTATCTTTGATATCATATTAAAATATGAGGGCCTATTCCAAAATCTTAAAACATTAAGTGAGAAAATCTCATCACTTATAAGGTTAATAGTTCATCTTCATGCTTCCTGTGTGACAATACCCACTTTTAACAAGAAAGAAGATGCTTACTAGAGATGATATATGGAGGGTCAAATTTGAAGAATTGTTCCATGGAATCTTTCACATTGCCTAAAATATTTGGCCACAAATACTTCTTTGGACTTCCATCTTTAGACTCCATTTCGAGGGATCTCCTATCCTTAAAGATGCTGTTAATGTCTGAAAAACATTTCAAATTATCCCTGCCCATTATAGTAAGAGAAGGAATTATATTACGAAGTATTCCCTTCAACTTTCCCACGTTGAGAGCATCTGTCTTGATTTTCTCTAGTTCTTCATCTCTTGGCACATATATTGGGGTGAAGGCATGAGGCCGTGACTCCGCAGTTATATCTGTACAATTCATGAAGATGAACATATTTTTAACAATTACTCAATCATTGTTGTTGTTGAATTGTTAAGACTCAATTGGGTTTTGATGAAGAAATAAAAGTGACATAGTTAATACCATTAAGCCTTTGCATTCTCCTGTTCATAAATGAATAAAGTCATATATCCATAAGCAAATAATGACAGCAAATTTTGATTCCTTTAAGGATGTTTACTTTTCAAACTAAATTGATTGACTTGTCAAGAAGTTCACAGTCTTCACCTGTACTAGTAGGAGGTCGTCCCGTTCGACAACGTCTTGGATGTGGGTTCTTTTCACCTCCAAGTGTTGGCCTTATGCTTTCAATTCCCTTATCTGGATCGCCCAGGTCGTTGTACATGTCATAATCATACACCCTATCAAATGGGAGTCGGAGCCCCTTTCCATCACCTCTGAGCTCTCTTAGTTCTTCCTCTCTTAGCTTTTTGAGTCCTATTGGAGTTTCCCAGGGCAAATATGTCTGAAATCAAAATCACGTAGTATGATCATAATTATACACGTAACTTAAATTGCCTAATATTGCATGCATTCAAATCAAAAGGGCCAATAACATAATGGAGAAATCTAATTGACCTTGGTCCCATTTTATATTATAGAAACTGCCAATTGCCTTCATATCAAATTAATGATTTCCAAAATACAAAGGGACCCATGTATTGACTTTCAATTGAAATGCTTTTTTCTCATACAAATTAGTGATTATATAAATACAACTAATTTAAGAAGAATATGGTGCCTTTGACTTGCCTTGACTTTTCTACAAAGCCAAAGTAATGTTCTCCATTTAGTCCAATTATCCTTGCTTTGGAGCTTGGTATATAAATTCTAAGTTGGAACTATTATCACTAAGAACTCAATCCTAGTATAATCTATTTAATACTAACACAGTAATAATTTGGCAAGTTGGGAAAATCAAAACCAAGAGTTAGACTACTACTATAGATTACCTAATTGGAAAAGAAGATTCTTTTATATACAGTGGCCTTTTCTGGTTGAACCCAAGACTTGCATACAAATTGAACAACACCCTCGATGGTGATGCTTTCCAAAAAGAATTCATTGTGATATTTGTTAACAACTGTGATGGCTCCTGGTACTTCGAAATCTGAGTCCACAATAAATTCTATATTATAGGTGTTGTTCTCAGTGCCATTTGTTATCTTCTTACTAGAATAGTTCAAAATAGTTTCCTCGCTCAACTTTGGCTCCATCGTTCCTGCATGTTAATATGACAATTATAAGGAATTCAAAATATAATACAAGAATCCAAGAACTAACAAAAGATCTAACACACGACAAGACCTTAATTGACATAAAATTTGATGAGAGCCTTTTTCTTTTCTTCTTTCACAAAAATTTTGTGACTGAAAACTACAAGTAGCAGGTCAACAAAGTCAACACACTCAAGCTGGTTATAAGCATCCCGTTTAGTTGGTAGCTAGCACTACCTAACAGCAGAGAGGTCTTAGGTTCAATACACAACACTCTTTATCTATCAAAAGATAAAATAAAAAAATAAAAAAACTCAGTACACTCTTTGTAAATATCAATAAAATGTGAAAGACAAATCTGAGGACATATTATGATTTAAGACAAAATGCTTCACTTAAATTCAATGTTCTGAGACTTCAAAAATAAAGTAAAGAATTCTTACTCGGATCAATTTTTGTGCTGACAAGCTGAAGAACGATTCCCTTTTGAGTAGGAGTGGAAGCACCCAACAGAGAAGGCATCATTTCCTCCATGTTTTCCATCTCACTCTTTCTCAAAGTCACTAGGGCTGTTATGCTTAATGCCACAGATTTCTTAGTAACTGCAACTTTCTCCTGTTCCTTATTAGTAAGAGCTGCTGTGGGTGCTCTCACCCCTCTCCACAGTTGCTGTATTTTCTTAGGAGTAGGAAACCAGGTATGGCGGCCTGGATGGATAAGGCAAAGAGTTCTTGGAAAGGGATCAAAATAAAACCCTTTTCCAAGGGATGCGTTCAAGGGTTTCGGAGAAATCTCCATTGCTGTAACTCTACGTGTTTCGCACTTTCTTGGTACGAACATGATAAATGAAGTGGCTCCCTCTACGCCGATTACCTCTCAGCATACTTGCTTTTATAGATGGAGAAGGGAAAGTGGAAAATGGCGATTGTGCATGAACCATGTGAAGCTCTCCTGTTTTGGATGGAGAAATATCTGCGTGCTAGATTTCTTCATCAATATTTGATATTTCGAAACAAAAAATTGATGAAAATGCAACCTAGCTTGTGTCTTTTGAGTACTAAAAATGATGAGTAAAGATAAAATAGTCATTGTTGCGTGTAGGAAAAAAATCATCTTTTCTTAATTAGGTACTTTTTGCTAAAAAACCACTTAATTAGAAGAAAAATGAAAGTATTTTTTAATGGTAAAAAAGAACTCAAATATATGATAATCTCATAAGAAGAGTTATAAAACCCTCCCCAAATAAAGACAACTTGAAGATCACTAATCGCCACACAAGTGGTTGCTCCCAAATAATGTGTGGCGGCCCCAGATATAGATAGAGCTTGAAGAAGATTGAGTACCACCACACAAATGACTGCTTCCACGGAGTTTTTTCTTCCTATAAATCTTTTATTTTTTTGTTTGTTATATACTTACGCATCTAAAACGATTATAACATTCTATTGGAAATTTACGATCGAAACTTACCAAGTTGATTGAAATGATTATAGGGATAAAACTTTTCAGACAAACTAGCAGTCGCCTCTATATGAGTTATCAAATTAGCTATAAAATGATACTTTCATTGTCATACGTGGGTAGTACGTGGCATACTATGTTGTCTTCATGCCAAAAATGTCCAAATATGGGTCACGGGTCGGTGCCAGAAAGACACGTCTATTGAATGTGATTGAATAATACAATGAATCATTGACCCTTAGACTAAGCTAACTGTTCGCCAAAGCCTGTCTATCATTTGACTTTTCTTCATTTACTAATAGCTATGGAACCTGGGCACCATTTTTCTTCACAAAAGCATGCTTCAACGTGGTCCCAAATCTCGTTTCTCTGATCAAGCCTTACTTTTCACGGTTTTCCTATCACCTGCCTTATTTGTATGAGGAGAACAAGCAAATTATTTCCTTCAACAAGATTAGATTTCATCTTCACTCTAAACAGGAGAAAATAATAATAATAATAATAATTATTATTATTCTTTCATTTGGTCTTTCTAAACGCAGTACATCCAAGAATAATAATAGATCAGTAATATAAGTAGATATATGAGCTTTTCTTTAAAAAATTTGAAAGTGATAGAATGTTTATTTTTATTTTATAAATACGCAAGATTATTCATAAGTTAAAAGCACGAAAGCTTAAGAATATTTTCTTACATTATAAAACTTATCTATTCATGTGAAAAGGCGAAGGCTGAAATTTTAAATATTTTTATTTTTCATTTTGTTTAAAGAGTTTGGAAAGGATAGTGACCACTCAACTTGCTAGTTCTATTATTGTTTGAAGTATTATAGTACCACTAGAGAATTCTAGATTGGCATGAAATCTTTTCATTCAATGCATGTTTATAATTTGACTTTTCTTGCAAACAATAATACACTAGGACGTACGTTTATTACCTAGCTTCGACCGTACCTTCCTTCCCAATTCCACATCTTTAAACGTGAATCACTAGTGTTTCATGTCCATTATGAAACTCGTGTTGTATCTTTGTGTTTAGTGAAATTTAGATGTAAATGAATATGTCAAACAATAATGATAATAAAAGTATCGTCCCACAGATATTGGTGAATTAATTAGAAAAACTTATTTAGTTTATTACTTCACTATATTTCTATATGTGAATTGAAATAAACTAAATGCATTAGGATCTATGAACATTCTTGGTTTATAATTAATCTTTCGATCATCTTATCACTAAAAGTCACACAAACAATATGGTATATGTCTATCCATATTTAATTCATGGTTATATATTATAAGAAGTAACTGCATATTATTACCTCTCAGTCTCAAACATGCACATCAATTCATTCAAGTAGTGGCCAATCACTTAAAAGCATTAAGCATAATAATATATAACTTACATAAATAAAATATCTTGCAAAGCATAAAAACTTATAAAATTCACATCATCATAGTTAGGCTACATCTTCGCTCTAACAAAATAAATTTAGAACATAATAAAATAATAAACCAAAACAATGGTAGAAATTAAACAAAATATCTTAAATAAAAAATAGAAAAGTTGTCATCACACTATCTTCTCTTTAAGAATTTTTTACAGAATTTCTACAAATCAAACCAAAATCAAGAATGATATAAAGTAGAGAGAAGCTTTCGCGCCTCTATTTCTCTTTTTCTTCCTTAGTTTTCTCTTTCTTCTTTGATTTTTTTTTCTCTCTTCCTTGGTTTCGATAGCAGCACGCGTTTCTCTCTCTCTCTCTCTCGCTCTCTCCTTTCTTTCACGATTCAAATTGCCTTTTTGTATCTCCCATTGGGCAGCGTGCCCTAGATCCCCCCTTCCGTAATTCACTTAGCCTTTTCCTTTATTTTCTCTACTGTCCTTTTTGTCTTTTTCCTTCTCCTTTACACATTGCCTTTCTCTTCTTTTTTTTTTTTCTTTTATTCCTCACGTGTCTTGATTAGTTTCTTCATGTTTCCTTTGCTTTTCATCTCTTTCGGGGTTTGCTACATAAATAACAAAGATTTGAATAAATATATGAAAAACCAAATATTATTTAACAAAATTGTATTATTTATATCCTAAAATAGTTCAAATAACTCTATAAAAATAGAGTTATCAAGACCTCAAAACTTGACATTTTGCTAGTCTTCGAACAAAAGTAAGAGATACTATATGTTTTGGACAAAACCCCTTCATGAAGTTCACTCAAAATTGCTCTACTTAACAATTCAAAGAAAAATATAACTTTCATCCAAACACCACAATTGTTTCATAAGATAAGATAGACTCTTAACTATGTTGACCACGTGTGTGTGTTTGAGTCCTCATCTTTTCAACTATATGCACTCTAAATAGATCTACATTAATATGCAATCTCTCAAAATCTTTAACCAAACCTCATAGGTTCACTTTTCATTCATCTTTCCACTAATGTAGGCCAATCATCTAACCAAGAATCAATAAGACTTTTATAAGCTTGTAATGTAAGGATGGACTAGGGGTAAAATGAAAGTCATTGAGGCTTGATTCACCCATGAACACATTGCTTTCTAGGATCTAATTTGAGCTTTTGTTACTTTCTACTTCTTTTTTTTTTTTTTACTCCTTACAAATGATCTTTCTATCACCACTTCTCTCATTGCTTTCTTCCCCAAATTGCTTGATTTCACTTGGATTTTGATACTTACAAAAGCCACAATCATGCTTGCAACAACAAAACAAGTAGTGGATTAGAAATGTAACCATTACAATCTTATCTTGTTGATGATATCCAATTACTATGCTTAAGCTAATTTTTGAACCTTAAGTGGCTTGAATTTGACAATGAATGATAAAAGAATTCCATTCTTGGGTAAATGTTGCATTTCCTTTTCTTTTTTTTTCCCATTATAGACATTAGATACTATGCCCTATACAATTATTACAATCAATTTCTTCTCATGCTTCACCTTCCCTTCAACTTCTATTCAACTTAAATAGACTTATACCTTAAAAATCAAAACGTTCAAGGGTGTGAGACGAAAAGATAATTTGTCAAAGGTTTAAAGGTATATATATGTGGATGTTAAATAAATAAAAAATGGATATGAATCAAGGCTCAATAGTGACTAGTGATAAATAAATAGGGTTGGTTTAAAAGGCTTAAATGATCCAAAGATGACCTAAATCATTTTCTCAGTTAGATGCAGCATAGGATTTCGCCTCAAGAGGAAATCAAACAAATTCTAAGATCCGAGGGAGATCTAAGATATTTGCATACTTCACATGAATGCTCTCTAGAGCACAAATGAAGGACTTTTAATGCTCAATAAATGGATCAACATAATCAAAATTACACTTAACTCACATCACAATTGCAAGTTTGAACAAAATCTACATCTTGCTAAGAATTGCTAAGAATTCACAACAATTGATTCAATCATGACATAAGAAAAAATTTTCAATTAGATTTAACACAAAAATTTATTTTCCCACCCCTAAACTTGAATGAAGCATTGTCCTCAATGCAAAAAGAAAGAACGCAATCCCCTAATTTTAGGTCATATTCACATAGAGCTCTGAGGAGATGGTGGTGACAAAACTTCCAGCAAAAAAATAACAAAATACTTGGGTTGCCTCCTAAGAAGTGCTTGCTTTATAATTTTTAGTCAAACTATCTTCAATGTTGATACTCAAGGAGGAAGAAGATCAAAGGTAGTCTTCTGCATGTTGACTCCTTCAAAGTAGGGCTTTAGACATTGACCATTCGCCTTAAATGTGCCTTGTGTGTCATTCGTAACTTCTATTGCTCCATATGGGAATACCTTGGTAACTATGAAAGGGCCAGACCATTGAGACTATAATTTACCTGGAAACAATTTAAGACAAGAGTTATAAAGTAATATTTTTTAGCCAACCTCAAACTCTTTTCTTAATTTCCCTATTTGATATCTCAACATGACCAAAATTCTCTTAATTTTCTTATTTGATACCTCATGCATTCACAGTTTTTTCAGAGGCATCTCATGTTTCCTAGAAATATTTTAGTTCCTTGGCATTGATCACATATAGCTACATATAAATATACATCTTTAAAAAGTGTGGGCCAATGAAATCTAGACTGTAAAACCTTAGCTGCAGTTCTAGTGGCACCAGAATGACCACTTGGCTCTTTAGCATGACAATGGTGTAGGATGCTGGCCATTTCTTCTTTTAGATCACATCTCCTTATAACCTGATTTACACATACTTTAAACAAGAAAGGCTCTTCCCAAAAATAATATTTAATGTCAAAAAAGATTTTTTTTCTTTATTGATATGACATTTCAAAAGGAAGAACATTACTTACTAAATAATTGACAAAATTAGCATACCAAGGAATTATTATGGAGTGGAGCACAAAAATATTTTCTTTAGGAAACTCTTCTATAATTGGTTGATCTTTTTCCTTTAGATTGGGAATTTTGGACAAATGATTTGCAACTAAATTAGTCCCCTTCTTATCCTTGATCTCTAAATCAAACTCTTGTAGCAATAGAATCCACCTGATCAACCTAGGTTTTGATTCTTTCTTTTCAAGTAAATGCTTAAGAGTAAAGTGGTCAGAATAAACAACAACTTTAGAGCCAATTAAATAAGAACAAAATTTATCAAAAGTAAATACTACTGCCAAAAGTTCTTTTTCTATTGTTGAATAATTCAATTGTGCACTTGACAAGGTTTGACTAGCATAGTAAATGGTATGAAAAACTCCATTCTTCCTTTGTCCCAAAACAGCTCAAACTACAAAATCACTTGCATCACACATTAGTTCAAAAGGTAAGTCCCATTCTGATGCTACCATGATTGGTGTTGATATTAACTTTTCCTTTAAAGTGTTAAATGCTTGTAAACATTTATCAAAAAAGTTAAATTTCACATATTTAACCAACAAACTTGAAAGGGGTCTAGCAATTTTAGAAGAATCTTTTATGAACCGCCTATAGAATCATACATATCCCAAAAAGCCTCTAACAAGTTTCGCTAATGTTGGTGGAGGCAATTTTGCAATGACCTCCACTTTAGCTCTATCAACCTCGAATCCTTTTTTGGATATTTTATGTTCGAGCATTATTCCTTCCTACACCATAAAATGACACTTTTCTCAATTCAAAACAAGGTTAGTCTCCTCACACCTTTGTAACACCCTTGCTAAATTATTTAAACAAATGTCAAATGATGAATTAATACAAAAAAAATCATCCATGAAAATCTCAATAAATTTTTCAACCATATGAGAAAAATAGCCATCATGCAATTTGAAAAGTTTCTGGTGCATTACAAAGACCAAAGGGCATTCTTTTCAAACCAAAGGTACCATAAGGACAAATGAAAGTGGTTTTCTCTTGATCTTCTGGTACAATGTGAATTTGATTATACCCTGAATACCCATCAAGGAAGCAATAAAATTCATGTCCTGCAAGTCTTTCTAACATTTAATCAATAAATGGTAAAGGGAAATGATCTTTTCTCATGGCATCATTCAGTTTTTTGTAATTTATACACACACGTCATCCAATAAATGTCTTAGTTGGAATCAATTCATTATTATCATTTCTTTAAACAATCATACCTCCCTTCTTTGGCACAACTTGCACATGACTTACTTGGGGACTATTTGAGATGGGATAAATGATCCTTGCATCAAGCAATTTGATTACCTCAGCCTTCACTACTTCTTACATCTTTAGATTCAATTGCCTCTGAGGTTGAACAGTGGCCTTGTACTCCTCATGCATCAAAATCTCGTGTATGTAGAGTGAAGGACTAATTCCCTTGATATCAACTATTTTCCATCCGATTGCTCCCTTATGCTTTCTCAACACCCAAAGTAATTTCTCTTCCATTGATTCTGTCAAAGAAGAAGATATAATTACTGGCAAAGTAGAAACTTCATCTAAATAAACATATTTCAAAGGAAAGGTAAGAGCTTGAGTTCAAGAGTTAGGGGCTTTTCAATTGATGGCTTAAGCTTTGTGTTGGATCCTATAACAACCTAAGAGGGGGGGTGAATTAGGTTTCTTTTTTAAAAATCACTTCTATTGGTGTTCAATTACTTTTTATGCAATCAAATATGATATTCAAAGATATAAAGCTTAATCAGAAAGCTAATCAAACACAAGGAAGATGAGACACCAATTTACACGATGGTTTGGCTTTTCTCACCTACTTCTACCTTATTCTCCTTCAACACAGCCGGTTGAAGTCTACTTTACTACAAAACTAGGAGAAAATTTCTGCTACACTTTCCAACTCCTCCTCAAAGAGTCAAACAATCCTTACACCAAGGATCACAATTATAATGTGTGTCTCAACACACATCAACAAGTCAAAGTTTATCAAGCTTATTACAAATTTCAAACTAAGCTTCTGTAAGATATGCAATACAAGTTTAGAAGCTTCAAACAACTGCTAGAGTCTCAATTTAGAGTAATATGGACAAAAGCCTCAAATTCATTCAAACCCTAGCAGAGTCTACTTGCAGAAAATCAACTTCAATAATAGAGTATAATGAAGCATAAATTGATTCTCTAATAAGCAAGTAATGAGCTTAAAAGTTAGTCACCCAATGAAGACCAACATCGTAGGTTTGGATGAGCTATAATGAGTAGTATGAGATGCTTCACAGATTGCTTTCTTTGCTTATGATTTTCGGACTTCTTGCAACAGTGAAGACAAACTTGCTTAAATATCTTTAGAACAACTAACCTCTCACTTCAAAGAGTCATTTTGACACTTCTAAACACCATTAAGTCTTCTTTTCGTTGGAGTTCTTTATTTCCCTCTTCTCTATCCATTTTTGAGCTTAAGAGAGACAAAATGTCGGGGCTAAGGTTCTACCTTCATTTATTTCAAAACCCCATCCAAAATGGCGCAGTTTTGGTCTCAACTTAAAGTCCTATAATTTAGGTTATGTGGAGCAAGTTTCGGGTCTCATTCAAATCTTCTTCAATTCTCTTCAATCTTAAATCAATTCTTCGTGGGTCCTTCACAGATTGATAGAACATCTTTTTCCTTACAAAAAACCTTTGAAATCATCTTCAGAAACCCTCTAATCTACTTCCAATTTCACTTTTGAGCAGTTAGGGCAAGAACTCGATGAGCTTCACCATTTCTTCAAATTGATCCTCTCTGAGTAGTAGGTCTTTGATTTTTCTTCATAGAAATCTTCTCCTCTTCATTAGCTTTCCAATGAGCTATCTTGCACCTTGATCGGAGGTGAAATAGGTGGCCAAATCTACCGGTGAAGTCACGTTTACAAGCGGATCATTGGTCAGGCTAATGAATCGGCAAGCTAAGTCGCAGGTCACTTAAACTCTTACGGGTCGCGGTGAACGGGCGAACGGTTAAACGGGTCGCGTGTCTAGACTAGGTCTCACCTCTGGACTGGGTTGCATTTGCAAAGGCCTAACTCGCAGGCTGGAACACGTCTCTAGGTCAGGTTGCGTTTGCACGGGTCTGGACTAGCGAATGTCTACTGGACTGGGTCTATGAACTAGTTGGGCTTTGTCCGCACAGGCTCTACACAGTTTTTTTGGCTTCTCATTTTTCAACCTACTTCTTGCAAATTAATCCATGTTATTTTGTTTATAAAATCCTACAAATAATCAAATAATAATTATAATATTTCCATATTATAACTTTTTTATCATCAAAATGTTTATATATTCTAATATCATTAAAACATATTCCAACATTCTCCCTTTTTTTGATGATGATAAAATAAAACATTTTGATGCAATATGAGTTTCTAAAGTAGAGCAATAATTCTTCACTTTTCAAGTTTTTAAAATAAATATGATCATTTGTTTGATAACTTTATATTTCTTTCCTTATAACAAGTTCAAAGTGCATATGACCAGTATAATTAATATATATTTCTCCCAAGGTGCATATGACCAATATTTCACATGTTACAACAAATTCTCCCCTTATAACAAATTCAAAGTACATTAAATATATATGACCAACGTAGCATCATAACATATATTTCTCCCCATTTTTGTTTTATCAACACCAAAAGCATTAAACCATGGACTATAACCAAAATCAACAAACATTTATCTACACCAAAATCATAAGAAGTATGGTATGTGGTTATCTCCAAGAGCTCATAGCTCCCCCTCAAGGATAGCTTCCTTGCAAAGTAAGCCAACCAGCCACATAACAAAGGGTTATGGTGAGATATATTTTCTGCATGATAATATCTTCCCCATAGAAATATAATGCGAGCATACGTGCTCAATACATACCATGTTCCATTTCACATTCTCAACATTATGCAAAAATTTACAGCAAGATATATGATGAATATGAGGAAGACATAACAACAACCATTATCATAAGATCAGTACCATATGATCACAATTAAGAGTGCACAGCACTATTATAGTGACAAGAGTCAAAGTTCACAGCAACACACATAGTGGCAAATTCATATTCACAGTAGCACCATGTCCAGAATGTAAATTCCAGCAACATAATAGAGTAGAGATAGATCTTACAGAGCATGTGTTATATGCTTAGGCAACCAAAAATTGGAAAGATCATACCAGATTTAATGAATCAAGAGCTCCCCCTGAGTAGTAGCGCCTACCATTGTTGTAAAGTGGAGTTTGTAGCAGAGTTTGGAGTTTGCAGTGGAGTTTCGAGTTATGCAGCGGAATACCAAGTAAACTCCTTCTCAAACTAGGAAGGGCCCCTTCTTGTTACAAGAAAGGGAATGTTGATTGACAATGAAGGCTACTTCAATCATGAGATTGATGAAGAGCACATGTATGCCAATACATTAATGTAGTGATGTAGATTTTGCAAAAACTGGACTTATAAATCATCTACATTACACATTCCTAACTCTCTTCTTAGATAACAAAACCTTTCTTTGTCAAGAGGTTTAGTAAAAATGTCAACAAGTTGGTGAAGAGTGCTAACATATTCTATGGTGACATTTCCCTTAAGGGCATGATCCCTTATGAAGTGATGTCTAATCTCTATGTGTTTAGTGTGAGAGTGTTGAACAGGATTTTTTGTGACGTTAATAGCACTTGTGTTATCACACTTCAAAGGTATAGAACTTTGAAATGAATTAAAATTAGCAAGTTGATTTTTCATCCAAAGAACTTGTACACAACAACTGCCCAAAGCAATATATTCAGCTTCGATAGTAGAGATAGCAACACTTTGTTGCTTCTTAGAGAACCATGAAACTAGCATATTTCCTAGAAATTGACATGTTCCACTAGTACTCTTACGATCAGTTTTGCAACCAGCATAATCTGCACCACTATATGCGTACAAATAAAAGGATGACTATCTAGGATACCATATACCTAACTTAGGTGTGTGCTTGAGATATCGAAAGATTCTCTTTACAACAGTAAGATGACTCTCTTTAGGATCAGCTCGATATTGTGCATAAATACACACACTAAAAAGAATATTAGGTCGGGAAGCAGTGAGGTATAACAATGATCCTATCATGCTTCTATAAGTCTTTTGATCAATGGAAGTACCTTCTGGATTAGCATGTATATAGGTAGAAGTACCTATAGGAGTGTCTATCTCTTTGACTTGATCAAAGTTGAGCTTCTTAAGAGGTTCATATGTAAATTTACTTTGAGAGATAAAAATACCACGTGTTGTTTGCTTGATTTGCAATCCTAGAAAATAACTAAGTTCTCCCATCATGCTTATTTCAAATTCTTTCTTCATAAGTTCAGCAAATTCAGTGCACAAAGATGCATTAGATGAACTAAAAATAATGTCATCTACATATATTTGAACTAAAAGAATATCATAATTATGTGAGTTAATGAATAGAGTAGTGTCTACAGCACCCTTTTTGAAGTTGTTTTCCACCAAGTATGTACTCAAACAATCATACTAAGCTCTTGGAGCTTGTTTCAAACCATACAATGCCTTAGTGAGTTTAAAATCAAGATTTGGAAACAAAGAATCTTCAAAACCAGGAGGTTGTTCAACATATACTTCCTTATTTATGTAACCATTCAAAAATGCACTTTTGACATCCATTTGAAACAATTTGAAATTCTTATGAGATGCATAAGCTAAAAGCATACGAATAGATTCCAATCTAGCTACCAGTGCATCAATCTCATCATAGTCTATGCCTTCTTCTTGGTTAAATCCTTGTGCAACAAGACTAGCCTTATTTCTAACTATTGTTCCACGTTCATCCATTTTATTCCTATATGCCTATTTTGTTCCAATGATGGTTTTATTTTCTAGTCTAAAAGTTAATTCCCAAACTTTACTTCTTTGAAATTGATTTAACTCTTCTTGCATGGCAATGATCCAATTACTATCAAGTAATGCTTCTTTAATGTTCCTAGGTTCTTCTTGTGATATGAATGTAGCAAATGCACAAATATTATAGGTTGAGGAACTAGTACTGACCTTATCCAAGGAATTTCCAATAATATTAGTAGGAGTTACCTCATTTCGTACCCTTGGATAAGTGGGGTCTCTTTACGCATGTTCTTGCCACTCTTCCCTTTCATCTTGTATAATGCTAGCATCAGGAGAGTTGCTGTCTAGAGCTTCTAGCAATGGTACAGATTCAACATTGCTTACTGAAGTGTCCAGAAGTGGTGCAAGCATTGGATTTTCATTTGCACATGTAATTAACCTTTCCCTTACTTGGAAGTTAATATTTTCATCAAATATTACATGGACTAATTCCTCCATCACTAATGTTCTTCTATTTAGAACTCTAAATGCTTTGCTACTACTAGACTATCCTAGAAAGATTCCTTCATCACTTTTCAAATCGAATTTACCCAAATTTTCTTTTCCATTATTATGCACAAAACACTTGCAACCAAATATGTGAAAATATGCTACATTTGGCCTTTTTCCATAAAATAATTCATATGGGGTTTTCTTTAATATAGGTCTGATCAGAACCCTATTTGAGACATAACATGTAGTATTTACAGCTTCACCCCACAAATACATAGGCAAGCTATTTTCACACAACATAGTTCTACCTAGTTCTTGTAGTGTTCTATTCTTTCTTTTCACTACACCATTTTGTTGTGGTGTTCTTGATGCAGAAAAATTATGTTCAATTCCATTTTTAGTGCAAAAATCTTCAAACTCATGATTCTTAAATTTTGTCCCATTATCCATACGAATGCATTTGATTTTAGAATCTTTCTTATTTTGAGCCTTTTTACAAAACTTTTCAAACATATGAAAGGTTTCACTTTTATGTGCAATGCCAAATGTCCAAGTAAATATAGAGTAATCATCAACAATTACAAACACATAATACTTACCTCTAAGGCTTGCTGTCACATGGGTCCAAAGAGATCCATATGTATTAATTCAATTGGTTTTGTGGTTGTAACTATATCTTTTGAATTGAAACTAGTCTTTGCATGTTTTCCTTTAATGCATGCATCACACACCACATTTTTGTCACATTTCAGTTCTGGCAGCCCTCGTACTAAGTCTTTTCTATACAATTTCACAAGTTGTTTTACATTAATATGAGCCAGTCTTTTATGCCACAACTAGCTACTGTTGGCTAGATCTACCGCTAAGCATATTTCTTTGTTTTTGAAATGTGTTAGATCTAGAACATATATATTTCCTAGTCTTTTTCCAAAAACAACAGTCTTTTTATTTCTACTAGATATTTTGTAGAAATTTGATCTAAACTTTACTTTATGATCCTTATCACATAGTTGACTAACACTTATGAGATTATGTTTCAATCCTTCTATATACAAAACATCATCAATCACAAAAGATGAGGATGAATTACCTATTGTTCCTATACCTTTTATGATGCAAGAGGAATCATCTCCAAATGATATTGTTCCTTCATGTCTTAGGGCAATGATTGAAAACAGCTTGGGATTTCCAGTCATGTGTTTGAAGCATCCGCTATCCACAATCCATGTTTCCTTACTGTAATCTATCTCCTCCACTGATTTCAAGCCTTATAGAACAGAAAATAATCTTTGATTTTCTTGGTACCCACTTTTCTTTGGGTCCATGAGTGTTAGGGATCATTGTGCCTTTTGGCACCTATATTCTTTTAATCTTAAAGCTTCTACCAGATTTCAATGGACATTTATCAATGGAATAACCAACATATTATATGTGCATTTATCATACAAAGAAGTCATGCTGTTTTTCTTTTCAAAGAATTTAGTAAAAGGTTTTGCATCTACATTTGATCTATAGCCTATACCAGCCTTGTCATACATGCCTTGTTGTGATTGTAATATCTTTTCAAGCATGGCACTACCATTAGCAAATTTGTTCAGTAAGCATGTTGAGCTATTTAGTTTGTTTTCAAGCTCTTTCTTTAAGCATTCAATATTTGAAGCTTCATAGTTAAAGAATCAATTTCCTTCTTCATATGCTCATATTTTTAATTCAAATCAGAACACATACACATATTATCATTTATTTCATATTTGTTTCCATGAGATAAAATTGTTTCTTTTAGCTTTTTAATATCAAGTTTCATGCTTGAATTTTCATTTATAGCTAGCTCATTTTGGTTTTTCATTTTCTCATGTTCTTCTACATTCAAACTTGATTTCTTTAATTGGCATTCAAGCTCATTCTTTTTAGATTGCATGTTGGACAGATTTTCTTTTAATGCTTTATTTTCAAATTCTAACTCATGCAATCTATCAACCACTTCATTGAATGTATCATTCAACTCATTAAATAAAGTACAATCTTGACACTTGTTAGATGTACTTACCTCATAGTTATCATAACTCTCTATTCCCATGAAACATTGAAAGTTCCTTTCATTTTCTTCTTCATCAGAAGATGAGCTGTCTTCATCCCAAATAGGCATTGATTCACTTTTTTCCACATGCCTTCCTATCCCCATGAAGCATACATTTGCTGTCTCCACTACTTCTTCATCCGAAGATGAGTTATCATCCCAAGTAGCCACCATTGCTTTCTTCTTAGACTTTATATCCTTCTTTCCCTTCAAAGTTGGGCATTTTGCTTTTATATGACCTGGTTTCTTGCACTCAAAGCAAAGATCATTAGTAGCCTTAGTTGCATTCTTTCCTTTTGCTTTGTAGAACTTCCTTATTTTTCAAGCAAGTAATGCAACATCCTCATCAAAATCAGAATTATCATTATCATTTACAGCAGTCTTAAAAGAAATATTTTTATCTACTTTCTTTGACTCTTCTATATTACTGATTCTTCCATTGATTTGAAGCTCATATGTTAATAGAGATCCTATCAATTCATCTAGCTTCACTGTATTCAGATTATTTGCTTTTTCTATGGCAGTTCTTTTAGCTTCCCAACTTACATCCAAACATGCTAAATTGTTTTTGACTAATTTCTTATTTGGATAAGTCTCTCCTAGCAATGTAAGTTTAGTAACAATATTAGAAAATCTATTATACATTTCAAAGATGCTTTCACCTAGTTTCATCACAAACAATTCATAGTTATGGATCAACATGTCAATTTTAAAGTCTTTAACTTTTTCGGTTCCTTCATGCAAGACCTCTAATTTATCCCAAAGTTCTTTTACTGTTTAACAAGTAGAGATTTTATTATATTCAGATGCAATCAAAGAATAATACAACAAAGTCATAGCTTTACCATTTTTCTCCATTTCTTTAAAAACATCATTTGACCAAAGTAAAGGTGATTCTTTGGGTATTTCTATTGTTTTATTTATGATTTTCCAAGATTCTACATCCTATACCATTATAAACATTTTCGTTATATTTTTCCAATGGTTATAGTTTGTACCATAAAATATGGGTGGTTTATTGAAGGTCAATATGGCAGCCATTATGGTTACTATGCAAGTCTCACTGATATCTAACTAACGGTGGTCAGATTAGATATAACTAGGCTATGATACCACTTGTTAGATCCTATAGCAACCTAAAAGGGGGGTCAATTAGGTTTCTCTTTTAAAAAATACTTTTATTTGTGTTCAATTACTTTTTATGCAGTCAAATATGACATTAAATAATATAAAGCTTAATCACTAGGCTAATCAAATACAAGGAAGATAAGACACCAATTTACACGGTGGTTCAACCCTTCTCACCTACTTCCACCCTCTTCTCCTTCAACACAACCAATTGAAGTCTACTTTACTACAAATTTAGGAGAAACTTTCTTCTACACTTTCCAATTCATCCTCAAGGAGTTAAACAATCCTTACACCAAGGATCACAATTACAATGTGTGTCTCAACAGATATCAACAAGTCAAAGTTTATCAAGCTTATTACAAACTTCAAACTAAGCTTTTGTAAGATATGCAATACAAGTTTAGAAGCTTCAAACAGCTGCTAAAGGCTCAATACAGAGTAATATGGACAAAAGCCTCAAATTCGTTCAAACCCTAGCAAAGTCTACTTACAGAAAATCAACTTCAATAATAGAGTATAATGAAGCACAAATTGATTCTCTAATAAGCATGTAATGAGCTTAGAAGTTAGTCATTCAGTGAAGATCAAAATCGTAGGTTTGGATGAGCTAGAATGAGTAGTATGAGATGCTTCACAGATTACTTTCTTTGCTTTTGTTTTTGGACTTTTTACAATGGTGATGACAAACTTGCTTAAATACCTTTAGAACAACTAACCTCCCACTTCAAAGAGTTGTTCTGACACTTCTGAGCACCATTAAGTCTTTTTCCAGTTGGAGTTCTTTATTTCCCTCTTCTTTGTCCATTTTTAAGCTTGAGAGAGACAAAATGTCGGGGCTAAGGTTCTGCTTTCATTTATTTCAAAACCCCATTCGGGTTCTGTGGAGCAAGTTTTGGGTCTCACTCAAATCTTCTTCAATTCTCTCCAATCTTGAATCAATTCTTCATAGGTCATTCACAGATTGATAGAGCATCTTTTTTCTTACAAAAAGCCTTTGAAATCGTCTTTAGAAACCCTCTAATTTGCTTCTAATTTTACTTTTGAGTAGTTAAGGCAGAAACTCGATGAGCTTCACCATTTCTTTAAATTGATCCTCTCTATGTAGTGGGTCTTTGATTTTTCTTCACAAAAATCTTCTCCTCTCCATTAGCTTTCCAACGAGCTATCTTGCACCTTGATCAGAGGTGAAATGGACGGCTAAATCTACCCATGAAGTCACATTTATGAGCGGATTGTGGGTCGGGCTAATGAACCAGCGAGCTGAGTCACGGGTCACTTAAACTTTCACGGGTCTCGGGTCATGAATGAACAGGCAAATGGTTGAACAGGTTGCACGTCTGGACTGGGTCACATTTGCACGGGCCTGACTCACGGGCTGGAACGCATCTCTGGGCTGGGTCACATTTGCATAGGTCTGGGTTAGCGAACGTCTATTGGATTGGGTCCATGAACTAGCTGGGCTTCGTCCACACGTGCTCTGCATAGCTTTTTTGGCTTCTCATTTTTCAACCCAATTCCTGCAAATTAATCCATATTATTTTGTTTATAAAATCCTACAAATAATAAATAATAATTATAATATTTTCATATTATAACTCACATTTTTCTCATCATCAAAATGTTTATATATTTTAATATCATTAAAATATATTCCAACACTTTGTCATGTGTTGTCCTAACTCCCTAAACTTTGTTACCTTCTGCTGTGAATATAGTGGATTTGACTCTATGGGATTGGCATACTCCTATATCTCTTCGCTTTCAATTTCCTCATTCTTGGGTGAACCAAGCATGCTTCGAGTGGATCCTCGAAAGATTTTTCCTGAAAGATTTTATTTACAAACTTATCAATTGTCTCAACCCTAAAGCAAGAATTATCATCATAGGGATGTTTCATTGCAGTAAAAATATTAAAAGTAACATAATCATTTTGAATTCTTAAGATTAACTTCCCTTGTTGTACATCATTTAAAGCTTTTCTTGTTGCTAGAAAAGGTCAACCTAAGATAAGTAGCACCTTAAAGTCTTCCTCCATGTCAAGTACTATAAAATCTGTAAGAAAGATAAATTTGTCAACTTTCACCAATACATCTTCTATAACACCTCTTGGATATTTAATTGATTGATCAACCATTTGTAAGGACATTGTGGTTGGCTTTACTTCACCCATTCCTAATTTCCTGAAATTAAAAGAAGGCATTAGATTAATACTAACTCCTAAATCACACAATGCCTTATCAAAGTGAGAATCTCCAATAGTACAAGGAATTGTAAGACTCCCTAAATTTTTTAATTTTGGAGGCAGTTTGTTTTGTAAGATGACTGAATATTCTTTAGTTAGCTTCACAATTTCATACTCTTTTAGCTTTCTTTTGTTTTTCAATATCTCTTTAAGAAATTTTACATAACTGGGCATTTGAGCTAATGCATCTGTAAAAGGAATGTTATTTTGCAATCTTTTTAATACATCAACAAATTTAGAAAACTACTTATCTATTTTATATTGCTAGAGTATGAGGAAACAGAATTTGAGGCACATAAGGTTTAGGATTATTAGGGAATAATGTTCTCTTGGTTGCCTCCTCAAGCTACATGCTAACATCCTCTTCCTTATCCCTGACACTTTCCTTCTCAACGTCATCTTTTCCCACTTGTTTACCATTTCTCAAGGTTATTGCCTTTGCATCTTCTATAGGATTCTTCTCTGTGCTACTCGGCAAAGAACCATGTTGTCTTCTTAAGATCATATTAGCCAACTAACCTATTTGCACCTCTAAATTTCTAATTGAAGCTTCTTGGTTTTGTAATCTTGTTTCATTGTTCTATAACATCCTGGTGACCATTTCCTCTAAATTAGGCTTTTTTTTTCTTCCAATTGCCTAAATCCTGGTGCTGGCCTTATTATATTAGAATTACTCCATGAAAAATTTGGGTGGTTATGCCATCTTGGATTGTAAGTGTTGGAGTATGGATTATTCTGTGACCTACTTAAATTTCCAACATAATTAGCATATTCACGACTTTAAGCAAAGGTGTTACCTACTTGACACTCTATACTCGTATGTCCTTCACCACAATGATCACATACTATGTTTTGAATCCTCATGACTGGAGCACTTAGGTTATCTATCTTCTTGTTGAGTTTTTCAATTTATGCATACATTACAATGAAAGCATCCACTTCATGAATTCCACTAGCTTTAGTCACTAGTAGCCTTTCAGTAGGCCACTGATAACTATAATTCACCATTTCCTCCAAAAGATCATATGCTTCTTTTGGTGTCTTATTGTTCAAAGCCAAACCTGTAGCTGCATCAAACATAAAACGAAGATTTGTACTAGATCTATTATAGAAAGTTTATACTTATAACTATATGGGTAGTCCATGATGTGGACATCTTCTCAAAAGCTCATTGAATCTTTCCAAAACTTTATACAATGATTCACTGTCCATATGCATAAAAATGGTAACATTGTTACACATTTTGGCAGACTCTGCTGGAGGAAAAAACTTACTAAGAAATTTCTGAGCCAAATCATCCCATGTTGTAATTGATCCTGCAAGAAGAGAAGAAAGCCAATTTTTAGCTTTGTCTCTAAGAGAAAATGGGAATTGCCTTAACCTAACAGTATCATCTGTGACTCCATTGTATTTGATCACGTCATAAATTTCAAGAAAACCCTCAATGTAAGTGTTCGGTGAAATTCTACATGCAAGTGTACATGTCGAACAAGTAATATAATGATAAGTATGAGTATCGTCCTACAGGGACTGGTGATTACTAAACTAATTAATTACTAACGGTGAATAGTCTCTAAAGTTTATCTAGCCAACTAAAATGGTAAAACATGAATTTAATAACTAAATTAATCTAAAATTGATAAACGAAATGTGCTAGAGCTTCCGATTTCACCTAATTACTCAATATAAATGTTGATCATTTATGTTTGCAAGATTGATTCTACTCATGTGATGGCGGAATTTCCTAATGTATTCACTACCCTATGTCTAGGCGTAGCAAACCTACTTAATTCATTAACTCATTGTATGTCTACATATGAATTAAATGTACTAAATGCATTAAGATTTGTGAATATTCCAGTTTACACCTAAAGCCACACAAATCATATGGTATAGTTCTATCCATATTAATCTATGGTTGCATATTACATGAAGCAACTGCATATCGTCGTCGTTCGAACTCAAATATGCAAATCAAATCATCTAAGTGGTAGCTAATCACTTAAATGCATTAAGATCAATAACATGCAACTTCACATTCCTAAAATATCTCACAAAACACAAACAATCTCATCATTCATACATCATAATCAAATTCCATCGTAGCTCTAACACAATAAATTAAAACAACATATTTACATAACAGAAATCAGTGCAAAAACATGAACAAAACATTCTGTAAATTAAAAACATTAAGCTGTCACCAAAAATGTCTTCAAATCACAAAAGGATTGCACAAATCTGCACATCAGGGGGTCAAGAGGTTCTGTCAGAAAAAGGGGATGAAAAAGAGCTTCCACGCACTGCCACGCGCCTCCGCCACGCGCCAGCCAGTCGCCGGTCACGCGCTGGTCACGCGCCGCCATGCGCCGCTACCATTCTTCACGAAAACCTCCAGAAATTGCCGGTCACGATCCCTGGACTGCCGATCTGCCGAGATATCGCCCAAATCTGCAGCAAAACGGCGTAGATCTAGTGGAGAAGGCTCGGATGGCTTTCGCCGTTGTTGCCGGAAACTGCCGTGAAACTGCTCCAATCTGCTACAGAAATGCCGGAAATCACTCTAGGAGCCCAGATCTGCTTTCAGATCGCCAGAAATCGCTATAAAACGGCCGAAAACTACACTTCAAACGCCGGTGATGGGTTCTCACCAGAAAAGACAACGGCGGTCGGCTGTCGCATGACCGCCGCGTTCTACGCCTGAGACGCGCGCTGTCGCGCGTCGTCTTTGAGCTCCGGCGAGATCCCCTTCCTCAATTTGTCCACCGCCGGTCTTTTCTCCCCTTTTTTTCGGTTTCTCTCTCTTCCCCGATAAAAGCCTGACTCTCCCTCTTCTTTTGTTAATCGGCCTCTTTTTCTCTCCTGCGGTCCCACGTGTTTTCCACTCACGCGACCCACCTTTCTTTTTTCTTTTCTTTTCCTTCCAATTTTTGCTTATTTCCTTACTTTTCTTCCATTTTGGGTTTGCTACCTAAAATAACAAAAACATACTTAAATACAATTAAATATAAATATAACTTAATAAAATTATATTAAATATAACCTAAAATAATAACAATAACTCTATATAATATAGAGTTATCAATATCCCCAAACTTAACATTTTGCTCGTCCTCGAGCAAAAGAACGAAACAACACATTATGACAACACAAAACAAAAAAAAATTTCACACAAAAAACATTAAACAAGTTCCAAACAACATATTATGACAATAAAAAAAAATTTTACTTACAAAAAGCACAAGAAATTACACACAAAAAGCATTAAACAACATATTCTAACACCACCACCAATCACTCCATGATATTTTCCTAAACAACAATGCCACAATAATACCCCCAAAAAAGCACTAAACAACATATTCTAACACTACCACCAATCACTCCATGATATTTTCCTAAACAACAATGCCACAATAATACCCCCAAACTCAACATTTTGCTCATCCTCGAGCAAAAGAACAAAACAACACATACAACCAATCCTTCCACGATATTCTTCCATAATTGCTCAACTTAACAATTCAAAGAAAAACATAACTTTCATCCAAATACTGCAATTGGTGTATAAGGTAAGATAGACTCTTAACTATGTTAACCACGTGTGTGTGTGTGTGTGAGTCCGCATTTTGTCTCAATTGCATGCACTCCAAATAGATCCACATTAATATGCAACCTCTCAAAATCTTTAACCAAACCTCATAGGTTTGCTTTTCGTTCCTCTCTCCACTAATGTAAGTCAATCATCTAACTAAGAATCAATAGGACTTTCATAAGCTTGTAATGTAAGGCTGGGCTAAGGGTAAGATGGAAGTCATTTAAGCTCAAATAACCCATGAACATATTACTTTCTAAGATCTCATCAAAACTCTAGCCCCTCACTACCTTTTTACTTCATGAAGAAAATCTTTCTACCACCACTTATTCTTGTGTGCAACGACAAAGTAAAAACAAAAGCATGTACACATATAGCCACCTCAATCCTCTCTTATCAATGATATTCAATAATAATGCTCAAAGATCTCCTTTAGAAAACTATATGGCTTGACTCTAACAAAAGATAATGACATTATGTCATCCTAAAGAAAATGCTTCTTCTTTTTTTTTTTTCTTTTTTTTTCTTTTTTTTCTTTTTTTTTCTTTTTTTTTTCATTTGCAATTGCATTTCTACAAGTGACATATTATGCTACACACAATCATTTCAATCAATTTCTTCCCATATTACATCCTTCCCCTCAACTTCTCTCATGATCAAATCATTGTACACACCAAAAGTCATATGTTCATGGGAATAGGACAATAAGATAAATTGATCAAAAAGGCTAAGAGATATATGTGCATGTGTCATTCAACAAAATCAGGATAAGAATAAGGCTCAGCGGGGTGACTGGGGATAAGTAAATAAGGTTAGCTGAAAGGCTCAATCGATCCAAAGATGGCCTAAATCATTTTCTCAGTTAGATGCAACCTAGGATTTCGCCTCAAGAGGAAATCAAGCAAATTCTAAGATTTGGGTGAGATCCAAGAAAATCACACACTTCACATGAATGTTCTCTAGAGATATATACAATTTCAAGAAAATGCAGACTTTTAGTGCTCAATGTGTGAATCAACATAATCAGAATCACACTTACATCATACCATAGTTGCAAGTTTGAACAAAATCTATATCTCTCTAAGAATCACCAAGAATTCACAATAAAGAATCCAATCATAGAAATCATGGTCTAACACAAGAAAAAGATTTTACACAAAAATAGACTTTCTAACAAAACATTTAACACAAAACAGAAAATTTTAACACAACACTTCCAACAAAACATTTCCAGCACAACAAACATAACAAAAAACACTTCCAATACACTCCCTACGCAACAACAACTTTTGCAACAAACAACCTTTAACACAACCCAACAAAAGAGCACACTTCCAACAATGGTAGCACCCCCAAACTTAAATGAAGCATTCTCCTCAATGATGAAAGAAAATAAAGCAATAGTAAGAAGGAACAAGGAAAACTCCCCTGATTGTAGGTTGTCAAAATGGAGTTGTGATGAGCATATGGTGACAGCTTCTAACCAAACTCCCAACAAAATACTTGGGTTGCCTCCCAAGAAGCGCTTGCTTTATAGTTTTCAGCCAAACTATCCTCCACATTGCTGCTCAAGGAGGATGGAACTCCAACAGTTTAGGAGACAGCTTGTGTCGTTTGATTGTTGAGCATTCTTCAATAAGCACAATTGTCTCATATATTTCCAGCTTCCTTTTGTTCTCTAATATCTCGTTTAACAATTCTGCACAACTAGATATTTGAACTAGAGCATCTGCAAAAGGAATGTTAATGTGCAGTTTTAAAGATATATCAAGGAATTCCAAAAACTGCTTATCTTCTACGCGTTGCTGGAATCTTTGGGGAGATGGAGCTGGAGGCATAAATGACTCATGATTTACTAGAACAAGGTTGTTCCTCGGTGCCTCCTCAAATTGCATGCTGACATCCTGATCCGTTTCTTCGAAAATTTCCTTGTCAACATCAACTTCTACTACTTGTTTACCACATGTTGGGGTTATTGCCTCTACGGTATCTTCAAGACTTTTCTCTATATCACTAGGCAAAGGACCCGCATGATTCTCTGAGATCATACTAATGAGTTGACTCATCTGCACCTTTAATTTTCGAATTGAAGCTTCTTGACTCTGAAAACTCGCTTCTTGATCATGAAATTTTGCTTCAGTCCTCTCCATAAAGTTCTGGGTGATGATGGCCAATTTGGTAATTGTGTCTTCCCAATTAGGCTTCTCCTCTTCTGTTTGCTCAAATGTTGGATGCGGTCTCATCTCATTTGGATTACTCCATGAAAGATTTTGATGGTTGTGCCATCCCGGATTGTACGCATTGGAGTAAGGATCATTGTTTGACTTGCTAGGAATCCCAACAAAATTAGCATAATCATTATAATGAGCATAAGAATTACCTAATTGACATTCTGTGCTCTCATGTGCTCCACCACAAACTTCACATGCTCTATTTTGATGTCTCACAACTGGAATACTTAGGTTGTCTATCTTCTTATCAAGCACTTCCAATTGTGCGCACATTGTGGTGAAGATATCTACTTCTTGGACTCCACTTGCTTGACGCATAGGTAGTCTCTCAGTAGACTATTGATAGTTATCAAATGCCATTTCCTCTAGGAAGTTAAATGCATCTTCTGGTGTTTTGCTATGTAAGTCCCCTCCTGCGGTTGTATCAATCACAAAACGAAGAATTGTACTACACCCATCATAAAAGGTTTGTACCTGTAGCCATGTGGGTAGTCCATGATTTGGACATCTCCTCAGAAGTTCCTTGAATCTTTCCCAAGCTTCATACAATAATTCATTATTCATCTGCTCAAAAGTGAAAATATCGTTACGCAATTTAGCAGATCTTGCGAAAGGAAAGAACTTACCAAAAAATTTCTGAGCCAAATCATCCCATGTAGTAATCAATCCTACAGGAAGTGAAGAGAACCAATCTTTAGCTATATCTCTAAGAGAAAATGGAAATAGTTTTAACATGATAACATCTTCTGTGACTCCATGATCTCCAATCATGTCACAAAATTCAAGGAATGCTTCAATGTGAGCATTTGGATCCTCATTTGGTAGCCCACTATATTGCACAGATTTTTGAAGCATCTTGATGAGCACGGGTTTGATCTCAAAATGGTTTGCCTGAATTGCAGGCTTTTGAAAGCTTGTTGTGGCATTCCAAAATGATGGTGCATAATCTTTCAACAGTTTACGTGAACCATCATTTCTCTCCATCTTTGTCTTTTCTCTGCAACAAAATACAATATTAAAAGTAGAAATAAAATAAAAGCAACAAAAGCTAGATTAAACTAAGAAGCTATTCGGTATTAATATTAATTAGTAGTAAAGCAACCAATCCCCAGCAACGGCGCCAAAAACTTGTTCGTTGAAATTCTACATGCAAGTGTACATGTCGAACAAGTAATATAATGATAAGTATGAGTATCGTCCTACAGGGACTGGTGATTACTAAACTAATTAATTACTAACGGTGAATAGTCTCTAAAGTTTATCTAACCAACTAAAATGGTAAAACATGAATTTAATAACTAAATTAATCTAAAATTGATAAACGAAATGTGCTAGAGCTTTCGATTTCACCTAATTACTCAATCTAAATGTTGATCATTTATGTTTGCAAGATTGATTCTACTCATGTGATGGCGGAATTTCCTAATGTATTCACTACCCTATGTCTAGGCATAGCAAACCTACTTAATTCATTAACTCATTGTATGTCTACATATGAATTAAATGTACTAAATGCATTAAGATTTGTGAATATTCCAGTTTGCACCTAAAGTCACACAAATCATATGGTATAGTTCTATCCATATTAATCTATGGTTGCATATTACATGAAGCAACTGCATATCGTCGTCGTTCGAACTCAAATATGCAAATCAAATCATCTAAGTGGTAGCTAATCACTTAAATGCATTAAGATCAATAACATGCAACTTCACATTCCTAAAATATCTCACAAAACACAAACAATCTCATCATTCATACATCATAATCAAATTCCATCGTAGCTCTAACACCATAAATTAAAACAACATATTTACATAACAGAAATCAGTGCAAAAACGTGAACAAAACATTCCGTAAATTAAAAACATTAAGCTGTCACCAAAATGTCTTCAAATCACAAAAGGATTGCACAAATCTACACATCAGGGGGTCGAAGAGGTTCTGTCAGAAAAACGGGATGAAAAAGAGCTTCCACGCGCTGCCACGCGCCTCCGCCACGCGCCGGCCAGTCGCCGGTCACGCGCCGGTCACGCGCCGCCGTGCGCCGCCACCATTCTTCACGAAAACCTCCAGAAATTGCCGGTCATGATCCCTGGATTGCGGATCTGCCGAGATATCGCCCAAATCTGTAGCAAAACGGCATAGATCTAGCGGAAAAGGCTCGGATGGCTTTCGCCGTTGTCACCGGAAACCGCCATGAAACTGCTCCAATCTACTACAGAAATGCCGGAAATCACTCTAGGAGCCCAGATCTGCTTTCAGATCACCGGAAATCGCTATAAAACGGCCGAAAACTACACTTCAAACGCCGGTGATGGGTTCTCGCCAGAAAAGACAACAGCGGTCAGCTGTCGCATGACCGCCGCGTTTTACGCCTGAGACGCGCGCTGTCACGCGTCGTCTTTGAGCTCTGGCGAGATCCCGTTCCTCGATTCGTCCGCCGCCGGTCTTTTCTCCCCTTTTCTTTCGGTTTCTCTCTCTCTTCCCCGATAAAAGCCCGACTCTCCCTCTTCTTTTGTTAATCGGCCTCTTTTTCTCTCCTACGGTCCCACGTGTTTTCCATTCACGCGACCCACCTTTCTTTTTCCTTTTCTTTTCCTTCCAATTTTTGCTTATTTCCTTACTTTTCTTCCATTTTGGGTTTACTACCTAAAATAACAAAAACATACTTAAATACAATTAAATATAAATATAACTTAATAAAATTATATTAAATATAACCTAAAATAATAACAATAACTCTATATAAAATAGAGTTATCAATACCCCCAAACTTAACGGCAACGGCAACGGTGCCAAAAACTTGTTCGGTGAAATTCTACATGCAAGTGTACATGTCGAACAAGTAATATAATGATAAGTATGAGTATCATCCTACAGGGACTGGTGATTACTAAACTAATTAATTACTAACGGTGAATAGTCTCTAAAGTTTATCTAGCCAACTAAAATGGTAAAACATGAATTTAATAACTAAATTAATCTAAAATTGATAAACGAAATGTGCTAGAGCTTCCGATTTCATCTAATTACTCAATATAAATGTTGATCATTTATGTTTGCAAGATTGATTCTACTCATGTGATGGCGGAATTTCCTAATGTATTCACTACCCTATGTCTAGGCGTAGCAAACCTACTTAATTCATTAACTCATTGTATGTCTACATATGAATTAAATGAACTAAATGCATTAAGATTTGTGAATATTCCAGTTTGCACCTAAAGCCACACAAATCATATGGTATAGTTCTATCCATATTAATCTATGGTTGCAGATTACATGAACCAACTGCATATCGTCGTCGTTCGAACTCAAATATGCAAATCAGATCATCTAAGTGGTAGCTAATCACTTAAATATATTAAGATCAATAACATGCAACTTCATATTCCTAAAATATCTCACAAAACACAAACAATCTCATCATTCATACATCATAATCAAATTCCATCGTAGCTTTAACACAATAAATTAAAACAACATATTTACATAACAGAAATCAGTGCAAAAACATGAACAAAACATTTTGTAAATTAAAAACATTAAGCTGTCACCAAAAATGTCTTCAAATCACAAAAGGATTGCACAAATCTGCACATCAGGGGGTCGAAGAGGTTCCGTCAGAAAAAGGGGATGAAAAAGAGCTTCCACGCGCTGCCATGCGCCTCCGCCACGCACCGGCCAGTCGCCGGTCACGCGCCGGTCACGCGCCGCCGTGCGCCGCCACCATTCTTCACGAAAACCTCCAGAAATTACCGGTCACGATCCCTGGACTGCCGATCTACCGAGATATCGCCCAAATCTGCAGCAAAACGGCATAGATCTAGCGGAGAAGGCTCGGATGGCTTTCGCCGTTGTCGCCGAAAACTGCCGTGAAACTGCTCCAATCTGCTACAGAAATGCCAGAAATCACTCTAGGAGCCTAGATCTGCTTTCAGATCGCTGGAAATCGCTATAAAACGGCCGAAAACTACACTTCAAACGCCGGTGATGGGTTCTCGCCAGAAAAGACAACAACGGTCGGCTGTCGCACGACCGCCGCATTTTACGCCTGAGACGCGCACTCTCGCGCGTCGTCTTTGAGCTCCGGCGAGATCCCCTTCCTCGATTCGTCCTCCGCCGGTCTTTTCTCCCCTTTTCTTTTGGTTTCTCTCTCTCTTCCCCGATAAAAGCCCGACTCTCCCTCTTCTTTTGTTAATCGGCCTCTTTTTCTCTCCTACGGTCCCACGTGTTTTCCACTCACGCGACCCACCTTTCTTTTTTCTTTTCTTTTCCTTCCAATTTTTGCTTATTTCCTTACTTTTCTTCCATTTTGGGTTTGCTACCTAAAATAACAAAAACATACTTAAATACAATTAAATATAAATATAACTTAATAAAATTATATTAAATATAACCTAAAATAATAACAATAACTCTATATAAAATAGAGTTATCAATACCCCCAAACTTAACGGCAACAGCAACGACGCCAAAAACTTGTTCGGTGAAATTCTACATGCAAGTGTACATGTCGAACAAGTAATATAATGATAAGTATGAGTATTGTCCTACAGGGACTGGTGATTACTAAACTAATTAATTACTAACGGTGAATAGTCTCTAAAGTTTATCTAGCCAACTAAAATGGTAAAACATGAATTTAATAACTAAATTAATCTAAAATTGATAAACGAAATGTGCTAGAGCTTCCGATTTCACCTAATTACTCAATATAAATGTTGATCATTTATGTTTGCAAGATTAATTCTACTCATGTGATGGCGGAATTTCCTAATGTATTCACTACCCTATGTCTAGGCGTAGCAAACCTATTTAATTCATTAACTCATTGTATGTCTACATATGAATTAAATAAACTAAATGCATTAAGATTTGTGAATATTCCAGTTTGCACCTAAAGCCACACAAATCATATGGTATAGTTCTATCCATATTAATCTATGGTTGCATATTACATGAAGTAACTGCATATCGTCGTCGTTCGAACTCAAATATGCAAATTAGATCATCTAAGTGGTAGCTAATCACTTAAATGCATTAAGATCAATAACATGCAACTTCACATTCCTAAAATATCTCACAAAACACAAACAATCTCATCATTCATACATCATAATCAAATTCCATCGTAGCTCTAACACAATAAATTAAAACAACATATTTACATAACAGAAATCAGTGCAAAAACATGAACAAAACATTCTGTAAATTAAAAACATTAAGCTGTCACCAAAAATGTCTTCAAATCACAAAAGGATTGCACAAATCTGCACATCAGGGGGTCGAAGAGGTTCTATCAGAAAAACGGGATGAAAATGAGCTTCCACGCGCTGCCACACGCCTCCGCCACGCGCCGGCCAGTCGCCGGTCACGCGCCGCCGTGCGCCGCCACCATTCTTCACAAAAACCTCCAGAAATTGCCGGTCACGATCCCTGGACTGCCGATCTGCTGAGATATCGCCCAAATCTGCAGCAAAACGGCATAGATCTAGCGGAGAAGGCTCGGATGGCTTTCGCCATTGTCGCCGGAAACCGCCGTGAAACTGCTCCAATCTGCTACAGAAATGCCGGAAATCACTCTAGGAGCCCAGATCTGCTTTCAGATCGCCGAAAATCGCTATAAAACGGCCGAAAACTACACTTCAAACGCCGGTGATGGGTTCTCGCTAGAAAAGACAACAGTGGTCGGCTGTCGCATGACCACCGCGTTTTACGCCTGAGACGCGCGCTGTCGCGCGTCGTCTTTGAGCTCCGGCGAGATCCCCTTCCTCGATTCGTCCGCCGCCGGACTTTTCTCCCCTTTTCTTTCGGTTTCTCTCTCTCTTCCCCGATAAAAGCCCGACTCTCCCTCTTCTTTTGTTAATCAGCCTCTTTTTCTCTCCTACGGTCCCACGTGTTTTCCACTCACGCGACCCACCTTTCTTTTTTCTTTTCTTTTCCTTCCAATTTTTACTTATTTCCTTACTTTTCTTCCATTTTGGGTTTGCTACCTAAAATAACAAAAACATACTTAAATACAATTAAATATAAATATAACTTAATAAAATTATATTAAATATAACCTAAAATAATAACAATAACTCTATATAAAATAGAGTTATCAGTAAGCATTTGGATCATCGTTTGGTAGCCCACTAAATTGTACAGAATTTTGAAGCATCTAGATGAGTGCTAGCTTGATTTCAAAGTTGTTTGCTTGAATTGTAGGCCTTTTGATGCTTAATGTGGCACCCTGAATTATTGGTGCAGCATAGTCTTTCAAAAGTTTGTATGGATCATCACTGTTTGCCAATTTTTCTAGCTTCGCTTCTCAGTTTGTATGGATCATCACTGTTTGCCATTTTTTCTAGCTTCGCTTCTTTGTTTTCTTAGCTCCTTTCGTTGCCTTCTGACTGTGCCTTCAATATTTAGGTCAAGATAAACAAGATGTCCTCTTTGGCTATGGGTCATACACATCTATAACACCTCTAAATAGTAGCAACTAAAACAAAATGAATTTTTTTTCATTTTTTTAAGAAAAAAAACAATAATAAGGAAAAGAAAAATAAAATCTAACAAAAGAATGTTGACTTTTTTTCTAAAAGAAAATAAAAGCTAGATTAAACTGAGAATTATTTGATATTAATATTAATTAGTAGTAAACAACTAATCCCCGGCAATAAAGCCAAAAACTTATTCGGTGAAATTTAAATGCAAGTGAATATGTCGAATAAGTAATATAATGATAAGAAAAGTATCGTCCCGTAGAGATTGGTGAATACTAAACTAATTAAGTACCAACAATGAATTAATCCTAAAATTTATCTAGCAAATCAAAATATAGTTAATGATGAATTAAAATTCAAAATTTCTAAACTAAAAATTCAAGACTAATTGAAAATGAATCCAAGTAAGAAAAATCAATATGAGAAACATGTTAGAGCATCCAATTTCACATAACTACTAGATATGAATTTCTATAGTTTATGCTTACAAAACTGATAATACTTGTGTGATGGCGGAACTTCCTAATTTATTTATTATCCTATGTCTAGGTGTAAACTTATTTAGTTCATTACTTTACTATATTTCTATATGTGAATTGAAACAAACCAAATGTATTAGGATTTGTGAACATTCTTGGTTTACAATAAATCTTTCAATTATCTTATCACCAAAAGCCACACAAACAACATGGTATATGTCTATCCATATTTAATTCATGGTTATATATTGTAAGAAGCAACTACATATTATTATCTCTCAATCTCAAATATGCACATCAATTCATTCAAGTGGTGGTCAATCACTTAAAAGCATTAAACATAATAATATATAACTCACATAAATAAAATACCTTACAAAGCATAGAAACTTATAAAATTTACATCATCATAGTTAGGAAAGTTGTCACCAAACTATCTTCCTTTTAAGAATTCTTTGTAGAATTCTTACAAATCAAATCAAAATCAAGAATGATATGAAGTAGAGGGAAGCTTTCATGCCTTTATTTCTCTTTTTCTTCCTTGGTTTTCTCTTTCTTTGATTTTTTTTTCTCTTCCTTGGTTTTGGTGGTAGCACAAGTTTTTTTTTTTTTTTTCTCTCTTTCCTCTCCTTTTCTTTCTCTTATGCAGCACCTCCTTTCTTTCATAATTCACATTGCCTTTTTGTATCTCCCCTTGGGCAGCGTGCCCTAGATCCCTCTTTTACAATTCACATTGTCTTTTCCTTTATTTCCTCTCTTGTCCTTTTTATCTTTTTCCTTCTCTTTTACACATTGCCTTTCTCTTCTTTTATTCTTTCTTTGTTTTTTTTCTTTTATTCCTCACATGTCTTGCTTATTTTCTTCATGTTTCCTTTGCTTTTTATCTCTTTTGAAGTTTGCTACATAAACAATAAAGATTTGAATAAATATATGAAAATTAAATATTATCTCACAAAATTGTATTATTTATATCCTAAAATAGTCAAAATAACTCTATAAAAATAGAGTTATCACTTTCTTCCTAAATAGATGAAGGACAAATTTATATTGTCCAATAGTATGACAGGTCTAGATGAAACGAAACAACTTAGATTTAAAAGTGTAGATGGCGCCAACTAAGTCAATATGTTCAAGAACAAGAAGATTAAATTGAGAGACTAACTTGACAACAAACCTAAATTTTAGGATCTTTACCCACTAATCTTGTATAGTTTATCAGATTTTAAGAATATGTGAAATGATATTTCTGATGCGGTATTCTAATGTTAGGGTCTTGCACCTAAGATTTGAATGTGTTGGATACATACCTTACAACACATTTTGATGATTACAATTACTGAATCTAAGAACCAAACTTCACTCATTGTTCTTATAATCCGAAGTTTCCTTCCTAACAATGAAGGTGCACAGATAAGCTTACATTGATACATAACTAGGATTATACACTAAGAAAAAACCATGGCCCAAGACATCAGAAATTATAACACATAAGGCTATCAAAGAATTCAGCTAGTAAATTGCTCTATGAAGTTAATGTTGTGACATGAATAATCAAGAGAAAAAGAGCAGAATAACTTTCTCCATTCAATTAATGATGATTTATTGCATCAAGGGCACATGGTATTTGTCATTTAATCGCATCCATGTAGCTATGGATTCTCTTTTAAAAAAGAATCATAACACTTAAAAAGTTAGGGCTTCATAAACATTTTTGGAAAAATAAGCACACTTTTTCTTCCTTATTTAACTTTGTCTCATTTTAAACTTAAGACAATCAAAATTAGGATACATGGAGTACCAAATTGCTTCTAATTACTTTCTAGAATCAGAAAATAATAGTTGCAAGCTATTAATAGTTCCCATTGATTAAATTCCCAAGTTGAATTCCTACTTTAGAATTGTAAACTCCACATTGATTTGTTGTGGTTTGTCTCTAAATTTTCAAACAACCTTGCTACTCTACGATTCTGGGATTCTTTGATTTCTACCTTTAATGATTTCCACATCTATTACCAAATCTTCCATTTTCTTCCTACAAAAATGCATGGCTTGAGACTAGATTTAAGTTTCAATGTTGGGGGTAGTAGCAATTGATCCAACGGAACCCCATGGGGTATGACTTCTCATCAAAGACTATCCTTATGTAACAAACTAGTTCTTGATATGGTCACCTATTGAAAACTTGGTTTGAGCAATTTCACTTATGCTCTATGGCACAAATCTACTTAACTACAATGGAATTTCCAAATTATTCATTACCCTTTTCCTCATTCATGTTTTCCTCTCCTAAATTCAAGTTTGTGTATCCAAAAGAAACTCAAACTTTTTTAAAGAATACATAGGAACTATGTCCAAAAAGGTTTTCAAGTTCCATTTCATTCTTGCCTTTACTATAAATTATTGTTATGGATTGGCAGTATGGGCCAATAAGTTTGTTGAATGAATATGAGTTAGACTTCTATGTTTTAAGTTGGTAGTATGGGCCAATGCACTAGCTATGAAGTATGAGTATGGACTGTCTAGTTTTCCTTGTTGTTAGGTTGTCCACTCAAGTAGTGCCTATTTACTTGCTTTTGCTTTCCTTTATAATGTGCTTTACATTTCGAATGTAACTACCCTATTGATTAGAGGAGTATTATGATCTTGACTATTTCAATTGTATGGATGCTCTATTAAGTAAGACTAGTATTATGATTCAATCTTTATTATTGTAATGTTTGGCTTAATTCAAATATTATCAGTTTGGGAACTTAAGTGTCCTAATTTGTCATACCTTGATTTCAAATCTAAATAACAGCTGCACATTTATAACTATACTCTAAATGTGTAATTAATATGGCATTAAGTACTCAAAAGAAGGCAAATACCTATATAAAGGACTCATATCTCTTTACCCACACACTTTCTACATATTTTCCTTTACTCTCTACTTTCAAACCCTCTATACTCCTTTCTTTAAAACCTCCCTTCATAGTCATCCTAGTTAAAGGTTGACTTAGTTTCGAGCCTAGAGCTAAGTAGCAAACATACTTATTCTAAATGTGTTATATGTGGTATCAGAATCTAACTCTTGAGGTAGGCCAAGTTACTGAAAAATGGCTATTAGTTCTTGAACAGGTGCAGTATATTCACAACTAGAGAGGCAATGGTAGTGTTGGAAGAGAAAGTCGTAGTTCTAGAGAATTTCACAACTCTTAATAAGGAATGAATATTTTCTCTTAAGAGTGATTTGGAAGGAATCATGGCTAAACTCCAAGAACAAATTGATACTTGAAAGGGAAAGTTGTTGCTACTATCCTTCATGGAGAAATTCTTTAGGCGATGACTTATAATTGGAAATGAGATACAATAGAAATGGAGGATTGCTAGCATAGAGAGTGCTACTATGACTTGGCTTAAATTAACAATGAGCTCACCAATGTACACATTATTTCTTTCTATCTTACTCACAATGCTAATGTGTAGTGACATATGAGGTATCATAAGATTGAGGAATGAAAGGACAAGATTGAAACATATGAAGTGTTCAAGGCAAAACTAGAAAAAAAAATTCCTCCCTAAGAATGTGAAACAAAATGCCCCACAAACTAAGCACTAAATATACACATTTTCCTATACTCTCTACTTTCAAACCCTTTGTACTCCTTTTTCTAAAACCTCCCTTCACAATAATCCTAGTTAAAGGTTGACTCAGTTCCAAGCCTAGAACTGAGCACTAAACATACTTACTCTAAGTGCATTATAAGTGATATTAGATTGACTCTTGAGGAAAGTTAAGTTACTAAGAAAAGGCTACTAGTTCTTGAGAAAGTGTGATATATTTATAGCTAGAAAGGTAGACAAAGAGAAAGATGCCTTAAGCTAAGGCACGGATAGTTTTGAAGATTTTCACAATTCTTAAGAAATGAATAGTTTCTCTTGAGAGTGATATGGAAGAATCATAACTAAACTCCAAGAACAAATCAATACTTGGAAGAAGGAAAAGTTGTTGCTACTATCCTTTATGGAGATATTCCTAAGCCAATGACTTATAGTAGGAAACAAGATGCAACATAAATGGAGGATTTCTTATGGAATAGGGAGTGTTACTTTGACACATCTTAAATTAACGATGAGCTCACTAAGGTATATATTGTTTCTTTCTATCTCACTCATAATGCTAATGTGTGGTAATGTATGAGGTATCATGAGATTGAAAAAGGGAAGGACAAGAGCAAAATGTTTGAGGTGTTCAAAGTAGAACTAGAAAAAAAACTCCCTAAGAATGTGGAATGACAAGATATTAAGAAACCTAAGAAAGCATTCATGGCCTAAAAGAGCTTGCTATTCTTGTTTGTGAGTGGCCTTTAAAAGTGGGCAAAGGACAAGGTTGAGAAGCATAAGGTGATACATTGAGTCATGTAGTCTTAATAGTTAAATCCCTAGTAGATCATAGGTGAATTAAAGCACCATTTAAATGACCTACCCGAATTGGGAATTCAAGAGAAGGAAGGAGTCAACCCCCATTCAACCACAATGAAGGTACTAGACCACCCTTTGACCATGATGGTGATAAAAGGAAAGATAATCCTTTTTGCTTTATTTTGTAAAGGTTTAATTATATAAGAGATTGTCTCAAGAATGGATCATTAAAGCTAGTATTGAAGAAGAATCCAACAAAAGATGGATATACGATAGCCTTCCAAGTTTTCAAATCAATAAAAGGTAAGGTTCCTAAACTAGCTACAAGATCTTTGATGTACATAGAACTTACAATTAATAACAAGGAGACCAAAGCTATGATGGGTTTAGCTACTACTTATAACTTTATCAAACTTGGAAAAATAAAGAGATTGGGCCTCTTAATGAAGAAATATTTATGGTCATTAAAGATAGTGAACAATACTCCATGACCAATGTTTGAGATTGCTATGAAGTAGATCTACGCATAGGAAAATAGAAGGAAAAAGTGAATTTCACAGTGGTGACGGTAAATGACTACAAGTTGTCCTCAAGTTAGACTTTTTGCACGTAACCCATACTTTTCCCTATCATACGTATAATTACTTATGTATCCTTGAAGGAGTTATGTCCTGCATGATTCTTACAAAAGTCATGGTTTTGGCACAAAAAATTCTTTATGATATGTAACTAAAAAAAGGTATACAAAAAGGTAAAGAAACTTAACTAGCCATATTTTAAGGGGGGGAAAATGATCTAGATGGAGGAAGATCTTCTTTAGGTGATTTGTAACATCCTTAAGAAAAAAAATGATGTAATGCCTCCCAAGATGCCTAAACAACTACCTTTTATGAGAAAAAAATGATTATATGATAAAGTTGGAGCTAGGAACAAAACTTTCAGCAAACATAGTCCCTTATACAATGTTCTTGCCTAAATTGGAAGAACTCAAGAAACAACTAAAGACTTTACTAGATATTGGGTACATTTGACCATCAAAGGCCTTATATGGAGCTTTCTTACTCTTTTAAGCAAAGGAAGATGGATCAATGTGGCTATACATTGTTTATGAGTGCTAAATAAGGTAATCATTAAGAAAAAATATTATATTTCTTTAATAGCAAATTTGTTTGATAAGTTTGGCAATACTCATTACTTTACAAAAGTGGATTTGAGGTTGGATTACTATCAAGTCTAGATTGCTACTAATGACAAGGCTAAAAGAATATGCATGACACAATATAGTTCTTTTCAATGGTTGGTCATACCTTTTGCCTCTACTCTAACAACATTCTACATGTTGATAAATAACTTACTCTATTTTTACTTGGACAAGTTTTTAGTGGTCTACTTGGTGACATTTGGTGCATAGTAACTCACTTAGGGCATATGTCGAGCACTTAAAGATCTTATTTAAGGTTTTATGAGAGAACAAACTTTATCTAAAGAAAGAGAAATGTTTATTTACTCAAGAAAAAGTTGACTTTGTTAGACATGTCACCAAATAAGGAACTTTATAGATAAATGGAGCTAGGGTGAAGGCAATCAAGGATGGAAAACTCCTTTAAAGGTAATAAAATTGAGATCCTTCCTTAGTTTAGCAAATTATTATATGCATTTCATTAGTAGATACTCAACAAGAGCCACACCCTTAAATGAGTTATTGAAGAAATCCCATTGTGGGAATGAATTAAGAATGCCAACATGCCTTTGATGAGTTAAAGGCCACAATGATGAAGGAACTAGTGTTGGCACTACTTAACTTGTCAAAACTATTCAAGGTACACTCATATTCTTTTGATTTTGTTATTATGGATACACTAATACATGATAAACATTCTATTGCCTTTAAGAGTCAAAAGTTGAATGAGACAAAGTGCAAGTATATTTTGGATGACAAGGAGATGATGGCCATAATTCATTGTTTGAGGACATAGCATCACTATTAACTAGGCTCACAATTCTTGATTTAGACAAATAATTTGAACCAAAGCTACTTATAAACCTAGAAGAAGTTATTACTAAAACAAGCTAGGTGGTAGGACTTCCTATCTAAGTTTGATTATATGATGAAGTACAAGCCTGAAAGGATGAATGTGGTGGCTGATGCTTTGCGCAGAAGAGTGGAGTTATTCACTATGAGTTTAGTCATCAGAGACACATTATAGTTGGTGTAGGAAAGGATGTCACACAATCCTTTACCTTAAATAACTGGAGTAGCTCATGAAAGCCAATAAGAGCAAACAATTTTGGTTAGAGGATGGGCTATTTTGTACAAGGAAAAGATGTTTGTATGTGATAATGTGGAGGAATCTCTAATGCAAGCTCATCAGGGAATGTTATAATAGTAGTGGGCTAGTCATCCTGAACAACAAAGAATGTAAGCCTTCCTTGAAGCCTCATACTTCTGACTTAGCATAAAGGATGAGATGAAGCTATATATTAAAACTTGTCTTTTGTGCCAATAGGTTAAACCAAAGTGAAGATCTTTTAATAGCTTGTTAAAGTCACTTCTTATTTTGGGTTGCCCATGGGAAAGTATCCTTATAGACTTTATCATAAGATTATCGTAGGTTGAAGATTATAGATCTATGTTGGTGGTGGTAGATTGGCTTTTGGATTATGCAACCTTCATATTAGCACTTGTAGATTGTCTAACATGGAATATTATTAGTGATGGAGATCCATGATTCATAAGCTAATTATAACAAGAGTTATTCTAGTTGTTAGGCTTAGAATTGAAATTCTCCACAAGCTTTTATCCTCGGATAAATGGACAAACAAAAAGGGTAAATAGTTTAATGGAGTTATATTTAAGGCAGTTCATGATTAAGAATCAAAAGGATTGGATGAAATTAATGGATGTGGTTTAGTTTTCCTATAATCTCCAAAAGGGTAAATTGAAGAGTAAGAGCTCATTTAAGTTGGTTATAAGACAACAACCCTTGACCCTTCCAACTTTGACAACAAAGCATGTATTTTAATGCCCTAGTGCTTTCAATATAAATAAGTCTTGGCATAAGAATGCAAACAAGACAAAGTTTTACCTAAATAAAGCTGTGAAACAAATGAAAAGATAGGCTAACAAGAAAAAAAAAGTCATGGAATACAATGTGGGGGAATAAGTGATGGTGAAGTTCTTTCATGGCAATATAAAGCTTATCATCTCCTTTACAAAAGGCTACTTTATAGATACAAGGGGCCGTTTGAAGTAGTTGGGAAAAGGAAAGGTTGCCTATCAATTGGACCTTCCATTAAGTCTCAAGATCCATCTAGTATTCAATATAAGTGGAAAAAGGATGTGGTAGATGATGAACAAAGCATGTCATTGAAAGCCCTTCCAACAATGATGATCTCTTTTGAGAATGAGGCAAAAGCAATCCTAGTTGATCCTGTCTTCCAAAAGAAAATAGTTTATTTGATATGATAAGTCATGATAAAGTGGAAAGCATTACTTAAAGAGTGAGGTTATGCTCTTCAATAGTTCAAAGATCTCATCAACTAATACCTAGAGGTGATGAGGGCATTGTTAAACTAAATGAGGGAAAATATTTCAAACTAGTAGTATAGGCCAACATGTTGGCTAAATGAGTATGAGTATGAATTCTATGTTCTAGATTGGCAATATGGGTGGGTGGATTGCTATACAAGTACAAGTTTGGCGCACCTAGTTTTCCTTATTGTTGAGTTGTCCACTTAGGTAACACCCATTTGTTTTCTTTTGTATTCCTTTGTAATGTGTTTTACTTCTGAAAGTAATTGCCCTTTTAATTATAAAAATGTTATAATCTCGACTTTTTTGATTGTATGGATGCTCTATTAAATACTATTGTTATGATTCTTTATTGTTGTAAGATTTTTCTTTATTTAAATATCATCAATTTGAAAACCTAGGTGTATTGATTCAACGTACCTTATTTCAAATCTAAGTAATGGTAACACATTTATAGTTATGCTCTAAATGTGCCACTAATATGGCATTAAGTATTCGAGATAAGCCTATATCAAGGGATCTTTTTAGATCCCTTTATCCATATATTTTCTACATTTCTTCATATACTCTCTACTCTCAAACCTTCCCTACTCTTTTCTCTAAAACACCCCCTCACAGTGATCCTAGTTAAAAGCTGACTCAATTTTGACCCTAAAATTGACTCAATTCTAACCTTAGAGCTGAGTGCCAAACGTACTTACTCTAAATGTATTACACTATGACTCCTTAAATGCCACTTATCCCACAAATGGAAACTTTAACATCTTCTAGGACTTTCAGCCCTTCTAATGCTTCATCCATTAAGAACACCCATTTAAAGGTCGAGTTGGCCTTAAGTTTAGGAGAGGATACTACAAAGAATGACATTTCTAACTTCACCCCCTCCTCGGTGGATTCCTAGGTTTCCAATGTTGTTTCTATGTTCATAAACACCATTTAGTATCATCTATATGGAATTAATTCCATAGACTACAAGCACTTTCAAGCTAATGCCTAATGCCCAATGCCCAATGCCCAATGCCCAATGCCCAATGCCTTTGCAAAGTGCATTGGACAGCACATAAAGTTACTTAGGAAAAGATGGTTTGCCTACTAATGGCATATGTGGTGTCATTTTTGGATACTCTTTATGATCTTATGTTATCTATGTTATACTTACCTTGATTTGAGGGTAATTCCCTGCAATTCTTTAAATAATACTTTAAATTAAATACTTTAGATTTGTTCCATCAATATTTTCAATCTTAAAAAATAACAAGGTACATAAATTTTGCAATAATAGATTTTATGTTAACAAAAGCAGTAGATGCTAGGGTGACAAATTATGAATCCTTAATTTAAAAGCAACCATTAGAACTAAAAACTTTTGTAGACACTCTTGATCTCTACTTTGTTTGTCTTTCAATGACAAATTTTTTTTTTCAGGTTTCCTTTTTTGTTTTCAACCATGAAAGTTGAAGCATATTATGGGTTTAACATGAATAAATATAATCAGGTTTATTATTTAGTCATCCTTCTTACGTCCAAGGACAACCAACCATGAAAAGGCACAAAAGACATCTTTATGAGTCAAAAGAACTTGTACTGCTTGGAAATTAAAGATTGCTATTCCATTGCATCTGCCATCATCCACCAATTGATGACCAGCTATGTCTATTGATTTTAACTCTTGCAGTGATTCCTATGAGCTTTGGCATATCTCGGTCGGCCTCTTGTTGTTCTTATCTTACTTCTGTTCTCACATTGTTTACCTTTTCGCCATTATCCAGTAGTGGAATTAGAAGGTTTGATCGATACTAATTAGATTCCTCTTTAAAACGGACTTGAAAAGAGGAATGTAACTTTTTTTTTTCAAATATAAAATGTATACCACTTATTCTAACTACTAGAAAATACTTCCTCCAAAAATCTTTGTTCATGAACAAATGAATATTGCACTTGAGCTATGATTTTGATATTGTATTAAAAATTGTGAATTTGGTTAACAAAAGTTATGTAAAACAAGTTTGTGAGTAGATGATGACTTTTTCATACAAGATTTAAATAATATATAATATAAATTGTTTTCAACATCAAAGATGTTCTCTAAATTACTTACAATAAATTTGGATGTATTGTAAATTTGGATGCATGATCATTCTATGAAAGCCAAGAAAGCATTCTACCCACTTTTATTTCTTTTATTTGTAGTCATCGTTCCCACGTTTAGTAGTGCACTATATATTATTAAAATCTGTGGATTTGATACGCAACAACTATGTACTGCAAGATTGTAAGGAAGATAACCACTTTTTTATATAAGATTTATACCGTTTTCAACATTTAAGATATTTCTTATATTTCTATAGTAAATCAGAATGCCTTTGGTCATGATCATTCTATCAAAACCCAAAGAAGATTCAACCCATTCTTATTGCCTTGTATAAGAGAACGCCGTGCCCAAATGGTCTAGATATCTTTTAATCTTAAAGAATCGAAAGAGAACTTCTTCTGCATCTAAAGTAATGCACCATATAATAACAGGCAAGAGTACTCATTCTACTCATACTCGAAAGGCACAAATTACTCCTCGGCTACAATGAAAATGCCCAAGTTCTTCATCACCCTTCTTCTCATTCAAGCTCTCTTCATCCCCCAACTTCAAGTCCACGCCATCGCCGGAAACAAAGACCTTTTCAGGGAGTACATAGGGGCTGAATTCAATGGCGTCAAGTTCACCGACGTTCCGATAAACCCAAACGTTGAATTCCACTTCATTCTCGCCTTTGCCATAGACTATGACTCCTCCCACGGCCCTTCTCCCACCAACGGAAACTTCAACGTCTTCTGGGATTCCGGTAATCTCAGCCCCTCCTACGTTTCATCCATCAAGAACGCCCATTCAAACGTAAAGGTGGCCTCGAGCTTCGGAGGAGACAGTGTCGGAAACGGCTTCGCTTACTTCAAACCCTCCTCGGTGGATTTATGGGTTTCCAATGCTGTTTCTTCACTCACGAAGATTATCAAGCAGTACCGTCTGGATGGAATTGATATCGACTACGAGCACTTTCAGGCTGACCCAATACATTTGCAGAGTGCATTGGCCGGCTCATAAAAACCCTGAAGAAGAATAAGGTCATCTCGTTCGCTTCCATAGCTCCATTCGATGATGATGAAGTTCAGAGCCATTACTTGGCGCTGTGGAAGAAATATGGGCACCAAATCGACTGCGAATTTCCAGTTTTATGCATATGATGCCGGAACTACGGTTTCTCAGTTCATAAACTACTTCAACAGACAAAGCTCGAATTACTACGGCGGAAAGGTGTTGGCAAGCTTTAGTACTGACAGAAGCGGTCGATTATCGCCGGAAAATGGGTTCTTTACCGCCTGCAGTCGGCTCAGGAGACAGCAGAAACTTCACGGAATCTTTGTTTGGTCCGCTGATGACTCCATGGCAAACGGTTTCCCATACGAGAAGCAATCACAAGCACTTTTAGCAGGTCCCCGCTGAGTATTTCTTCCAAATTTGAACTTCTACGGAAGTTTAAAGGACTGCGAACGAATTAGATTCCGGTATCATGTATCACTATACTTCTGTTAATTAATATAAACATGCTTTGGTATGTCCTCGCGATGCTTCCAGACTGGGCTAATCAGTCCTGGATGCAGTTCTCTTCCAAGGAAAATCTTTTAGAAAAGACTAGTCTCTTTCCTTGACTGATTATTAAAAAGAAAAACTAAGATGTATAAAGAAGATATTAAGGTAAAGCATTACCAATGTATAGTAACAGCTATTTTCAGTACAATTTATTGTATTTGTTGAGGATGTTATATCTCATATGGGTTTACCACTTCTTGCCTATAGGTTTTTAAGGTGAAGCTCACTATTTTAACATAATGTCAAAGCTAGACCTCTTTTCCTGTGTATCAACCCAAATTCCATAGATGGGCTAGTCTTTTGCGAGCAAAATAAGATCAAGACCGGACTATGAGAAAGTATTAAATACTCAATCCCACTCTAAAAAAAGAGCACCTATAAATCTTATAAGTTTTTAATACTTTTCTCTCCAATGAGGCATTTTGGGAAAAGGTAAACCTTGGCCTTCAAGAACTTTAAAGCATTAAATGAAGAAATCTCATCACTTACTAGGTGTAAGGTTCATTCTCATGCTTCTAACATATGACAAGATTTATCTTTAACAATCCTCTTTACATGTATGCTGAGACAAGACTTGCATGTAGACAAAAGTCAAGGTGTGGGAGATTACAAAGTGAAGGTCTATCCATGATTATAATACCATATTAGAGTATAAGAACTCATTTCAAAACTTTAAGCCAAAGGTTGGAGAAACCTTACCAAATTCAAGTGTTCATCCTCTCAAAAAACTCCCCCCTCACTCTTTGGAAAAATTGGAATGAGGGCCTAACATGTGTAAAAGTGTGAGGGGTCTATACTCATGCTTCCAATGTGGGATAACACCTATTTTTAATTGTATTGAATATGAAAAACTGTGAAATAAAGATATAAGTGATGAAATAAAAATACTAGAAATTTAATTCATAAGTGGTGGAATACTATATTTAAACCTAAATGTTGATATTTTGGTGAAAAGACCTAACTTTGTCAAAGCCAATTGCTTAAAAGAAGAAAAAACCTATACATTTAAAGAATATATCATATCAAGACACTTGTAATAAACAAAATAACAATTATTTTGCAATAAGACATGGTGCAAGTTGTTCAGGTGTTCATAAAACCCTATAAACCCTACCATACTTGCACTTTGAATCTTGTGATCTTGATCTCTTCATCCTCCTAATATAACTATTAACCGGAAGGAATATGTTTTGGCAAACGCAAATATGGCTAAGAACTAAGAGCTTACAAAGGAGATGGTTTAGTAGGCAAAATAACTTGTCCTAACCCGGAATATACATTGCTATTCCATTTCTTTTATCCACCAATCAAGGATATTAGTTATGAATCTTCCCGTTGTGCCTGTACTTTTGGCATATCTCTTTGTATTACTGGTTCGTTGAAGGAATATGGAGGACATGAAGGCACCGGAAAAAGGACAGAAATGTTGTCATTTAATGAGGAAAGAGCAATAAGGTTAACTACCCTTCACACTTAATACGAGCAAAATAGGTGTCTTTTAGGGCATGCTTCGAGGAGGACAAAACCAAAAAAAGGAAGTTTAAGGGGTAGGTATCGCCCCCCAGCCCCCGCCGCAGATCTCCTAGCCCCCCCGCGCAGCCCAGCTCTCCCAGCTCCCCGCCGCAGATCTCCCAGCCCCCCCAGCCCCATCGCCCCCCAGCCCCCCGCCGCAGATCTCCTAGCCCCCCGCTCCCCCCAGCCCCCATCGCCCCCCAGCCCCGCCGCAGATCTCCTAGCCCCCCGCGCTCCCATCGCTCCCCCCAGCACCCGCCGCAGATCTCCCAGCCCCCCGCACCCCCATCGCCCCTCCCAGACCCCCGGCTCAGATCTCCTAGCCCCACCCCATTTTCGCCCTCTCCCCCCCCAGCCCCATCCCGTGCACTCCCCCCTGCCCAGCCCTCTCCCTGATCCCTCCGCCCCCCCTATCGTTCCCCCGTTCCCCATCGTATCCCCACTCCTCCCGTAGCTCCCCTGCCCCCCCCCCCCTCCACATAACCCAGATCCCGTCCCCCATCGCACCGCACCCCCCTGCTCAGCCCTCTCCCTGACCCCTCTGCCCCCCTATCATTCCCCCGTCCCCCATCGCCTCCCCACCCTACCGCCTCGTCCCTGCGCCCCCCCAATCGTTGGCCTAGTCCCTAGACTCCCCGCCGTTCTCAGAGTCGCATCCCCATCGTGTGGTCACCGGCGGAAGGTAGTAGGAATTAGAGCAGGTCAGCGGGAGACAAGACCTGATGGCTGATCGCCGGATCTCCTAGGCTCGGAGGTAAGTAAAAAATAAAAAAAAATAAAAATAAAAAATAAAATAAAAAAAATAAAAAATAAAAATTTCTGTATATTAGATTATAATTAGGATAGACTCTGTTGAAGTGAGTGTTGTTTCTGTGTGTTTTATTTTTCTATTTTTTATATATTGGATTTGCAATTTAGGAGTAGAAGTTGGTGTAGTGAGAGCTAGGTGTGAATTTTGTTTTGTTCGTGGTGTGTTATGATTTATTGATTGCTTAGTTAAGATATTTGTTTTGGAGTGATAAGAGAAGGATATACCTACTAAAAGCCATGTTTCTATTAAGTTAAGTTAAAGGGATTTAAGTAGATTGTCGGTAGAAGAAGGCAGAATCTATCAGGTCTATATACTGAGTAGATTATGAACTTTTGGTACATCTTACCAAAATCCTGCCTATCAAATTAGTTAAGTACTAAGTTGGTAACTGCTGATGGTCAAGGATTTTCAAAGGATAGACCCAGAGAGTGCTGAGTTTGAGAGAAGAGAGAAAAGGAAAATAAGGCAGCTTAAAGAGTGTTGGAAATCTTTAGGAGAAAATAATGATACAGAAGTTAAAATAATGAAATCTGGACGATTAACCCTTGCAAATAGGAACATGGCTAAAGGAAGTGTGACCAAGGATAATGTATTATCTCAACAAGACAAGGAGAGAATTGAACAAGAAATCCAAGAAAGTTTATTCCAAGGGCCTACAAGAAATAAGGAGAAAAATGAGAGGCTAGAAGAGACAAACAACATTATCTTTAAGGAGAGTTTTGAACATAAAGGAAAACATGAATCTTGGAGTAAGGTTGTAGTAGGAGGATTAGCACAAAATGCTCATATGAAATACCAGCCACCGGTATTAAATGATGGGAAAATTAGAGTTGCCCCTCCTAAGGAAGTTATTGAAGAAGGAAGTAAATTCTATGAAAATTGTGTTGTGGGTTTCTTTTTGGGCTCAAAATTACCATTTTCTGTTGTAAAAGGAATTGTAGAAAAGCAATGGGGAAAACAAAGCTTAATAGATATTTCTGCAACAGACAGTGGCTTCTTCTTTTTTAGATTCTCTGATAAACAAAAGATGGAGGAAGTATTAGAAGCTGGAGTTTATGATGTGGTAGGAAAACCAATGTTTCTGCAAAAATGGCATAACACTATTAGACTGCATAAAGGGAAAATCACTTCAATACCAATTTGGATAAAGTTGCACAATGTCCCACATGCTTTATGGGATGAGATTGGTATGAGCTATGTAGCTAGTGCTGTTGGAAAGCCACTATACATGGAAAAAGCTACCAAACATAGACAAAGGATATCATATGCAAAAGTATGTGTTGAAATAGATACAAAGTGTTCTCTACCAACTTCATTTGAAATTGACATGGGAAATGGTGCTATTTTTGAGGTAGGAGTGGAGTATTGTTGGTTACCTGAAATATGCAAAAAATGTGATTGCTTTGGACATAAGGAGTGTGTTATAAAGCAAAAGGAGATATGGGTTCCAGTTCAAAAGCCATTAAGTCAGACGGAGAAATATGATGAAGGATGTGAGGATAAAGAAAATTTGGATAAAGGTAATGAAGATCAAGTTCATGACGAGCAAGGACATGAGGATATAAGAGATAAGATTGTAAATTCAATAACACATGAAGTTGAATCCACCATAAGTCCAAAAGCCAAATTAGAACAAAGCAATAAAGCAAGTGTGAATGGAAGGGGAAACAAAAGGAGCCCCAAAAGGAATACATGTGAGAAGGACAATATCAGTAATAGATTTAGTGTGCTTATAAGTAATCATCAAGAACCAAATGAAGCAAGATGCAATGATATTGTAGGTCTTGAAGGTGTTGAAGGAGAAAACACTATACCCCCAGATAAATGATCATATTCTCATGGAATGTCAGGGCCTTGAATAAAAGCCCTAAACAAAAAGAGGTACAAGAAGTTATCAAGAATGCTAAAGTTGACATTGTCATTCTATTAGAACACAAAATAAAAGAAGATAAAGCACAATGGGTGATAGATTCTCTTTTTCCCCAATGGGGCTTTATCCATAATTATAGAGATAATGAAAATGGTAGGATTTGGATTGTATGGAAAAAGCCACAGCTCAACATCACAATGCTTAGTAGTTCTAAACAGGTAGTGAATTGTAAAGTGGAAGAGGGACATGAAGTATGGTACTTATCTGCCATCTATGCAGCAAATGCAGCGAATGAACGAAAGGATCTTTGGAGTAACCTCACTCAATGTTATAACAGTTATGGAAAGAACACTCAATGGCTACTAGTAGGGGATTTTAATACAGTGAGGAATCTAAATGAGAGGGTTAGTGTAGCTAGTAGATGGATAGAAGGAATAGAAGATTTCAACAAGTTCATAAGTGATGCAGAACTTATAGAACCAAACTTTGTAGGACCGCTCCTATCATGGACGAACAAAGGTAAAGGAATAGGGTTCAAAGGCAGTAAATTGGATAGATGTTTGGTAAACCCTAAATGGCTGCAAAGTAATATGGATTTCTCCATTGAATTTAGTACTCCTGGATTGTCAGATCACAGTCCTTGCATTATCAAGGTGGGCAATAATAGACCAAGTCAGAAAAGGACTTTTAGGTTTTTCAACTTTTGGCCAGACAACCCCCAATTTATGACAATAGTGAAGAATATTTGGCAACAAAGGGTTGATGGCACTATAATGTACAAAATAATGATAAAGTTGAAGGAAATGAAAAAAGAGTTGAGAAAGCTAAATAGAGAGGAATTTGGAGAACTACCAAGGAAAACAGAGGTAGCAAGGAAGCAGCTACAAATAGCACAAGCAAAGCTCTTTGATGATCCATCAAATACCCAATTGCGCAATGAAGAAAAGGAGTGGTTAGGAAAGTTACTAATATATAGCAAGCATGAAGAAATACTTCTGAAGCAAAAATCAAGGAATAATTGGCTGAAAGAGGGAGATTGTAATAGTAAAGTCTTTTTTGGTAGCATGATGAAGAGGAGAGCAAAAAATCACATTGTCAAGTTGGAATTAGATGATGGGCAACTTACTGAAGATCCTGAAATGATAAAGAACAAAATTCTAAATTATTATCAAAACTTGCTAGGGAGGGCAAACCAACTTCAACCATCAGAAACAAGATTAAGAGAGTTATTTCCTATGGAAATTCCAGAAGAGATAAAGAGAAGCCTTATAGCAGACGTTCAAAGAGAAGATATACAAAAGGTCCTTAATACTTTTGGTGATTACAAAGCTCCAGGTCCTGATGGATATAATAGCTTCTTCTTCAAGAAAGCATGGAGTATTATAGGGAGTGACATAGAAGATGCAGTAATAGCTTTCTTTCAAAGGAGACAGCTACTGCGAAGCATAAATTCAACAGTAATCTCTCTTGTCCCTAAGAAAATTAATGCCACCAATATGAAAGATTTTAGACCAATATCTTGTTGCAATGTGTTGTACAAGATCATATCTAAAATTGTGGCAGGAAGACTAAGTTTAGCTTTGCCTCATTTCATACATCCGTGTCAGTCAGCTTTTGTGCCAGGAAGGAACATTAAGGAAAATATTTTGTTGTGTCAAGAGTTAATGCACAATTATCACAAAGATATTCATGGGAAAAGGGTGGCAATTAAGGTTGATATTATGAAAGCATATGATTCAATAGACTGGAATGCAATCCTAAATACACTGAAAGTTTTGAAGTTCCCAGACAAATTTAGATTGCTGATTGAAAGCTGCATCACTACTGTGGGATATTCTGTGAACATCAATGGCTCTCATACAGGTTTTTTTAAGGGGGCAAAGGGACTTAGACAAGGAGACCCTCTCTCTCATTTTCTCTTTGTTATTGTGATGGAGATTCTTAACAGAATTATACAAAATAAAGTATCTTCTGGAAGGTTTAAATTTCACTGGAAATGCGCCAAAGAAAAGATCACTCATTTATGCTTTGCTGATGATCTCTTTTTGTTTGCTCATGGAGATATTGAGTCCATATTATGTTTACTAGATGCTATGCAAGAGTTTGAAGATATAACAGGTTTGAAGATGCATCCAGAGAAGTGTCAAATTTTCTTTTCAGGTTTGTCAGAACAGGAAAAGGCTCTAATACTTGATCATATTCATATCCAAGAAGGCCAACTTCCCATAAAATACTTAGGAGTACCATTGATTACTAAAAGACTCTCCAACCTAGATTGTACTATCCTGACAGAAAAGATATTGAGAAGAATTGAAGGTTGGGAGTCTAAGCATATTAGTTATGGGGGGAGATTGCAGCTAGCCAAAAGTGTTCTGTTCTCATTGCAAACATATTGGATGCAAATTTTTCTACTGCCAAAACAGACCCTTTATGAAATTGAAAAAAGAATTAGAACTTTCCTTTGGACAGGTAAATCTAATGGACGATGTGTAGCGAAAGTGGCATGGAAAGAAGTTTGCTGGCCTAAAGTTTCTGGAGGACTAGGTTTGATAGACATTCACACTTGGAATAAAGCAGCAATTGGAAAACTCCTATGGTCTCTTGTGCACCCCAATTCAAACTCCTTATGGGTTAAATGGATGATAACAGAAAATTTGAAGGAAAGGAATGTATTAGAAGTTGAGATGAAAGGATCACTAGCTTGAAGTTTTAGGAATATTTTACAAGTAAGAAGTGAACTAACACAACTAGTGACAGATTCAGAATACAATATTGCCAAGAGTTATGTAGCACTAAGAGAGAACAGAGAAGATTCCAAATGGGCACCACTTGTTTGGAAAGAAGGAGTACCGAAGCATAATTTTATATGTTGGATCATTTTAAGAGACAAACTATCCACAGCAGATCGGGTGGCAAAATGGAATAGTTCAGTGGATCTACGATGCAACCTCTGCCAACAAGAAGAAGAATCACATGAACATTTATTTTTTAAGTGCAGGTTCACAAACTACATCTGGAAGGCTTTGTTAGGCATGAATGGATTAACTCGAAGAATTGAACATTGGAGAGCTGAAATATATTGGATGATCAACACTGTTAAGAGGAAGAGCTTTGCAGCTACTTTGCTTAGTATATCTTTCAAGGCCGTATTGTATCACATTTGGAGCGAAAGGAATAGAAGAAGATTCAGCAATACAAGTCTAGAAAACTCAACCATTATCGCTAAAATTAAGAAGGACGTGAGAGGCAAGATTTCATCTACCAGAGGAGTCAAGCTTACAAATTGTAATAAATTTTTACAAGAGCTTTGGAATTTGCCAAGTGCAATATTTGAGCTTAGATGATGATATTTTGTAATCGAACAATCTTGTAAATTTTTTATGAGTGATATATAATTTGACCTTTCACCAAAAAAAAAAAAAAAAAAAAGTTTAAGGGGTAGGTAATAACTATGGGAAAACAAAAACGGTACCAAGATGTTTTTGATTTCTTTTTTCAGTTTGGGTAATAATATGTAGCGTAGTGGCTAGTTATTGATTGTCTAGAAATTAGGTCTTTAGTTCGATACCTCATACTTCCAAACATTTTTCTTTTCAAGTTAACAAAAGAATAAAGAATTTTTCTTCATGATGACATGGAAGAGTATTCATTTCACTTATGGTCTAGGGCACAAATCTATTCAGCTACAATAGAATCGCCAAATTATTCATTACTTTTTTCCGCACTCAAGCTATCTTGCTCTCCCAAATTCAAATGCTGGCAGCTCAAAGAAACTCAAACCTTTTTAGAGAATACAAAATAACTGTGTTCAAAAACGAGTTCCACTTCATTCTCGCCTTTGCTATGATTATGACTCCTGCAGTGCCCCTTGTCCCATCAATGGCTCTTGAGCTCACTGCAGGCAGCAAAGATACCATGAAGTTTCTTCTGGCTCTTGAGCTCACTGCAGGCAGTAAAGAACCCATTTTCGGGTGACACTCTTAACTATATTAACCACGTGTGTGTGTGTGTGTAAGTCCGCATTTTTTTTTTCAATTGCATGCACTCTAAATAGATTCACATTAATATGCAACCTCTCAAAATCTTTAACTGAACCTCATAGGTTTGCTCTTCATTCCTCTCTCCACTAATATAGGTTAATCATCGTAATGAACATAGGGGTTACATGCAACGGCGCCAAAAACTTGTTCGGTGAAATTCTACATGCAAGTGTACATGTCGAACAAGTAATATAATGATGAGTACAGATATCGTCCCACGAAGATTGGTGTTCACTAAACTAACTAATTACTAATGGTGAATAGACTCTAAAGTTTATCTAGCAAATCAAAAATGGTAAAACATGAATTTAATAACTAAATTTAATCTAAACTTAATAAACGAAATGTGCTAGAGCTTCCGATTTCACCTAATTACTCAGTACAAATGTTGATCATTTATGCTTGCAAGATTGATTCTATTCATGTGATGGCGGAATTTCCTAATTTATTCACTACCCTATGTCTAGGTGTAGCAAACCTACTTAACTCATTAATCCACTGTATCTCTACATCTGAATTAAATGAACTAAGTGCATTAAAATATGTGAATATTCCAGTTTGCACCTAAAGCCACACAAATCATATGGTATATTTCTATCCATATTAATTTATGGTTGCAAATTACATGAAGCAACTGCATATCGTCGTCGTTCGAACTCAAATATGCAAATCAAATCATCTAAGTGGTAGCTAATCACTTAAATGCATTATGATCAGTAACATGCAACTTCACAATTATAAAATATCTCACAAAACATAAATAATTATGTCATTCATACCTCATAATCAAGTTCTATCGTAGCTCTAACACAATAAATTAAAACAACATATTTAAACAACAGAAATCAGTGCAAGAAATTAAACAAAATATTCTGGAATTTAAAAACATTAAAGCTGTCACCAAAAAATGTCTTTAAATCACAAAACAAATTGCACAAATCTGCACATCAGGGGGAGGAGAAGAATCTGTCCGGAAAACGGGGAGAAAACAAGCTGCCACGCGCCTCCACGCGCCACCGCCACGCGCCGGCCAGTCACCGGTCACGCGCCGCCGTCCGGCCACCACGCGCTGCCGCCGCTCTTCACGAAACGCTCCAGAAATTTACCTAGGATGCCGATCTATCAACGGGTCATGCAGATTTGCTGAAATATCACCGGAAAGTGCCCAGTTTCGCCGGAAATAACCCACGAACGGCGTTAGCCTTTGTCGTCGGAAACCACCGTGAAATCGCTCTAATCTGCTGCAGAATGGCCAGAAATCGTTCTAGGACTGCGGCTCTGCTCTCTCCTCGCCGGAAATCGCTCAAATTTGGCCGGAAACACAAGTGGGTTGGGTCTCTGCCGGAAAAGAACTCAACGGCCTGCTGTCGCACGACCGTCGGACGTTCTCCACGACCCGTGCTGTCGCGCGCGGTCAGGTTTCCAGCAGAGACCCGACTGGTTCCCTCTTTTCTTCTCTCCTCTTTCGGGTTTCTTCTCTCTGTCAGTCTCCCTTCACGCTTCTTCCTCTGCGTCTGATCTCCCCCTCGATAAATGGCCTCCTCCAGATAAAAGCCTCACGCGTTTTCTGCGGTCCCACACATTTTTCCATTCATGCAACCCGCTGTTTTCCACTTGGCTTTCTTTGTTTGACTTCTTTTGTTTATAAAAGACCTCCTGCGTTGCCAACCAAGATAATTCACATAATGGCCTCACAAGTCTTCTACATAATAACCTAATGGGTCCCATGTGTTTCCTTCTTTGTCTTCTTCGTTTGTTTTGTTCGTTAGTCCCTTCTTTCGGTCACGTGCTTCCCTTTTTCCTTGTTAATTCGTCTAGTCTCCTTTCTTTCCAGCCTTCCATATGTTTGATTAATTGCTTCTTTCATTTCTCTTCACTTTTCCTTCCAATTTTGCTTCATTTCCTTCATTTTCTTTCATTTTGGGTTTGCTACATAAAACAACAAAATATAAATAAATATAATAAAATACAAATATAATATAATAAAAACTATATTAAATATAACCTAAAATAATCAAAATAACTCTATATAAAATAGAGTTATCAACACCCCCAAACTTAACATTTTGCTCGTCCTCGAGCAAAAGCTCTAAACAACACATTATAACAACATAAAAAAAAAATTTACACACAAAAAGCACAAGAAATTACACATAAAAAGCACTAAACAACATATTCTAACACCACCAATCACTCCATAATATTTTTCAAAACAACAATGCCACACCCCCAAACTTAAAATTTTGCTCGTCCTCGAGCAAAAGAACAAAACAACTCATATAACCAATCTTTCCATGATATTCTCCTCTAATTGCTCAACTTAACAATTCAAAAAAAAACATAACTTTCATCCAAACATTGCAATTGGTTTATAAGAAAAGATAAACCCGAAAATGGGTTCTTTACTGCCTGCAGTGAGCTCAAGAGCCAGAAGAAACTTCATGGTATCTTTGTCTGGTCTGCAGATGACTCCAAGGCAAAAGGATTCCCTTACGAGAAGGAAGCACAAGCACTTCTAGCAGCTCCCTTATAGTATTATCACTAAATTAGAACTCCAAGGCACGAATAAGATCCTTGAATCATGTAATACAGTGCTGCTATTGTATGTGTGTGATATGTCTATAAGTACTTATTATTATGTTTGTAAGCATATACATATGTATATGTATGTGTGTGAATTTCATGTAAGAGCGCTTTTTTCTTAAAGTTTTCTCCTCTTATTGTGACCTTGTTTGTTTTGGCAAAGATCTTGTATTCTCTACTCTAGCTCTTTGACTTCTATGGGATCTTGCAACAAGCTGTGATACTCTTCAACATCATTAGTAAAACTTACTCTCCTTAAAAAATCGATTGTTGAAATAGAAGAATACCTAAGTAAAAGAAATACTAAATTAAGATATTAATAATATAAATACCATTATTTTATACATATTTTATCACTTGAAAAATCATAACCTTATTTACGAGTAACAATTATAACACAAACCAAATCTACCGATCTATCAATAATGACCTATTGTACTTGAACAATATTCTAATCTTATGTTAGAAAAAGACAACTTTATCCTCTAAAATTCATAGTTTAGAGTTTTACATCTCAACATACAGAAAGGATATCATATCTAGACGTTATCATTAGTCATTACTCATTAAACTTTTGTAGAAAGAGAAAAGAATCCTTTATCATTGAGTCACGCATCATTTTGTGCTAAGAACAGCTAATCTTGATGGTTCAGTAGTCAGATTCCCCTCCCACCGCGCGAAATGTCAATGGTTTACATTCGTGAACTTTGCAATTGTCGCTCTATGTTTTGCATGTCTTATTCTCCTTCATTGTGCTCATAAAACTCGTTCACGTTCCATACAGTTCGGAATCTTCGTTCTATCTACAGCCGAATTCTGACCACTAGGGAGAAAAGAAACCCTTTAGCATTGTTTGTTCTGAAATATTCAATTAGTTTCCTCAACTGAAGATACGTCTATCATCTGAATCCAAAGACTAAAAGACGATGGAGAAAAGTACAAGCAAGCATTGGTCCATACTAGATATGATAATGCCAAAGTACAGTTGTTTCAAGTCTCAAGAGATCGACATCAACTAGCTAGATATTATAACAACCTTCGAATCGGGGAAGGAGACGGAAGACCTATCTGTGGATATTAATTTCCATTGAATTGAATTTGGGTAATAAACGGACTTTCCTTCGAGAAGAAAAGCATGAGAATTGTGAGCTGCAAAAAGATATCTACAAAGTATTAGAGGTCGTGTGATCGACATATTACATTGTTGCAACAAAAACAGAGTAGTTAAAAACCATAAGATTAGATGCTACAAGATAGCTTACCTACTAATAGCATATTTAGTGTCATGTTTGGATAATATTAATAAAACTATGTCATATATTTTACACCTATTTAGATTTTAGGATTATCCCCTAAAACTCTTAAAATGATTTTTAAAAAACGTATATTTTGAATTAAATACTTGACGTGTTACATCAATATTTAAAGTTAAAAAATACCGAAGTACATAAATTTTGTGTTGGTAAAAGCAGTAAATGTTAAGGTAGTAAATTACAAATCACTTAATTTAAAAATCACCACTTAAAATATTTTTTTTTATATATGTTAAACAAACCATCCTAGAGAGAGACATTCTTGATCTCTCCTTTTGTTTAACTTTTAATTATATGTTTTTAATGCACATGCATTCAAACGTACATCCTTAATATCAAATTTGGCACTAAGAGGTTTTAGACTTTATTAGAATATATGACTCTAATATTCTTTTATGTATATCTCCCATAAGCTCCCACTTCCATAACTTTGAGCTCACAAAGAAAATAAAACTTATTTCAAGTCCTCCCTTCTCAAAAACTTTAAATATCAATTGGACGGTCAAAGTTTGGTGAATCTTCTCGTGAGTTTGGTGAAGTATATTCATCTTTGCTGATCTAGGAATTGCAGTCTTCATTATAGAGATACCGATATCTTCTTGTAGCCTTGTTTCTCCGTCATTTTTCCTCCTAAGTAGAAGGTCTTTTGCGTGAAATACAAGCTTATCTTTCTCCGCTCACGGAATATTCCGCATTGTATTTATGCGGCATTTTCAACAGTGACAGACAGGACAGAGGAACAGAGCCAAAGCGACAAAGTCTTGTGGAAACATCATATTTCATACTTACTGTCCAATTTGGCAAGTTCTTACGCCCTTGACCTTTCCCTAGAATCTCTTGCCGCAGGATCATAGTTGGCATGAGTTGATACTGCCCGACGGTGGTAGCAAGAGCGGTCCACTGCCTCCTGGGCGACGTCGAAGATGCTCCAAGTCTTCTATAAATTTGGAGAAGACAATAACTGGTTATCCAGCTTTCCAGGAATTCATAAGCATAGTAGACATGGCATTCTACTACTCCTTCTTGGTCTCTTTCCTCATGCTCCTTTTCATCACCGGCAATGGTAAGTATGCTGAAATATTGCAGATTCATTTCACTATTTTTCGAGGTTGCATGGCTTTTTTCAATGTCATTTTTTTATCCAAAAAGAGTAAATGTTAGCTTTGTTAAGAGAATAAGGAGGATTAATAGTGCTCCGACGTTGTTAAGGTAAGCTTTGATATCAGTTGCTCAGGTGCAAGCCTTATTGATGAAGCTTTGACACCAATTCTTGAGAGATGAACACCAATTATGCACCAAAGTACACAATCACAATAAACATTGAAGATTTTACTTAGTTCGGGATAAACAATTTTCTTATATTATTCATCTAGGGCTTTCGTACACTAATAAGTTGCTATACTATTTTTATCCATTAATGGTTCTCTCACTCTAATTGTTGCGATGACTCACTCAAATAACAAAAAAAAAAAAAAAAACAGTTTTTTTCAAGTTTCATACTTATAGGTAACTTGGAAAAAACTATAATTATAAAATTCTCTTTTTGTGGTTATTAAGTAAAGGTGATTCGAGGGTATAAGCTATCAAACCTAAGACTTAGTCAGTAATCAATTACTAAACTACTAGTCTATTGATTCTTTTAACTTTTCCCCTTATTTAACCTCATAACTCACACTTAACTGGGTTGTTTCATGCAGCTGGCAACTCCAAACTTTTCCGCGAGTATATTGGTGCCGAGTCTGATTCAATCAAGTTGTCCGACGTACCCATAAATTCCAAGGTCGAATTCCACTTTATTCTTGCCTTTGCAATTGATTACACAAGCAACCATAGTCCATCACCCACCAATGGAATATTCAAAGCGTTTTGGGAGAGCAAGCATATCAACCCGGCGGAAATTTCCCGTTTGAAAGGCAGAAATTCCCATATCAAGGTTGCTGTGAGCTTGGGTGGCGATACTGTGGGCAAAGAATCGGCCTATTTTGCACCAAAATCCATAAACTCTTGGGTTCAGAACGCCGTTTCTTCACTCACCAAAATGATCAAAGAGTACAACCTCGATGGGATCGATATCGACTACGAGCACTTCAAGGAGGACCCCGACACCTTTGCAGAGTGCATCGGGCAGCTTGTAATGAATCTTAAGAAAAATCGGATCATTTCATTTGCTTCGATTGCTCCCTATGATGATGAACCTGTCAAAAGCCACTACTTGGAGTTGTGGAGGAGATATGGGCATTTCATCGACTATGTCAACTTCCAATTCTACGCGTATGACAAGATTGGTGTGAATGAATTCATACGCCTCTATAACCAACAAGCTTCTAACTATGGAGGAGGTCAGATTTTGGCTAGCTTCGCCATTGATGAGGGGCAAGGTTTGGGCCCAGATGATGGCTTTTTCGAGGCCTGCAAGGAATTGACGGGCCAAAAGAAGCTTGGGGGGATCTTTGTATGGTGCGCTGATGAATCCCTTAAGCATGATTTTACATACGAGCAGAAAGCTCAGAATTTGTTAGCATCTTCTTCATAAGATTTTTTTTTTTTTTTTGGTCATTATTTTCAAGTAATTTTGAAATTCTATGATGTACTGAAGATTCAAAACTGTGATTCCAATCCGACAAAAACATTGTGGGCTCAGGGTTTCTTTTTGAGTCTAACTGGTTTGGATTCTTGGCCCAAATAGAAACGAAGCAACAAACATGATAATGATTCAAAATATTGGAAATGTATCTCAGCTAAAAAGAAAAGGAAAAGCATAGATACAAAGGGGAACTCAGTTGTAGCAGAGCTCTCGGAAGAAGTTCTTTGTGGTGTTTCATGGCCGAAAATGAGAGAAAGACCAATGTTTAGTGCACCATCCGTTCGCTATTAAGTGACTTCAAACCTTGTAAGTTGAGTTAGCAATTGATTGACAAGTACTTAATTCAGTTGAAAATAAATGTTGTCCTTTTGGTTACAAGTTTACCATAGGATGTGTGCTTAGGTGTGTGTTTTTATTAAAAAAATATTAAATAAGTAAATAATTAATTAACTCAATGATTGATAAAGCTAGGCCGATCATCATAGCTTATCTATCTAAAATGAGGGTTTTTTGTATCAAATATTAGAAACTTAATTGGAAACATGCTAACAAAAAGTAAAACATATATACCCTTGGTCATGATTATTCACATGCCCACAACTCAATTTGAAAAGATGATTTTGTCACATCTCCTTTTATGTTAATGGGGTAGGGGAGTAGTTACTTTCAATCAACTACCACCACTAGAATCCTAAGAATAACATTAACTAAATAGAAATTGTTCATTTTATGGTTAACACAAATTTAAATCTTCAATTGTTTAGAAAGGAATAAGGGAATAATGGATCTAATATTCATATCCTCCAATTAGTCCAACTGATCAAAGATTATTTACATATCAACACAATCTAATCTACAGGAAGTTTCTTCTTTTCCTCTCTCTTTTTAATCAAAAAAATTTATCGATTGCCCACAAAATAATTATTTCTCTAGATCGCAAATTAGTTGCTTGCTAAATCAAAAAATCTTTCCTTTTTCTTCTTTTTTTTTCAATTTATTTGTTTTTAAAGGTGATATCTATAGCAAATACACATAACTTCTTCGCTAATTGTAGTAAAACCAAGCATAGCCAAGGAACAGGAACTTGATTATAAAAGCCTAGGCTGGTTTCCGTCCCACCGGCAGCAGGCATAGTGCAGTGCGGCGACGGGCAGCTGCAACTCTGCTTGTAATCCAAGAAACTTTCACCTGCCAAGGTCCTCTTCATGGAAATGCCAAAGCATTTCTTCAATATTCAACAGTAGCCGCCCATGATTAGATGGTAGAAACCTCACCGACTTTCATAGAAGTAAACTGGAGTTGACCCTTGTCCCTATCCTTCAAGGCCTAAAGCCCCTAGTTTCTATCCCATTCTCTTACTTTTACACGAAAATGCACTCATGAAAACGACTATAATGCTTGTTATGCCTTATCGTGAACCGATTTTTCCACTCCTTTTCCTGTCATAATCTTTCAACTCCCCACCAAAATCTAGAGTTGGGGAGGACTGAATTTGTTGATGTAAATTGGCATCGATATGGAGATTTCTACAGCATTGGAAATGACATACCGGGGAAAAAATTTGACCTTCGTCAACCTACATGGCAACATAGACGATCGGCGTTCATAGCATGAATATAGACATAACTAGAGCCACTTGCGGAAGTGCAGTCAATGAGCCCAAATATTGCAGCTTTCAAGAGCTGTAATCATGTAAATTGAAACTCGACGACTAGTGGCCTGAGCTTACTCCCCACTCCCTTTTTCCCGGAGAGGGATGCGACTGAAGATTCTGAATGGGCAACAAGTTCATCCATGTAGGTCCATATTCTCATAAGGCACTTTGATTTTTGTCAAAAGTGAAGGCCAGTGCTTCAAAACAACCAAAAAGTAAGAATTAATTTCCTGAAATGTTTTTTTGAATATTGAAAAAAAATTATGGAAATGGGTATAGTCGACAATAATTCTCCAAACCCCTTACTCAAAAACTTGCTTTCTGTAAACAATAGTTTGGAATGTTTTGCGAGTAATTTAAACCTTAAAATAAATCTAGCTGTTTTCTATCATTATTGATATTAATCCCACATTATTAAGCTGTGAGTTAAAGTTCCTAATTATTTATAGATTTATCTCTCCACTTCTTGAGCAGTTTTTAAGATAAGATTGAACTTCTTTATATGGTATGGTCCAAGTCATGTAGAAAGTAGCATCATAAGATGGTCCAAGTCAAATCATTTCAATGAAGGAGTATTATTATTAATATGGATGTTAAGTCTCAAATTATTAAGGTGTAAATTGGGGTTTTGAGGCAAGATTGAGCTTCTTTATACGGTATGGTCCAAACTGTGTAGAAGGTAGCATCATGAGATGGTCCAAGTCAAACCATTAAAATGAAAGGGCATATTATCAATGTGAATGTCAAGTCCCAAATTGTTAATAATCGGCCATATTTTTTATCCTTTCTTTTATGTATTTTTTTATTTTTATTTTTTCGTGGGTGGGGTGAGAGGAATTTTAGGGTTGTATTTGGAGATGGGTGTCTCGAATCCCCATACAGGTGGTATTTCCCCTATATGCCACTGAGCCTCGGGTGCTCAGACTATTTAGTTGGCATCTACCTATAGTAATTATGGAAATGTCTCGTATTGTTCCACTACCTGTTGTAAAACCTTTCAAACGTAAAGAAGTTATTCTCTTCTCTACCAATCGAATATAAGGATAAAATGTATATTCTAACAGTCATCACGAACAAGAATTCAACCTGTGGTTCTTAATAATGCTTAGGGACTCATCTGCCAACCAGCTTTCGTCCGGGTCTTCAACTCATCGTCCTCGATCGCCTGGAAAGCCCTTTAACATGGAGCTGCCCTTGCTGAAGCCAATGTCAATGCCGTAGCAGAACAAAATAAAAATCAGAAAGAATTTGCAACATGTTTTGTGGTGGAAATGATAGCATTGGGCTTTTTCGTGCTTGAACCACATGTTGCATTGCAAGTGCGCTCATCATGGGACAATGGTATCGTACTATGATTTTCCACTATTCAATTTCTTCATAAAAGAAATCTCAAAATTGTTTAGTTCTCCCACATCAAAAGTCATCATAAATGTACTTCAAGCTTTCCTGAAGAAACTGGAGTAGTGAAATAAACTTGTTCTTGGAACCGAAGTCTGCAATCCATCACAAGACCCTCCATTGACTAACCATAATTAGATGAACATTAAGGGTGTTGTAGCCTGCCTGAATTTCCAATTATAGGAAGTCAACTACACCTCCTATTTTCGTGTTTCTCACTATAAGTGGGGAATCCAAATAAGTAGTAGGGACAAATTCTTAATTAAACCTATAAACACATAATTGTCATTTGAAAAATTATTAGATTGCACTATTGAAGGAAAAAAAACACAAATTTCAAACTTGCAATATGAATGAGTCACTATTACTTGAGTATAGAGTTGATAAGTGGTTGGTTCAGTTAAAAAGATATGTCTGGAACCAGTTAGTCTTAGGTTTGATTTCCCAAATATGTGAATTTAGGTGTGCAAAAAAGAAAAAATTGAGCATAGAGAATGATTATCTCAAATAAAATAATTTCTTATTTTATCATGATTATATTTTTGTGTTTATTGCTGATTGTTATCTCCTAAAATATACTATATAATTACCTACTGCCATTTCCCTTCTCAGGCGCGAGGCTGGAACCACAAAGTCATTGAAATGATGATTCTAGTGGGAAGACTGTTTATCTTGTTGACCCCATTTGACAAACCCACAAACGTAAATAGGCTGTTGGGCCACACCCGATCTTTTGTCATCTTTATATATTGGAACAGATTCACCTTTTCATTTAGAGGAAACCCCACCTTCGTTCTTCCATGTTCCGCAAGAAAGAATGCATCATTGCTAGTAGGACATATAGGCTGCATTATGGGTCGTAGCATAGGATAAGTTGGCTGTTCTAGATCCCTTTCTTTTCTATAGAAAACGGAAGGGAAAAAGAATAAAAGGGAATTAGCTAAGCTCACTAAACGAGTGGGAACGCCGGTATCAAAAACAAGTGGAGCATCGTGCTGGCTTGGGAATACCCAAGAAAGAAATCAACACATAAGTCAAATATAACCAAAAAAAAAAAAAAAAATCTCACCCTCTTTCACATTCCTTGTTGTTCTAGAAGAAGGTAAACATTTCAAATCTCTTTTCTTAACTTATTGCATCCCATTTTCACTTTTATTACTCTCAAACTAGAAGAATATTTAAACGAATAGATAAAGGAAAAAGTCTTCTTGTGTAATCATTTTTATCTAAATATTTTTTATACATTGATTCATTCTAAATACACATATTTGTGTATATATAAATGAAGACTAGATCATAGACACATGAGAGCAATGGAGTAGTAATTCATGCATTTTGTTTAATACTTCGAGTTCTCAAATATATCATGATTTTAGGACATCATCAAGGACAAAACCCTGATCAACTATATTATTAATGTGGGTAGTCCTAAAAATCACATCATTTAAAAGATACATAGGATAGGATATAATATCTAACTCTTCAAAGCATCAACCCATAAAACTCACTTTTCCTAACTAGTCTTGGGCATGAAATTTTAGAAATTTAGCAAAGGATTACAAGATCTTCAATCCGTGTTCAACTTTCAACATAAAACACAATATAATTTCCAATAATCCCTCTTTTGCATTCAGTTTTCCAACATCTCCCTCTAACAGACGAGTGTTGAGCATGAACCTATAGAAATTCGACATGGGATTATGATATTTTTGACCCACATTCAACTAATAATCCATCTTCCCCGTTCAATTTTCCAACATCTCCCTCTCCTATAGAAATCTGACGGAGCATTATGAGACATAAAGTCACCATTACTCGTACTAAACAGAAGTGATTATAGCACAGGGCACAACGGGTGTCCCAGCGACAACGCCCATCAAGTTGGCAGACCCGCAGGGCCACAATTGATCGATTCTACGTACAACAGAATAACATAGATGCGTGACCTCGCGACTAAATTGCAGAAATTGCTCTTTCCAATTACATGTACCATGTGTTCCCTATTGGCTCTGCCTGCCTACTATCTAGTGATTGACCAATACTATAACGAAACGTTTAGCTCACCGAGCTGGCTTCATACCGAAGGGCATTCAGTCTTCATGGCAATCGATTTGGTGACTCGGTTATCTCAAAGACATATTCAGCTTTTTGAAGTGATATGAATGATTCTTCCGGGCCGACAAAGAAGATGCTGTTGAGGTCCACTCCTCATCCCATGTTCCAGTGAAGATGCCAACACGGTATCGATTTTGACACAATTTTCAAACCTTGTATCATCATGAGAGGCTTGAGTCAAGCACCTGTCACTCGGTTCTTCACCATGATTTCGATTTGCGAACTCAGAGTCTTGATTCCACCCATCTACGTGATGCTAATTGGTCATGATAAGAGCTGTTTATATGGTTAATGATGCATGTTTTGTCTAGAAGATGAGACATATTTTCAGTATCCACTTTTTTTCTTTTTAAGAAACAAGGGTAGTATCTTGATAGATTTTATTAATAATAAGACTAAGAGTAATAATTGTACTTTGGACAAGTACAAAAAAGCAAGTTTTAAGCTTAACCTTGGACAAAAGGCAAAGTAAGAAGAGGTATATTTTGAAGCTTAAGAATTTCTAAAAATTATTGTTAGAGATTGAGAAAGGATTTAATAGTCAAAATTTAATGATAAGAATCCTAATTACATGCAAGGATTATGCTTAATTATACAATTTTCTAAGTACAAATGGATAGTCCCTAGGACAATACCACTTTTGGAAGTAAATTCGTTGCTATTTATGGGCAGCAAAAAGTCTTATTGATTGTTTTAGACGTCCAAATTAGTAACTATCTCTCATGGTTATTATGATTGTGACGACTTATAATAAGATCCTAACTATAATCCTCCCTAACAACATGGGTTCTATTTGTCTTAAAGATGATTATGATGATAATGATGTTTGTTGAGAATAAGATCCAAATTGTAATCATCCTAACCTATTACAGGCCATTGGAACAATATTCAACTATGCCCCTCACATGTGTATGAATTAAATAAATATTGCTCTCTCTCTCTCTCTGCGCAACTAGTGGCGGGTCCGGGTCCATCTTATTTGTTGTCAGACGCAAGTTGGGTAGATTCATACGCTTTGGGGAAAATTATCTAGCAAAAATTGTGAGGAAAAGCGTAGGACCTTGTTGAAAAAAGGTGCCTACTTCGGTTCATATAGTATTCTCCTTAGAGTAGGCCATTTTCTCACAAATTCATACACAAATCCCTGCTTTTGGTTCCCTAAAAATGAGAACCAACCTGGGCTAAGAGCCTAGACGACCCCTTTTGTATATGTCCATAATTGTTTTTCTTCCTCAGAGAAGATAAATTCAAGATTTGCATCATCATCCCAAACCGTAACTTAAAAACATCAGATAAAAAGGATGCCAAAAGAAGGAAAAGAGAGGGATCAATGAGATTCGTGTGTGACTATTTAACTTTTGATTGACTGTAGTGGTGGAAATTCATGTTTTTACTCGAACACATGCCATGTCGCAAAAAAAGTAGATTTGGGTGAGGTCAACAATGAACTACTACCGAGTAAACTAGACATCATGATAGGAATATGTGGTGTATGTAACACATGCGGCGCTTAAAAGTCTTTGCAGAGCTTGATTCTACATGCTTCAATATCTTATCCAAGATTAAACAAAGAAAATATCACCCCCTAAAATGATCTGCAAACTCGAACGTGTCAGTAACCTCTATGCAATTCTGCGTGTTCTATAAAAATCAGCTCGTAGTTTATATTTTCTTTATATGTTCATATATCACTTCTTTCAATGACCAACTCAAAGTACAGATCAAAAATCAGGTCATAAATTTGAAGAAACAAATTTATATTTATTACGTAGAAAGAGTTTAGGATATCTAACCCATAACCTAGATTTTGAACAACTAGTAGTTAATCATTAAACTATTGACTTATTAACAATTAATTCATACTGAGCCTACTTGAAGAACTTAAAATTAAATAAGAGTTGGAACTCAGTATTGTTTTTTCTTTAGTATGAGATTTCATCTTTGTAATAACAATTGTTTTAAATTATTAACATCTTGACATAACATCTTTTTTTATGTGTCAAATACCTATATCTTTCAACAATTAACTATGAAAAGAAAGTTAGACCATTATGAAACAAAAAATAGAAACTCTTTTCGCCGGAAAGAATCCATAATTAGAATGCAAGCGAACAAAAAGAAAAGTTAAGCTCTGAAATCTGAACAGGGCCAACTGGGGCAACTGGCAGTCCAAGTTGTGGCAGCAGGTCGTGGGTAGGCCAACGTCTCTTCCGATGGAGTCCCAAACATAACGAGGTCAACGCCATCTCCTTGCTGTGACGTCATCTTACACGTCATCCTCTCCCCCGCTCCTCGCATAAGTACTCGAACCCATCGACCTCACTTCCCCTCATTCTACCTCCCAGAGCCCCCAAAAGCCATTCAAAACCCCACACACACACTCCACGCGCCATGTTCGGCCACACCAACACCGTATTCTCACGCTCCGCGGACTTCCTCGGCCACTCCACGTCGCCCGACAACACACTCCCGTTGGCTCTCCCCTCGGTCCCCCTGCTGCCTCCGCAGTTGCTCGTCCCGGACCTGCTCGGAGCGGCAGAGTTCGACTCGGTCCCCGCGCTGAACGTGGACGCCGGGAATAGCAGCAGTTGCAGCGGGTGTAGTAGCTACGGGTCGCCGAGCTCGCTGGCGAGTCACTGCACTCAGAGACTGAGCCAGAGGCCGGGTTTCATTCAGCGAAGCGTGAGCAGCCACTCGCTCATGAAGAATGGGTTCCGCCAACTGTTCTCGTCCGCTCCCGAGTTCGTCGACTCCGACGCCGGTCCGGTCAGGAGGGTCTTCAGTACCGGAGACCTGCAGGTGAGCTGTGTGGAATCACCGAAATGCCCGCTTTCTTTTCACGTAACGACCTTCCACTCAGTGCGTGTTTAGGCGCACATGCAAAAACTCATCATGTCCCTTGATTTTATTTTACTTTACTTTCTCGGCCGTGCCTCTGTTATCTTCTCCTTGGATATTAATGGCGTTCAAGCTCCTGTCCTTTTCCTTATCATTCATTTTCTTTGTGGGTACAGAGAATCAACGTGATGCAGCACAGCCATCGATCAGAGAGCCCACTGTCGAATGAGAACAGTATCATCATCGAAAGCATGAGCAAGGCCTGCAGATACAGTCCTGAGGAAAAGAAGGAGAGAATAGAAAGATACCGAAGCAAGAGAACCCAAAGAAATTTTAACAAAAAGATCAAGGTTTCATTATTCTGTTCATTCAAAACTCATTTCACAAGCCAAAAGAAAGTAGTGTTTTAACCAATTTACCTAGTATCTGCGTATTGCTGTTTCAATGCATATTGCAGAATCGGCCGCACATGTTCACTTTCACTTTCCCTCGTGTTCACACCCTCTGCCATGTCTTGTCACGTCCAGCTTTTGCTGGATGCTCCTGAGTTTCAAAGCCCCACATCAAAGCAATCGAATTTCTACCCATAACCCGGACCAGAAGTTGGTCATCTTTCGTGACCTTTATCTTTCAGCGGTCTCTCACAAATCTTTTCAGAGTTTTGATAGCATGATTGACATCCATAGAGAAGATCAAGAGCGTCACTGTTTCGATACAGTATTGATGCTTGCTTAATTTTCAAAACTATTGTGGCCACTCCATTGGTTATAGCCTAGCTAGTTCCGATGAAGGATCTAGAGCCCTGTCTCCAAAAGATAGAAAGCAAAACAATTATGGGTTCTAGATTAATGAATGAAGTTATGAAAGCAATCCATTATGTACGGCTGCTCATGATGTTGTGTTGTCTTGTCTAAGAATTTTGATTCTTTTACATTTTACTGTCTACAGTAATAGTTTCTTTACCGAGTAACAAGAAGTTTCTTTTGAATACAGTATGCCTGTAGGAAAACGTTGGCGGACAGCCGGCCACGGATCAGAGGACGGTTTGCAAGGAACGATGAAATTGAGAAGACTTCTCGAGTTCCTCGGAGCCATCTGGGTGGCGAGGACGATGAGGAGGAAGATGATGATTGGATAAACTTCATCGCCACATTCTCTGCAAACATGGCTCCTTGATCGGAAAGTTCCTTCCTCTCCGGCGTTCAGTGGGCCGATCATGGCTGCTTGATCCTTCTTAATATGATTAAATTCCAAGTGTGTTTCAAGTAGGAGATGTACATATAGTTTGACTGGATTATTGCTATTCAATATGTGTCTTCAAGGACTAGTGAAAAGCTTTAAACTTTTTACCTGCTTGAAATATTTACAACTCGGGCAGTTTTTATCTTCAATAATCTTGTAGCCTTCATCTAAATGGAACTTTGCAGAGGGCCTTGTATGCAATTTATACATGCTTTTGGTTTTGGTGCATCAAGAAAACAAGTTGATAAGTTAAAAGGGTGGAGATAAAGACGTAACCGTTGACAAAGTAACAGAAAATAAGCAAAATGGTAATGATGGTGGGCGGTGGCGGCGCCGGAAGCTTACTTTACGGGCCAAGGTTATTATGATGATGAAGTATTCTTCCATTTTGCGCCTTTTATTTGTAATAGAATAGTTTAGGAGCTTAGATTCTTTGATATAACGAGAAGAACATGAATTTGATCAAAGTAGCAAAATCTAGTGACCCAACGTACTTCTTTCTTGGAATCTTTGTCAGAGATGGTTAGAGACAATGTAAAAGTTTCATACCTTACTTAAAATCATTTTAAGAAACTTCTTTAAAATTAAGCACATATCCTCGTCTTATAAATCGTTTTGTAAAGAGAAATAAATTTTTTAACTTGTTATCAAAGTTAAGGTTTAAGAGACAACACCCATATACACATAAAAAAAAAAGGACATATTATTGGATGATGAAGCTAACAACCTAATTGATAGTACATGTATTAAGAATAGTGTGATGTGTCTTATATTACCTAAATCTTATTCGAAAAAAAAATTGAAACAAAATACAAGCTCCCACTATATTATCAAAAAATGAAGCAATAAAAACTTTTCTAATAAGTAGAATCATTCTTTTTTTAAAAAAAAAAAAAAGTAATAAGCACATATAATCACATACATTCAATGTCAAATCTAAAATTTAAAACCAATAAGTTTGAAGTAATATCTATTCTCAATTGAGTTAGACACTTATAAATAATAAAATTACTCTTGGAAGGCTATAAGATGGATTAATGATATTGAAATTATACTGAGTTTAGTTCTTGCACATGAAACCTTTATTAGATATCATATCTTAGTTGTTTAATTTTATTTTCTCTCCTTGTCATTTTTGCATAATGTTATTATCGCCATTTTTTTGGTCTTTTTCTTCTTGATAATCATTTGATGTTATTACCTTTTTCATCGTTGTGAGTGATTGTATCATTCACTATCAAGTGGTGTAAGGAATTTTTGATTCATTACTTTGTGATTAAATATTTCTCGCTTTTATTTTTCCCCTCATTAATAAAAAACTATTATATCCATCATTACCATGCGCCGCAAGGATCCTTTTCATTGGCTGACTCTTAGCAGCATCTTTTATCTACGTCCTGTTGTCAAAATCATTGGCTGTAGCTGAAGAGCCTCAAGAGAGGAAGGGCTATGGCTATCGAAATGCTAGGCTTTTAGATTTCTGGTGCATGCTTTGTTGATGCTGACTCTTTACATTGCTATCCGAAAGGAAGTTCAATGGGAAGGTGTATTTCTACTAAAACACATTTATAAGAAAGGTTGGCGCTGTGCAGCTTTCCTTTTTTTTTTTTCTCTTTTCTTTTCTTTTTTTCAACTTAGCAATTTAGAACATTATTGCTTACAAAACCAAAGAAACAAAGAAACAAAGAATATGGTGTTAATACGAGATCAAAAAGAAGAAAATAAAGAGAACTATAAAAAGCCACAAAAGAATTAAGGGTCATATCTCTTAAAGTAAGTGATAAGAAAATTTATGTATTGATAACTGACGAGTCTCATAAAATTTTGGCTCAGTTGGAACCAAAGCAATCTGGTCATGTCGTTGAGATACCCAAAAAAAAAAAGGAAAAAAGACAAGCCTCATGTTTATAAATTTTGTAGGTGAACTTGTAAGCAGTAACAAAAAAACTTCACACAGCAATCACATAACATTGATATAATAAAGCATAGAAACCAAAGTTTAGAAAAAACAGATTTATAAATCACATATTCATGTAATGTAGAAGCCAAAGTTTCTCACGGTACTTTTCTTTAGTGAAGTCGTGTATTTTTAGCGTCAAATAAAGAAAAAACAGATTTATAAAATTATCATATTACAATTAATTCTTTAGACAAACAATTGAAAACTGGTGAAAATCAGAAAACATGCCTTTGTTTATATTGTAATGGAACACTAATGCAATTTCATGGATATAGTTAATATAAACAAAAATGTAAATACAAATCTTACATACATTTCTATCTATTACTCTTTTGTGTTATTGCATTGTATTAAGCATAGAACATAAAATAGTACACAGGAAAGTATTTGTATTTAGAAACACTAAACACCTTTCAGGCAAATATTTTGTTGTACATAGTTAAATAATTTTAATTTTGTATTCTTTCATTTTAAATGAATAAATTTACATATTCATAAAAAAAATTTAAAAAAAAAAAGAGTATAGGGCGTGAATGATTTAATTCATATAACAAGGACCCTTGCCTCAATATTTGCCCTTGGTTAACAAAGATAGAGTTGCATCAGTGCTTCTTTGAACACTTCCAAGACAATTTTCATCAGGTTTTGTTTCTGTAGTAGATCACCTTTATTCGACATTAGATCATCAATTCCTTATTCTATTCTTCTTTCTATCACATTTGTACACTTCATTGTCTTCAATAATTTATGTGACTATTCCATGTTTATTTATCATTATTGCCTCTGTTATCATCATAGAAATTACTGTATTCGACACTTCTCTGTCTTGTGAGGAGCTTTCTGAACCACATCCACAGAATTATTTTTGTTATTGCTCTCACCAGTGATCAAAATCATTGAAACCATCATTAACTACTCCGTGAAAACCTTTTTGTTGACCCACTCCAAAGAGAAAGTTAAATTTTAAATTCCTACTTTTTACGTCTTGCCGCGTTATTCTAATTAGTCTTTACTCTTTAAGTCACTAACATGGGTGACGAAATGGGTGGTGAAAGCAGAAATCATAGGTTTTGTAATGGTGGATTGAGAATTTACATAACCAGAGGAAGGCTTTAACAGGGATTCAAAAGGAAGGAAGAGTTTTATTGAATGGCCGACTCTTTTCTTTCTAGGCATGCCTTGAAGATGCTGTCGCTTTGTATTGGATAAGCAGCCTAAGAGCTTTGCCCCAAATAAATTTCTCAAAGGCATAATATGAGTGCTCATTCACTATAATTAATTACTTTGAAAATGACATCACTACTCTTTTTTCTACTTTTTCCTCCTTTCACTTTTTTCTCCCCATTCACACTTTGGCAATCGATTTAAGGATGTTAAAAATGTAGACTAGCTTTTGCATTTGAGAATTTAAAGGTTGAAAGACATTTCATATTTTCAGATTGAACCCTTCAGGAAAGTCCTTTTTGAACTAAGGTCAATAACTTAGTGACAGAGCTACTGACTTACCCCATTACTATTAGAAAAAGGGATAGCCCTTCCAGCTTTTCTCACATGCTGAGACAAGTGAACATCGTTGGAAATTTGAATTTTGCCCACAGTAGCAAGGAACAGGTAAGGGATAAGAATAAAATGAAAAAAAGCAGTCATGTGTGTGATTTGCAAAATTCAATAATTGATAAGAATGGACAATCAATTGATGCTTGTAGATGATTGTTTCAGCCAAGTTCTTAGACTGCCCACCAGCTTGTAAAGCGACAGCATCGTCAGGCATGCAGAAGAAAGATGAAAAGTTGGCCATTCAATAACCCACTTCCTTCCTGCGTGCAGACTCAAAATGTTCTACTTGGGGGGACCAAAACAAGTTGTAAGATCACTCCAAGTTTGTCTACTTCACCAAAGTTTGGCAATTCAGGCCTAATTTCAGCACCTAGAACATAGCTGATATGCCATCACTTGGGGTAGAGCAGCAAAAAGCAAGAGTGACTTTTGAGCATTCTCAAATTTGACAATGAGGAGACTGCTGCTTATGGAGACTGCTGCTTATGTCTATCACATTTCTCATCCTAGAAGAACATCAAGGATAAGCTTGTTAGATATCTAGTCCCTATACATTAATAATAACATCCTGAGTTTGATCATCTATGCATGAAGGCTTACTCAAAGCATAATTAACACTTATTTTGACGCTCAAAAAGCAAGGAAAAGGAAGAAAAATTAGAAAAGGTGGATTTTCCTCACTTAAAACTAGTTATCAAGGTAGAGCGATACATCAAAATAGAAGAAAGTTATCAAGTTAAGATATTAGGAAAATGAAATAAACATTAATTTATCTCATCTCCTTGTCCCAAGCATAAAAAATCACAAAGACTCAATCTGTAAACAAAGTGAAATCGCATGAATTTATTTTTAACAAAGAGTTGAGAGCTCTTACAAAACTCCAATTGGAGTTGATACCCCAGTGACCTTTGAGATATGCACAATCAATCTTGCCAAACCTTCACCTCGGTGACTTACTCTAGAAGGATAGAACATTTGAAAATAGTGGGGGATTAGTCTGCCTTTCAAAAGTTACTAATGCTTTTCTACATCTTATTTATAATCCTACGCTAATGGTAGGGGGCAGGGGCTACAGTGGGGCTTGAACTCAGTGGATCGGTCTTCTTAGATTTTTGGGTCCCTCCCCGGCTGCGCAAATGTTCCCCTGAGGCTCTTTTAAAACGTTCCTATGGCTATATCAGGTCTCTATCTAGAATTACCAAATCCATTGTTTCTTGCTTAAATTTATTCACTCAAGTTAGTGACTTGTTTATAATAACATGAGTGTGCATTCAAATATTGGAATTGGAATCTAAATACAAGTTTCTTTGTAGCTGAAGACACAATTTTTGAAACTAAGGTTTGCTACGGATGAGATTTAGAGTGGACAGACCAAAGAAATAAAGAATTTATAACATAAAAAGGTGATGGATACATAGCTTTTAATAATGGCGACAGCAATGATGACTAATACTTTATGCATGTGCTTAGGGAAAAACCATTAGAATACATATTAGTGACAGGTAGAGCTACTACCGAGTGAACAAAGGCAATAATAGTTATAATAATAAAGTAGTAACACCTAAGTATCGATGATAGTAACTTATACAAGTATGACAAAAGGAACAATAAACTAAGCAACTGATGTCTGATGTCAACGAAGGTGTCTGTTGTGGAAACTAAACGCGGAGAAGGCTCTGTTTGTGTTAAAGAGGACGACATGAAACTGCATTCGAGTGTTAAAGATTTTAGACAACCCTCACTCCATGAACTGAATCATGTCCCCTCCTCCTCCTCCTCTGTTTTTCCACAAATATGGTTAAAAAGATGTATTTCAGCCTTCTACAGCCCCGCGCCCGCGCCCCCCCGCCCCCCCCCCTTTTGTTTTTTAAAGAATAATATCCTCACAAGTTGTATTAACAATAGCAAGTTGGACACAATAACCATACCTCTTCTTCTTCTTCTTTTTCTCTCTTCTTAATCTCTTATTTTCTAAGTGATGAGCTTCTTTTCCTATCATAACTACGATTTATGACTACCATATAATAAAATTACTTCTTTTCTTTTTACTTAACTAGCGTGTTTTGGTTACAAATTGAAAGCAAGAGTTGGTTTTTCTTTGCTTTTCTTTCGTTTTTTATCCTAATGTGTAGAGAGCTAGCTTTGATATAACCTCTCATGGAAATTTTATGCAGTGAGAATATTCCTCTTATTACTTTTTTTTATTATTTTTTTAGTAGGAAAAAGAGAAAGCAACAAGGAAGAATGCACCAGAAAGATAAAAGTTAGCTATCATTGCAATAAACTTCGGCCCTCCTCTTTTAGAAGCTCTTTTTGAGACTTTTCTCTACGCATGCATATTTCTTAATGCAAAATTACTGAAATTATCATTTCTCCTTTTTTGAAGTTCTTTTTGTCACTGAACTTAGTCGCTAATGGTATACATATTATATTAGAGCTAGAATTCAAATCTTGATGTAGATTTAAACGATGATTCTTGAGATTAGGGCATAGATAGAATTGCTTTAAAAGTTGGCCAATAGAAAAGATCTTTGGAGCGCATGGTAATTTGTATAATGATTCTTTATTTATGATGGCAAAAGCAACAACAATAATTTACTGACAAACAATATAAAATTTCTCTTAATACAGAATAATTGTTGATATAATGGAATCCAGATCCCTTGTAATATCTAATAATATCCATAGATATAACAAATTTAAATATTTCATAACCTTAAATATTACTGGAACTACATTTCTTTTTATCTCGACCATTCATTTAAAATAAATAAGCCAATTCTATGTCACATTAGCAATCCATGTAAAATTCATATTTTTAATCAAATTATCAACACAACCTCCCCACATCCTCCTTTCTCATAATGCTCCTCTGAGCACTCTTTTATTGCCTCCCACCATTGTCGAGAAGCAAGCAATGACCTAGTGCCACATCACAATATTTGAGACTATCAAGCCTCAAAATGCGAATCCAAAGACCAAAGACATAATGATGGTGAATAAAGTCTAGGCCAACGATTAGGAGATGAAAGTGACTAGGAAGATGAGGTTTGGCATTAGAGCTTTCACAATCAATGTTTAAGCAACCTTGAGTAAGAAAGAGCAAAATTATTCCATTAGAGCTACCGATGTATCCATGAAGCTTTAAAGACTATGGCTGAAGTACTCTACATAAGGTAACAACAAACACAAGACGAGGGAGGGGGAGGGAGCGAAAAAAGGAGTTGAAGTTCTTGAGGGAGTAATGGGGTGGGTGGACAGATAATGATATCATACCAAAATTGAGATTAAAAAGCTTATTTACGACATGATAATGACCTTAATTTAGAGATTTTTTACATTTTTAATTTTTTTTAATAGTTTCGAATAATGCTAAATGATCTCAATCTGACATGATAATTACTAGTGATAGAAAAATGTAAATATAGAAAATTATATATAAACAAGACTAAGCGATTATAATATAAATCATCCAAATATGACTAAAAAAAGAATAAATAGACAAGTGACATCTGACATCGACCAAAGGTGTCCATCATAATAGCTAGAACTTGTTAAAATTATCCTTGAAATATTAAGGTATCCTACAATGGATCGAATGGTTTTCATGGGTTTATTCTACCATCAGGCTTTATTGTGTTTGCCAAGCGTGAATGAATCACACCACTAAGTTGGAAAGGTTTCAAGGCAGAGACCTTGACGCATGACTACATCATATACCATCTATCTCCCTATTATTGTGTCTCTCTCAGAGGCTAATGTCCTGCAATCCTTCATTGGTTTTTCTGAAAAAAAAATTCTCCTTTCTTTATCTTCTTGGTCTCCTTTTAGATGCATAAAACAAAGCCCTATTAGACATAAGATGAGCTTACTTTAGATTGTGACCATAGGAAATGTTATGCCATCAGGTTTAGCAAGCTTATTTTGATGCAAATGATTGTTTGAATTTATCATAAACTATAAGAATCTTGAGTTTACCAGGGTTTACAACATAGTACTATTAGGATATGTATTTATATTAGAGTTGGGAAGACATATTTTTATATAAATATTACTCAAGTAACTTTTTTTTTAAAAAAAATATAGGACTTCTATCTCTAATACTTTCCTACACATCAAGTATATATTAGACATAAAATTAAATAGAGTGAAATGGATGTTCATTCACACACCAAACATCTTTAAATACTCAAAGTCAAATGGAAGTAAAGTATATAAATCTAAACTTTGAAACCATATTAAAAATATATTTATAATTAAATTCATAAGTTAACTTATGAGTTAAGAGAATATTTTTTAATATAAAATTTTCATCTCAAACACTTAACAATAAATATTTTATTTAAAGGTGTGAAATCAAGCAAAAGAAATAAAATTCATAGAAGTGTATAAAAACATGGTTACTCAAACTTACAAGAAACTTTGAGAACCTAAATATGTAACAAAATAATGTTTAACACAGTAATGTCAGAATCCGTATCCTTAATAATAAACATTTAACTACAATTGACAAATCAAGCAAAAACAAAGTTCATGAAAGTGTACAAAAATAGGTTGCTTGAACTCATCATAAATTCTAAGACCTGAATCTTAATACAACAATAGTGTTTGCAATATAAAACAATAACCATTTAGTTGAAGTACATAAGCCAAACAAATAGGCAAAGTGCAGGGGGAATGTACACAAAGATGGTTGGGTTTTCTTGCACGACAATTCATGAGGAATTGAGAAACTTAGGATGGCCGTACGTCACCGGCCATGCGTGACGTTGATTGCAATCCCTAAAGGTGGGGTGGACGGCCATGTTGGTCTTGTTGATTCTTGTCGATCTGCGGTGTATTACCCACTAAGCTTACGGACAACATTTTTTTATTCGAGGCAAAGCCCTAAAGACTATAAAAATCTCTCACAATCATTTTTTAATTGTTTCTTCCTTTTTTAATTTATTACTCACTTTGTCTTGTCCAAATGAGAACACTCTCCACTATGATTTGGGGTCTACTTGTCTAGAGGGGCAGGAGCTATGCTTTGGCTTCTGGACCATAAGTATAAAGCAATATTTTGAGATTTCAACAGAATCTGCTAGAAGGTGGTCGATTTTCTGCAGTTTATTTATAAAGACAACCATTTTTTTTTAAATTAAATGTTTTGAGATAACATATAAGTATGATACTTAAAAAAATTTAGATGATTAATCATTTTTAAATACAGATACTTAATGTTGAATTTGAGACTTCTGAATTTTAAACAATACTTTGTGTTAACTAAGTTAAATATCAACAAAATTTCAAGATATAAAATAATTGAGTTATCACTTTGTAAATATAATAAAAACTTATTTGAATCATACAAATTTATAAACAAAACTTATTTCAAATTATACAAAAGTTTTGTAATCACATGTACCTTTACTTCAAGACCTTGCGTTTGATCCTCCAACACGAATTCAGTGAAAGTAGCAAACTGCTAAAACCGTGGCTGCATAAAAAGGTTTTGCTCCCGAAGACTCCCATGGTTGCCATTATCCAGAACGTACTGTGCAGAAGACCTCGAACATTGAGCCAAAGCCATTCCTCACTTCGATTTGGGCAATCAGACATTGCTTTTCTACAAGGTTCTGCTCGTGTCAGACGCAGCTTTGATGGTCTGCCACTCTCGGAATACAGTTTGTGATGTGACTGAACCTCAAAACACAACTACTCAATCAGGCCCCAAGATTGACGACCAAACTGTTAGAGAACATGAAGGCTGAAATAATATCCAGGGCATTTGGATATTCACGCATAAGATAACTGGAATTGAACCCAACCAATCAAGTTTAATGGTTGATTTCATTATATTTATTTCTCGTTTAATCTTGTCTAATTTATTGAATATCTATTTAACTCATGAAATAATTTTTAAATTAGATTATAAGCTTATTTATAATATAATTTTAAATTTTAAATTTTTTTAGACAAGATTATAAATTTATATCCAACATAATATCATAATTCAAATTAATTAATTATAATTTTTATTTAACTCTAAGCTCTTAAAATATGTTAGATATGTGATAAGCATCTATTTCACCTCGTTCAATTTTAAATTTAAAATATGTTCAACAAGTAAGAGATTATTAAAAACAAAAGTCTCATATTGAAAATATAAAATTATTGAATCTTATTTAATTAAAAAATATTTTCGTAATTTACAATGAGTTAAATAAATTTGAAGTATCTTTGGTATAGTTAAGAATCCTTTTGCCATCTTCTAGTAAGCTAAAGAGAAGTTTCCATGAAACGTAAAAGAAGCCTATCTCTAAGAACAATGGTCAATCTTATACAAAATCAATGTCTTGAACCTTTAATAATCGCTCTCGAAAATGTTTAGACCACTTTTTCTGCCTTTTCATGCTCTGACAATTTGTCTCCAGCTGGCAATCATCCACTTTGATACATATACATCATTAAAATGCCAAGCCTTTAGTTGCATTATTTCAAATTGATCCACTTTGTATGTATTTAATGGCAATTATTCTTTCAAAATAATATGACACATTCCCATTTGACATTTTCTTTCATAGCTAGATTTATTCATTTCAAAGCATATCTTTATTTCTTCCCATGGATTGCTTCTCATACACTTGAAATATTGAATCACATTTGAAAGCATCTTATAGAAATAATAGGCGGTTAAATTTTTTTAATGGAATAGGTCAAGTGAATACTAAATGAAATAAAATTAGCTTTACAACTACCAGAATAAAATAATGGTGGCTCCATAATATTCCAACCCACCAAGTGTATCCATGTAGCCTCCTCAATGGCATCAAAATAATTGCATGGTCATTATATTTTTCTAATTTTTTATGATTAAGAAGTTTACTTTACATAGAACACATTTTATACTTCACAAAAATATTTCTCAATCATATATCAAAGAAGAAAATTAAAATGAAAACATAAAAGATGTTTTTCAAACTAGTAGCAATAAGCACAAGATGTTATTTCTCTTGCAAGTTATATAATAGTCATTAGTAATAAATTGACATCCTTCATTCTTCAAAGAAATTAAATAACTAAAAAGGTACATCATTTTTTAAAAAAAAAAGTTAGGTGAAGAGGAGGAAGGAGAGTAGTGTTTAAAACCCTAGCCATTTGATCTAGGCCTCTCTAACTCCTACTAAGCTAAAGTTACATTTTCAGTCATGGATTTACAAAGTTCTCTACATTTTTCTTTTGTCTCTATATATATGGTATATTGTCACATTTGCTAGTAATCTTGTCTCAATTAAGCCAATATATTGATATGCTTTTTTTCTTATATGTAGAGGAATTTCCTTCTTTTATGAGTCAGTTTGGAGAAATGAAATAGGCCTAAGAAAGTGAACCTCTTGACATAGGATTATAGTCTTAAAGTAAGTTATCCTTTTGCTTGTAAACTAGATCATTGTAGGAAGACTTTCCTCACACTTGAGGCAAAAAGCATTGAAACTTGATGTATGTCCAACATTATCAAGATATTGACCTATCACATCTCTCATATATTGGAGGTTTTCATATTAGAGTCTCAAGTCCGACTATTTCTCATAATGAATTATGAGGAAAAGAGTTATCTAAGCTATAAAATGCACAACAAACTCCCTCTTCATCATTGTTGGACTTCTTCAATCCAACATACCATTTCAACCCAAGCTTGGTTCTACAAGCAAAGTGGGTGGCCTACTTTTAGATTAGATTAGGTCATACCAAGAAACTATATCTAACACCATATTAGAAGGCATGTTTTTTTAATCAAAAAGTTAACTCATGAATTAAGGGAATAATTTTCACACTTAGCTCATCTTATGAATTTTATCTTTAGACGTAAAACTCTCCTCTTACATAAACTTTCCTGCACACTAAATGCCTAGGGTTCTAGGTTGCATGAAGTGGAACAAAGTCAACCAAAATTTGATATCATTTTATGATCTCAAATTCACCTCTTTTCCAAAAAGCTTTGTTAGGAGATGAGTTATCCAAGCTTACAAAACATATAATAAGCTTCCTCTTGATTGGGGTTGAACTTCTTCATTCCAACAATTTATTCTCATACAAACCAATTTGAATGAAGGAAATGAACCTTTTACAAATTATGCCTTCCTTTTATCACTTTACTAATGCCCTTTTAGAAAACTATACAATCAAAGAGAAATTACTGGCTTTTATCCCGTCGCTCTTTTTATTCTTCCTCTATGCTTTTCAAATATTCAAATTTTTGGTATAAGAAACTATCAAACCGACATCCAAAAGGTATAAGAGCATATTCCACTCGTGATGCCTCGATAAAAGAAGCCTCCTTTCTTTTCAAACTCAAGACATGGGAGCATTGGATTTTACAAGCTCTTCGGAGAGTTGCTTCTGTCTAAGTCTGAAAGCCGCGACCTTAATGATATCCCAAATGATGTGCAATCCCAGCTGTTTCAAACTTGGCATGCTTAATGATGATGCAGGTGGTTGATCAACCAAAAAGACGAGACAAGCAGCATGTGAAGCAGTATCTGCAAAGTGTCACATGGAACAAACAACTTGGCGAAAAAGAAATGCAGTGTCACATGTGAAGCAGTATCTTCCTACGCTTTCTTTCTGATAAAACTGGCGTACAAAAGTGAGTCCTAGATGCCTCTGTGGAGACTCATTTGTGCTATTTCAGCCAGTAAGGAGAAAACAAACGAAAGCTTGCAAAGTGTGTTCTTATTAATAATACAAAAGTGACTTTTTGTTGTTAAAATAAAGTTAATTACACTATGATTTTTTATCAATTCTTTCTTGGTGTGCCTCATTGTTTTATATATAGGTACAAGTTTTCTTCGTCAAGTCAAGAAGAAATATGTGGTTAGATTCTAGGGCCATTAATGATTCATAAAAACTTGTCTTCTGCATCTTTCTGTGGAGGCTTTTGGAAAATAATGCAATTTACGAAGTAATCAAGTTTTATAGATTCTGGGGCTATTATTGCTCTTTTTTTTACGGCTTCTTTTATTAGGATTTTTTGTATCTGGACTTCCACACATCCTTTTCAACCACATGCTTTGGAATTGTCAGAAAATCTATTTATAGTGAAAAAAAAAAAAAAGTGTGAATTCTGCCTTCCAATGCCACTTTTATAGTCGAACAAGGTGAAATTTTCCCATTCAGCTTCTTTAAATTGGGTGTATAAGATGACATCACAAGCTGCTTATGCTATTGCTTAACCAAAACCATCTAACGTCAAAAAAAGAGAGTATTTGTTGGAAGTTCTCAAATAAAGTAATTTTTTTTAGTAGAAAGGAGCCTAAAAGTTATTTTAATAATGCAGAAATAAAAAAACAAATGGGCTTTTCAACCATGAGGAGGCAAGAGATTTGTTGGGCCAAGTCACTTACTAATTCAAGCCTTATGAATTGGGTCTACGGTTGGTCTCCTGGGGCCCCTGTTCCAAGTTGTCATCAAGTTTAAGTTTGTAAAGTGGGCTTTTGATTGCTGTGAAAACATAACTAAAACAATGATGTAAGACCATGGATACACTCGAAAACATGCACAAATTGTTGTAAGGCTGTCTTGTTTCAAGTGAATCATTAGATTTAGAGCTCTCTCACAACAATGTGGATTTTGCAAATATCTCAGTTTCATTTTCCTTTACAATAATGATAAAATTGATTTCAATAACAAAATTCGAATGTAAGTAAAAGATGATTGACAAAATTTTAGCAACACTCAATTGGAGTGGTTAATGAATGATACAAGAGGGAAAGGATGGTACCAAAAGAACACTCAACCATCCTAAATATGCTGTAAGTTACAGCATCTTTATACCGCTTTTGGATTTCTTAGTTTTCTTCTTGAAAGCTGTAGGATTCAACAATGGCTTGAAAGGAAATAAAACAGCTTGATTAGACGTTCTCCATTTTGATCTTGATTTCCCTGCATTTAGTAGAGTCCATGAGTAAATCATTGGTGCATCAGAGCCGACTCTAACAGTACAAAAACAACGGTGATACCGAAAAAGAAGAAATAGACAACAATGAAGCACCAGAAACCCAACAATAAACTAGCAATCAAAGTCCACAGCAGAAGAATAGTAAATCTGCTAAAAACTAGATGCACTTTTGACAGAAACAAACTGCATCCATGCTTCCGAATCAGAAGATATAAAAGTTTAATGGTGCTGATACATTTACATATCCATTTATATATAACATTATTCCTAGGTAAAATCTAAGAACGGCTTTGCTTTAATATGTTGACCTTGTTACAATTCTCACAATGCAGAAGATAATTGGAGGTATTACCAGTTCCTAGATATGCAAATGGTTTGTATGCAACCAGTTCCCAGAAGGTAATTGAAGGTGTTACCTGATACAGATTGGAGCACCGTTGAATGATTAACTCCAATATCAGCTTCTTCATGCCTTAGATCCTTCATTGTCACCTTTGCTGATTCATGATTTGCAACAGAAACGTTGGCAATTGTCATATCTATTTCAGACACGGGGACTGGACGGGGATCAGTGAGTACAGCCACCTCATTCCCAGGTTCCACGTAGAGTTCTCTGTCTGAAAATGGCTCACATGTCGACACATCATTTAAGACCAAAGATGTATTTTCCTGATTTTCCATATCTACCTCCATTAATTCCCCCTTCAGAGCAGAACTTAAGACCATATCCAGACTTTTTGTACTCGTATGCTCTTCGTCCATGGGACTAGGAAGAATTATATCCTTGAACACTGTTGGAAGTTCTCTTTGAGACTCAGAATCAGAAATAGTATATAACTTCAGGTCCTCAGTTGGTGAATGAAGCAATACATTTTCATTCGGTGGAACAATAGGTGACTCGCAATTAGCAACACATATTTGTAATTGCAAATCATGTTTTTCTGCTACATTTATCGAACAATTCACATCTGACCCATTTGTATTCTCTTTTTCCTCTGTGGGGGTGGTTGTGGGAGCACTAATTTCTTTGGAGTTAGTTAAAGCTTTTGTGATATCACTTGGTGGACATAAATTTTGAGAATTCTCACAGCCAGAGGTTCGACATACTGGGAAAGAATCATGTAATGAAATTCGATCTGGTTCAGGAAGATGATCAAGTCTGTCCAACTGTTCAGGCGGTCCACCTGCTGCCGCAGATACTTCAACAACTTCAGCAGCAGACAAGAGGTTTTTTCCATTATCCAGAGGTTGGGGTACTGCCTCTTTTTGAGATATTAAAGCTTTGACTTGAAAACCATTTGAAGGCATGCTGTTAATAACCGAAGAAAAATCTAGGCCCTTCACAGTTTTTGATACTTTGGTTGACACAGAAAAAGACTTTGCCATGTCCTCTAATAGTAAATCTCCTTCACCACTAGAGATCGGATCCCATTTAAACCAATCACCAGAGAAAGGTCTGTCAGTATCCGATGGTAAACCTGATGGTATTACCTCAACTCTGATGGCCTCCTTGTGAAAATGCTTTTTCCTTAACGCATTAGCCACTAGATTCCTGAAAAACATAAGGGAAATGTTTTATGGATATATCAACATCAGCTCATGTATGAGGACAACTAAGAGGTTTTAAACAGTTTACATACCTGCAATTTTTTGAAACAGCTGCTTTAGCTCGTTCCATGGACAGCCCAAGCAACGATGATAAGTTTGCAACATCATATGGCCCTCTAAGTTCATTAACAGAAGGAGCAGCACTTGAGAAGATGAGATTCTTTCCTCGAGTCCAATCCACCAGTAACTGAAAATTTATGAAGATTACGCTCACATAATCAAGATGCATCCATACTGTTTTAGATACAAACAACACATATCATTAATGAAATAAATATATACAAAAGTTCACTTAAATGCATCTTTCAAGAATCTTCCAAGAATTGGCACCAGTCAAAATCATGCAGACTTAGCATGACTAATATAGAGAAAGCATCGAAATCTGAAGTCATTGCCATCACTTTCCACAAAATATACGCATCTGTTTGACACATCTCTCAACTGCTTAAACATTAACCTAGTTAATAAATAAGGTTAAAATCTGACTCTTCTATTCTAGCCACCCGTTCTAGTTCTCTTCAGCCCCACGCCAGTTAAAAACCATGACTTTCACCGCACAACATGATCTTCTATAAGCGTAACGGAAGCACCAAAGACGACACCCCATCACATAATATAGCTTGCCTAACTGTAGGCTTGCTTAGATATATTTGATCAAAACATCTTTGCCCAAACACCACTAAATAAAATTTCACGAACGAAAACCACATCAACCAAAAATTGCGCATGCAAACACCTATCATCAGAACCATAACAAACTAGTTCAATGAGCATTCCTGTGAGAAGATTTTCACGAAAACTAAATTCCAGAAGCAAATTTTGTATGTCCCACCTTCGCAGTGGATATCACTTGCCTCCTTGTCTGGACATCAGCAATAAGATGAGAATACGCGATCTCGAAATAAACACCCCGCTGCGCATCCAAAAGCCAGATATCAATGGCCATTCCAAATTGCTTAACCAAAAATGTCTTAGAAAGCTAGAACCCCCAACCCAATAAAAGAACCAAAGGAAGATTAAGGGAAATCATCATGGAACAAACCTCAATGGCCGCTTTGACCATGGGCTGCTTCAATCGGAAAGGCAGCTTCTCTGAGAAATCAATGGCGATTATATCTACCTAGGCAATCCACAAACAACATCAATAAAGAGTAATTTAGCTGAAACTGAAATTAGAACAGCATGCTAATCGACAATGCTCTATTTTCTTCTATTTTCCTCGACTTCTCTCCAACCGAACAGAACATAAACAAACCTCCAATTTCTCGCAGGCCTGATCGAAGACGGTCTGGCTCAAGGGCTTGACAGCCACCAAGTCGTAGGTCTTCAAAATAGGGTTCCCGGAATTGAGGGCCTGGGCCTGAGTAATGCCGTCGGCGAAAACGGTGAGCCGCGTGTACTGCCGAAAGGGAGAGGCGCGAGGGACACCGAGCAGGTCGCGGTGGAGATTGACGGAGGAGGAGAGAGACGGCGCGAGCTTAAGCAGAGATGAGAGAGTTAGGAGGGAGATGGAGCAGCGGTCGTGATCAGACATCACACCCTTGATCGTGCGGTTGTAGGCGACGCCGGTGTAGCCTAGCTCCATGGCCTTGATCGCCAGCTTCGTGCGCGTGGCTTTGAACGCCGTCTTGTCTGACGGCGACGATTCGAGGTACGGTATGTTCAGGTCGAAGAAACCCATGGCTCCACAGACGCTACGAGGGAGAAGCTAAGTGGGTTTAGGGTTTTAGTCCTCCAAATTGGATTTCCAAAAGTTTACCGCTACTTCTATTTTCCGTAAAATACACGATTTCTCCTAATTTTGTCATTTTATTTTGAGTTTTAATTTAGAATAAATAAGAAGGTTATATAATAATTATAATTTTTGATTTAATAATACGTATTAATACACATGTATTATATTATTTTTATTTAAATATGTGAATTTATTTAATAATAATAAATAAATGTGAAGAATAAGGTACTTGTCTTTTCAGATCAATCCACCTTCAAAACCTCCTCGGAAAGACACGAATCCCGTCCACGTCATCGATCCGCGCCACAACAATCTAATTCGCATCTCAGCCCTCCATTAAAATTTAATCGACGATCGACAATCCCCCGCAATCAGACCATCCCGCTCCTATTTATACCCACGGCTCCGGCGGCCCATCCAGAAGCTCGCCCAAAATCCCCAATTCAGGTACCGTCGCCTGCTATCTTCTTCTCTGTGTAGATTAGGTTTTTCGCTCTGGTTCTGTTGCTAATTTCTTGGGCTTCAGCTTTTCGTTTGGTGATTCTAGGTGATCGAAAATGTCGGGGCGTGGAAAGGGAGGCAAGGGATTGGGCAAGGGAGGAGCGAAGCGTCACCGTAAGGTCCTTCGCGATAACATCCAGGGGATCACCAAGCCGGCGATTCGTCGGTTGGCTCGTAGGGGAGGTGTGAAGCGTATCAGCGGGCTGATCTACGAGGAGACTCGTGGCGTCCTTAAGATCTTCCTTGAGAACGTGATTCGTGATGCCGTGACGTACACGGAGCACGCCAGGAGAAAGACCGTGACGGCCATGGACGTCGTCTACGCCCTGAAGAGGCAAGGAAGGACGCTGTACGGTTTCGGGGGTTAAGATTTCGTCTCTGAAAAGTCTTGCTGTCAAGAAGAAGTTGGTTCGTTGTGTTGTTCTAGGGTTTTCGTGGTTGTTTCTGCAATTACGGAGTATTATAAAGCGTTTTAGATCTAGTTTTGGTAGTCGACTCTCTTTGTAATTCAACCTTCGAATTGCAATATGAATAGATTCAATGGAAATAGTTGTTCTACTAGCTTCTTCAACCTATGGATTCTTGCTTCTCTCTCTCTTCCTCTCTCTCTCTAGCCTGAAAACAGAAGAACTATTTTAAATTAGAAGAATGACTTGTAAGTTAATCTCGATATGCAATTGGGTTTATGCACTTCCATCATTAACTGCATTTCATAATCTGCTCAGAAGGACCTGTTAATTGAACATTGTGGATTATGGGTTGTTCAGTAATGGAAACCGCGACAACGGCATGGGGTTGAAGTTGGGAGTTCATCAAAGGCTTGTTATTTTAACATAAAATTATTTTACAAGTCATTCTTAAAACAAATGAAATATAATTTGTGTTCGCACTCATGAGAAAATACTTTTTATGGGAAATTCATATTAGAAGCGAAAAAAAAATTCTTCTTTGATCGTAAATCCTAGTATCATATTAATATCAAATTTTTCACTTAATGTTTGATGCCTATTATTGAATTAAGAGACCTCATAATAGATATACATATGTATTAAAACTTAATTCTCATCTTAAAAATTAGCTTACGAAGTAGAAGTGCATATTCATATTTAATTAGGCATTCGTAGTTCATTGATTTTTTAGCAAACCCTGAGTCTTTTGAAAATTTTTATTCGAATGAAGGTTGCTTCAGCCTCTTTCATTGATGTGAATCATGGTTTTGTGATAGGGTTTTACAAACTGGCATTAGAATATGTCATTGAGAAGCTGCCAGGCCTCACAAGCTTAGATATTAAGTATATTATAGAAAAGTCTTGCCAACAAGCCCTTAACATGGTCTTCAAAACGACTTGTAAAAGGAATTATTTTTATATATAAAGAATACAACATATTAATAGATCAATAATATGAGAGTTACTAAATTTTAGAAGAAATACACTATTTTAGTTAATCCTAATAAACCACAAACTGATAATAAATGACTTCAGTCAATATGGTCTATAATTGGTTTCTGATTTTAAGTACAAATTTTTCCGTGAAATCAGATTATTTGCAACCTAAAGTGAAAGATTTATACACAAATAAATTGCCCCTTTTCTTCAACCCTAATTCTTGAGAAAAACAAGCTTTCTTCAACTCCATAAAGTAGCAATAGAGTGCCTTGCCTTTGCTGTTCATATCCACGACGGAAACAGTAATCCGGATAATAAACAAAACCTTCATTATTAGGCTTGGTTTATTAGTTGAGCTTTAAAAGTTCAAACAGGCTCCGGAAACAATTCGATGCAGAAAAACATATAACATAAGATCTAATCTAATCTAATCATTTCCTCTGAAAAGATTCTCATTCAAAGATGGTACGGGTCCTTTCCAAGAATCCAATTATATGAGGTCAAGCCCAACCCCTTGCCATTTCAAAAGGACGGGGGTTAGAGGAAGTTTCTTTACATCCCAGTTAGGCCTTTTCGTGCTTACTCTTCCTTGCGCTTTGAAGACACTCTTGCATTAGAATAACGCCACCCACTCGTGCACCTCCCTACAAACTTGAGCACCTCATCGATTAGAATCACTGGAAATGCAACAGCCAACACCAAAAGCCACTCGTTCAGGCTCAGAGGAACGATGCCGAAGACTTGAGCAAGAAATGGCACATAAAGGATCAAGAAGTGAAGGCCAAACGAGACGGCCATGGCGAGGAGGAGCCATGGGTTGACCCATGGAGGCATCGTCACCAGGCTACCATCCTCAGAGAGGGCATTAAGGGAGTTGAACATCTCTATGGCAACCAAGACGGAGAGGGAGAGAGTTGAGGCTTTGATTTTTCCTGACTGGAAGTAGTCACATGGATTTGAATCAAAGTTGAACACTTGTGCTCCGGCTTTAAATGGCGATGCTGAAAATCCCTCCCACGAAGGGCACTGACCCCAGTTTGCAAGCTGAGAGTAGGTCACAAGACTATGACCATCTCCGCTCAGGTCAATGCCCAAGAATGAGGCCTGCGTGTACCATATGATAAATACCCCAACCGTTGCAACCCCAACATAGAGCCCGATCACCTGTACACATTATGCACGTGGTTCAGCTTTGGGTTGATTCCAGATAAATTTCTATTCAGGATAAATAGGAATGAAAAAGAGTTATATGTCATTGGAATACCAGATAGCGGATTAAAATCCATGCAGTGATCAACGAGTCATCGCTTCGTCTAGGGGGCTTTGTCATTATATCTTTGTCTGGAGGATTGAATCCCAAAGCTGTTGCCGGGGGTCCATCAGTAACAAGATTAACCCAGAGAAGTTGAACAGGAATCATGCCTTCTGGAATACCCAAGGCAGCTGTCAGGAATATAGAAGCCACCTCACCAATATTCGAGGAAATCATGTACCTGGAGTAATATATAGGAAAGGGATGGAAAACAGAACAGTGAGTTCTAAACTTAAAGATCAAGAACACGGAGATTGTAGTAAAGGAGCCGTCTGAAAAATGTCACATATCACCAAGATCTACAGTCAAGTATTAAAAATGGAGAACAAACCTGATAAAAGCTTTCATGTTGTTGTAAATAGATCTGCCTTCACCTACAGCAGCAACTATAGTGCTGAAATTGTCATCTGCTAACACCATGTCAGACGCTTCTTTGGCAACCTACAATGCACCACAGAAGTTAAGTTAGACCTTTTTATGATTTTGATATAATCATAAACATAGCAGATGCCAATAATTTGCCACCCGCCCAATGATGTACAAACACATAGAAATTAACTGATATTCACTATAAGCATTTCAAGGCATGAATATATATATATATGCTGGTTTTCATACGAAATAGCCATGTGTATGGCATATACACTAGCACACTGTTGTAACAATAAGCAGTCAATTGATAGACAAAGAAACGATAGGATCCCAACAACATAGGAATCTGCACTTCATTTTCAAATGAAAACAAGAAACATTGGCTTTACAACTTCCGTGCATACCTTATGATGGTATAGACCATAGTTTTATGCAGTATAGCCATTTATAGAAACATTAACCGACTTTGTGACTCCATCTTGTAAATTATCCAATACATAGATATCAAAGTGAATGAAATGAAGAGAAAGCACCAAGAGTGTACCTCAGTCCCAGCAATACCCATTGCAATCCCAATATCAGCCAACTTTAAAGCAGGTGCATCATTGACTCCATCCCCGGTCATTGCAACCACTTCACCATCTTCTTTGAGCAACCTAACTATCTCCTGTTTATGCCTTGGTTCAGCCCTAGAGATCAGAAGTCCACTTTGTCTTAGACGATTCTTCTTATCAGGATGATCCATAAATTCTTTTCCTGTGAAACTTTTTGCACTTATATTTTCATGAGCCCCAAAAACACCAATCTCATGGCAAATAGCTTCAGCTGTATTTTTGTTGTCTCCGGTAATAACCATAACACGAATTCCAGCAGTTCTGCAGTCCTCAATCGCTTGGCGAACCTCCTTCCGAGGAGGATCCTATAATATTAAGGTCAAAGTTAGGAAGCATCATTAACTATCATCAACAAAAAGCAATAGAAAAGAAACGGACAAAATTTTGCACCAAATAACAAACCATAGACATTGGGACACTCACCCTTAGCCCAACCAAGCCAACAAATATAAGATCACTCTCGATGGAAGAGTAGTTGGATGGATCAAGTAAAAGTTGATGTGCTGGATGGTCTTCATCACCATCATATGTCTTAAAATCTGGAAGTTCATCTTTGTATGCAAAACCTAAACAACGCAATGCACCTGTTGACATTTCACGAAGGCTCTCTGAGATAAGATCCTTTGAATGTTGATCCAATTCAACAACGGAGCCATCAAGCAGCTGCATGAATTTGCTTCTTTCCAGTAAATTTTCCACTGCGCCCTGCCACATTGAGCAGTCCTCAATTAAGATAAAACGTCCAACAAAAAAGGTGAGCAGAGGAATAAGAAAACTGACAAAACAACAACAGTGAATGGGACTTAAACGAATGATTTTACTAGAACCAAGTAGGAAGATAGTACAAAAAACTAAACGGATAAACTCACAAGACACCAAGACCAATTATATGGCCAGATGGTTCACATCAAAACAAACAAAGATCAATAAAGAGCCTGAACAGCAAATATAGAACAAGAAAAATTGATTATTAACCCAAGAAGTATTAAGGAGCTTCAGAGACAGCTTAAAATGGTTTGCTGCCAAAAAATCCAAACAGTAATATACTGAGAGAAAAAGTAGGGAAAAGAAAATAAGCAACAGCTCTCCTTAATAATTCACATTGATACAGCATCAGCTACGGAAGTGATTTATAAACCCAAAAATGACGACAGAGCAGCAAGTGCATGCAAAGCTCTAGGGGGGTAAAAAGAAAAATACAAAGCTCTAGGTTAACACAAAGCACCAGTCATCAGTGAAATTCAATGTTATTCCTTTTGGCTTTCTGAACTGCCCAAAAGCAACAACATAAGGCCACGTTTGAGTCTAGTTCTAATGTATACCACTCTTTAAGAAATTCTTTTACTCTTTAGACCAACATTGAATACCTAGTAAATCAAGTCATTTTACATCTTTTTCATTGGAGGACTCACTGGAATAGTCCCGGCAATGATGTTCAACCCAACATGTATCCTTGCTTGAACACTATTGGAATGGTAAAAGCAGTGTTGCCAGACCATTTCAGTGGTGTAAGGTAGCAGCAACATAAATGAGTGACTTCTCTCCATTATTCCTCTACAACCAATGTGTCTGATATCTTCCTTAAGTTTAATTGAGATAGAATATTAAGAGTTTAAATTTATAAAATATAAATAAATAAAAATAAAAAGGAGAAAAAACCGTGGCAACATATAGTATCACATAGACAGGCACCTCAGGGAATGTCACATGGTGCAGCAGATTTGATAAACACACACATTCGCACATATATTGATATGAACCTCAGGATGCAAAAAGGAGGTTAGGAAAGAAGCAGATATTTGGCATTGTCTATTGAATCAGATTGTTCGTAACACAGGAATCACATTGACAAAGCTGACATTGTTGCTTTATCTATATGTTAAAATTTAAAGCAGCAAGAGCTGACTTAGCACTGAACAAATATATTCCTTTGGTGCTGGGGTCGAAGCAGAGGCAAACTTCCAAAACCATTACCAGAATATCTCTTGCAAAAAGGTATTAACCTATCATATAGAGTATAATGCACCAAATATGGCCACATCTCTGAAAGAGATTGAGAAATGCACCTTCACTAGCAATGACTTGTTCCCTGAGCTAGAATTCACAATAACACCCATGGATTTGCGATCACGGTCAAACTCTAGAGTTGCAATTCGAGGCTCCCTTTTCTTCCATAGTTGACAACAACCTTTCATTATAGAGAGAGAATAAAAAGCTTTCAAAAGCATGCCACAAATAGAGAAACAAAAAACAGAGCAATAAATAATCCAAATATGAGGCACATACGTAGTGAATCACCATGACCTGACGAAGATCCTGGACCAAATCCTTCAGGAGGTCCCATCTTCTCAACCAGCACCTGAAAAGGCAAAGAAGCTGGGTATATAAGGAACTTAAAAGCAGTACATTCTGGAAACATTGTCCTGCCACCACCAAGGTTGGTATGTTAACTCCAGAACAACAGGTTTTGGTAAACATTAATACTTAACCAATATAATACAATAAAGGAATACTTGACTGTACAATTGTAGTATGCAGTACATATGAAAAGCAAGCTGCACAGCTATAACAAAGCAGACCAAGAACCTAAAGTTAAGTGGTTCTGGTGTCAAAAAGTATTGGATTCTAAATACTAATCTATCAACTGATAGTACACAGGTTTTGACTAGCACAAACAAGTGATAGTATCTCCTTTTTTTTTTCCCCCGTTACTTCATGCAAGCTCTAGGATTATTGAGCAGATAAAATGTTCTACTACGTTAACACAGAAATCACATTGTACAAGTACAAGCTGGGAAAAGAAGTGAGAGAGATGTAGTTACGGTTCTAAATTCACCTTCAATGCTGCCTCAGTGGGAAGTCCAGTCGCAACATAATGATTCCCAGATTGCTCAACACTTGCATCATTGCAAACAGCTGATATCTTGGCAATCGTTTGAAGGTTTGCATCCATTCCCTCCAGCCAGCCATGTATTTTTCCATCAAATGGATTATACGTGGTCCCCTCCACATCAAAGGGTCGGAGTGTACCGGGCCTAGAACCAACAGCGACAAGCTTTGACACTGCCATCTGATTGGTAGTCAAAGTTCCCGTTTTATCAGAACAAATCACAGTTGTGCAACCTAGAGTCTCAACACTTGGCAATTTTCTCACAAGTGCATTCTTTTGAGCCATCTTTCGTGTTCCTAGCGCCAAGCATGTTGTAATAACTGCTGGCAACCCTTCCGGTATGGCAGCAACAGCCAATGCCACTGCAATCTCAAAGTAATACGTACACTTCTCAAATGAGAACTTAAAATTTCTAGGCCATCCATCAACATATTCCCAAGTGAGGAAGTACTTCACATTAATAAGCCAAACCACAGCACAAACTATTCCAATAATTACAGTTAGAGCCTCCCCAAACTCATTTAACTTCTTCTTTAATGGTGTTTCTTCATCATTCTGTGCTGCTTCATGAATTTGCAAATGCACCTTCCCAATCTCTGTATTCATTCCCGTATCAGTAACCAAGCAGATGCAATGTCCGTTCACCACAGTCGTCCCAGCAAAAAGCATACATTTCTTGCCCTGAATATCTGAATTCTCACTTACAGCCTTAGTAGTCTTGCTCACCGCTTCACTCTCACCTGTCAATGATCCCTGTTCAACCCTAACTGTGGAGCTTACCAGGCTCAAAAGCCGCATGTCTGCTGGCACCTTATCACCAACCCTTAGCTCCACAATATCACCAGGAACAAGCTCCTTTGAGGGCAAATGAGCAACCAGTTTACCATTCCTAATCACCGTGGCTTGCTGCGACTGAATTTCTTTCAAAGCTTCCAACGCTTTCTCTGCGTTGCTCTCTTGCCAGATTCCCACAATTGCGTTCACAACCAGGATCAAGAAAATCACAAGTGGCTCGACAAACGCTGTAATTGTCTTTTCACCACCTTCCTCACCATCAATCCAAGCCAATACAAAGGATACAACTGCTGCAACTAACAGAATCCTCACTAGAGTATCACTGAACTGTTCCAATATCAGTGTAAAAATCGATGTGCCCTCATGCTTCTCCAACTCATTCCAACCGTAGCGCTCTCGGCTCTTTTCAACTTCTTCCGACGATAGTCCAAAGTCGCGATTCACACCATACTTCTCCTCGCACTCGTGAGCTTCCCTTGCCCACGCAGGAAATTTATCTTGATTCCAAGATCCTGCACCAGATTCCTCTCCTTTGCCATAATCCTGCGCTCCTTTTCCCATTGATCCTCAATGCAAGCGGCAGTATTCCTGCAGAAATCGAAAAAAAATCAGATCTTTTCAGTAATTGCACCCGAAATGATGCACTATCCTAGGATAACCTAATCTGAATACGCAAATCCTCATGCACGAGATACTGAACCCCCTACCTCTCTGTCTGATCTCTGGAAAACTGAAAGAAAAGCGTACGAGCGAAAAAAAAAACAAAGAAACAAAAAAAATATGTCGGTTCTGTAACTTCTTCTCTAAATCAACTCAACTCAACTCAACTCAACTCAACTCAACACAACCAATGATTACATCGGACAAAGTAAATAATTTTCGAGCAATCGACATCCCGATTGACGACAACAACACGCCTTTTCGTGAAACAAAAATCCTTCACGAGAAATGAACTTTCTCATCAACCAAACAGAGTCAGAACAACTCTGGGAAACTACACATCAACCAATAAAAAAAAAACAGATCAATTACCAGATCACTTGAACTCAGCCAGGCTTCCTCTCTTTCCACTTTTCCTTCCTTCCTTGCCTCCCTGCACAGTCCTGCCTCCACTAGCGACCGAGAGAGAGAGAGAGAAAGAGAGAGAGAGAATCTACGCAACCTCACGCTTCCTGTTAAGAAAAACAAATCGTAAACCGAAGCGCGATTTCAACTTCTGGCTAGGGCGTTCGGGGAAGCAACAAAGAAACAACCTTCGGCGGGGCCCACGCCGTCATGATCGTGCCACGTCAGAATCACAGTCCGAGATCTTCGATCTCGATCTGAGCCCTCGTTTACTTCAGCAAGTACAGGAAGCCGGTACGAAGCTTCCGGACGCCACATCCATTTAGTGAGCCGTTGGATGGACTGACCGATTTGGTTCTGGAAAACTCCCTCCCCTTCATAAACAATTCCAGTGGCGCACCCGATAAAAGGCAGATCTAAGGCTTCTGAACGGAATATCCATTTTAAAATTACGGTAAATTTGGATGGTTAAAAAAATTGATGAAATAGTACAACGATTTCACCACAAGTGTTTCCCTAAATGGAAATAACTTGTCGTGATGAATGAAAACTCTAGCTCAATTGAATTCAGGATAAAGGTAGATTGATAAAATGTTTGTCAAGGTTTATGTTAAGAGTTGACCAAAATAAGATAATTTAATTTCCTTCACAAATTTTCATCTAAGGATAAGTAAACTTCATTTATCAATTGAAAATCGTAATATAATATGTTTTTTATACACAATAACATTTCCTACCAAATTTAAACCTTTTTAATATATCTCATTTTATAAGTTATTGTGTTTTCTTTGTTTATTAATTTATTTTAAAACCTATAATGTCTAAAAGATTTGTTAGTTCAGTAAAAAAGTAGTGCAAGCCACTAAATATTAAGTCGAGAGTTTGATATTAAGTATATACATGAATGTGTTAGTAAAAGATATATTTAAATTTTAACATTTGTAATCATTGAATGTCATTAGCATAATACTCAATAAAATACTTTTAAAAAAATTAAATATAAGACAAGAATTGGCATAAAGGAGGATATGGGTGGAGGACAGCATAAGCAGTCATCAAAATAAGAAAAAAGCCAAGAGAAAAGGGAAGGGACAGGCGCCGAGACAACTCTTTTCACTTCTTTTAATAAAGCGTATTGCCAAAACTAGGAATTAATGAATAAATAAAAAGGGGGTCTAATTCAAACCCATTTTTTAACTCGGGTTAATCTTGCTGTGATGACCAAGTTGCCATCTTTTTGCAGTCTCAACGGCTGCGATTTCCCCCAACAAACTGTGTAACTTACTTTATAGGACGGCCGTCGGGTGTCGCCCGTCGAGGTAGTTTTCAATCTAAAATAATGTTTCCCCAACGCTCCACCACTAATGTCTACAGGAAGTGGTCCCGAAGGGTCGGACCTAGAGAACAACGTAAAAAATTGTTGTTTTTTAAAGAGGCAGAGTAGCATTCAAGACAGGGTCTATCAGTAAATTAAGAATAAATTTTCAGCATCTTATCTTTCCATTGATTTGGAGAGTCACCATCTACAAACTAGGAATCCAATCTGGTTAAGAGGCGACCGAAAAAGATTTTCACATTTTGAAAAAGTTAAAGCGAAAATCAAAATATTTGGAAGATTTTTAATTGCACCATGATCTTGTCCTACGTTTTTGCATGAAAACGTTTTCCTTTTTTAAAAACTTCAAGCCTTTAATTTCATATCTTTTAATTATCTTGGGATTATTTTTATTTTAATATGATATTAGAGCTAATATCCTCATTAATATCTATATGAGCTCTCATTGATTTGAATTTATAAATTGCCTATGTAATACCATTGACATGTTAAGATATATCTAATGAGGCTCACATTGTAAAGAAATATATTAGGAATATCATTTAGAAGATAATAGGTTTCACTACCTCTTAAATCAACTTTTAGGATAAATATTAGATCTCTTAACATTTTTTATAAATTGATCTTAAAATAAATAAAATAATTTTTATAATATAGTAATGGAATATAAGTTTTTAAATGAGACATCTCTTTAAAAAGGAAGGTCGTGTTGAAATTTAATGTTGTTATATGTCATTAATTTACTAAATAAATTTATTTTTTATGAATTGATTCTAAGGGAAAAAGTAACGAATAAGAATAAAGTTTGCTTCATAAATTAGGCTTGGTTTGGAAAGATGTTCAACCAATGGCCCTAGGCAAGAGGTAAGTACGGCCGATGTTTTTGTTATTTTGTACCAATAAAGTTATGCTGTTGGCATCGAAAGATTTGGCAATGATTTTTATTTCTTTTTTACAACACATGACATGAGGAAAAGCTAATTCTACCCAACAGTACAAGAATATTTTAGTTCTAACTTTACGTAGCACTCATGATTTGATAATCTAGGATATTGCTTTTTACAAAAATATATTCTTGTTTTGTTCAGATCTCCTTGGTCTACTTTGGTTGCATCTTAACTTGAGCTTTTTCATATAACAACCTGTATCTTTTCTTGTTCAATTAAAACTCACATCATATTTTTAATTACCTAGAATCTAATTCTTACCTGTCTAAATATTTAACCTATTTTTCAACCATATCTTATCTTTTCAAAAACTTTATTTTGTTTTTTAAGAGTTATATCTTATCTTGATATATCTGTTATTATAAAATCATAACAAAGGCTTCATGCATACACCCTCAGCATGATCATTATGGCAAAGAATCATGCTCATCATCAATTAAAACTCATATCATATCTCTAATTATCTAGAATTTAATTTTTATATATCTAGGTACTTAACTTATCTTCTAACCATATTTGTCTTTTTAAAAACCGTATCTTGTTTTTTACAAGTCATATCTTATATTGACATCTTCTGTTATCATAAAATCATAATAAAAACTTCGTGCATATACCCTCATCATTCATCATGGTAAATAATCACACTCATCGCATATATGAACTCTCCCAAACGCATTGAAGCTCACTGTCTCTCCCTGCATACATCAACCTCTACAATTGGCCGGAATCCGATGCCAAGTTCGTGAAGTCCATCAGGCTCAAAAGTTGGACCTTTTGTTTTTAAAGGTAATTTGATGAATTCTATATCTAAGTCTTTTATACTTAGAAGATCCTCTTATGGGATGTGTTGGGATAAGGTTAAAAGGCTAAAAACAATGATGAATGTGATGAATGTGAAGTCTAGTCCACTCGAGTTTAAGGTAAAAGATCATTGAATATAAGCTTGTCAATTGTTATGTTAAGAATTGATTAAAGCCAGATCATTTAATTTAATATTCTTTGAACTCAAATTATTTTTACCTTCACAAATTTTAGAGTTTTTTTTTTCACTTGAAAACACAGAATATAAATTATCCTTACACTCAATTTGAATTATTGCAATCATCCGATGTCATCTGCAATAATACTAAAAAAAATATTAAAAAAATGAACTATAAGTCAAGAATTAGCTTAGGGCAGTAAGTAGAGGAGGGCACATGGGCCGTGGCGGCGGGTGGAAGACAGCGGAGGAAACCTTCAAAATAATAAAAAAAAAAAGAAAAAAAGAAAAAAAGAGGAAGGGTAAAAGTAGGAAGAAAGAAAAGCCTAGAAGAGGGACGGCAGCTTAGACTCCACTTTTTCCTTTATTTTAATAAACCGACTTGCTAAAAACTATTAATTTTAACAAAATTAATTCAATTATGTTAAGATATATTACTACGAAATATAAGATTCTTATTTATAACCTAATAGATTTTTCTAACTATTAGGTTGATATTTGAGTTAAATAATAAGTCTTTTAAAATAATATTAAATTTAGAATCTCTCTAACACCTTTATGGATTTTTATTGATTTAAGTTTATGTATTTTCTTCTTTGTATATATGATAAAAGATTTACATTAAATATATAATCTCTTATAATAAAGGTTAAATGAATGAAATACCATTTTAACTTTCAAGTTAATTTTTGAGTTGAGTTTAAGCTTTTTAATATAATATCAAAAGTCAAGTTACATTTGTTTCACCCTAGATGACCTTAATGTTGATAGGCATATAGAATTATATGTATAAGATAAAAATCTCATATTGAATCTATAATCTTTTGTGATAAAGCTTAAAAGAAGTAAGTGATTTTCTAACTTTCAAGTTAGCTTTTGAATTAGACTTGAACCTTTTAATATAGGTAATGTCATATTACAAATGTTTGATAATTTAACTATCATAATAATTTTTTTTATTAAAATAGAAGTGATAAATTTTGTATTATTAATAAGATAATGAGTATCACTAAATAGTGACTTTTAAATTAGACAATGACTTCTCAACAAATTCAAACCCATTTTTTAAACTTCCCTGTGGGGTTCCTTGCCGTAGTCACCAAAGATGCTGACTTTGGCCCTTGCAAAGGCTAGGATTCCACCTGTAAATTGTATTCTATAGGACAGCCGCCGGCTGTCACCTATCGCCGTAGCTTTCAGCCTAAAGCAATGTTTTCGTTACGCCCCGGCAATAGTAATGCTTCCAAAATGCGGTCCCCGATGGGCCCTTGTAAACATCATAGAAATATGTTTATTTCGAAGGGAGAAAGGACCCCCTGAAAGCCAGGATTCCGAATCCAACGGTTCGTACGCGATCCAAAAATATTTTCGCATTTTTCAGGAAACTGAATTGAAAATCAAAATATAGGGAAGATTTTCAGTTGCACCACGATCCCAATCCACTTTTTGGTACGATAACGCATGTGTAAAATCTAATTTGAGACCAAACATAAGTAATAAAAAGCATTTCAAGCTCTTTTCTATATTTTAATTTGTTAATAAAAATTATAAATCATTAAGTATCATATTAAATTATAAATTTCAAGTGAGATATTTCTTAACTTGTAAACTTGAGTCTTCGAAGGTGTTCTCCCCTTTGCAACATGTTGGCAATAGTAGAAATACTTATTCTACAAAAGTAATTGATGTTAGTGGAGTGCAAATTCTATTATTTTATACTCCATAGTAATAGTAGTTATAGGCTTGTTGGTCACTTAGAAACACTTGGAAAACCTAGCATAACTTACAATGTCTTAGTAGAAGTAATTTGTGACAAATGTGGCTTAATTAGAAGTTAGTGTACATATCCAAAATTCTTTAAAAAAATGTTTTTTTTAATCTATTATGGGTGTTTCATAGTTGTGTAACGAGGATAAAATGCTTTCACATAAATAGTTGACATAATATGTTAAGAGTGTCCATTACCTACTTAAAATAGATTTGTAATAAGAGAACATGTATTTCATTTTAAAGATGATTTGTAACTAAAATTTAGTGATCTTAATGTACTCAACACAATTCTTAACATAAATTTCCATGCTCAATCTCAATTGCAGCTTCATAGTGTGAGTAATATGTTCTTTTGTATTAGGAGGTGCCATTTCCTTAACTTGGACTCTACCATCTTTAAAAAAATTGTTTATATCTTCCAAATTGTCTTCTAAAGAAGAAATAAGTGTTTCATTTTAAAGATGATTTTTAGTTAAGATTTGGACTACATGACACATTTCCATATCATTCTTAATACAACCCTTAAAAGCTAACATGGGCGGTGGGCTTTATTAAAAGGATAAGATGTTCTTTTTTGTATTATATAAACAATTTATTTCTATCCAAAAACTAATTACATAATAAAGATTTCTCATTCAACTTTAAAAAAAGATTTCATGAAATTCACGTAATATGAGAGTTTGGTTACATCATTTTCAATATACTCTCTCATCCCGAATATAGAGTAATATTTTTCACAACAATTTTTCACTATAAGTGAAAAGATGTTGCAATAGAACTTAAATTTTGACATCAAATCAATTAAGCTTACTACCATCTTGAAATAAGCTTATGAGGAAATATAAATTTAACTATAAAGATGACTTTTAACTACAAGTTAAGAAACATGAGACACTTTTTGTACCATCTCAATGAAAAATTAAATTATTAGATCGTACAGAAAAACAGTCAAACGCACATGTTACGACCACGTTAAATTTTCAGAGCAGCAGGTAAGAATTCGTACAAAATTCCAATTTTGGTGGCGTTTTCCTGTCAAGACGCAGCCCCACAAAGTCACTTACCCTTTGGAAGATTATGGAGAAGCCGCCATCAATCGACAGCCATACAATCCATCTGAACCGGTCTCAAACCAGCGCAACATTGATTCCAGATGTCTTGTCTTTATCCTGAAGCTGGAAATTCGGTCATAATTTTCGTCCTTTACTTTTCAACTCGTTGACAATTGCGGTTATTGCCGAAGGATTGAATTATTAGCTTTGTCTTATTTCTTTGATTATTTTATTATGAATATATAGTGTTAAAAAGTTAACAAGCCTAGCCCAAAAGCTAGTTAAGAGTTAGATGGACATTTTTTTAATTTAATTTTTACTACAAAAGATTCTAGTGTAAAATTTTCATTCTATACATATTTTTTTGTATGTTGAGTGATATTGAGTTTAAGATTATATGGGTGAAGTAAATTCAACTTAGGCTTCAAAACTATATTAGAAAATCTAAAAGTTCAACCCAAAATTTAGTTTAAGAGTTAAGGGACACTTCTTTCATTTAAGCTTCATCATTTTTAATGCAAAAAATTTGTTCTACACACATAGGATTGTAAAACATTTTCAATAATTTAATGATTTTTTCTTATGTGGTGACCTATTTTTTTAATTATTGTGATGGCTTATTGGAAAAGAAAATATAAATAAAGTTTCTTAAAGCCTCGCACTTATAGGTATTAGAAGTTCGATTTCTAGATCAAAACAGACATGTAAAAGAGACCACATACAAAGAATATAATACACTAGTCTATTTACAATGTCCAACATGCACTAAATTTCAATAACCGTTCTATCCTAAGCATGAAGAAACACTTCCTGTTTTGTATTTATTTTTTGGGTTTATGTTTAAAGGGATCATGTTAAATGCCTTATCCTATGTATCTCATATTAAGATTTGACTATTATGCTGTCTTGAAGAATCTATGAAATTTCCATGGGCACAACCCTTTTTGTGATAGCAATATAAAAAGAAACACCTCCTAGAAATATTTACCAAATCCACAAGGAAAAAAATGCCAATATTAAATCTAGGCTTTGAAATTATATTTAAAAACAAACTTTGTTCCTTAAAACTAGCTTCTAAGATAATTAAACATCTATATAAATAATATATAATAAGTCAATATCTTAATAATGTGAGATACACACCGAATTTCAACAATTGACAACTTAAAAACTGAATTCAAAATTATCACATCACTTCTATTTCTAAGTTCGACTTCATGTGTAACCATTCTTCGTGGGAGTTGAACACACAACAGAAACACTTGGTTCAAATTGCTTTATATTTAGCTTTCTTTATATCTTATCCTTATTTTCTAACCAGAGAGCTCAATCTTGAAAGCTAAAGGAGAAACTAAAGAAGAAAGATTGAAGCTAATCTCGGATAACAACAAGAAGGTTCTAACACAAAATCATATTCACCCACAAAATCCACGGCATCAATATCACGACAACTCACATGATTCCAGAGCTATAATCAATGCATTTCAGAGACTTCATTCATACACCCTCATCATTCATCATGGCATATCATCACGTTCGTTGCATATATGGACACTAGCAAACGCATTGAAGCTAACTATCTCTTGCGGCTTCCCCTCGCCGGAGAGAATGACCTCCGTTTGCATATCAAGCTGCGTCAAGGACGCTCGTGTCCCCGTCCGGCCAACCTATGTCAACCTCTACAAGTGGCCGGAATCCGACGCCGAGTTCGTGAGGTCCGTCAGCTTAAAAGCGGACCGGGGGCCGCGCCCGCACCCCAGCGTCGTCGACAGCATTTCATGCAGGCAGATGTACTTGAGGAGCTACACTTTCTCAAGGGAAGAGAAGAAGACTTGGGGCAAAGTAAGACTGAAAATGCCTCATAGAAGAAGAAGAAGAAAGAGCAACACAGAGAGCGCCGGGAAGAAGAAGAAGGGTGGGATGTTCGGGAAGGTCAGGGATGAGTCATGCGCCGCCGTGTTCTCGTTCTTCCGGCGGCTGTTGTTTTGCTCAGCCAAGGTTGATGTCGTTGTTCGAGGAGATGGCTGATCCAAGTTCCTTTTCCTTTTGCTTCTTCCTCTTTTTATCTTTTGGTGTGTTTTATTTATGTGATGCCCCTTGATTTCCCATAATGTTTAAATACTCCTGTTGAGATTTTGCTATCTATTGTTGAATCATGAACTTATAATGAAATATTTTCTATTTTTATTTAACTACAACCATTACTGATCTTCGTCTTCTAGCTTGTTGCTCTTTGTTTATGTTGGGAGAACAAAACCCAACTGGTGAATTCCATTTTCTTTCCTGTTTGATGGAATTTTCCCAATCGTTGGATGTCCAAATCCTTTCCATGTCCTTAAATATTTAAGATCATGTTAATACCAATCAACACTTTAGATCCCCAATTTGATAATAAACCCAGAGCAAAATACTTTGCTTTGAAATGTGGGTCATGTGATTCATTCATCTACATAAAATCAAATTGTAAATAATATGAAACATTCCAACATTTCTCTTGACAACTATTATGAAGTGAAATTACAAATTTCATAGTAATATCACGAGAGAAATCATTTTCTTAAATTAAAGATCATAACAAGTTCTAATTTACTTTAATTATAATTTTAATACTATATTAAAAAATTTATTTTCTCCTTTATATATAGAGGATTCAAATGCAAGGAAATTTTAACATATTTATTATTTAGTTTCGTGTCTTATATACCTAAAGGGGTCCAAGGAATGAAGGGGTGGTACGTGGTGGTGGGTGGACTTGGGGCTAGGCCTGTTATAGCTTTCGGAGACACGAATGTCCCACAATTGGAGATAGAACATATTGTACATAAATTAAAATATATTACATGTGTAATATGTTTTTTTTTTTGTTTGAAGTATTTCTACTACTTTTTGTATACACATATATACACATTACGAAAACCTGACCTTCTCTATTTTGGCTCTTGTTTCTTCCTTACCAATCACTTTGTGATAGAAGCCACGGTGAGAAAAAATGGAGCCTTGTTTGAGGTGGCCGTTTCGCTTGGGTGTAGCCATTGCTTACTTTCCTTCCATGTCTCGCCACCCGTATCGTACAAGTAAAGGCGTGAGAGAAATTTCAAGGGGAAGTTTTATGGAAAGGAGAAGTAATCCAAACGAAAAGAACAAAAGGTATGGACCCTATGACATAATCATAGTAGTGATTGTGTCGTTTGTGCATTATGGAACTTCCAAAGCAAGTTTTATATATATACGATTGTGTTGGTACGATGGCTCTACATAAAGATTAGACATGTAATAAGAAAGCAATCCCATTGTCATCTTCTGTGTTCTGAGGATTCCTCATTGAACTCCATAAAGATCTTTGAATCTACCTAATGCAAAATATGGGTTAGTCGATAGGTAATCCAGGCATAATTCTTGCTAAAGAAATGGCAACTTTCTTTTTGGTTCCCAAATGGGATTCCAGCAAGAGGCATAAGCAGCACTTTTGTCTACTCTTTCTCTTCCTTTGAGGGCCACATGCTGATTTCATTGTCATCGACAGTGATAATGTTTCTTTTGTTTGGTGCTTTTGTTATTCTTTCTCTATCAGAAGCAAAGTATGAGCTTCCAGCTCTTTTGCTGCTTTTTTTTTTGGTTCTTATCACTTCTCCTTTCCCAGTCTTTTTCTAGGCGACCTGGTGGGGCTTAAACAGGCTCCAATTCAGGGCCACAAGCGTGCACTCTCTGATTCAGAGTCTGCCATGTGAACAGTCAGGACAGTGGGTGCATGTAGGGATGATTTCTCGAGCCAGAAGGGTGGACCAGGCTGTTAGTGGCCATGCTTTAGATTGTGGTTCTTTGATTGCATGAATGCAAAACTCTCTGATTGGATTTTAATACTGTTAGAAGGGTTTACTCTCTTTTCTTAAAATAGGTTGTTGAAGGAGGTAGACATATAAATAAATGAAAGCAATATTAAATAAAGATAATGATAATATTAAATAACCATTATTTTTAACAAACATCTTTATTTTGTGTATAAGGAAATTACAATGATTAAATATGTAAATGATAATTACAAACTATGAATAATCTCATATTACAAGCAGACAAGTGTTTAACATACCTTCATATGAAGAATTTTCAACGATCAAATTTACAAATGATGACCACTTGAATTTCAACACTAATATCATGTTATATTAGTTTAACTTCTTTTCTTTAAGTTGATCATTAAGAAAAGATAATTTAAACCAAGATATTAACAATGGAAGACAATTATTATTTTTAATTTTATATAAAAAAGGAAAATTCGAGAAAAATACAGGTTTCTCTATTTCGAGCTCATACTAATAAACTTCCATCGGGTGTGAAGTTGGAAATGACAATATCAAAGGACTAAGCCTATTGAACCTACAAACACTTTCTTTTGTAGGTACACTTTGACCTCTACCATACTATCTGTTCCTTTTTCTTTTCCACCGCAAAGTCCGGTTGATGTGAAATCACACTGTGGCCACTTTTGGCATGAGGTTCGCATTCACCACCCATTAACAAACTTCCATTTTCTGCGTTCCCCATCTTTTCTCTGCCAAGGCACAAGGCAATGTCTGTTTGACCAATTATACACTTGTCTGCTTTGATTTGCTTTCGCATCTTACCACAATCAACCAAGAAGAGTGGCCCATCTTTCTCTCTTTGCTCAAACAGAGGCGGGTATTGATTTAGGAGGATTTCCCTTCCTCTACCTTGTTTTTTCTTCTGTTCTCTACACACCCATGATAATATATTTGGAAGCACCTTCTCTCACATCCGTGGTGATACTGTCACATGCTGATATATTTATTTTATATATGTGTGAAATTTATCTCTATTTTTTTATTTTTTTATTTTTTTATTTTTATTTTTACATGATTCTTTGTAGGCTTGGCTAAAGTCTTTTTAGAAGATATGCGTGTAACTTTTGTTAAAACAAAAATTTTTATGACAAGGATGATGACGACGATGATTGGATATAGGCCTAACCCAATTTTATCTAAAAGTTGGGTCAACTTGGTTAAAACCTTTGGTGATCGTAAAAGGCAGGATTGGGCCTAAGGGGAGGCTACAAGAGAACAGTCCCAGGGAGGGACCGAAAAGCCTACAAGCTCATTTCCGTTCAAGTACATGCAAATTTCCAATAGTTCTGAGACTAGTTTTAGGGACAGAGAGCTTTTGTTAGAAATCCTAACAAAATTTAATTATGCAAGATATGTGATTATAGAATTCTTAAATCTTTAATCTTGGAGTTAGAACTTTCTCTCTGGTGAAGTTGTCATCAATTTATTTTGGAAAGTTCAACAATCATTTTATTTTTGATTTTTGATTTTCTTGTTCTTATCCCATATCATGATAGAGTCAAAACAACGATGATTAACTTGTAAGAATTATTATTTTTTAACGATGTTGGTATCCAACTTGTATATGTATTTCCGAAACGACACCGCATCATCCCCTCTAAGTGCCAGGCAAATATGAGGATTTTAGGGCAATCCTGTTCCGGGTTGCAAAGCAAATGGATTCCACTCCCCAAAGTTCTCATCGAGTTGTGAATGGCAACGAAAAGAAGAAAAACCCATGGCAAGCGGCAACATGTTATGACTTGACATGACCCCATATGAATTCAAAGACGAACCATTCAAATAACTTATAGTAATAAATTAGAAACAAATATAAGAAAGACTCAACCATTGGGGAGAACTCATCGTTTTGAGAAACCTAATTTATTTTTGTTAGTTTTAATAACTCTAGTTGCAACATAATCATAATCTAGTAATAACAATAGATTAGCAATATCATTATAATATTATAGTATTTATTGTATCTTGATTATTATCAGTTGTAGTGTTCATCGTTACTTTAATTTTTAACAATTGTTTGTATTGGAATTGAGCTTAATAATACAAAGTATTCTTTTACTTCTAAAAAAATTGTATATTTTGTTAATTATACTAATAGATTAGGGTTCTAGTACTAATACAACAAGGCAAGATCCAAACTCGGGGAACTACAACGATGTTTAATTCTGGTCAAACCTTGAACGAGCCAGGTGGCTCACCAAGCAGCATGATTATCTAACGATATTTCCTTAGTTCTGCCATGTTCTATTATGAGGTTTATAAATCACTTTGCCCACACAAAAGGTTCCACCATAAATCGAAAGACATAGTTACCTGTCCCAAACTTGACTGATCAATATTGACCGGAACACTCAACAAACAACCTTGGAAAATTTTGGATAAAGTCTATGACTTGTATCTTACATATCTCCTCTTTGTAACAAAATAGACTTCATATCTAATACAATCTATGTTTTTCACACATATCAATGCATACAAAACGACTATGGGTTAATAGTGGAGGTTAAGTTAACAATGACCACAAGATGGAAATTTCACATGGGAAAAGTGTGTATGCAAGTACCGAATGAAAAACCTTTTCCAGTTGTGGAACCAACACAGCAGACACAAGGATAGCTTCCGAATGTGGGAACATATCCAATTTGGAAGCAATTTTTTTGCTGGATCTTTGATGCAGCCCATGAGCCCACAGCCAGGGGTCTAAGCCTTCGGGATGCAGGTTACGCTAAAAATGTATCCTCCCTGCTTCTTGGAGATTTGCAGGTATGACACCCTTATTTGGATTTTCATATTATAGTGTATGGATTATTGATTTTGGGACTAGTGACTATGTTATGTGCAATTTACAATATCTTCATTCATGTACTTCTCAATTAATAACTATTAAATTGCATGATGACACATTGTTACAACATGAGTAGTGAATCGGTAGATTTGATTTTGGCTCCTTTTGCTTTATGGACGAGAACTGCCCAAATAGTTAGGGGTACATTGCAGTTAACATAGGGGAAAACTACTGCAACTCAGAGATGAAATTGTATGAGTTAAGTCAAATAGGAAGGACCTTGACTGATATCACAATACCATTTTTGATACATGGTTGGAAATTGACATCCATGAACCAACCATCGTTATGTGTTTTATCATTGCATTACCTGTATAAATTGTTACCATATTGAGTAGATTAGGCTTGTGCTTGTATATATGGTAATAGTTTTGTACAGCTGTATTCCTTACAGCAAAATCAATAATATTAATCTCTTTCGACCCACTTTGACGAGTGAAGACGAGCAAAAGAAGCAAAGAGTGTAGGAGAATCTGCTGTAAACAGCGGACCAAGTGCTGGATATCATAACTTCCGGTGCTTGCAGAATTAGTGAGATCCGATAGAGATACAACAAGTGTTGGATCAGGGGGAGTGTGTTGCTAAGCAAAGAAATGCTCGCGCTCTGCCTATGCTTCGGCTTCTGCGGCACTAATATTTCGGCGAAAGAAGAAGAAGAAGAAGAAGAAGAAGAAGAAGAAGAAGAAGAAGAAAAGAAGAAGAAAAAGGAGCGTGGGTGGCTGTTGATACTTGGGAAAACTCATAAAGAAGCTATTAAGGGCAGTCCTACATATATACTCCTAATTACCGCTGTTCCTCTTTTGGGCCTTCTTTTCTGAGAAGAGTGAACTGATTTGGAGATCATGGAGATGAAGCAAAGGCAAAGCGGTCTTCAAATCACTTGTATTGACATTGAGTTGATAAAGCTCAGATATTTCCAAGCTCATGCGTATGAAAATCCTGCTGAGTGAAGAGGCCGAATTTCTCTATAGCTAACAAGCTTTTTTCTGTTTGAGGAGACCTGGTAATGTTTTTCAGAATGAGGAAACCTGATCAACTCGTAAAAGTAGTGCAAAAGAGCAAAACTGCACTGACGATTGCTCTAACTTCTATATTTGGTTTCGTACAGTTTTTCAAATCAATGCAAACTTGTTATAATGTTTGTACAATTTTTCAATCAATGCAAACTTCCTACAATGTTCGCCAAGGGAAAATTCTTCGCTGAGTAGAAAAGTTCACCCATCAGAATTCAATCGTTTTCTTCAGGATTACCATCACTGGTTGCCTTCTGAAGTTGAAGAGTACATTCAAGATTCTGCAGGACGACGGCCTATCAGCTCCAAAATCAGCCAAGCATTTCTCGGCAGTCTCTGCATACTTTTGCAGAGAATCTGGTCTGACTTTTACAGAGTCCACGATAATTTCCAGCGGCCCTCTCTTTTGAAATTTCCTTGCCCATTCAGACAAGGCCATCGTATCACTTAGAATGGATATGTCAATAGCAGGCCTCCCACAAAGAATTTCAAACATCACCACCCCAAATGCATATAAGTCTGATTTTTCTGTCAGGGACTGTCCTTCGAAACTTTGAGGGTCAAGGTATCCAAAAGTTCCTTTTACTCCACTACTCACATAAGTTTCACCAATTTTGGGCCTTGCTTTTGAAAAGCCAAAATCAGCAACCTTGGCTGTGGAATTCTCATCAAGCAGGATGTTAGAAGACTTAACATTCCGATGGATGATTACTCTCTGATGTTCGGTGTGAAGATAATGAAGTCCTCCCCTGCTGAGAGAGTCCCCTTGGTCTAGTGGTAACTTGGCCAAGCCCGGGTTCGAATCCCCTTCGTCCTATGTGTAAGTATAATTTGAAAAAAAAAGAAAAGAAAAGCCCTCTCGCAAGTCCAATGCAAATTTCTACCCATGGTTGTTAACAAGAAAATGGTTCATGTCAAAGAGATCTGGGTTGGTTGAGGAGAGATTAAGAGCCTGTAAATTAGTTGACTCCTCAAAGACTATTTAGTTTAGGGTGGTTTTATTCACCAAAATTTTTAATTAACATTAAAGATCACTAATTAAATTATCCCAAAAAGTTTATATAATTAATCTTTTAACTTTTTCTTTTGTTATAAAAATGATTGTTTAAAGAGGTAATAAAAATATGTCACCATTGCTATTCTTAACATAACTCATTATTCATAGTGGGTGGAAATTGTAATGATTTAGTCCATGAGATATAATTATTTGGCAATGAGTAAAATTACAAGAGTCAAACCCACGTGCAAGGGTTCTTGTCTTTGAGTGATAAGATGTGGTACACGACATGTTACAAAAATTTAATCTCTTTTCTTAAAGCTAATTGCAAAAAGAAAAATGATATCAAAACAATATATTAACAATGTTAGACAATTAATTAAAGAGTTCGAAAATGATATCAAAAGATATAATTATTTGGCAATGAGGTAAAATTATAAGGATCAAATCTACATGCAAGTGTTTCTATCTTTCAATGAGAAGGTTGTTGGGTTGGTCCAACCCATATTCGGGGACTTATTATTGGGTCCAATTAGGGTAATGTAGCCCTAAGGTTTAAAAGAAAAAATATAGGGTTTTTTCTTTAAGAGAAGAGGTGAGTGGCCATCAAAAAGAAAGGAGAGAGAAAAGAAAATAGCAGAATTTCGTAGGAATTAGAGGCCCTGCGCAGCAGTTGATCAAACGTCTGATCAAGGTTGATCCGTGGTCCGATTGAGCTGATTTTTTGTCAGCAAGTTCGGGATTGGGTGTTCTTCATTGTGAACGGTTGGATCGTTGTTTGAAGCTCTTGAAGTCAGCAGATTGTGGTCGAAAATCTGGGTGATTTTTCTCTAACTTTTTCTTGGTTAAGTTGTTGTTTACAACTTGTTTCTTCACTATTTATTGGTGATTCTATTATTGTTGAATCAGTGAATCTTAGTCCTGTTGCTATTGTTAAGGACTTGATTGGGTTGTAACCTAACGATTGATATAGTGGAGATTTGGGTGGACTCCGTGATCGATCCCGTGGTTTTTTATTCTTCACATTGGAGGAGTTTTTCCACGTAGAAATTCTTTTGTGTTGATTGTGATTTGTTTATTTTACTTGTGATTCGAATACATCATTGGTGTTTTAGTATTTCCTCATAGGTTCAATCAAAGTGGGAAACTTTATACGTCATTTTTCCCATCAGAGTGGTATCAAGAGCTTAGGTTGTGGTTGTTTTATCTTTGAATTTGATTGAACGATGGAACTAAGCACTAACAGGATGATTAGTTTGAATGGAAGAAACTATCATGTTTGGAAGGGTAAGATGGAAGATTTGCTTTATGTAAAGTGTTGGCACTTACCGGTGTTTAGTGAAACAAGACCAGACAACATGAGTGAGGCCGATTGGACTCTTGAGCATAAAATTGTATGCGGGTTCATTCGACAATTTGTAGATGAGAATGTTTTGAATCACATTAGTAAAGAAACACATGCTCGGACTCTATGGAACAAACTTGAATCCTTGTATGCTCGAAAGACTGGAAATAATAAGATGTATTTGATGAAGCAACTTATTAGCTTGAAATACAAAGATGGGCAATCCATATCTAATCATTTGAATGAGTTTCAGGGAATGTTAGATCAACTTTCAGGTATGAATATGAAGTTTGAAGATGAAGTACAAGGACTTTGGTTACTTGGTACTTTACCAGAATCTTGGGAAACATTTTGTATGTCAGTGAGTAACTCTGCTCCCGATGGTATTGCCACTATGGATTTTGCCAAGACTAGTATTTTGAATGAAGAGATGAGAAGAAAGAGTCAGGGTTCTTTGTCTTATTCTGAAGCTTTGGTTGTTGAAAACAGGGGGAGAAGTCATAGTAGAGTTCCGAAAGGTTATAACAAAAGTCGAAGTAAGTCTAGATCATGGCATAAAAATGTAGAGTGCCATCATTGTGGCAAGATGGGTCATATCAAGAAAAATTGCTTCCAGCTGAAAAATGAAAAGAAGAATGGTAAAAGTAGAAATGAGAAGAAGAAAGTTAATGAAAGTGAGGAGAAGAAGGACAACAATGATGATGATCAAGTTGCAGCAGCTACTAATGAACTTATTATTGTGTGCTATGATGATAATGTGAATTTTACAAGTAGTGAGACAAGTTGGGTAATTGATAGTGGTGCTTCTCTTCATATTACTTCCAAGAGGGAGTTCTTTACTTCTTATACTCCTGGAAACTTTGGCACATTGAAGATGGGTAATGATTGCTTGGCTAAAGTTGCAGGTATGGGAGACGTATGCTTGGAGACTCGTAATGGATCCAAGTTGGTTCTCAAGAATGTTAGACATGTACCAGAAATTCGCTTGAATTTGATTTCTACCGGACAACTTGATGATGAAGGTTTTTGCAATATCTTCAATAATGGACAATGGAAACTTACTAAGGGTTCATTAGTTATTGCTAGAGGCAAGAAAGAGTCTTCTTTGTATTTGTTTCAGGCTAAGATTTCCAAGGGCATTTGTAATGTAGTGGAAGATGAGAATGCAAGTGCTTTATGGCATAAAAGGTTAAGTCACATGAGTGAGAAGGGCATGAATGTGTTGGCAAAGAAGAACTTGTCATCTGGGATTAAGAATGCAAAACTTGAGAAGTGTGCACATTGTTTAGCTGGAAAACAGAAAAGAGTTTCATTCTATAGTCACCCTCCTTCAAGAAAATCAGATTTCTTAGAGTTAGTACACTCAGATGTTTGTGGCCCAGTTAACCCGAGGACGCTTGGTGGAGCATCCTACTTTGTGACCTTTATTGATGACTACTCAAGAAAGGTTTGGGTTTATGTTTTGATGTCAAAAGATTAAGTGCTAGATGTGTTTAAGCAGTTTCAAGTTTCAGTAGAGCGACAAACTGGAAAGAAGTTGAAATGCATTCGATCAGACAATGGTGGTGAGTACATTGGACCATTTGATGAGTATTGTAGGCAACATGGTATTTGACATCATAAGACACCTCCAAAAACACTTCAGTTGAATGGTATAGCGGAAAGAATGAACAGGACATTGGTTGAGAGAGTTAGATGCATGATTTCAAATGCTAACCTGCCAAAGACATTTTGGGGTGAGGCATTACTTACAGCAGCTTATGTTATCAATCTATCTCCAACTGTTGCTTTAGATGGTGATGTGCCAAATAGAGTTTGGTTTGGCAAGGATGTTTCCTATAACTATCTAAGAGTATTTGGTTGCAAAGCATTTGTTCATATTCCAAAGGATGAGAGGTCTAAGTTAGATGTCAAGACACGAGAATGTATATTTCTTGGTTATGGTTCTGATGAATTTGGCTACAGGTGTTATGATCCAGCTGTGAAGAAAATTGTGAGGAGTCGTAATGTTGTATTTTTTGAGAATCAAAATATGACAGATATTGGCCAGAGTGAGAAGAAAATGTCACAAGGCTCTAAGATTGGTATTGGTATTGATATTGATCTAATTCCTTCAAATGATTTACAGCGACAGTTGCCATAACAAGTTGAAAGTGATATTCAGCATGATGTTCAAGATCAGGTTCAGAATGACCAACAAGGTGCAGATAATAGTGATACTCAGACATATAATGTTGTTGATGTTCAACAGAATCCATCTTCAGTTCCACCATTGAGGAGGTCTACTAGAGATCGCCATCCATCATCTAAATACTCTACTGAGGAGTATGTATTGTTGACTGATGCAGGTGAGCCTGAGAGCTTTGAAGAAGCAGCAGAGGATGTGGATAAGAAAAAATGGGTTGATGCAATGCAAGATGAGTTGAAATCTTTGCATGATAATCAAACATTTGAGTTGGTGACATTGCCTAAGGGCAAGAAAGCTTTGAAGAATCGTTGGATTTATAGATTGAAGCATGATGAAAATTCTTCACAACCCCAATACGAAGCCAGACTAGTTGTTAAAGGTTTCAGTCATAAAAAGGGAATTGATTATGATGAGATTTTCTCACTTGTTGTGAAAATGTCTTCAATTCGAGTGGTTTTGGGATTGGCTGCCAGTCTTGATCTTGAAATTGAGCAAATGGATGTAAAGACTACTTTTCTTCATAGTGACCTAAATGAAGAAATTTATATGGACCAACCAGAGGGTTTTAAAGAAAAAGGTAAAGAGAACTATGTTTGTAAGCTAAAGAAAAGTTTATATGGCTTAAAACAGGCACCGAGACAATGGTATCAAAAATTTGAGTCTTTTATGGGGGAGCAAGCCTACAAGAAGACAAATTCTGGTCATTGTGTATTTGTGCAGAAGTTCTCAGATGATGATTTTATCATTTTACTACTTTATGTAGATGACATGCTTATAGTTGGTAAAAATGCTGCAAGAATTGAAAAGTTGAAGCAGGAGTTAAGTAAGTCATTCTCAATGAAAGACTTAGGCTCAGTGAAGCAAATTCTTGGAATGAGAGTTAGTCGTGATAGAAAAGCTAAGAAGTTGTGGTTGTCTCAAGAAGAGTATATCAAGAAAGTGCTTCAGAAGTTTTGTATGGATAAAGCTAAAGTGGTGAGCACGCCTCTTGCTACACACTTTAAGCTTAGTAAGAAACAATGTCCTGCAGATGAGGAAGACAGAAAAGATATGGAAAGAGTTCCTTATGCTTCGGCTGTTGGTTGTTTAATGTATGCAATGATTTGTACAAGGCCAGATATAGCTCATGTAGTTGGAGTAGTTAGTAGATTTACTTCTAATTCTGGAAGAGAACATTGGAATGCAGTGAAGTGGATTCTAAGGTATCTTCGAGGCACTTCTAGTTTGAAACTTTCATTTGGGAGTGATAAGCCTATTCTTATGGGATATACAGATTCTGATATGGCAGGGGATATTGATAATAGAAGATCTACTTTAGGCTACTTGATTAAGTTTTCAGGGGGAGCTGTGGCATGGCAATCAAGATTACAAAAATGTATTGCTCTATCTACAACGGAAGCAGAATTTATTGCAGCAACGGAAGCATGTAAAGAGTTGCTTTGGATGAAGGAATTCATAAAAGAACTTGGTTTCGTGCAAGAAAGGTATGTGTTATTTTGTGATAGTCAAAGTGCTATACGTCTTGCTAAGAACTCTACTTTTCATCAAAGGTCAAAGCATATTGATGTAAGGTATCATTGGATACGAGATATCATGGAAACCAAAGAGGTTGCACTTAAAAAGGTACATACTGAGGATAATGGTTCTGATATGATGACAAAGGCTCTATGGCGAGAAAAGTTTGAGTTTTGTCGGCATGAGGCCGGTTTGGATTGTGCTTGAGAAATGGACATATGGAATCTCCCTCATTTGGGCTGGAAGGGGAGAATTGTTGGGTTGGTCCAGCCCATATTCGGGGACTTATTATTGGGTCCAATTAAGGTAATGTGGCCCTAAGGTTTAAAAGAAAAAATATAAGGTTTTTTCTTTAAGAGAAGAGGTGAGTGGCCATCAAAAAGAAAGGAGAGAGAGAAAAGAAAATAGCAGAATTTCGCAGGAATTAGAGGCCCTGCGCAGCAGTTGATCAAACGTCTGATCAAGGTCGATCCGTGGTCCGATTGAGCTGATTTTTTGTCAGCAGGTTCGGGATTGGGTGTTCTTCATTGTGAACGGTTGGATCGTCGTTTGAAGCTCTTGAAGTCAGCAGATTGTGGTCGAAAATCTGGGTGATTTTTCTCTAACTTTTTCTTGGTTAAGTTGTTGTTTACAACTTGTTTCTTCACTATTTATTGGTGATTCTATTATTGTTGAATCAGTGAATCTTAGTCCTGTTACTATTGTTAAGGACTTGATTGGGTTGTAACCTAACGATTGATATAGTGGAGATTTGGATGGACTATGTGATCAGTCCCGTGGTTTTTTATCCTTCACATTGGAGGAGTTTTTCCACGTAGAAATTCTTTTGTGTTGATTGTGATTTGATTATTTTACTTGTGATTCGAATACATCATTGGTGTTTTAGTATTTCCTCATAGGTTCAATCAAAGTGGGAAACTTTATACGTCGTTTTTCCCATCAAAGGTGTGGAATATGAACATAATATCATGTTACAAAAATTTAATGTCTTTTCTTAAAGCTAATTGTAAAAAGTAAATGATATCAAAACAATGTATTAACAATGTTAACGATTAAAGAGTTTGACAATGATATCAAATGATATAATTACTTGGCAATGAGGTAAAATTATAGGGATAAAATCCACATGCAAGTGTTCCTACCTTTCAATGATAAGATGTGGTATATTAACATAATATTGTGTTACAAATATTTAACTTCTTTTCTTAAACCTAATTGTAAAAAGCAAATGATATCAAAAAAATGTATTAAAATGTTAGACAATTAATTAAAATGATATCAAAATATAATTATTTGGCAATGAGGTAAAATCATGAGGATCAAATCTACATGCAAGTGTTCTCATCTTTCATTGATAAGATGTGGAATATGAACATAATATTATGTTACAAGAATTTAACTTCCTTTCGTAAAGCTAATTATAAAAAGCCAATGATATCAAAACATTATATTAGCAATGCTAGACAATTAAAGAGTTCAAGGAGGGTTGTATACCATCCGACAGCTCAAACAAATAAACTTCCATCGGCCGTAAGGTAAAAGATGACAATAAAACAAGTCCCAAACGAAAACTTGCTTTTGTTTGATATTGATTCTTCTTCTTGAATGGACACATGGAAAGATTTCTATTAATTTAGGAAGACTTTCCTTCCCTCTCCTTGGGCTTTTCACATAAATATGAATTTATATATTCTTTTAACTACTAATATCTTTCTTTTCTTTTCTTTTCTTTTCTTTTTTATTTTAAGTGAAATTTTATAGTATAATATAAAAGTCAGGTTAAGATGCCACATTCCATTTCCCGTAGTCATAACTTGTGAGGTAGGTTCTTGTCATTTTCTCACGTTCATGATAAAATAATGCATTAAAAGTTGTGGTTGCCCATCACTAAGATGGCTTAACTTGATTCCTCCTTACAACCCATCATTAAGATGTCAGCTAATAACCCAAAGCCCACCACTAACAACACTATTCTGGTTACCCATTTTGAGACAACCGAGATGAACAGGAGCTCTTGAGTTATTTTCCAGTGTCTAACAGGTAAGAATACAGAGTCAAAACAACGATGATTAACTTGTACGAATTATTATTTTTTAACGGTATTGGTATCCAACTTGTATATGTATTGCCGAAATGACGCCGCAGCATCCCCGCTACGTGCCAGGCAAATATGAGGATTTTAGGGCAATTCTGTACCGGGCTGCAAAGCAAATGGATTCCACACCCCAAAGTTCTCATCGAGTTGTGAATGGCAACGAAGAGAATGGAAAACCCATGGCAAGCGGCAACATGTTATGACTTGACCTGGCATAGTATGAATTCGGAGACGACCCATTCAAATAACTTGAGTAATAAATTAGAAGTAAATATAAGAAAGACTCAACCATTGGGGAAAAGTGGCCGTTTTGAGAAACCTAATTTATTTTTTATTAGTTTTAATAACTCTAGTTGTAACATAATCATAATCTAGTAATAAGAATAGATTAGCAACAATATTGTAGTGTTGTAGTATTGTAGTATTTATTATCTTGATTACAGTTGTAGTGTTTATCGTAACTTTAATTTTTAACAATTTTTTGTATTAGAATTGAGCTTAATAATACAAAGTATTCCTTTACCTCTACAAAAAAATTGAATATTTTGTTAATTATATTAAAATTAAGGCTCACAACAAGGCAAGATCCAAACTTGGAGAACTACAATGATGCGGAATTCGGGTTGAACCTTGAATGAGCCAGGTAGCTCACCAAGCAACGTGATTATCTGACAATATTCCCTTAGTTATGCCATGTTTTATTATGAGGTTTATAAATCACTTTGCCGACACAAAGGTTCCACCATAAATCGGAAGACATAATTACCTCCGTCCCAAACTTGACTGATCAATATTGACCATGACTTGTATCTTACATATCTACTCTTTGTAACAAAATAGACTTCATATCTAATACAATCTATGTTTTTGCAGACATATCAATGCATACAAAATGGCTATGGGTTAATAGTGGAGGTTTAGTTGACAATGACTACAAGAAGGAAATTTCACAGGGGAAAAGGGAATGTGCGTGTGCAAGTATCGAATGAATAACCTCTTCCAATTGTGGAACCAAAACAGCAGACATAAGGGTAGCTTCCGAATGTAGGAACATATATTCATGCTCTGAACGTATTCGTAATGGCAATATACATACCTGTGCATGAGCAGCAAGGTGAAAGGGATAGAACTTGGGAGGCATAGAAGTGAAGGCATTTTTGACCATGAGGTTTCATTATCTGGGTGAAGAATCGAGAGAGTTTTCGGGGACAATTTGCTGGATGTCTCAAAGACAAAATCACCGCACTAGTGAGAGATGAATGTCCGCCAAAGTAAATGGAAGATTTCAAAGGGCGTTCAGTTAGGCGCCATGAGGAGACCTTTACTGATATTAAACCCGAATGGTGGCAGTGCATACAAAATTTGTATTGCCAACTCCAATCTACTTAGATTTTTGTACAGTTCATCTCCCCGAAATGGAATAGGCTTTTCTTATCATTGTTTGGTTATGTGCAAAATTGCAGTTCTACTTCTTCCCAAAAGTTCTTTTGCAGCAACAAATAAGATCACTTTCTTCCTGTGAAGGCATCTAAAATAGGGTCTTGCATGCAGATTTCTTCAAGTCATGCAGAAACTCAGAGAACCCAGAAGTATATATAGTCATTTTATCATCTTATTCCGTCATTTATGGAGTATAGCATGTAGATAGATTACTTCTCATAACTGAAACTCTGTTTCTCGATCAAATGGGCACGGCTTAACGAGGCTGGGCAGCTTCTTTGGGATGAGGAGGTCAAATCCAGAACCCCCGCATGGGCGAAGCAATAAAATCATTAGACACAAAAAGTTTGACGCCAGCCCATGTGGATGTGGGTGTGAACTTGACCATGGCGGAGCGTGCTTTCGTATTTAAGGCCGATGACTGACGCCACAGCCAAGTGCACGATGAATCTGGGTTTGGAATGTGTCACTTGACAAGACCAGAAAAGTATGATTCATACAGAAATGCCATGTCATGTCATTTAGGTCGGGGAAGAAAACTTTGACCTTGTTTTCAAAGCATCAAGGTATTAACTTTGATTTCTCTTTTCTCCGCTGCTTATTGCCCAAAAGGACGATCAGTGAGGAAGATCTACCGTCCCATTTGCATATGGATTATGAAATCTCCTGCCCTTGGTGTTTGACAAGACGCCTCCGATATTGGATACTCTCTGGGCACAACATGATGATCCCTACATTGCACTATGACCACAGGGTGCGATGGGTGATGGAACGTCAAAGCTATTGCATGGCTAGATGGGATCCATCACTAGGTTTATGAGGCTGTTAGTGGACTCGAATAAACCAACCAGTGACCCTGGCATTGATTGGATTACAGCTCTAAAATGCACGTATTGAGGACGTCTCACATAAAATAATAATAATAAATTAAATAATATTTAAATATAAATTTATTTTCTTATGAATTAATTTTTAAGTTAAAACTTTAATCAAAAGAAGAACGCTTGAGAAATCAAAGAAATTTCTCAAGCACGCGAAGAACACGGAGAACCCTAACACAAGAACTCGATTGATGAAGAAGGCTTCAATTCGATGATCAATCTTTACAAATGATACCTAATTTATAGGTGTAATTGAACTATACAATAATGAAAATAAAAGCTCTCAATCGAATGTTCATAATCATACATTTACGGGTGCGGATTGAGGATAACCTAGAATTTAGAAAGGATTAGAAACCATCATCGAATCCTTAGGTATTTGGGTTGGTGGATTCATATCCTTGCCTTATTTGCATTGCTTGGAGAACCCACGTGAATCTGTGCGAAAATGGTAAGTTTTTCGATAACCATTTTCCGTGCAAGGGCTGCTAGATCTTTTGGGGATAGAGACGGCACATCCCCGTTGTGATACGCAAAGCTAATGTGGCTAGGGTTAGCCATGTGTCATGCCACATAGTTCAATGACGATAAGTTGTTGCCACTTGGTGCTGATGTGTAGAGCCGATGTGGTATTTAATAGAAAGAAATGGATGAAAAAAAATGAAAAAATCTGACTTTTTAAATGAAAGAAAGAAAAATCAAAGTCACATAAGAAAAATTATCTATGATGATTGGAAAATAATGTGAATCATCGTAATTATGAGTCTAATGAGGACTCTAAACCTTCTTATGAACTAAGTCTAAAAGAGATGAAGTATTGATTTGACTCAATGAAAAAACAACATATGTCTATTTGGCCAGTAGATAAATATAACAAATAAACTGTTCATGAGAAGAAAGGTTTTTATTATAAGTAAAATATGTTTTCAACAAAAAATAACTAAGATGTTGGATCAAATACCGTACTTATTATTAAAATTAACTCATGGTTACAAAAAACATATGAAGATTAATTATCATTTTGTTTGTTTGAAAGCATTTTGTTAGTGTTGAAGCTCCTAGCATATTACTTGAACAAGCTGAAATGAATAGACTGAAGTTTGAGGAAGAAGGCCATCTTGCCTTGACTGCTCTGTTAAACACACTGCCACAGCCCAGGACAACACCAGCCATACGTGATCCATCAGCAATATCCAGCATCCATCATAAAAGGGGGCCCATATATGCACCACGAGCTCTTCATAAGCAAGCTTATATTCCCAAGCCCACTGGACAGCAAGGTCTGCAAGTAAGCAAGCATTCTGCATTCTCAATCTACGAACGTGGTGAGTCATCAGCTCAAGAGATTCCAAGGTTTAGTGCTCCACCGCCCAATCATCCAAGGAACAAGACTAAGAAAGGAGGCACCATCCAAGATGAAGATGAAGTTGTGAAGAAAGTCATCTTGACCGGCCATATCAAGAAGAAATATAGGAATGGATAAGAAGGCCGACCATACTGGCCACATATGTAATATTTAAACATTATCCTAAAGGGCTGAATCTGGCTATATAAGTCCAGACATGGTCTAGAGCTTTTGTATCAATTTTCTTTGACCTTTAATATTTATAATACAAAGCCTTTTTTGGTAGGAGCTTTGTCCTTTTATTACCAAATTCAATTGCGAGGCCATAACTATAGTTTATTTTATCAAGGTTACGGTGCATCATGGGGTATCAACAGAGAGCCCATTGAAATCCAAGCCCAAGTCAGCACTTATCCCCGTAGGCATCATGAGCCTACACTAGTTACACCTCCCAAGAAGTGGAAACCACAATTCACCGACGAGACACAGAACCTGCATGGTCCGGATGATTCCATCACCTCCTCTACTCCTTCGTCTCATTACAGCATGCACAGGTTGCTAGTTTGAATGATCTCATTCAGATTCACACAGCTTGCAAAATCAAATGATTTCCTGAAGACATGCACAATTGCAGAATCAAATAACTTTACGAAGATACCCACAATTTACTGAATCAAATCATTTCAATTATATGTACTGCGGATTCACCAGATTGGTACATATGGATAGCCAACAGATGGCGAAAGAAGCCGGCAACCCGTTCCACATTCCGCCGACTAGTTGACCCAAACCCAGCCAAATGGTCAACACCTGGTAGCCAATGAAGCCTTGCCAAGTGATAGCTTAGACATTTATTCAACAGCCAACACCCAGTGTCAAGGAAGCCTTTGGCCAAGTGACAGCTTGAAAGTTCATTCAACGGTCAACGTTCAAACAGTGGGTTGTTTTTGTATGCTTGTTGTAGTTGTGTGGGCTTCAGAGACGCATGCATTTAGGTGTTCACGGGTTGGGAAATGTTTGATGGGCTTATGTTATTTTGGTCCGTTGGGACATGTGTAGCAGAAACTGGTTGTATATGGAATCTCCTGTTCTTCGTTCTTTGTTCTTTGTATTCCCCCAGTTAAGCATGAACGCAGACTGGTTTTATGCAAACTTTTTACAGGTTCATACATTTTTTAGATGCTTGAGGTTTCAGTGTTCCTTTGATGTTGAAGGTACCAGTGTTTCTTAGATGCGGAATCAAGCCTCTGAAAGGCAACCGAATTAGCCTTTACAACCAAAACATATCGCACTTGCAACCTAGAAAACAATCCTGACATTTAACGAATGCTTTTCAAACATTATTGGATTGATTCCGAAATTGTAATGGATCTACATTGTAAAACCATCTATTCTTTTGTTTCTTTACACTCAAGGATATCGAGCAACTCATCAAGCACCATATTTGGTGGCACAACAGCTGGAACACTATACGCTACTGATGGAGATGGAAACATATTTATCAATTTTTGGAATACAGAATTAGGGAGAAGTTTCCTGGACAGTGATGTTCCTTCTGAACAGAGAGGTTTTGTAGGTTCACATGCATATAAAATTAGTTCACGCGTTAAGAAAAGAAAATGGTGGAACGGGAATGAGACAAAGCATTTCAGAAATCAAGGAAGAGATCCCACCTTGAAAAGAGTTTTACAAGAACAAGCCAACCACAACTATGTCGAACGTACTACATCGTTCAGCAAGTGCAGCCATATGATGTGGGTTGACTAAAATTGAGATCATGCGTTCTGTCATAAATGGGGGACACACATAAGATGCCTTGTAACTTTATAGGGTTGTCAAGATTTAATTTACATTTTTTTCATCTCATTTAGTATCAAACTTTTATTTTTATATATTAAAATCCCAAATTCAAATCAGGTTTAAATGTAATTTATTGGTAAAAAATATGAGAATATCACTCCCAATTTAAAAATAAAAAACAAGAAAGATGGTAGAATTGGATAACTCACCTTAGTCACAATGAACTCCTGATTTAAGTGATGACCGTTATAGTGATTCATGACCAATTTGTTCAAAAAGGATGACTACTCTATATCCATCCTCAATGAAAAAATAAATGGGTGGGGGGAAAAAATTAAAAGAACTATGAATTCTAAGCTCAAGGGCAAGTGCTTCCACCCTCCACCGACAAGTTGACCCAAACCTAGCCAGCACCGACAAGTTGACCCAAACCTAGCCAGCTGGTCAACACTTGTAGCCAATAAGCCTTGGTCAAGTGACAACTTGGACATTCATTCAACGGTCAACATCTAGTGCCGAGGAGGCCTAGTGACAGCTTGAAAGTTCATTCAACGGTCATTGTTCAAACAATGGAACGTTCCAGTCTTGCTTTTGTCATTGAGCTTTCACTTGGGATCTTATTTTTCGATGTTAAATTATTGTATTGCACATATTCTTCCATACTCCAAATATTATTGTACTTAAGATTATATAAGGTGGAGCAAATTTAACTTAAAATAAAAAATTAGCTCATAAGTTAGATTTTTTTTTTTTCATTTAAGTTTGTCTCATGAACATTATTTTTTGATATAAGAGTCTTGTCTTGTGCACATCTTTGACCCACCAATGAAAAGGAATAGCAGACAAATAGTCTTTGTTAGGTAGTTCTGTTTCTGTTTTTTTATTTTTTATTTCTGATTACGTGATCTGGGATAAATTATATGCTTACAAAATAATGATTTTTTTTTTAAAGGTTTTTATATACGAAGGAGATCTTCATAGAATTTGTTTGTGAAAGCCTCAACCAATGCATAAGTGGGCTTCAACCAATGCTCATTTTGGTCTATCGTCTATGCAGGGGAAGCGGTTGCCATGAAGGATGAATTGTTGCGATAAACAACATCGTTTTGCCAAATAAGACGCTTAAAGTGAGTCCATTCAAACCTTCTTGATGGCCGTTGATTGCAAATTCTAATGCTATGAATCAATGCCAATTGGTTATCTTTATCAAGTGTGATTTTTATTGACGCATCCTATCTAATATTCATAGTGATTTTCTTTGCAATGCTTATTGATTGGACAAGTCAACTCCTAATTTCTTTTATTAGTAAGTGCTTAGCTCAATTACGAGTAGGTGCTACCTGAGACCAAAAGGTTTAGGTTTGACATCTAGATTGGACAAACCAACTCCTAATTTCTTTTATTAGCAAGTGTTTAGCTCAGTTACAATTAGGTGCTACCTGAGACCAAAAGGTTTAGGTTTGACATCTAAATGTGAGTTTAGATGCATGTATATATATATATATATATAAAATCTTAATTTAAAAAATAAGTGATTTGCTTGTAGACGTATTTAGGGTTTAGCATCTTCAAGGACTAAAGTCTAGCATCTTCGTGGCACCCGAATTCCTTAAGAGGACATACAAAATAATCTTTGCTTTCATGAGGTTTTTATGTAATGGGGCTAATCTTAAGCAAAACACAAGAAACAAATATTTTCACGTTATACTGGCCAACAAGTCTAATCTTAACATCATACTGCATCCAAAACACACTCAGCCATAGATAAGTGATAAAAAACAAAATTCCATCATGTTATTTTCTATTTCAGGAGATCAATATCAATGACCATGCACATAAATTTCCAAAAGCCTCATATTAATAACCAAGTTGGAAGAAACTTTAATTAAGAAAAATTACTATTAGTCCTATCCCTTATTTTAATATCATAACTAATATAAAAATATGGAAGCGAGATTGAACATACACAACAAGGCAGTAAAGATCACAGTAAAAATTACCTCTGAACAAAAATCATTGCAGAAGTACTAAATGTAGTCCCATTATTATCATGTTTCTTAAATGGAACATCCTTTATACAAAATAAGCCGGCCTTTCTTCACAAACTAAACACAAAATGCTCCACCGAGTTCTATGGATTTCCAAGGAACAGTTCAAACAAGACATATATACGGAAATGCTCATCATGTGCTGTAGTTGGTGAACAGTAGTTGCCCGAAGGAGAACAGCAGAAGTTTTGTCAAAAAGTAGCCGAGGCCGAAGAGGGTGCAATCTTCGTTGTGAGTAACACCCTACCCATGGAAACACCCGAAAGACCATTGATGCTTGATGCTTTAAACTTCATCGCAAAAACACTAGCATTGCTGTCACCCATATTGTTCACCAGGGGAGAAGGTTCAGCCATCATTGTTGTACCAGTTTCTTCAGGATTCCCATCAATAGCTGCCTCTTGAAGTTGAAGAGCATATTCAAGATTCTGTAGAACATCTCCCATTGCGGGTCTGTCAGCACCAAAGTGAGCCAAGCATTTTTCAGCAATCTCTCCATACTTCTTCTAGGAATCTGGACTAATTTTTCCCACCAGAGTAGAGTCTATGATTTGCTCTAGTTGCCCTTCCCTATGCCATTTCATTGCCCATTCGGCTAAGCCAACCAAATCACTTGGAGATGGATCAGTAACAGATCTGGCACAAAGAACTTCAAACAAAACCACTCCAAATGAATATATATCTGACTTTTCTGTCAATTTTTTACCTTCTGAAATATTCAGGATCAAGATATCCAAAAGTTCCTTTTACCTTTGTACTCACATGGGTTTGATCAATTTCAGGCCCTGGTCTCGAGAGGCCAAAATCAGCAACTTTGGCCATGAGATTCTCATCAAGCAAGATGTTAGCAGACTTCACATCACGATGGATGATTGGTTTCTGTTGCCCTGTGAAGATAATGGAGTCCTCTTGCGGCTCCAATGCATATTTCAAGCCTTTGTTTCCAACTCAAGTTGGGAAGACCAGAGCCATGGAGATGTCTCTTGAGTGTTCCATTTTCCATGTATTCATAGACCAAGATCATCTCGTTCTCTTCGTCACTGTACCCAATCAATGAAACAAGATGGCGATGGCGGAATTGGGAAAGCATCACGAGCTCAGTTTGAAACTCTGTAAGTCCTTGTTGGGAACGGGGATTACTCCTCTTCACTGCCACTTTCGTACCATTTAGAACTCCCTTATACACTTTTCCAAAACCACCAATCCCGATGACCCAACTTTCGTCAAAGTTGTTTGTTGATTCCTGAACTTCTGCAAGAGGAATGCGATAGCGACAGATGGAGTTCAGGTATTTTCTTCCCGTGAACGACGAGTTTCCTCTATTGATTGGTGACGGAATTCTCGTCTTTGAATGTCCTTGTAGAGGCAGTCGTATTCTATTTCTGCACCACAAACAAAGAATTCCAGCCAACATCGTAGCAACAATGGCCCCGACGATTACACCCACTATCAAACCGCCATTTTTTGTGGAGCTCAAACCTGCAGAAATATTCACAGCACCGGAACTCAGGCTTCCCTGGGAATTGTTCATCTTCATGATCTCCAGCCCATTCAGGATGGCTGCGGGGTTAGCGCCCTGAGCAACATACGGGCCAACGCTGACACGAAGCTTATTGGTGACAGTCGACGCCCTTACAAAATCAATATAAAATGCAGCGCCCAAGGTAGTTACTTGATCAGAACTGGAATCAACAGTCTTCACCAGCAAGGAATCGACGTAAGCATTGAATAGAGCTGGTTAAGACTTGAACTCACTATATCACAAATATGAAACCGAATCAGGTACTGAAATCCTGGATCGACATCGAATTCCCAGGTCACATTGAAATCACTAATAGAATAACCTGTCGAATTCCTCCCGGTGGCTGTTCCATAGACAGTCCTTGGAGCTGAATCTTCCGTTGCCCCGCCTTTAACATACTCTACATCTTCTGGATTTGAGTAGTTAAAGATCGAGTTACTCTGTTTTAGAAATCCTTGATCGGGAACCCAACGTCGCCCAAGCGTATCATTATCCGCCGTCACCACCGCCCCACCCATTTTCACCCTCCAAACCGTCTCAAGTGCCATCGGCAACAAGTCCGGGGAGTTCCCCACTTGATTAACGCTCGAGGCGTCGCCTGAAATGAGCCCATCGGGGACTGAAACCACTTCTAGAGCATTCAAGAAAGCAATTGAATTGCTGGAAGGGGTGAAGGTGATTACAAGGTTGTTTGAGGTCACATTTACGGAAAATTCTTTAACAACCGGTGTGTTTTGCACACTGAAATTGCTCAGAAGAACATGGTCCGGAGTCGAAACAGCAAAGTTTGCCGAACTCATATCGTAACTGTTATATGTGTTAGAAAACAAACCCGTGAATCTAAACTCACGGAATCTCTCAGGATCTCACCGCACACACAAAGAGAATAATAGTCAAGTAAAGAACACACAGAAATTACGAGGTTCGGGATAATCCCTACGTCCCCGGCCTAAGGAGCAATTCTTCACTATGATGAGGAGGGCTTACAGTGCTTACAGAAAACCTCTGTTTTCTCTCAATCTCTCTGAACCTCATACCTAGGTTTCCCCATAAGGTTTCCTTTTATACAAGTACCAAGGAAACCCAAATAGAATAGGACTAGGAGACCTAAATAGAATAAGACTGGGAAACCCATATAAACTACCCACAATACAAATATGGTAGTTACATAATTACCCTTACTAATTTACTCCAAACCTAACAATTTCCCCCTTTTGGAGTAACATTAGTGCAACATCCCTGCACCATAAGAGAAAGAACATTGCTCCCTAGACTTGACTCTACTTGGAGTCCATTCCAGCAACCCGCTGACAAATCTCTAGCTTGTCTCTTGTCAGCGGCTTCGTCAACATGTCTGCTCCATTATCATCAGTGTGAATCTTCACAAGATCTAACTGCTTGGATTCTAATACATCTCTAATCCAATGATATCTGACATCAATGTGCTTAGACCTTGAATGAGATGACGTGTTCTTACTGAGGCGGATGGAGCTTTGGTTGTCGCTATAAAGGATAACCATCCCTTGTTTTATACCAAGTTCTTGAAGAAACGTCTTCATCCATAGAACTTCTTTTCCACCCTCAGTGATTGCTATATACTCTGCTTCTGTTGTAGACAAAGCAACACAATCCTGTAGCCTAGACTGCCATGAAACTGCTCCCCCTGTGAAGGTGAGCATGTACCCTGTTGTAGATCTCCTCCCATCATGGTCACCAGCCATATCTGCATCTGTGTATCCAACCAATACAGGCTCATCATTACCAAAACACAAACACAACTTAGGAGTTCCTTTAAGGTACATGAGTATCCACTTCACAGCTTCCCAATGCATTTTACCAGGATCTGAAAGAAAACGACTAACTACTCCAACTGCATGAGCAATATCTGGTCTAGTGCTTACTGCTGCATACATCAAGCTACCAACCGCAGATGCGTAAGGTGTTTTCTTCATATATTCAACATCACTCTTACTTTCAGGCTTCTGCTCCTTACTCAGCTTGAAATGACTTGCAAATGGAGTACTTACTACTTTTGCCTTGTCCATGTCAAATCTCTGAAGTATCTTCTCTATATACTTCTCCTGAGATAGCCATAACTTTCCATGTTCTCTGTCGCGTTTAACTTCCATACCAAGGATTCGCTTTACCGGTCCCAAATCTTTCATCGCAAAAGACTTGCCTAAATCCTTCTTCAGCTCAGTAATCTTCTTAATGTCCTGGCCAACAATCAACATATCATCAACATATAGGAGTAGGATGACAAAATCACCACCTGGAAAGTGCTTCACAAACACACAATGATCTGAGCTGGTCTTGTTATAACCGTGCTGTAACATGGATGACTCAAACTTCTTGTACCACTGACGAGGTGCTTGTTTTAGACCATACAAGCTTTTCTTCAGTCGACATACAAGATTCTCCTTACCCTTCTCTATGAAGCCCTCAGGTTGCTCCATATAAATCTCTTCCTCCAAGTCTACATGAAGGAATGCAGTCTTCACATCAAGTTGTTCTACCTCCAAGTTTAGTCTAGCAGCCAAACCAAGAATAACTCTGATTGAAGACATCCTCACCACAGGAGAGAAAATCTCCTCAAAGTCAATACCTTTCTTCTGACCATAACCCTTCACAACTAACCGCGCCTTGTACCTTGGTAGTGGATTATTCTCTTCTGACTTTAACTTGTACACCCACTTAATTTTAAGTGCTCTCCTACCCTTAGGCAACGACACAAGATCATAAGTGTGGTTTTCCCGCAAGGAATTCATCTCCTCTTGCATAGCTTTCTTCCACTCTTTCTTGTGCTCACATTCATTAGCTTCCTCATAGCATTGCGGTTCTCCCCCATCAGTTAGCATCAAGTACTCATGTGGTGGATATTTCATCGAAGTTTGACGCTCTCTACTAGATCTTCTCACTAGGGGCTGGGTTGATGGCTCAACTGAATGATTATCAACATGTCCTTCAGATTCTTCAACAACTGGAGTTTCAGGAACTTCTTCACTTGCTACATCCTCAAGTGGCTCTTCCCGTGTAGTTCCCCCTTCATGTGCACTTACTGGGGAAGAAGAAGGTGGGATTATATCCTTAAGACTTTCATTAACAACTCTTGGCTTTTCAGTCTTCTTAAGATCTTCAATAGTCTGATCTTCAAAGAAAATAACATCTCTGCTTCTAATCAGTTTCTTTGCAGTTGGATCCCACAATCTGTATCCAAAAGCATCATGTCCATAGCCCAAGAAGATGCAATCTCGAGCTTTATCATCAAGCTTGTTCCTCTCGTCCTTAGGAATGTGAACAGACACCCTGCAGCCAAATACTCTCAAGTGCTTGAAAGAAACCTCCTTACCAGTCCATACTCTCTCAGGTAGATCACCTTCTAATGGAACTGAAGGAGACAAGTTAATAAGATCTACTGCAGTACACATAGCTTCACCCCAAAATGACTGAGATAATCCAGAATGTGAAAGCATACACCTGATCCTCTCAACTATAGTTCTGTTCATCCGTTCTGCAACCCCATTATGCTCTGGAGTTTTAGGAACTGTCTTCTCAAGCCTGATACCCTGAGTTTTACAATATTCTTCAAACGGCCCTCTGTATTCACCTCCATTATCTGCACGGATGCACTTCAGTTTCCTTCCAGTTGCTCTCTCAACCATAGCATGAAACTGTTTGAAGACCTCCAAAACCTGATCCTTAGTCTTCAGTGCATAAGCCCATACCTTTCTAGAATGATCATCAATGAAGGTAACAAAATACATAGCGCCACCAAGAGTTTTCACCTTCAACATACACACATCTGAATGAATCAAATCAAGAACATGTTTTCTTCTAGACGGGGGTCCTCTCCGAAATGAGACTTTACGTTGCTTTCCAGCCAAGCAATGATCACAAGGCTTCAACTGCAAATCAGCACCATTGACTCCTGATATGATTTTGTTCTTTATCAAATGCTGAAGTCCCTTCTCACTGAGATGTCCAAGTCGCTTGTGCCATAACTCCATGTGATTATCTTCCACCACATTTACCTTGCTTTTCTGAATACTAGCTTCAGTCTTATAGAGAGTACTGACCTTATGTCCTTTTGCAAGTATAAGAGAACCTCTACTAAGTTTCCATTTACCGCCACCAAAGTAGTTATCATATCCCTCATCATCAAGGACACCAGTAGAGATCAAGTTGAAACAAATCTCAGGGACATGTCTGACATTCTTCAGAACTAGCTTACATCCAACACTAGTCTCCAAGACTACATCTCCAATGCCAACTATCTTTGCCTGTGCATTATTTCCCAAGCTAACACACCCAAAATCACCACCTGAATAAGATGTGAAGAACCTTTCATGTGGGGTAACATGAAAAGAGGCACCTGTGTCAACAATCCAAGACGAAACCTGACATGAGATGTTGATATGAGAATCACAAAAGATCATAATATCCCCAATACCGGATGTAGTTGCCACTGTATCTTTTTCAACTTCCTTTTCTCCATTTCTTGATTCTTCTCCCTTGAGTATTCTGCAGTCTCTCTTATAATGGCCAGACTTACCACAATGATAACACTTGACATCTTTCCTCGAACGTGAGACTCCACGTGATCTATCAGAATTTGGTGCTCTACTCTTGCTTCTACCTCTACTCTTGCTTCTGTCTCTATTTCTGTCTACATATCTGTTTCTCCCCCTCCTTTCTGTAACCAATACTTCTGTATGTCCATGTGCTCCTTGCTCAATTATTCTAGTTTCTTCATTAAGCAAACCTTCATGGACTGACTTCATACTCAGAATGCCGCCCGGAGCTGAGTTGGTGAGAGTGACTACCAATGTCTGCCAGCTATCAGGTAAGTTACTCAACAATAACATTGCTTGCAATTCATCTTCTAGAACAATTTTTACCGTCGCTAACTGATTCACCAAGGACTTAAACTCACTCAAGAACTCTGTCATCGGCCGTCCTACCTTGTATTTCAAGTTAATTAACCTCTTAAGTAGGGAAACCTTATTTTGAGGAGTCTTGCGTTCATAAAGAGCCTCAAGCTTCTTCCATAACTCACTAGCTTTAGTCTCGTGTGCAATATGGTGATAAATACTATCCTCAACAAATTGTCTAATTTGAGAGACAATTTTCTTATTTAACTTCTCCCATTCTTTATCAGTCAGCTTCTCAGGCCTGGCAGAATCTCCTTCCACAGCATCATACAAATCTCTACTAATCAAGTAATCTTCCATCCGCGGCTTCCAAGTTTGGAAATTAGATGAATTTAACATGGTCATACCTTTACCAGAAGTATTCATATCATCCATCACAACAAAATAAACTCTCCTTTGACTTCCCCCTCAAATAGGAATCAAAAGTGCAAAATTACCAAAATACCCTCAACAAATGCCAACCAAATTGACCAAAATACCCCTTTGATTATGCCCAAAAACAGTCAAATATCTCCCAAAAATTCACAGAAAAATACTGCAAAAATCGGCACAGAAATCACCTGAAAATTCTGTCCGTAACGTATTCAGCTTTAGTACCAATTACAAGATTTACAATATAAGGACAAGTTGTATGTTTGACTTTTAAGGAATCAAAAAATGATTTATATCGCTTGGGAAGGAAGGGCGTCCTTCTCCTAGGGGCAATGACTCCTTGCTAGCAACTTGTCACTATTTAGAAATTTTCTATATTATTTTAATTTTTTTTTTGTGACTGAAATCTTATGTGAGAGGGATAAATTAATTTTCACGATATAATAATTTATCATTATTTGAAAATTTCATATCTGAAAAAAAAAAAACGTCAGAAAGTTTTTTATATTTTTGTACGGCTTTCTTACCTTCTTCATTGTTGTAATTCACTGATAGAACACATATAAGATTCTGAAACCAAATGAACAACTTAAAAGAAGCTCTAACTAATAAAATAGCTATTTTATCGACATTCCTTATTTTAATTGCCACCTAACATCTCTCCCTCCTTTTTTTGGACTTTTAAGCTACCAAACACGTGGGTTTAGACAGGCTTGAGCCCACCAACGGCGACTTTCCCATTCAAAGTGTGGACTGTGAATACTCAAGATAATTTGTTATATATATATATTATTAAATTGATTATTGAAAAGGAGTAAACTTATGAATATATGAAGATATATTAAATAAAAGTGATAAAAATATAAAATTATTATTATAGTTGACATATCTCCTCATTCCAAACTTAAGAGATTAAAGTGATACAATTCACAAGTAAAGTTACTAGACAATAAGGTAAAATTACAAGAATTGAATCTAAGAGCAAGAGTTCCATTATTCCATAGGCTGAAAAGTAGGAATGAAAATAAACAAGTGGCAAAGCCTAATGAAGCTACAAAGACTTACTTTGGCAGGTACATTTTAAGTAGTATTAGCCGGGTTGATGTGAAGATCATAATGTGGCCCTTTTTGATGTAGGGTTTGCATTCACTGTTAGAAGGCTTAATGATCTAAAGCTCAACTAAAAGCTATTAGCTTAAGAGTAGGAAGGTCCTATTTGGCATTTAAAATTTTCCTCAAGATTATATCAAAGAATGAAAGAATGAAAATAGTGAGATGTATATTCATTTTGAGATGGTTTTGTTTGAAATTCTTTGTGCCAAGCTTGTCATCAATTCATACCTTCCCAAGGAATGATAAGCTTGGCCAAACAGGCAATGAAATGGCAGAAGAGAGGGTAGTTGGAGAAAATTATGACTCTACTTTGGTGGCAAAATCAAACCAGATTCCCTAGGCAGTTTGGAGAGACTGTTGACAAATGCTTGGCCAACTTCGGTGTTGACAGGCCCTCATGGAACCTTGAGTATGCCTTTCAGCTTTAGGAGGCTGTCATTGACGGTGATCCTAAAGAAAACAGTATAATCATGATTAGTGAACTCTCTTCCCAAGTGAACTATTTGGGCAAAAATCAAGTCTGAATGGTCTTTTAGGTGTTTCCATGAGGGTGTTACTTACAAGCTCTACGGTCTCAGAACAAAAGTTTTGTGCTTTTCTCCTTGAGGCAACCATTGTTCTCCAACTACCGCAAAAGCCTTATCCTGGTGGACAATGAATTGATTGCTTGAAAACCGAAAGAACTTTGCTCCATCGAGGAGTTCAGCAGTTAAATAGTAAAGCATTTGTGTAAAAAGTTACTTAACTAGCTAACTCATGGTGAATTAGTAGAATCTCAACCGTAAGGTCTTGGTTTCAATTTTTCTTTTTGGTCTCTCTCTCTCCCCTGTTCTCTTGTAGCCTCCTCTTAGGCTCAATCCTTCAAGAATCACCGAAGGTTTTGACCAAGTTGATCCAACTTTTAGATAAAATTGGGTTGGGCCAATCATCATCACATCCTCCTCGTCTTCGAAATCTTGACTTTAACCAAAAAATACACACATATCCTCAATAATACTTAAGCCAAACCTACAAAGAATCATGTAAAATTCAAAAAAATGTCATGCCACTTAATGACAGCCCTTTCCTCACTATTGATGTCACTCAAATCAACTTATGGGCAGGAAAGATGGAAGGAAGCAGCCCCTCTCAATCTCGATCCAATCACTAACACTAACAACAACGTCATTTAGTTCAGCTCTTCGGCATTAGAAAGAGAGAGGAGGCTAAAATCTCTCTTTTAAGCCACTTACAACAATATCTTCATCATCCTGAGACAAAAAAGGATCATGGGTCAGCTTTATAATTACCCAGGGTGGATGTTGCAGTGAAGAGAAAGTGATAGTGATTTATTTACCACTTCCATGGGAAAATAAAGGAACCAAGTGTTGACAGTGTACCAACAACACCAAGTTAAGTGCAGAAAAGCAAGGAAAGAGAGCAAATGAATAAAGAACATGACAAACGAGGAAAAGACAACCATTCATGTGTTTTGAAGCAAAATAAATATAAATTCTTTTTGGCAAGAATGATGTAGAGTATAACCATTTCCAATTCATAAAATCTCCAACACTTTCGATTGTATTTATATACCTGTAGAGATTATGAAATATTTCAAGCTAGTAGATAAAATCCCTATAAAAGGTGGTATAGAAAATCTCTTTATTAGATAATCTCATATTCTCTTTTAAAACTGAATGTGAAGATATATATTATAAATTTAGATTCTGTTTAAGAAGAATTATGTAGAGTATAACCACTTTTAACTCAAAAAATTCTCAAACTCGTAGAATATGAAAAATTTCAAGTTGGTAGATAAAATCCCCATAACCTTAGGTTCTTTTTGGGTATACTTACTTTTAACTTATAAAATCTTAAACCCATTGTATTTATCTACCCAAGAAATTCTAAAATATTTCAAGTTGGTGGATAAAATCCCCATAAAAGGTGGTGTAGAAAAACCTTTGTATTAGAAAATATTATATTATCTTTTACAACATAAAAGATAATAATAATTTCCACTATTAACCCATATTCATTTTGTATGCATTGATATGTCTGCATAACCATAAATTGTGTTAGATATGAAGTGTATTTTATTAACCCATAGTCATTTTGTATGCATTGATATGTCTGCATAAACATAAATTGTGTTAGATATGAAGTCTATTTTATTACAAAGATGAGATATGTAAAATACAAGTCATAGACTTTATCCAAAATTTTCTAGAGTTCATAGTATGTGCAAGATTTGAGATGATTGTAGACCATACTGATCCTCCACCTCCTCACAGATCATACACGAGCCTCAATGATTAAAAAGACTCATTCCATAATCAATTCACCATGAAAATAACCAACTTGTTGGACATGGATGGCTTTCATCATATTATTTGTGAAACAAGTCTTCTTTTTGGGTGCAAAATGTTCACATTTCTAGAACCTAATCATTAAGCCAAAGATAATGCAGAGAAGCAGGTGATATAAAAAAGTCTACCTATATGTAAGGAAAAATAATGTCGTAACATTCCAACGGGCTACTCAGGTTACTATAGCACTGTTGACGAAGAACACAACAGGTATAAGAAAAGGAATAGGGGAGGAAAAATACCTTGAAGATGTTGACGAGTGAAGACGAGCAAAAGAAGCAAAGAGAATGGGAGAATTTGTTGTAAACAGCGGACCAATTGCTGGATATCATAACTTCCATTGCTTGCAGAAATTAGTGAGATCCGATAGAGATACAACAAATGTTGGATTAGTAGGAGTGTGTTGCTGAGCAAAGAATTGAACCTGCTCTTCCTCCTCCCCCAGTGCACCAGAAGACTCCAGCAGGCCAGTGAGTGGCCCCAGTATGATACTGGTAGTCTTACAACTAATTCTTTTCTGAAGAGAGTGAATTGATTTGGAGATCATAGAGATGAAGCAAAGGCAAACCAGTGTACGAGTTACTACATTGACACTCTGCTGATAAAGCTCAAATACTTCCAAAATCATAAGAATAAAAATCCTGCTGCGTGAAGAGGCCGAATTTCTCTAGAATTAACAAACTTTTTCAATTTAAGGAGATCTGACAGTATTTTTCAGAATGAGGTAATCTGATCAACTCGTAAAAGTAGCGCAAAAGAGCAAAACCATACTGCCAATTGCTCGAACTTCTATATTTGGTTTTGTTCAGTTTTTCAAATCAATGCAAACTTGTTATAATGTTTGTACAATTTTCCAATAGTGCAAACCTCCTATATGCAGCGGATTGATGCAAAGAGAATACTAGAAACAAATAATGATTATAGCAGTAGTGAAACGGTGACGTATTGATAAATCAGTATAGGCTTGTTAGCTATTAAGTGGCAGTTAGTAAAGCAGTTATACCTATTGAGAGTTAGTAGTTAAAAAGGGTATAAATACTCCCTCATTTTTCAAATTCATATTGGAGTTTGAATCCTCTCCGACAGATTCGGACATCTTTCCATCAAGAAGTGTATCACTTGAATCTTTAATTGGGAATCAATATCAGTATTAGTATCAATATCTGTCTTCTTTGATTGAGAATCCAAGTTCACCATTTTTTCTTTTTTCTTTTTTCTTTTTAGGTATACACATGGGAGGGGGTTTTGAACCCCTGACCTGGTGGATTCATGGACCCCTTAACTTTCACCCATGTTTTCCCTCCGGACTGTCTCAAGTGCCACCGGCAACATGTCCACGGATTTTGCGCTTGATTAGTGACGTTGGCGTGGCCCGAAATGAGCCCTTCGAGTTCTGAAACCACTCTTTGGCATTCAAGAAAGCGATGGAATTGCTGAAGGAATGAAGCATGTGTTTTGCACGCTGAAATCGCTCAGGAAAACGTAGTCCGGAGTCGAAACCAAGTTATGGGCAATGGATGAACGAATTCCAAAAGAAAATCGCTGGATGCTCCCACGTCTGTAAGGCAATTATCCATAGAGAACCTTAACAAGAAGAGTATAGGAAAAACCCATATAGTGAGTTCTGGTTTTTAATTAGCCATCGTCGCCAAAACTCGAGAATTGAAGAACAAGAAAGCGAAATCAGTCCACTCTGGGAGGATTATTTATTTTTATTCACCAAATATTTTAAATAACATCAAAGATCAGAAATTAAATAATCCCAAAATCGGGTAGGGATTCATACCAAACCCAATGGGGCCCACTTGGGAACCGAACACAAACGACACCAACCCGCTCTGTATCCGTGGTTGGGTCCAATAGTAGGGGTTAGGCCTACTCCTGTCTTGGTTGGCTCGGTTACAACTAGGCTTACGAGGCCCTGGGTCGAAGTTGGTTGGCCCGTTGACTACCCACAACATGAACTAGGTTGGAATTGGGTTAAAGGGGACTCGGATCCACTGAGCAGGCTGGGCTTTACAACTGCCCCTGAATCAGCTGGATCAAATTGGGATCCAGTGAATGGGCTGGTGTTGGGCTGCCCATGCTATGTACTGGGCCTGAAAGTGCTGCTCCTCGACAAGCTGGGCTTGAACTCCAATTGCGACTAGGCTAGGTTAATGGGATTCGAGTCCACATTCATAGGAGAATCAGGTGTATCATCTAGAATCAGGGCATCTGGATCAAGCAAAAATCCCAGAGACAGAAGGTTCTTCTTTCGACATGGTAAAGGAGTCGAATGAAGGAGAGGGAAGAGAACAATAAGGTTTCTGTTTAGGTTTGAAAAGTTCCTGTTTATTTGAACAAAATTTGATTTCCACACCGGAACCTAACCGTGTTTTGTAGGTTCAAGATTTTCTCACAACAATGCATTTGAAAAAGGAAAAAAAGAAAAAGAAAACAGTGAGGTAATAAAAAAAGAAAAATAGTTTTTTATGAAATAAGAGTTTGTGATTTTATGAAATTCTATTTTTAACACATTATTTTATCATAAACTGTTGGAGATACATGTTTATTAGCCTAGTATTCTTTCCCTTATTGAATGGTGAATCTTGTTATATAGCATAGAATCAATGTTTTGAGAAATACTTCTTCTAAGATAGTCATAAATTTTCACACTTCTTGTTATGTGAAATTTTAGTACCAAGGATTTGTTTGGATCTCGGGGATTGGACTCAGGTCACACCAAGTTTGAATAAACTGGGTTGAGATGGGTTGAAGGACCAGTTTCCTACCAATAGCTCTTCTATACCATTTTCTACCGTTCCACAATGTTTTCCAAAAAGCCCTGTATCACCAACCACCAATCCATAAAACACAAATTCACTCCATAACCTGCGAAGAAGGAATAGAAGGAGGACTTTCTATTAGGCCTCTCAGGTTAGGCACAACCCAAACATTCCTAGTCATTTTTTTGACTAAGTTAGGACTTTCCAACCGCAAAGAAACTGGAAATCACACTAAGTAAAGGGAGAGAAGAAAACCTTACCTCAAATGCTAATTTTACCCTCACATCATCTATGGAGGGCTTGTCAACACCGAAGTTAGCCCTGCATTTCTCAATGGCCTCTCCAAACTTCCTTAGGGAATTTGGTTTTATTTTTCCCACCAGACTAAAGTCTATGATTTACTTCAACTTCCCTCTCTTGATAGAAATATTTAATATAGAGAATGTAGGGCGTTAGGACTTAATATTTCAAAAAGATCATAAAAAGGTTTACAAAATAGTAGCTCCCACTCGTGTGTGAGGTTCAACATTACACACTTATATAGGCAAAGCTAGTACATTAAAACACAAATTAGATAGTAGATCTTTAGGCCTAATGATTCTGGACGGTGCCTTCATTCTTCTTGCTCTTGGACAGCTGAACGTCTTCTTCGGGGACATGGTAATAGAACAATGCAGAGTGGAGCTTTCCCATTGTGAGATGTGGAGGGGTTTCAGTGACTCGTTTACTGTAAGTGGCTGGCAGCTTGCGGTAACCGTGGGAGGTTGTCTTGTTGTTTGACTCAACTGAGTCAGTGGAGGGAACCTTGTAATTGCCACGTGTATACTTGGCAAATGGTGGAGTGTGATGAAGAGCTAGAGTGTGAAGATGAGTTGTAAATGTGATTGTTCCGCACGGGGTGCTTAGCCCTGCTTGGGGAGTGGGAGCTACATGGGACACCAGTGCGAATAGAGGGTGACGTTTAGGTGTAGGAGTCAGAGGCTGTCAGATTGACCCCGGTAGCCATGGCTAGTGAGACATTTTGTGGACATCAATTATATGGGCTTATGTTTATGGTTTGTAAGGCCCACTTATATGGACTTAAATTAATGAATTCTGAATTAATCTTATTAGGTGAGGTATATGGGTTTTTGTAAATTGAATATAAACTAGAAACTAGAAAGTATGAATTATAACTTTACTATTGGCCTATCATGAGCAAGATCTATAAGAGAAGCACATAATGTAAGTTAGGTCCCTCCTCTAACTTTGTATACATTATCTTAAAAAAAAGACTGGCTAGGGTTTTCTACCAAAGTTTTTAGTAATATTCTTATCAAGCTAATATCCATAGAGAAAAAATAGAGGAGAAGAATCTAGTCTTAAAGATCAAATTATGCACTGTGAATTATTATAATCGATGCTACACAAGGAATGATTTGTTTATAATCTTTTAGTATTTTGTTCTCATTGTTTTATATTTTGTTTATGTAGATTCTAGGTTTTCTGTTTCCTTGGAGACAAATTAAAGCTTCCATGTGATATTAGAGTAACATAACTTACATAGGGGATCCACATTAAGTTCATAAGAGATGATTTTGTAATTTTTAGATTTTTTTTGAATTTTTGTTTCGGAGGGTTGTTCAAAAGAACCAAAAAGAAAAAAAAATGTTTTTTTTTCTCTTCCCGTGCAACCGTTTTTAAGGCCACGACACCCAATCTAGGCTAAGGCTTGATGGCGAAAAATGTACAGACTTTTCCACTTTGATTGAAATTATGAGGAAATATTAAAACACTAAAAATATATTTTGAATCACAAGTAAAAGATGTAAACACCACAATCAACACAAGATAATTATTTTTATGTGGAAAGCTCTTTTAATGTGAAGGATAAAAATCATAGGACCAATCACAGAGTCCAACCAAATTTTCACTATATAAATATTTAGATTTACAACCCGATCAAGTTCTAACAATAGCAACATGATAAAGATTTATTGATTTAATAACAAAAGAATTAACAATTGATACTGAAAAATAAGTTGTAGACATTAACCTAATCAAGAAAAGTTGGAGAAAAAGAAAAGAGAGAGAGAGAGAGAGAGAAAAGAAAAAGAGCAGTATTTCTAAGAATTAGATGCCTTGCACAACAATTGATCAAACATTGGATTAAGATTGATCCATGGTCCGATTGAGCTAATTTTTTGTTAGTAGGTTCGGAATTTGGTTTTCTTCATTGTAAACGGTTATATCTTCATTTAAAGCTCATTAAATTAGCAGATCTTGGTTAAAGATCTGAGTGATTTTTCAATAACTTTTCTTGATTAAATTGATGTCTACAACTTATTTTTCATTATAATTTTTTATTTTATTATTATTGAATCAATAAATCTTTATCTTATTGTTATTGTTTAGGACTTGATTAAGCTGTAAACCTAAAGATTTACATTGTCGAGATTTGGGTAAATTTTGTGATTGGTCTCATGGTTTTTATCCTTCTCATTGGGGGAGTTTTTCATGTAAAAGATTCTCTTGTATTGATTGTGGTGTTTATATCTTTTACTTGTGATTTAAAACATATTTTTGGTGTTTTAGTATTTCCTCATGGATTTAATCAAAGTGAGAAATTTTATATATTTTTTCCCATTAGAGTGGTATCAAGAGCCTAGGTTGTGGTTATTTTATTTTTTGGATTTGATTGAGTGATAGAACTAAGTACTAATAGGATTAGAACCTAGCTTTGACCACTTTGATGAGTAAAAAATGTATAAAATTTTTCACTTTAATTGAACTTGTGAGGAAATACCAAAATACCAACAATATATTTTGAATTACAAATAAAAGATATAAATATCACAATCAACATAAGAGAATTTTTTATATGAAAAACTCCTCAAATGTAAAGGATAAAAATCATGAAGTCCACCCAAATCTTTACTATATAAATGTTTAAGTTTACAACCTAATCAAGTCCTTAACAATAGCAACATGATAAAGATTTACTGATTCAATAATAATAGAATTAATAATTGATAGTAAAGAACAAGTTATAGACATCAACTTAATCAAGAAAAGTTAGAGATAAATCACCTAGATTTTTGACCAAGATCTGCTGATTTAAAATGTTCCAAATGATGATCCAACAATTTACAATTACCTAATTCTAAACCTACTGACAAAAAACTAGCTCAATCAGACCACAGATCTACTTTAATCAAGTGTTTGATTAACTACTACACAAGGCTTTTAAGTCTTGTGAAATTTTGCTCTTTTTATTTTCTCTCTCTCTTTTCTTTTTGACGGCTACTAGAAAAAGTTTCTCTTTTTTCTTTTTAAACCTTATAGCAACATTACTCTAATAAGACTCAATAATAATCTCGAATATGGGCTGATTAGCCCAACAAAGCCATGGGTTGGTGTCGCTTGGTTTTTCACATGCTGATATAACGGCCACCTCATGCGCGTGCCGCGCGGTAAAGCCTCCGAAGGCCAATTACCACTCCCTCACACTACAACGTCCCAGCGGGTTGCTGAAGGCCGATTACTTCCCCCGCCAGCCAATCGGTGACTGGATTTGGACGGGTGGAACCTGACTCGTGCAGGTCATTTCTTCTTTTGCCGTTAGCTGTGTGATAGAGGTTTTTGGACGGTTGTTCGGTTGATGGTTGGTCGTGAGCCGCTTTGAGGGAAAATTGGCCTGAAAATGCTGAAATCAACGTGAATCAGATCGAATTGGTCAAAACAGCTGGATCCAGTTAAAGCGGTAAGATTACACCGGAGGCGCGTAGAAGCGATTGTGAGCTCCAAATTTGATGCTATTTGGGCCAAAATTTTCTTGAGAATTTAAGAGAGCCGTCTTCATGGGGCCTCAACGATCCCGGTGGCGATGTCCAAAGCGTGACGGACCAGGTAAAATTTAGGAGCTTGCTGTGGAGATAGGTCGTAGGTTCGTGAACCGAATGTCTCACCTGGCGACTCCAGACGCATTTGAGTCCCTTTTCCACAGCCATTCAACGGGATTTGAAATGCAAAGGCAAAACGGGACATGGAACAATACTTCAAGGCTATTCGTGCCCCTTTTGGCGACCAAGTCACAATGGCAAACAATGTATCTCTCTGGGGATGCGAAGCAGTGGTGGCGGACGCGAGATGAGGACGTGCTGGAGGGCCGTTGCGAGATCAACGCCTGGGAGGAACTAAATAGGGAGCTCAAGGAAAGGAGCAGTTCCTGCCTGAGAACGTTGCATGGCTTGCACGAGAGTTCCTACAATTATTATTTTTTCGCATACATTTAGTAATTTGTTAAACGGTATTTTCAATTATTTATGCCTCATTTATAGCATGAGTCATACTATATTAGTTTTGTATAATATCTGACCCTTTTTTTTGTCGCTATATGGAATATACATAAAGGTTTTGGCATGTATATTAACCAGGTATTAGTATGCTTGGTTGTATTAATACATTTCTAGGATTATAACATGTGTTGTGAATAAACATTAGAGTGTTGTTAAACATGTAAGTTAGAGACAAACAGCCCATTGTTTACCAAGTCTTAATTACATAGTGTATAGTTTGTGAGCAAAACAATGTATATCCTATAGAATGAGAGGGTTCTATGATTCAATTGGATTGTAACCAAAATGGCACACTTGATTGGGTTGTTAGATATTAGTCCTATATGGTAGTGGGATGTTTCCTATTTTGATGTATATTCATACTATCAAAGGAGCTCATTGTGTTTTGGGACCTAGAAGAATACATATATAACATGTGCATGAATTTTGACTGATCTAAGACAAAGTAAAAGAACATAGTAGGTATCCCTCATGTTTGTGTTCTTTATTCAACTACACTCTTTACTTCCTTTTCTGCATTTAACTTGGTGTTTATTGGTCCACTGTAACCATTTCGTTCCTTTACGTTTTCATGGACTTGAATCAGGTGCCAAAGGTCATATGATCTTTGTAAAATAAAGCTTTGAGTTTTCTTTCTCGTGTGTTTCTATGGGGAGTGATGTTAGATTGAAAAAGTCTCATGCCAATGAAAAATGGAGTTGCATAAGCGCTTGGTAGCTTGGTGACACTTAGGGGAATTTTCATACGAGTGATAGGAGTTTGAGCCTACTTCTCCAATTAAATCCCCTAAAATCCTCCACTCCCCCTCCCCGATTAAAATAAAAGAAAAATAAAGAAAGGAGTTTGTTGTCCTCACCTCGTAAGACCATTTAGGAAAGAGTTGGACTTAAACTTTTATCATAGGATTAAAGTTAGTTCCCCGGTGTAATTCAACTCAATCCCAACGATGCGACCAAGGTTTGATTGTAGCGATGATGGAGGAAAAAGTCCCAATTAGTTAAGGAAAGAGCTTGTTTGTGTTTTACAAGCTTAGGCAACTACTCTTCTAGTAAGACATTTTGAAAAGAAAAGGAGGACCTAAAGAGAGATAGATATGAGAAAAAGAGATTCAAGGTGAGGCCCTATTTATGTGTGTTAATCGTGTTGCTTAGAGGGAAATCAAGAGAGAGAGATACGTAGTTCTAGTGAGTTGAGTTCTATTTATCCTTCTCAAATTCGGAGAGGGAGAGAGAGAGACAGGAGGTCTGCCTTCTACGTATTTAGTGTCGTGAGTAATGGATCATGAGGTGCATAAAGATAAAATCTACGTCCTGTATATTTCTATTACAAAGGTAGAGAGAGAATAGATGATCATCAAAGGGAATTTTCATCTTATACATCTATAATTATATGGGTGGTGCGAAAATATGAAGCTACATACATATAATATATCCTTATTGGTTTGATAACAAAAGATGGTGATAATTTTAAGGTTTCTTTAAAAGCTGAATGAAAAAGATAATGTAAATACTAATTTCCACAATGCCAAGAAAATAAAATGGTGGGGGAGATAAAAAGAGGAACAATTATGAACTCATACTTAAGGATGAGAGGAACAATTTTAACCTTAACGTTTCACTTTCTTTGACCATGACAGTACATCTGATCACCAAGCACATAAAGTTTCTTAAAACCTCATATTTACAAGCAATTTGGAAGAAACTTTAGTCCAGAAAAATTATTATTCATCTGTGTCCCTCATTTTAACTCCATAGCTAACATAAAAATATGAGATTAAAATTGACCATCCATAACAAAGCAATAAGGATCACAATAAAAATCATCTTAGAAAAAAAATTATTATGACCATTTATCCTATAATTTAATCAATAAAGTTTCTCAAAATCTAATAAATAGTGTATGCAAGACAAGAGTCTCATACTAAAAAATTAAAAGAGAATCTTTTAATCAATGAGCTAGCATTTGGATTCGATTATAGGGCCTTCTAACCTAGTATCATAGATTAGGTTAAATCTACTCTATCATGTGTAACCTTGAGCTCAATAATGCTTGATGTTTAGGGGGTGTGTGGGTAGGACAAGAATTCCATTAAGGAAAATAAGATTTTTAAAATAAATTTTAAATTAAAAGAAAAATTTTCAACCCTTGATAACTTTTGGACTAAACTATAGGACCTTCTAACTAACTAGTAACTTGAAAGAAACTTTAATTGAAATAATTGTTATTTTACTCGTATCTTTCATTTTAACTCCATAACTAATATTAAACTATGAAGTACGATTGAATATGCACAACATACCAATAAAGATTGAATACTACCTCGGAAAAAAAGCCATTGCAGATTTAATACTAAACGTAATTGATACCATAATTTATTTATATTGTATATACAACTAAGGTAAAACCAAAACAAATGCTTCACTCATTGATTGTTGAAGTCTGATCGAGCGGACTTCTTTGTATTTGCAACAACCAATCCAACAAGACATATACTGTACATGGAGATGCTCATTGTTTTCACCGGTGAGGCTTTTGCTGTAACTAGTAACGGTGGTTACCCGGATGATAAAGCTCAAAAGTTTTGTCAACAAAGATCTGAAACCGTAGAGTGAGTAAGTGACACCATACTCATGGAATCACATGAAAGATTATTCGTAGTTGATGATGACTTTAACAGCATACCTAAGACACTTCCATTGCAATCATCAAAGCTGTCCACACGGGGAGGAAGTTCAATCATAATTGTATCATTTTCTTCAAGATCGCCATCAATGGCTGCCTCCTGAAGTTGAAGAGCATGTTCAAGATTACTTAGGACTTCTCCCATTGAGGGCCTATCAGAACCAAACTTGGCCAAGCAGCTCTCAGCAGTCTCTCCGTACTTCCTTAGAGAATCTGGTATAACTTTTCCCACCAGAGCAGAGTCCATGATTTGCTCTAGCTGCCCTCTCTCCTGCCATTTCATTGCGCATTCGGACAAGCTCACCAAATCACTTGGAAGGGATGTATCGATAGCAGGCCTTGCACAAAGAACTTCAAACAAAACTACTCCAAATGAATATACATCTGATTTATCTGTCAACCGCTGCATTTTGAAATATTCAGGATCCAAATACCCAAAACTTCCTTTTATTGCAGTACTTACATGCGTTTGATCAATTTCTGGCCCTGGTCTTGAGAGCCCGAAATCAGCAACTTTGGCCATGAGATTCTCACCAAGCAAGATGTTAGCAGACTTCACATCGCGATGAATGATTGCTTTCTGATGTCCTGTGTGAAGGTAATGGAGTCCTTTAGCCGCTCCAATGCATATTTGAAGCCTTTGTTTCCAACTCAAGCTGGGAAGACCAGAGCCGTAGAGATGACTCTTGAGTGTTCCATTCTCCATATATTCATAAATCAAGATCATCTCGTTCTCTTCGTCACAGTACCCTACTAATGAAACAAGATGGCGATGGCGGAACCGGGAAAGCATCACGATCTCAGTTTGAAACTCTCGAAGTCCCTGTTGGGACTGGGGATTACTCCTCTTCACTGCCACTTTCGTACCATTTAGAACTCCCTTGTACACTTTCCCGAAACCGCCAACCCCAATTACCCTACTCTCGTCGAAGTTGTTTGTAGATTCTTGAACTGCAGCAAAGGGAATGCGATAGCGATCGATGGATTTCAAGTATTCTTTTCCTGTAAAAGGCGAGTTTCCTCCATTGATCCATACTGGTATCCACGTCTTTGAATGCACTTGGAGGGTCGGTCTTCTTCTATTTCGGTACCACGGAAAGAGAATTCCGACCAAAATTGTTGCAACCACGGCCCCGATGGTGAGGCCCCCGATCACTTTGAGCATTCTAACCAAACCGGGATTTCTCTTCAACCTGAGAGCGGAAAAATTCACCGCAGCAGAACTCAGGCTGCCCTGGGAATTGCTGATCTTCATGATCTCTATCCCATTCAGGATGCCGCGGGAAGAAGGCCCCAAGGCAACATAGCCAACCTTGATACTACGCTGATTGTCCACGATCGACTTCGTAACAAAATCAATATAAAATGCAGCTCCCAAGATGTTTGCTACTGGAACAGAATTCCGATCCACAGTCTTTACAAGCAAAGAATCGACGAAAAGATTGAAGAAGAGCTCGTTAACACTTTTACTCGCTATATCACATATATGAAACCGAAGAAGGTATTGAAATCCCGGATCGACATTGAATTCCCAGGTCACAAGTTCCATCACATTGTAATAATATGGACCAACACCTGTTCCGGCCGTTCCATAGACGATCTCCGGGGCTGAATCTTTCGTTGCCCCACCAGGAACGTACTTCACCGCTTTAATGTTTGAGTAGCTCGCCATCCTGTGCGGCTGCATTAGAAAACCTGTATCGGGAATCCACGTTCGCCAAAGCGTATCATTATCCGCCGTCACCACTGGCCCGCCTATGTTCACCCTCCAAACCGTCTCAAGTGCCGTCGGCAACAAGCCCACGGCTTTCCGTGCTTGACTAACGCCGATGCCGTCGTTCGAAATGAGCCCATCGGGGACTGAAACCACTTCTATAGCATTCACAAAAGCGAATGAATTATTGGAAGCGTAGAAGTTGAGTTCAAGGTTGTTGGAGGTCACATTTACAGAGAATTCTTTAACAACGGATGTGTTTTGCACCTTGAAATCATACAGAAGAAGACAATCCGAAGTCCGGACAGCAAAATTCGCCGAACTCAAATCATAACTATTATACGAAAATGGGTGGAAATAGAGACGGATCCAGTGTCTCCCACTCTGTTTGATGGGAAAGTTGTATTTCGCGGATTCATCAAAGACTCTGGCTGTCCGCAGCAGAACTGAATGTTCGGAAGAAGGGACAGATTCCAAGGTGGTACTGGCAAGAACATTATGAGAGGTTGAAAGCAAATTCGAAGCCAAGTTATCGGCAACGAACACACGATTTCCGACAGAAGAATTGGTGGATGCTCCACAGTTTATAAGGTAATTATCCACAGGATCAAATGCAACACAGAAGCTTCCCAAGAATGAAATGGATGAAACCAAGATTAACAAGTCAAGGTTTCTGCGACCCATCTTTATGAAAACTGGAGATTTATCGAAGACGAGAAGATGAATCTTTGTCATGAAGTTTGGGGGAAAGTGAAGAATATCTAGATTGGTTTAGGAGAAAGTAAGAGAACAAGGAAGAAACCAAGAACGACTTGAATGTACTCATGTATATTTAGTCAACAAAAAAATAACGTATAGTGTTCATGAATGTACATATACAGGTCCAACCTTATGGTACTATACATGACAACTAACAATGACATTGCAACTATGAATGACAATAATAACAATAATATAACGTACAACCTTTGGAGGGAAAATGTGTTGCCTATTAATGTTCACATCGACTTTACTAAGTATAACTATCATCAATTAACATTTTCGTAAGGTAGACATTAAAACAAATTAAATACTACAACCTGAGACAATAGATGCCAATAGTGTTTACTACATATCACCTTACTTTGTAGAAGAAAAGATTAAGGTTTTGCTTGCTATCCAGAATAGCGAACTTCCAGCCCCCGTCGTTATGATTCAGGTTAAAGTCTTGCCGCTTTGTCTTCAAACCACAAAATTCTCAGTGAAACCGAGATTCCCTTGTTCTTTTCTGCTTCAGTTTTGCAATTACCTTCCGTATTTTGCATATGTTGGGAAGAAAACAGGTGAATCACGAGAAACAGATTGATGTTATTGTTGCATACCCGTGAATGCATAATACGTAATGAGACAAAGTACTGAAAAGTCGTCCCACTCTTTTTTATGTAATTCAAAATGCAAGAAGTAGGAAAAAATAATCTAGTTAATTGTAAGATGAGTAACTCCAAAACTTAAAAGATAGTTTTACAATTTGCTTCTTTTTGTTTGGATCCAAATGACCATATTTTTAATTCCGCCCCTCTCGCTTGAAAAGTAAATATAATTTAAATAAATACAATCAAAAGGAAAACTCAAAAAAAGAAATAACCACAAAGGAAAATGGTCACTGCTCTTAAACGACCATATTTTGCTAATGCTAATTGAGAAGATCTTCCCTTTCTTGTTGCTGCCGAAATTGCTTTGATCTGTCGAGTTAATGCAGTTATCCGATGAAATAGTTACAGACCGCATATCATGTCATGTGGGAAGTAAATGCTTAATTACACCTGTGCAGTAAATGCGGTCCTAATTTGCTTGCTTTCTCATGTAATAGTTAATATCTCCTAATTTTCATATCTTCTATCAACTACTCGACCTTGCCATGCACACCACCCCTCTTGTAGAAATCTTCCTAACCCGTCTGTCAACCTGGATGTCTACATGGCATCTCCTTCATGCCTCCTAGAATAGGCACGTAATAGTTATGCTTCCAAGTGGATGGCAGGTGCATGGTATAATTGTCGTCTGGTGAGTGATTCTCTTATTGTCGCTTTTGAGGGACATACAGATCCTTTCTTTTTAATGCTGCCCAAGTTTAAAGGCACGATGAATAGGGTGCTGGGTTTAAAGCTCAATAATTAGTTCTACTGCCTTTTATTTTTGTACATTGCCAGTAACATCAATAACATCCTTGCGCAATATGATATGCTTCATTTCATTTTAGATTGTGCCAAAGAAAAGCAATTTGGACTTACGTGGTCCCATCAATTTTGGGATAGGCCAACTAAATAAAGTAACCATGTCAAAACCCCTAAAGGTCATCTTTTAAAAGTATTAAGGAATCAAGGTGTTTTACACAATAGCCTATAGTGGATATTCACAACATGGCACATATACCCTAACCAAAGCTACAAAAAGATATCGACACAATCTTGGACGGAGAACATAACAAGAGACGAAGAGTAGAGCAACCTGTTGGATTTGGTGGGAGTGTTTAGTGGCTAGCAAGCCTATATTGTATGGTAAAAAAGGAATAAGATATATAATTTACTAGCAATAATTACTTATGGTATTATAGTAGCATCTAAGGATCATAAGACTTGGTATTAGAACAGGTCACAAGTTTGATACTTGCTACAAAGAGGTTGTTAGGTTTAACAAAGGTGCCAAGTGAAGAGTAGTTTATGAGCATTGTTATTGTAGAAATTAAATGAATAGAATATATAAGTCAATAACAACAATTGCATTTAATGTGTTAATAGCGCCTGATGGTTTTAAGATAACACTTAAGTACCTTAACACCTTCATAGTTATATCTATGTGTGATTGCTTCAACGTGTACAAAAACTAATTGAAGAGATATATTGAGAAAGTAATATATGACCTCATCACAATGAGGAAAACTAATATGCCAATTAATTTGAGAAACTAAAGGGTCTTTAGACAAAGATTCATGTTACTTATTTGCGATGCCATATTCATATTTGACAGATGTCATTTTTTTATTCCACTTTATGGGAATCATGTTGGGTTTGGATCCAAATAACTTAACTCATGGATCAACTTTAAGACATATTTTCACTGGTTAAGGCAAATCTTATTTGAGAGCAAGCAATTTTAATACCTACAAAAAATTTGAAATACTCCAAATTCTTCATGAAGAAAGTTTGAGTAAAGATAACCATTTAATATGAAATAAATATTTTATTATTTTTTATAATTAAAATATCATCAACACAAATAGTTAATACAACAAATGAACCCTTTGTTTCTTGCCAAAGTGAAAACTTTTAGGAATAATGAAAATTGTTGACAAAGAATTTTTATAGCCTTTATATTCCTGTCATGCTTCAACCTATAAAGATATTTTTACAATCAACAAACTGAAATTTCTTAGAATTGTGAAATCCACGTAAAAGAATCATATACAATTTTACAATGACAGTTCACATAATTTCTTTTAAAACCTTATATTTATAAGTAATTTAGAGGAAACTTTAATTGAAGAACATCACCATTTATCCTTGTTCTCATTTTAACTCTGTAACTAACATTAAAATATGTAAGTAAAATTGACCATACACGACAAAGTAATAAGGATCACAATAGAAATCACCTTAGAATAAAAACCATTACGACAATTTAGTCAATAACTCAATAGTGGAGTTTCTTAAATTGCAATAAACAACTAGTAACTTAGAAGAAACTTTAATTAAAATAATTGTTAATTTACTCTCATCCCTCATTTTAACTAATGAGCAAATAAAATTAAACATATGCAACGTAACAATAGAGATCACAATAGAAAGCACCCAAGAAAAAAAATCATTGCAGAAATAATACTAAACATAGTTATTACCATATTTATTTAAGAAAAAAAAACCATTGCCGAACTAATACGAAACATAGTTATCACCATCTTTATTTATATTGTACAACTAAGGTGAAACCAGCCTTTCCTAAAAAATGCTTCAGACATTAATTGTTGAACTCCAATCAAGTAGACTTCTTTGGATTTTCCAACAACCAATCCCACGAGACATAAATTGTAAAAGGAAATGCCCATCATTTCACTAGGGTAAATCTTTTCATACAATTAGCAACAATGGTTACGTCGGAGGATAAAAGCACAAAGTTTGCTCAAAAAGTAGCTGAAAAAGTAGAGCGTGTGAGTAATGCCCTACTAATGGAATCACCTGAAAGATCATTCATGCTTGATGCTTTTAATTGCATTGCAGAAATACTTCCATTGCTACGACCCAGATTGTTCATACAGGGAGGAACTTCACCAATCGTAATTGTACCATTTTCTTCAAAATTACCATCAACATCTGCCTCTTGAAGTTGAAGAGCATATTCAAGATTCCAGAGAATATCTACCATTGAGGGCCGATTAGAACCAAAGTAAGCCACGCATTTCTCAGCAGTCTCTACGTACTTTCTCAAGGAATCCGGTTTGATTTGTCCCACTAGAGTAGGGTCTATGATTTGCTCCAACTGCCCTCTTCTTTGCCATTTCATTGCCCATTCGGCCAAGCCCAGTAAATCACTTGAAGATGGCTCAGTTACAGACCTGGCACAAAGAACTTCAAATAAAACCACTCCAAATGAATATACATCAGACTTCTCTGTTAATTGTTGCCTTCTGAAATATTCAGGAACAAGGTAACCAAAGGTTCCTTTGACTTTAGTACTCACGTGGGTTTCATCAATTCCAGGCCCCGGTCTTGAGAGCCCGAAATCAGCTACTTTGGCCATGAAATTCTCATCAAGCAAGATGTTAGTAGACTTCACATCACGATGGATGATTGGTTTCTGTTCTCCTGTGTGAAGATAGTGGAGTCCTCTTGCAGCTCCAATGCATATTTGAAGCCTCTGTTTCCAACTCAAGCTGGGAAGACCAGAGCCGTAGAGATGACTCTTCAGTGTTCCGTTCTCCACGTATTCATAGACCAAGATCATCTCGTTCTCTTCGTCACAGTACCCAACCAGCGAAACAAGATGGCGATGGCGGAATCGGGAAAGCATCACGAGCTCAGTTTGAAACTCTGCAAGTCCCTGTTGGGACTGGGGATTACTCCTCTTCACTGCCACTTTCGTACCATTTAGAACTCCCCTGTACACTTTTCCGAAACCACCAATCCCGATGACCCAACTTTCGTCGAAGTTGTTCGTAGATTCTTGAACTGCTGTGAAAGGAATACGATAGCGATAGATGAAGTCCAAGTATTTTCTTCCCGTGATTGGCGAGTTTCCTCTATTGATTGGTAATGGAATCCTCCTCTTTGAATGTCCTTGTAGGGGCAGTCTTCTTCTATTTATGCACCATAAACAGATAATTCCGGCCAACATCGCAGAAACAATGGCCCCGACGATTACACCCACGATCAAACCGACATTTTTCTTGGAACTCAAACCTTCGGAAATATTCACATTGCCAGAACTCAGGCTCCCCTCGGAATTGTTCATCTTCATGATCTCCAGCCCATTCAGGATGGCAGCGGGGTTAGCACCCTGAGTAACATACGGGCCAACGCTGACTCGAAGCTTATCGGTGACGGTCGACGCCCTAACAAAATCAATATAAAATGCAGCGCCCAAGGTATTTACTTGATCAGAACTGGGATCAACAGTCTTAACCAGCAAGGAATCGACGTAAGCATTGAAGAAGAGCTGGTTAAGACTTGAACTCACTATATCACAAATGTGAAACCGAATCAGGTACTGAAATCCTGGATCGACATCGAATTCCCAGGTCACATTGAAATCACTAATAGAATGACCTGTCGAATTCATTCCAGTGGCTGTTCCATAGACAGTCCTTGGAGCTGAATCTTCCGTTGCCCCGCCTTTAACATACTTCACAGCTGCAATATTTGTGAAGTTCGAGATCGAGTTATTCTGTTTTAGAAATCCTTGATCGGGAACCCAACGTCGCCCAAGCGTATCATTATCGGCCGTCATCAACGTCCCACCCATGTTCACCCTCCAAACCGTCTGAAGTGCCATCGGCAACAAGTCCAGGGGGTTCCCCACTTGATTAACGCTGGTGGCGTCGTCTGAAATGAGCCCATCAGGAACTGAAACCACTTCTAGAGCATTCAAGAAAGCAATTGAATTGCTGGAAGGGGTGAAGGTGATTACAAGGTTGTTTGAGGTCACATTTACGGAAAATTCTTTAACAACCGATGTGTTTTGCACACCGAAATTGCCCAGAAGGACATGGTCCGGAGTCGAAACAGCAAAGTTTGCCGAACTCATATCGTAATTATTATATGAAAATGGGTAGAAATAGAGGCGGATCCAGTGTCTCCCACTGTGTTTGATCGAAAAGTTGTATTTCGAGGATTCAGTAAAGACTCTGGCTGTCTGAAGCAGCACTGAATATTCTAAGGAAGGAACAGATTTCAGAGTGGTTTTGGCAAGAACATCTTGAGAGGTTGAAAGAAAATTCGAAGCCAAGTTATCGGCAACGAACACACGATTTCCGATAGAAGAATTGGCGGATGCTCCACAGTTTATAAGGTAATTATCCATAGGATCAAATCCAGCACAGAAGCTTGCCAAGAACAAAATCGAAAAAATCCAGACAATTAACTTCGGTTTTCTACTACCCATCATCATAAAGACTGAAGATTTATGGAAGAACAAGAACATGGATTTTTGTCACGAACCGTAGGAGAAAGAGAAGAATATCTAGATCGGTTGAGCAGAAAGTAAGAAACCAGAGTGAAAACAAGTTAAAATCATTCAACTCTCCTACATGCCAACGGAGTAAAGAGTACTGACATTGGTCATTGTTATTATTCATCAAAGATCAGTAGCTAAATAATTGCAAGGCTTGAGTTTGGGGCCACAGGGGCGACTCTCTCATTCGGAGTCTGCCCTTTTTGAGCTAGAAGGGTAGACCAATCTGAAGGGCCATCCGTAAGATTTTGGTTCTTTGATTAAACAAATGAAAAACTCATCAGATTTTCATATTGTAAGGACATAGCCTTTTTTTTTTTTTTTTTTTTGAAGTGAAAAAATAAATGTACCCTGATTATAACATATTCAATTTTAATACCAATTACAATATTTACAACATAAGGATAAAAGTTATATGTCGACATTTGAGTCTGGTAGTGCATAGGTTTCTGGCTTGTGTCTTATAGGACAAAGACTTCTTTTTACTTGGTAGACAGAAGTAATAAAGAGCCGCTGGGTTTGACTTTTAAAAGAATGAAAGAATGATTTATATAATTGTCCTTGTGAATCATAATGGATCGAATTAGTTGGGAAGAGTTACATCCAACAACTAACATGTACAAGCAGTGGATGTCTTTTGCCATTGTGGATTTCTTTACTCATTTTCGCAGCTTGTGGACGATTAGTAGAAGCCGATATCCCTCCCCTGTCTCTTGTTGGGAGATTAGTAGATTATATAGCAAATACAGATATATTAAAAGTTGTACGATTCATGATAGATCAATTTTTATTAAAAGTGGCTAAAAAGGATAATGAATGGACTTTGTATTTAGATTGATAATGCTTAGGTGTAAACTTAATTATTAAGAACAAATAGAGCCTCTAGTTCTTTGAATTGTGGTACTCTATTGATTCGGTTAAACCAACATTTTGTTATGGGCTATTAAATTGACTCTTAAAAGAAACAAACTTATAAATATATAAAGATGATATTAGATAAAAGTAATAAAAATATAAAATTATTATTATTATATGTAACATGTCTCCTCAGTTCAAACTTATGAAATCACAATAACCTAGTCCATAAGTCACAATTACTAGACAATAAGATAAAATTACAAGAGTTGAATCTATGACTTCCTTGGGCTGAAAAGTAGGAATATAAGTAAAACAAAAGTGGCAAAGCCTAATGAAGTTACAAAGACTTGCTTTTGTAGGTACATTTTGACCACTACTAGGTTGGATGGTGCAAAGATCATTGTGTGCCCCTTTCTGGCATAAGGTTTGTGTTTAGTGTTAGAAGATCCAAAGGTCTAACCAAAAAACCAGCTCAAATATTTAAAGGTCTTATTTTCATTTGAACTTTATCTCATGAATATTATCTTCCAATATTAGACTCTCATCTTACATAGACTTTCCTACACACCGAGTGTTGTTGGTCAAGATTATATGAAGTGAGCAAATTTAACCTAATTTCTAATACCATATTAAAAGAGTCAAAGACTAAATCCAAAAGGTAGATCCAAAATTAGACTCTTGTTTTTCAATATGAGACTCTTGTCCTATACTTATTCTACTAAGACATCAGCCAATCCTTGCAACCCATTGAACATTTGTTTGTCTTGCATTGCTCCTCATCTCACTCCATGCAACGAAGAAAAGGCTGCTACGAAGTGGCATGATATTTTGTTAAATTTACATGAACTTTTCTATATCTGGTTTAGTTCTTGTTCGAAGCTCCACTAAAAGGAACAGGAAAATTTACATTTGGTGATATTGTAAAGCACAAAATTGCCATACAACTCTATCATCCAAGACAGGATTACTTTTTGACATAGACAATATTTAAGTCCAGAAGGTTGAGAGATCAATGAGGCTGTCATATTGTTGTCGAAAGAATATATGAATTTAGTAAATACGTACACATTAAATACCAAAAACACCGAATTTTTTTAGTTGATTAAATTACGGCCTTGCCATTCTCCACAAGAAGCATTTGGAAGGCAAAAACAAAGAATAAGTCTGCAAGGATGGCGGTGGAAGGAAGATCTCACAGAAGGAAGAGATGGCGGAGAGAGAGGAGGAGCACTAGTTGAGGGATTTGGAGGTGAAGTAAAAGGTTTGGTCATAAAGGGAGTTGAAGTTTCTTATTAAGGATGGTGAAAGGATGGCGGTGGCGGTGTATGGTTGTGACCATGTTTTGGGATTGGTGGGATGGGACTCCTGGAGAGGAATTGGGTGCCAAAGGCCATATTGCCTTCGTGAAACAGAGCTTTGAGGTTTCTTTCCGGTACGTTTAGTGGCATTCTTCTTGATGTATAGAGAGTGATGTTAGATTGAAGAAGTCTTGTACTGATTAAGAATGGAGTGTTTTATATGCTTTGAACGTTTAGGTAAACTTTCACTTCTATGTCTATAATTATATGGGTGCCAAGAAAATATCAAGCTACATGCATATAACGTATCCCTATTAGTTTCATATAAAAAGATGATACTTTTTAAGGTTTTAGTTAAAAGATAATGCACACACTAATTTCCGCAATGCCAAGAAAATAAAACGGTAAGGGAGAGAGAGAAGAACAAGACGAGGACATAAGGCCTATCAGTGCTAAAGAAGTTGACATGTAATAGACTTAGAGAGATATTTGTTCACCACTCAGCTTTTAGATAGAAACTGAGTTAGCTTTCAGCTAGGATCACCTTGAGGATTAACTTTGAAGAAAAAATAGGCAAAGTTGAGGAACAATGGGAGTATAAGAGTAGAAAGAGTTCAAGTGAATTGAGTGAGAAAGGTAGCCATGAGTTCGTGTTTTTCTTCTCTAGAGAATTCAATATAGAATTAGTTACACATTTATGGCGGAATCATAAATGTGTGGACATTATTTAAAATTTGAATTAGGTTAAAATTTGATACTTATATTAATGTTACAATCATAAATATGAGATCATAACAACAATCTTATTCATTATCATAATCATTATAATCATAAGTAATCAAATAACGTTTCTCTCATTAAATATGTCAATTATGTTCTAAAACATTCAAATGCAAGAAACAAAAAAGGAAACTACAATGGGTGCCACCCAAATGGATGGCCAACAACAAGGGAAACTAAGTGGGTTGGACTCATACTTGTCAGTTCTATCCATTGACCAATACTATCAATCCAGCACATAGAAGTTTGACTCGTACTCGCTCAACTAGCCCATTGACTCGTATTGTTAGTCCAAAACAGACAACCCATTCCACACTCCACCAACTAGTGAAGTCTTGACCAAGTGACATGTTGCTTTTAACCTATTTCTTTACTAGTATGGTTATAAAGGGAGAGAGTAAAAATAAGTCAAAATCAGTCAACTAGTAATTTTCTCCACGTTCTCCATGATTCAAAGCATATGATAAAAGCAAGCCGTGTTGAAGATTCAAATGTGCTTTCCATTCAAAAGGGGAGAAAAAAGAAGGCAACCAACAAAGAAAAGATTGAACGTGCATTTGCCTTTACCTATACTTTAGCTACGTGATTGCTCAAAAAGAAGATGGATGAATATTTTATTTAGAATGAGGGTGACTTTGTTAGGCTAACATTTTGAAGAGCAAACTTTTTGACTAACTGTTAAAAATGAGTAGTTAAATAATTGCAAAGGCTCGAGTTGAAGGCCATCAAGGAAGACTCTCTCATTCGAAGTCTAGCTTGTGAACAATCAAGACAGTGCATCTAGTTTATATTCTAACTTTTGTGATTTATAAATACTTTACATTTAATTGAAAAAAAAAGGGAAGAAACAGGGTATCTGGAGATTAGTTATTGGTTTATAGCTCCATAGGTAAATCTATCTTAAACTTTAAACAAATCTACATCAGCCCTCAAGCGTCCAATGCTTCCATCTTCCTAGTGCTCTCTCATACAGTGGCAGCAGAAATAGTATTTCACACGTTCCAAATCGAGGACTTTGATGCTTCATGCGACTTTGCATCACCTAGCAAATATTGTCTTTGTGAAATAGAGCTTTGAGCTTTCTTTCTGGTACGTTTAGTGGCATTCTTCTTGATTTACAGGGAGTGATGTTAGACTGAAGAAGTCTTGTACCGATTAAGAATGGAGTGTGTTATGTGCTTTAAAAGTTTAGGTAAACTCTCACTTCTGTCTATAATTATATGGGTGCCAGGAAAATATAAAGCTACATATATATAATGTATCCCGATTGGTTTGATATAACAAGATGATAATTTTTAAGTTTTCAGTTAAAAGCTGAATGAAAAAGATAATGCAAATACTAATTTCCTCAATCCCAAGAAAATAAAACGGTGGGGGAGATAAAAAGAGAAGAACAACTACGAATTCTAACTTAAGGAACACGACCGACGTAGGGCCTACCAGCGCAAAAGAGGCCGACAACCCATTCCACACTCTACGGACTAGTGAAGCCTTGACTGAGTGGCATCTTGCTTTTAGCCAGTTTCTTTACCGGTATGGTCATAAAGGGAGAGTACAAATAAGTCACAATCAGTCAACTAGTAATTTTCTCCACGTTCTTCATGATTCAAAGCATATGATAAAAGCAAGCCGTATTGATGGTTCAAATGCTCTCCAAAGGAGGAGAAAAAAAGAAGGCAACCAACAAAGAAAAGAATGAATGTGATTTTGCCTTTACCTATACTTCACTTACATGATTGCTCAAAAAGAAGATAAATGAATATTTTATTTAGACTTAGGGTGACTTGGTTAGTTTAACATTTTGAAGAGGGAACCTTTTGACTAACCATTAAAGATGAGTTGTTAAGTAATTTCAAAGACTCGAGTTGAGAGCCACCAGGGACGACTTTCTCATTCAAAGTCTAGCTTGTGAACAATCAAGACAAAGCATCTATTTTGTATTCTAACTCTTGTGATATGTAAATACTTTGATATTTCATTAAAAGGAAAAAAAAAATCTAGAGATTTGCAGCTCCACAGGTAAATCTATATCAAACTTTAAACAATCCTACATCAGACCTTAGCGTCTAATGCTTCCATCTTCCCAGTGCTGTCTCTCATACAGTGGCAGCACAAAGAGTACTTTACCAAATCGAGGACTTTGATACTACATGCGACTTTGAAGCACCTAGCAACATGGTAGCACGACATTGAGAGCAACAAACAAGGGGAATACTGCCAGGAACCTACTATACCTAACTTAGTTGAAATTTAAGAAGTACTTGAAAGTTAAGAGAAGGTCGACATTAGCGGGCATTGTGGGATGGATCATGCTTGATAAAATCTAGTGCAACTTCTTTGGAGATAACATTGACACGGCTCAAACTATTTTTATGTGTCACCCCATATATCTTGTCAGCAACTTTCACAAGCTCTAGCCTAAACATTGTTGTTATGAATTGAGTATTTAGCATGTCTATCAGACAAAATATCATTATCTATCAAACAAGTGATTTAAGGATCTACAAGCATTATAGTTTACAACAATAGAGTTCGTTAGTGAAAACCAAGATGAAAATAGCAGGTCTAAGACATATGCAATAGTACATACTTTATCTAGTCTAAATGCAAGAGAATTTGTCAATTGCAGGAAAAAAATGGATCAACTGCAGAGATAAATGAAAACAAGAGCAACTAACCGCAATTAGAAAATGTGTGAGGTTTTAACAGCACGATCGAAACTCATATAGACATAATGCGTCAATTACCGTAAAAAATATTGCGGTCTCATCCTAACAATCTGAAGTCTATTTAGCCCCTTTTGAACACAAAGACCACTACAAGTAGAGACTTGGACCAGACCATCCGATAAACAAGTCATTTCTGACACCAATCATAACAAACCTACTAAATTTAAGTGGAAACCTAAACCAACTAAGCAATAATGTCCTAACTAAACAACCATTTACTTGGGAGTTAAGGCATATATTGCCGTAAGTAAGATATATTATTCATGTAATCCTAATTAAAACACAACAGTCATTTTTTGTTTCCAAATTTCGTCTTTACTCTTCTAAGACTTCCAACTGAAGTTGTAGATATCACTACTAGTTAATTTTTTGTTTAATTAATCCTGAAAAACTCCTTCTAAATGTTCTATAGAAAGTAATTTAAGAGATATTATATATCCAGTGTTCATGAATCTGCTGTATCCACACACGTCTATGCAGCTTTGCATCTCCAATACAAGATCGATTGGCTAACAGGAGGCACAAGGGTGGCACACAACTAGAATGAAAAGAGGATACTTCCAACGGCAGCTCCGTACTGAGGATCCAGAGCTGCATCCATCTCATCTAAAAGATAAAATGGAGCAGGATCACATCGCTTTATGGCAAATATAAGTGCCAGGGCAAACTACAATTTTCTGATCCCCCGACAATTGCTTCATGGATTGTGTCTCCCCTTGTCCAGTAAAAGGAACCTGCCACACCAAAAGGCACTATTAACAGTTGTGTTGTGATATGTCATAATTAGTGAGGACTTTTTTGTCCTGACAACCCCTAGGACCCACGTGTAGTGAGTGGGTATGTGCTAGACCGTTCTAGAATTATGTGGAATCATGCAAATGTAACGATGTAATGTGTAGAGAAAGAATAGGGGGTCTCAAAATAGAAAACCCTATAAAGAAGGGTCACATGGAATATGCTTCATGGCTTTGGTAGAGAGGCTTGGAGGCTAGAAGACTTGTGGCTCAAAGCCCTCTATGGCTTGGCATAGCTTGGCGGCTTAATGCGTGAAGGGATGGTACTAGAGATTTGCAGAGTCCCTGAATTGCAGAGAAAGGCAACATTGAAATTATACAAGCAATCAAGAGCCTGATAGAGAGCAACCATATCTAGAGAGTGAAAGATAATACTTGTACTCTCGATTGATGTTCTTATCAATTAAAGGAGAAGGGGCCGTAGATGTTGTGACAATGGACGTAGGCATCTTAGGCCAAACCACTCTAAGTCTTGTGTTTGATTGTGTGTCTTGATCTATATTTCACATTGTTGTGCGTTATTAGTGCGATGCGCAGCTCAAATGTTCCAAAAAGTTGTACATCTAAAAGCTCCCTTAAAGATGGAAACACAGATGAAATCGACTGTGGTTTGAAAGCCTAGCAGTTGAAGAGAGCAACGCCGGAATTGAAGTTGGCTGACCCAATAAGGAAACAAAGATCTCTTTTACAAGCTTTTACTCACTCCGTTTCCCCCCTCCTTTCCCCTTCCATAGCAGGGAAATGGAAAAGGAAGAGAACATAAATAAACAGTTTAATTCCATTACTTGTAATATTTCATCACAATACCTTTGCTACAAGAGCTTGCTTCTCATCCAAGTCTAGATAATTCACTCATGAAATTAAGTAATTTAGCCCATTCAAGCCTCCAACGGCTTTAATGCAATCAATAGCTACCATTCCTCCCATAATGATTTGCCAAACATCAACTTGTATGGAATATTATTATCTAAAGCAAAGATTCTTATGATATGTAGTAAATAGATATCAACAATCATGATTTCATTATCTTCAAATGCTTCTCCATCCTACTAATTATAAAAACAGAAGTTTCCATGCTTCTGTACATGGAATTAAAATTATAACCAACATACATGATACTGCACTTAAGTTAGAAACTATGTCCAAAATAATCTCAAAAGAGCCATTTGTCAATTGCTTATATGGTGCAGCTTGAAATCCTTTTTTTTTTTTTTCCCTTTCTATTTCTTCTTATTGAGAAGCTCTATTTCCATGTTGATACTCCTAATGAGGAAAAAGAACTCTTAGGGGATAATTGGCTAGCATTATACTAAGGACACATAAAGCACAACTTTTTACCAACTAAAATTCATCAAATCCCACAGAATAATCAATTTGATCATAGTTCTTTCCTTCAAAGTGATAGGACAAAGCTCCTTCAAAATTGCTATTCCTGTGGCAATTCTAGAAAGGATTCTTATGGAGGACAATGTAAGAAATAGATCCATTACAATGAAAAACTAGTGTTGCATGTAGAAGAAAGGTGAGAAAACTATAGATCAGTGCAGCTCCACAATGAAGTAACAAATAATTGAATTTCGAATCATGCCAAAAAAGTGATAGATCTACTAGGCTTTTGAAATGGTTACACAAAAAGGAAATTGCGATATAGAATCTAGTTATGTAATGTGACATATTTCCACAAAATGTGATCCTTAAAATTTGGAAGAACGTGAGAAATCAATGACAACTTTTAGATTTTTCATGGTAAAATCTCTTATGCTTTGGTGGTTGCACAAAGCTGTGCTCAAGCTCCCAACCTTTTAGAACTCATAGTGCTACATTTTACCTCTTTTCTCTTATTTGGTCTCTTTTGTATGGTCTAAGTGCATTTGGGTTTCACTTGTTTTTTTTTTCTCTATAATTGGAGCCCCGGGACTCTATCCATTTATTCACTTAACCCAATTTTAAATTTATTTTTTTTCCACGTCCAAAATTATCCATGTATTTTAATAAGTTTAGAGCACTTATCTAAGATAAAAGATTGATTTATCCTTCTCTTAGTTAATATGTCAATGAGAAAAGCCTGCATCTTTATGAAACCAATTCAAAGTTCACAATCAGAAATGAAAAGTAAAGTATAACTTGTTCTGAGGATGATTAAAACAGAAATGATGCATTGATGAAAGTTAACTAACTTCTGCTAGTTTCTGCCCAGAGTCATGAAGTTCCTTGTCATATATATTATATTCCAGAGATTTCCTCTATTGGTCAAGATGTTGGTATCTTTTCAATTCCTCTTTCTTTTCATCAAGTTCCTCCAATATCTTATCCTAGCACTAAAGAACCAGAATTATTTTCTTTTTTCAAATTTCCTAATTTAAATGAAAAATTAATGTTACATGCACATCTACATACATAAAAGAAAAGAAAGAGAAACTTAGTAACCTGTTTCTTGCATTAGTTTCATATATTCGCGTCATATCTCCTTATAAACTCGAGTGCCACCAATTTCCTTGAGTAAATCCAGCCACTCAAAGTCTTTCATCAATGTGAGTTATGCTATCTATGAAATAGTCAAGATACAATTGGGGACAAGAGATCCAAAAAATAAGATAGAAGAAAATAGGCACATGACACATGAATGATTAAGTAGAATGACATGACAAGAACGAAGTCAAATCAAGTAGAAACATCAAACAAGCATACCTTTCCTTGCTACACAACATAGTAAGGATTTGAGCGAGACAACCCAGAACTTTCCAACAAATCCATAACTTCTGTTTTCCTGCAAATAATTTTAACATGTTAAGCTGCATCTATTAATAGTAAGCACACAATGGAAACACGTTCTTTAGAGCAACATTACTCACGTGATGTGCATTGAATTCGTTAACGCTTTTACTCTCTATATCATATATATGAAACCGAAGAAGGTATTGAAATCCTGGATCGACATTGAATTCCCAGTTCACTAGTTCCATCACATTGTAATAATAAGATGGACCAAGACTCGGTTGCGGCCATTCCATAGACGATCTCTGGGCCTGAATCTTGCGTTGCCCCACCATGAACGTACTTCGCCGCTTTAATGTTTGAGTAGCTCGTCATCCTGGGAGGCTGCCTTAGAAAACCTGTATCGGGAATCCACGTTCGCCAAAGCGTATCGTTATCCGCTGTCACCATTGGCCCGCTTATGTTCACCCTCCAAACCGTCTCAGGCGCCATCGGTAACAAGTCCACTGCCTTCCCCGCTTGACTAACGCTGGTGCCGTCATTCGAAATGAGCCCATCGGGACTGAAACCACTTCTATAGCATTCACGAAAGCGATTGAATTTATTAGAAACTAAAGGGCCCAACTAAAACACAGAACTGTGCAATAGTGGGTTGCCAGCGGAAGCTTATAAGGCCAGGCTTTCCTATCGTCTTACCCAATGTAGAACTGGATATTTTAATACTCCAACACTCCCCCCCAGTCTCACGTTGGGTGCGGTGAGAGGTGAGACTAGTCTAGAGGGACCACACCAAGGTAGGCAGGACACAGGGCCGGCTCTGATACCATATTAGAAACTAAAGGGCCCAACTAAAACACAGAACTGTGCAATAGTGGGTTGCCAGCGGAAGCTTATAAGGCCAGGCTTTCCTGTCGCCTTACCCAATGTGGAACTGGATATTTTAACACTCCAACACTCCCCCGCAGTCTCACGTTGGGTGCAGTGAGAGGTGGGACCAGTCTAGATGGACCACACTAAGGTAGGTTGGACACAGGGCCGGCTCTTATACCATATTAGAAACTAAAGGGCCCAACTAAAACACAGAACTGTGCAATAGTGGGTTGCCAGCGGAAGCTTATAAGGCCAGGCTTTCCTGTCGCCTTACCCAATGTGGAACTGGATATTTTAACACTCCAACAGAATTGTTGGAAGGGGAGAATTCGAGTACAAGGTTGTTTGAGGACACATTTACAGAAATGTTTCTAACAACAGATGTGTTTTGCACCCTGATCGTATCCGTTGATCTTTTCTATATGCTGCTCAGTCTACATTATTTCCTTATATGTTGCTCAGTTTCGAAGTTTTTCAAGCTCACGAGGTCTCCATGGCCCTGCCTCTGGATGAATCATGCTTACTATACTGGTCTCTACTATTGTCCTGGCTTATTACTTGTAAGTTATTATCATTCCTTCTTGAGATTCATTTCTATTCAAGCTAATTCAAACGAACCATTTTTTGAATGAAGAAGCTAAATGCAGTGCACCGTTTTGAAAATAAAGGATTTAAAGAAGTGCGTCTTTTTTGAAATAAAAGATTTAAAGCAACACACCATATTGTAAATAAAGGATTTAAAACAGCGCACAGTTTCTGGAAATGAAGAAGTCAAAAGCGAAACACTGGAGAAGCTTTTCGTGTCACTTGCGCAAATATCATGATCATTTGGGGAAGAAAGCTCACCCAAGAGAAGTTCCAAACGGTAACATTTTAAATGCTCCAATCTTTATTTAAGTTGAAGAGAAGCCAAAGAAAATATAGTGATTTTTGAGAAAAGTTGTGATGTTGCATATTGAGTATTGTGGACACAGATTGACAAAAACAATAAGGAATGTAAGCCTAAAACGTTAACTTTCTTACCACGTAAAGAAAATGTTGATGTTTGTGTTAACAAAGCATGATTACGGATCCAATAAGAACCCTAAACATTCATGTAAACTAAGCCACAAAAAGACGTACCATTGATTAGACTTGATGGAAAAAAAAAGTTTATTTGGCTGCTAAACAAAAATGACAAGCAAATAAGTCAGAATAGGAGGTGTTTTATCATAAGTAAAATATGTTTTAACTATGAATGATCAGGATATTTGTATTAAATATCATGACTATTACAAGAGTTAAAATGGAGAGAAAAGAATAGAAGAAGATTCAACGATACAAGTCTAGATAACTCAACCATTATTGCTAAAATCAAAAAGGATGTGAGAGGGAAGATTTCATCTACCAGAGGAGTCAAGCTTACAAATTGTAATAAATTTTTACAAGAGTTTTGAAATTTATCAAGTGCAATATTTGAGCTTAAATGATGATATTTTGTAACCGAACAATTTTGTAAATTTTTTACGGTGATATATAATTTGACCTTTCACCAAAAAAAAAAAAAAGAGTTAAAATGCCTATAAGCTTTCCTCTAGTAATTGAGTCTTCCTTTGTCCTTAACTCTTATCCTTCCCCACTTTTGTTCGAGGCGACCTGGTGGATTTAGACGTGCTTGAATTCAGGGCCATCAGGGACAATTTTCTTATTCAGAGCTGGCCTGCACAATGCATGGACCAGAGCATCCAGAGATGATTTCTTGGGCCAGAAGGGTAGACCAGTCGCGTGGAAAGCTCACCTGTTGGATTTTCCTATTGTTAGAAGGATCAGTCTTTTTTTTTTTTTTTCAATACAGCAGTGAACACATAAGTATATAGAAAAATATCAAATAAAATTAACAAAAACATAGAATAATCATTCTTTTTAACATATCTATTCACCCGAACGTAAAGAAATTACAATACTTTACTATATTCAAAATAATTACCGACTAGGGAGATAAAATTGCAAGAATCTAGTCCATAAGGACTAGTTTTAGTCTTTCAATGATAGAAGTGGCACGTGAATGTGAACTTTAATATTGCGATGGTGGAAAAAAAGAAAAGAAAAAACTTTCATATTGAGTCAAAAAAAGAAAAAAAGAATTTCTTTCTTTTAAGTTGATTGTCAACAAATCTAATTATTCAAATCAAGGCATACACGTGTGGTGAACCTATTTTGTATGGTTATTCAAATCAATTATATATTGGAAATGGTAAATTTTTGTGATCATTGAAATTTTGATTTTCCTAACAAGGAAGGATGGATCAAGAACAGGGCGTAGACATCGAAAGGGGGAGGTGGGATTTTGTTAAGTAATCTAGATGATTTTGTATTCTTTGGATGAAGACATCCATGGCCCACGATGGAGAAACTCTACTGATGAAGGGAATTCTATGCTCTAATGGTCAAGAAGTGTGGGAGTAGGTTCGTTTCTTCAGCAAATTACAAAATGATTTGACGTCAAAGGGAGTAATTTCCTTATCATAATTATAGAACCTTAACTTTCTGCAATTTGGGCCCATCACAGAGTTTGAACTTCAAATCCGCTATTCCTTACTGACAATCATCCAGGAGGTGATTACTTTTTTACAGCAGAAGGGTTTGGTTTACAGGAGGAGGTGGCGGGAGGGAGGAGGAGAACTGGCTGAGAGAGAGAGAGGTCCGCCTCCTCCGACCGTGGAAGCCTTGACTGAGTGACAGACATTCATTCAGTGGTCAACTTTCAAACAATGCAATGTTGAAAAGGAATAGCCATGCAAATTAAACAGTCTTTGTTGGACAGGTCTATAACCATGTTATTTGATTTCTGTTTACCTGATTTGAGATAAACTATATTTTCGCATAATAATAATTTTTTTATTTTAAGATTTTTATATACCAAGGAAATGTCATAGAATTTTTTCCCTAATGTTTCACTTTCCTTGACTACTATGACAGTTTATGCAATGATAGTGCACATAAAGTTTCTTAAAACCTTGTATTTATAAGTAATTTTGAATAAACTTTGATTGAAGAAAATTGCTATTTATCCTTATCCTTCATTTTAACTCCATAATTAACATAAAAGTATGAAAGTAAAATGACCATACACGAGAAAGAGTAAGATCACAATAGAAATCACCTTAACGTAGCAGCAAAAGGAACACAACAGAAATCACCTAAGGAAAGAGTCATTACAAAACCAATACCAGACATGGTTATTACCATGTTTGTTTATATTGTACAACTAAGGTGAAACCCGCCTTTCTTAACAAATGCTTCACTCATTGATTGCTTCACTCCAATCCAGCAAACATCCTTGAATTTTCCAACAACCAATCCCACAAGACATAAATTGTACAAGGAAATGCTCATCGTTTCACCAAGATAAGGCTTATGATACAATTGGTGAACGGTGGTTAGCTTGGAAGACAAAAGCATTGAAGTTTCTCAAAAAGTTGCTGAAACTGTAGTGTGTGTGAGTAGCACCCTACTAATGGAATCACCTAAAAGATCATTCATGCTTGACGCTTTTAATTGCATAGCAGAATTACTTCCATTACTATGACCCAAATTGTTCACAGGGGGAAGAAGTTCACCAATCGTAATTGTACCATTTTCTTCAAAATTACCATCAACGACTACCTCTTGAAGTTGAAGAGCATATTCAAGATTCCAGAGGACATCTCCCATTGAGGGCCTATCAGCACCAAAGTTAGCCAAGCATTTCTCAGCAGTCTCTGTATACTTCCTCAAGGAATCCGGTTTGATTTGTCCCACTAGAGTGGGGTCTATTATTTGCTCCAACTGCCCCTCTCCTTTGCCTTTTCATTGCCCATTCAGCTAAGCCCACTAAATCAGTTTGAGATGGGTCGGTAACAGACCTAGCAGAAAGAACTTCAAACAAAACCATCCCAAATGAATATATTTCTGACTTCTCTGTTAATTGTTACCTTCTGAAATATTCAGGATCAAGATATCCAAAAGTTCCCTTTACTTGAGTACTCACATGGGTTTGATCAATTTCAGGCCCTGGTCTTGAGAGCCCGAAATCAGCAACTTTGGCCATGAAATTCTCATCAAAGCAAGATGTTAGCAGACTTCACATCACGATGGATGATTGCTTTCTGCTGTCCTGTGTGAAGATATCGAAGGATGGATCAAGAACAGGTTGTAGACATCGAAAAGCGGAGTTGGATTTTGTTAAGTAATTTAGATGACTTTGTATTCTTTGAAGGAAGACATCCATGGCCCACGATGGAGAAAACTCTCCACTGATGAAAGGAATTCCACGCTCTAATGGTCAAGAAGTGTGGGAGTAGGTTCGTTTCTTCAGCAAATTACAAAATGATTTGACATAAATGGGAGTAGTTTCCTTATCGTAATTACAGAACCTTAACTTTCGGCAACTTGGACCCATCACAGAGTTTGAACTTCAAAAGTTCTATTCCCTACTGAAAATCATCCAAGACGTGATTACTTTTCTACGTATCTAACATATAAGTCCAAAAGGTTGGGAGACTAATGAGGCTCTGTCCAAGTTTTTGAAAGAATCTATGGATCTAGTAAACACGTAACACGTATTACTTTTCTACATATCTAACATATAAGTCCAAAAGGTTGGGAGACTAATGAGGCCCTGTCCTAGTTTTTGTTAGAATCTATGGATCTAGTAAACATGTACACATCAAACACCGGGAATATTAAAAAAAATTAATTGATTAAAAATAAGACTTTGCCATTCTCCACAAAGTGCTGGGAGGTAAAAGTGGAGGCAGTCTGTAGGGATGGTGGCGGCGGAAGGGTTTGATTTACAGGAGGAGGAGGAGGTGGTGGAGAGGAAGGACCACTGGCTGAGAGATTTGGAATCGGGTGACAAAGGGCACTGATCTTTGTGAAACAAAAGCTGAGGTTTCTTTATAGTGTGTTTATCTTCGTTCTGCTTGATGAGAGAGAGAGAGAGAGGAGGTCGGCCTCCTGCATGTTTACTTTCGTGAGAAATGCCATGGGCTTCGATTCCCGATCAGGGAAGGTTGACTGAGTGGCAGCTTTAGACATTGATTCAACGGTCAATGGTCAACCAATTCAATGTTTCCAGCAATTTCTTACCCGTTAGCTTTCACCCATCAATCAAGAGGAATAGCCATGCAAGACAAACGGTCTTTGTTAGGTATCTATATACCATGTCATTTAATTTCTGTTTATGTGATTTGGGATAAATTATAATTTCACATAGCAATAATTTATTTTTTATATACCAAAGAAAATGTTATAAAAATTTTTGCTTAACATTTCAAATTTATGTATTTATTAACCCCACATACTCAATATTAAATTTGGGATTAAGAGGTTTCAAATATTATTTGTTCTTAATGTTTCACTTTTATTGACTATTATGATAATTCATTCAATGTTGATGTGTATAAAGCTTTTTAAAACCTTCAAGTAATTTTGAAGAAAATTTAAATGAAGAAAACTACTATTTATCCTTATCTTTCATTTTAAATCCATAGTTAACATAAAAGTACAATGACCATACACAATAAATGAGTAACAAACACTAAAACTTACCTCAAGATAAAAACCATTATGATAGTTTATCTAATAACTCAATACACCGAGTTTCTTAAAATCTAATAAATAGCCAACAACTTAATAAAAACTCTATTTGAAATAGTTACTACTTTGTTCTTGTCTCTTCTTTTGACTACGTAGCTAACATAATAGTTTAAGAGTGAGATTGAACATACAAACATAGCAGTAAGGATTATAGTCAAAATCACCTAAAAAAAAAAAATTGCAGAACTAATAATAAACAGTCGTTATCATGTTTATTTATATTGTACATGCAACTAAGGTGAAACCAACCTTTCTAAAATCCAATTAAGCAGACTTCTTTGGATTTTCCAAGAACTAATCAAACTAGACATATGTTGTACACGGAGATGCTTATTGTTTCACCAAGGTAAGACTTTTGCTACAATAAGAAAACGGTGGTTACCTTAGAGGATAAAAACACAGAAGATTTTTCAGAAAGCAGCTGAGACCGTAGAGCATGTGGGAATCACCCTATTCATGGAATCACTTGAAAGATCATTCATGCTTGATGCTTTTAATTGCGCAGTAGAAACACTAGCATTGCAGTCGCCCAAATTGTTTAGATGGGGAGGAAGTTCACTAATCATAATTATACTATTTTCTTCAAAATTACCATCAAAGCTTGCCTCTTGAAGTTGAAGAGCATGTTCAAGATTCTTAAGGACATCTCCCATTGAGGGCCTATTAGCACCAAAGTGAGCCAAGCATTTCTCAGCAGTCTCTACATACTTCCTCAAGGAGTTTGATTTGATTTTTCCCACCAAAGGAGGGTCTAAGACTTGCTCCAACTGCCCTCTCCTTTGCCATTTCATTGCCCATTCAGCTAAGCCCACTAAATCACTTGGAGATGGATCTGTAACTGACCGGGCACAAAGAACTTCAAACAATACCACTCCGAATGAGTATATATCTGACTTCTCTGTTAATCGTTGACTTCTAAAATATTCAGGATCAAGATACCCAAAAGTTCCTTTTACCTTAGTACTCACGTGAGTCTGATCAATTTCAGGCCCTGGTCTTGATAGGCCGAAAACAGCAACTTTGGCCATGAAATTCTCGTCAAGCAAGATGTTAGCAGACTTCACATCACGATGGATAATTGCTTTCTTATGTCCTGTGTGAAGATTCCAATGCATATTTCAAGCCTCTGTTTCCAACTCAAGCTGGGAAGATCAGAGCCGTAGAGATGACTCTTGAGTGTTCCATTCTCCACGTATTCATAAATCAACATCATTTGGTTATCTTCGTCACAGTACCCAATTAACGAAACAAGATGGCGATGGCGGAATTGGGAAAGCATCACGAGCTCAGTTTGAAACTCTGTAAGTCCTTGTTGGGACCGCGGATTACTCCTCTTCACTGCCACTTTTTGCCCATTTAGAACTCCTCTGTACACTTTTCCGAAACCCCCAACCTCGATTACCCAACTCTCATCGAAATTGTTTGTAGATTCTTGAACTTCAACAAAAGGAATGCGATAGCGATAGATGGAGTTCACGTATTTTCTTCCCATGAACGGCGAGTTTCCTCCATCGGTCGATGGTGGAATCAGCGTCTTCGAATGTCCTTGGAGGGGCAGTCTTCTTCTATTTCTACACCATAGACAAAGAATTACCAACATCGCTGCAACCATGGTCCCGATGGTAACACCTCCGATCAAGATTTTGCGTTTTCTAACTAAACTTAGATTTCTCTTCGAGCTCAAACCTGGGGAAATATTCATAGCGGCTGAACTCAGGCTGCCCCGGAAATTGCTCATCTTCATGATCTCCAGCCCATTCAGGATGCCGTCCGGACCAATGCTGATACGAAGCTTATCAGTGACGATCAACTCCGAAACAAAATCACTATAAAATGCAGCGCACAAGATGTGTAAACTAGAAAAACTCAGATCAACAGAGTCCACCTGCAAGGACTCGACGTAAACATTGAAATGAAGCTGGTTAAGGCTTTTACTTACTATATCACAAATGTAAAACCTAAGAAGGTACTGAAATCCGGGATCGACATCAAATTCCCAGGTCATATTGAAATAATGGGTTGCGTTCAACCTTCTGGCTGTTCCATAGACAATATTTGGAGCTGAATCTTCCATTGCCTTGCCTCCAACATGCTTCACCGCTGTAATATTTGAGTAGCTCACGGTCGAGTTAGCTAGTATTAGAAACCTTTGATCGGGGATCCAAGTTCGCCAAAGCGTATCATTAACCGCTGTCACCAAGGGCCCACCCATATTCATCCTCCAAACCGTCTCAAGTGCCCCCGGCGACGAGTCCACGGAGTTCACCCCTTGATTAACGCCGGTGGCTTCGTACGAAATGAGATCAATGGGGACTGAAACTACTTCTATCGCATTCAAGAAAGCAAATGAGTTGCTGGAAGGGGTGAAGGTGATTACAAGGTCATTTGAGGTCAAAGTTACACAAAATTCCTTAACAGCAGATGTGTTTTTCACACTGAAATCGCTCAAAAGGACATGAACTGGAGTCGAAACAGAAAACTTTGCGGAACTCATATCGTAACCATTATATGAAAATGGGTAGAAATAGAGACGGATCCAGTGTCTCCCCCTTTTTTTGATTAAAAAGGTGTATCTCGAAGATGCAGTAAATACTCTTGCTGTCTGAAGCAGAACCGAATGCTCGGAGGAGGGGATAGATTTCAAAGTGGTTTTGGCAAGAACATCTTGAGAGGTTGAAAGAAAATTCGAAGCCAAGCTATCGGCAACGAATATACGATTTCCAACAGAAGAACTATTGGATGCTCCACAGTCAATAAGGTAATTGTTCACAGGATTAAATCCGGCAGAGAAGCTTGCCACAAACAAAATCGAAAAAATCCAGACAATTAACTTAGCTTTTCTACTACCCATCATCATAAAGACTGGAGATAAATGGAAGAACAAGAAGATGAATGTTAGCCAGGAACCGTGGGAGATTGGTTGAGCAAAAAGTAAGAGAGACCAGAGCCAAAGCAAGTGAAAATCATTCAACTCTCGAACATGCCAAGACAGTAGAGTATTGGTTTTGGTCGTTGTTGGTGACTCTGTTGTTTGGACTCTGGCTTGTGAACAATCAAGACAGTGCATCTAGAGATGATTTCTCTGGCCTGGTGGGCGGATCAGTCAGTGAGGGACGTTCTTAAGATTGCGTTCTTTGACTAGTCAAATGGAAAACGAATAATAATTTGTTGAATTTTCATATTGTGAGAAGGATATATATATATATTTAAAATTGATTGTTAAAAAAAATTTATTTTTAACATACCTCCTTGCTAAAAACTTGAAAAAAAGCACAATAATTCAGTCCACAAATAATAATTACTGAACAATAAAAATAAGTTTCTCCCCTTAATTCACTGGAAACCAAAGTGAGGCCCCTGACCTGCACTTCCAAAGCCCCACCTCGTCCCTCTTTTCTTTTCTGATAAATCAAAAAATAAAAAACAAAAAATTGCAAGAATTAAATTCTGGAGTAAAGTTCCATCTTTCACAAGGCTCAAAAGTAGAAATGAAAATAAAACGATGTGTGAAAGCCTAATGGACCTACAAACACTTGCCTTTGTAGGTACAATTTGACCAGCGATAGGCTGGTTGATGCAAAGATCACCATGTGCCCAATTCTGTCAAAGGGATTGTGTTCTCTACCCATTATTAAACTTCCATTTTCTACGTTCTCCATCCTTTATCTGCCATGACACCACCGAAATCCTGCATAGCTTTGAACATAGATAATGGCAACATTACGCTTGTCTCGTTTGCATTGCTTCGATATCTCACCATAGGCAACAAAGAAGATGATTTACTTGGAAGATATGTTCACTTAGAGATAGAAAATTAGTTAGTTTATGAAGGAAAGAGTCAAATAAATACGTATGCAAGCATTTGGTTCAATGGTGGTAAATACTACTTGAAATCTCTTAATTCTATGTTTATTACCTCAAGCATACATTAATATGTAAGAGAGTATTAAAAAAAAAAAGAGTCAAATAAGTATAGAAAAAAACCAGATTTAAATAGTTTATCATATGGTTTGCTTACATCTATGGACAAAATAGAGGAGGGAGCTATTCTTTTTGTATTTTGATTTACATTGTTAGAATTGTGACTTGATTCCTCCAAACAAAGTCTTTCTCTGTCTTAACTACTAGTTTTAAAAGAGAATATGAGATTTTCCAATAAAATTTTTGTTCTATACCACCTTTTATAGGAATTTTATCTACCAACTTGAAATATTTCATAATTTGTTTGGGTATATAAATGCAATCTAAGAATTTGAGATTCTATGAGTTGAAAGTGATTATACTCTACATCATTTTTATCAAAGAGAATCTAAATTTATAAGTATATTTGAACTGTTTTTGTCTCTTACAATCAATTTTAAAAGATAATTTGAGACTTTTTAATAAAAAGATTTTTTTATACCACCTTTTATATAGATTTCATCTACCAACTTGAAATATGTCATAATTTTTTTTAGGTTGTACAAATACAGTCTAAATGTATGAAATTTTGTGTTAAAAGTAATTATACTCTACATTATTCTTGCCAAAGAGAATCAAAATTTATAATTATGTAGCACATGTTTTTATCTCCTAACAATGAGTTTTAAAAGAATATGAGGTATTTTAATAAAAATATATTTCATGCCACCTTTGATATGAATTTTATACCAACTCGAAATATTCCATATCCTATTGATCTAGTAGGGCGGGAGTAGGTAGGTTAGTTTCTTTCAGCCAATTGCATAATGATTTGACGCCACAAACGGAGAGGTTTCCTCCATAATTACGGAAACTTACCTTCCGTGCAATCTGGACCTATTAGAAGCTTTCAAGCTTCAAAAGTGTAGAAAAGAATGACCAACCTTATGTCCAAAATTTGAGGAGAATAACAAGGTTCTCATTCTAGTTATTGAAAGAATGTGTAGATAGTTTAGTAAACACATTCCCTACTAATCTAGAAAATACTAAAAATTTCACATAATCTAAGATAAACTTTTTACATACCAAGGAGGCTGTTAGAGAATTTGTGTTGTAATAGTTTTTTCCTTGTTCACTACAACTATTTCTTAAAGAAGTGCAAACTTGGCATAATGCAAACTCGGCCTTATTATGCCAAGTTTGGGGGGAGATTCTTAAAGTCATTGGTCTAAACATTATTTTTTTACAGATCCTCTCTCTTAATCATCTTCTAGTGTCTTCCATGGTTTTCCACACATTAGTGTCTCCAAGATAAGCCTTGATAGAGTCTCCTCATCTAACCGTCCTTGATGGAGTCTCTAATGTCTTCCATGGTGAACCATAAATTAGTGACTCCAAGATAAGCCTTGATGGAGTCTCCTTATCTAACTGTCCTTGTGTCCAACTGCGTTTATTGTCAGATTTTAAGCGCCTCATGCAAGTGGCTGCCTATGCTTTGTGTTTGAATGGCACCCGACTTTTTGGTTAGAATCGTTTAAAAATACTTAAATAATGTAACAATAGGCTTGTTTTGTTTGTGTAAAGAAAGTAGCTTGTATAATGTTTATGTGAATTTTAGCTAGGCGTTTGGCCCTATATTTATAGAAGTTCTTTTTATTCCTCTTTTTCCTTTATCCCTATTTTTCTTCTGAATTTACTTTTTTATTAATGCTATTCTTTTAATGGAAGCTATTTTAGTGATGGAGTCACACTCGTTTGAGCCGAAATTTTGTATGGCTACTTTTCCAAATGACATAGAACACATTCCAAAGCCTCATACCTATAAGCAATTTCGGAGAGACTAAACAAAATTTGTTATTTCAATCTCACCCCTAACTTTAAGCCCACAACACACAAAAATATGAAAGTAACATTGAACATAAATAACAAATTAGTAAGGACCTAGAAATCACCTCACAACAAAAACCATTGCAAAAGTAATAGTAAACATAATTATTGCCATACTTCTTCACATAATATATTCAAGAGAGAGAGAAAGACATACATTATATGTAACTCTAAGATGAAACATTCTTTGTAAATTGCTAAACTTCTCTTGAACAACTGGAGTTTGTATATAAAATAGAGTGCAAAATTAGTGAATAGTGGTCCCCTCAAGGATAGAAACACAAAAGTTTTGTCACAAAATAGGTAATATTGTAAAGGGTGCGTGTATCGCCCAACTTATGGAATTACTTGAAAGATCATTCATGCATGATGTTTTAACTATATTACAGAAACATTGGCATTTTTGACACCCAAATTTTTCACATAGGGAGAAAGTTCACCAATCTTAACTGTACCATTTCCTTTAGAATTACCATCAAAGACTGCCTCCTGAAGTTGAAGAGCACATTCAAGATTTTGTAGGACTTCTCCCGTTGAGGGCCTATTAGCACCGAAGTAAACCAAGCATTTCTCAGCAGTCTCTCCATACTTCCTTAGGGAATCTAATCTGATTTGTCCCACCAAAGTTGAGTCTATGATTTGATGGATCGGTAACAGGCCTGGCACAAAGAACTTCAAATAGAACTACTCCAAATGAATATACATCTGACTTCTCTGTCAATTGCTGTGTTCTGAAATATTCAGGATCTAAGTATCCAAAACTTCCTTTGACAGTGGTACTTACATGGGTTTGATCAATTTCAGGCCCTGCTCTCGAGACCCCGAAATCAGCAACTTTGGCCATGAGATTCTCATCAAGCAAGATATTGGTAGACTTCAGGTTGCGATGGATGATTGCTTTTTGATGTCCTGTGTGAAGATAATGGAGTCCTCTTGCGGCTCCAATGCATATTTCAAGCCTCTGTTTCCAACTCAAGCTGGGAAGATCAGAGCCGTAGAGATGACTCTTGAGGGTTCCATTCTCCATGTATTCGTAAATCAAGATCATCTCGTTCTCTTCATCACAGTACCCAACCAATGAAACAAGATGACGATGGCGGAATTGGGAAAGCATCACGATTTCAGTTTGAAGCTCCATAATTGCCTGTTGGGACCGAGGATTACTCCTCTTAACTGCCACTTTCGTGCCATTTAGAACTCCCTTGTACACTTTCCCGAAACTGCCAATCTCAATGATCCAACTATCGTCGAAGTTGTTCGTAGATTCTTGAACTGCTGCAAAAGGAATGCGATAGTTATAGATGTTGTTCCAGTTTTTACTTCCCATGAACGGCGAGTTTCCACCATTGATCGATAACGGTGTCCATGTCGAATCTCCTTGGAGGAGAAGTCTTTTTCTATTCCTGCACCACAAACACAGAATTCCGGCCAACATCGCAGCAGCCACGGACCCGACAATTACACCCACTATCAAACCGACGTTTTTCTTGGAGCTCAAACCTGGGGAATCAGTCACAGTTGCAGAACTCAAGCTGCCCATGGAATTGTTCATCTTCATGATCTCCAGCCCATTCAGGATTGCTTCCTTTAAAGTACCCTCAACCACATATGGGCCAAAATACGGGCCAACGTCGATTCGAAGCTTATTGGCAACGGTCGCCGCGGTAACAAAATCAACATAATATGCAGCGGCCAAGGAGTTGTAAGTATCAGCACTTGGATCAGCAGTCATCACCAGCAACGAATCGACAAAAACATTGAAGTAAAGCTGGTTAAGACATGTACTCACTATATCACAAATGAAAAACCGGATAAGGTACTGAAATCCTGGATCAACATCGAATTCCCAGGTCACGTTGAAATTACTAGAACGATCACCCGTCGTATTCATCCCAGTGGCTGTTCCGTAGACAGTATTTGGAGCTGAATCTTCTGTTGCCCCGTCTTTAAGATACTTCACCGCTGCAATATTTGAGTAGTTAGCGATCGAGTTAGCCACTTTTAGAAATCTTTGATCGGGAATCCAAGTTCGCCAAAGCGTATCATTATCCGCCGTCACCAATGGCCCGCCCATGTTCACCCTCCAAACCGTCTCAAGTGCCGTCGGCAACAAGTCCAGGGAGGTCACCGCTTGATCAACGCCTGTGGCGTCGTCCGAAATGAGCCCATCGGGCATTGAAACCACTTCCATAGCATTCTAGAAAGCAAATGAATTGCTGGAAGGGGTGAAGGTGATTATAAGGTTGTTTGAGGTCTCATTTACAGAAAATTCTTTAACAATAGATGAGTTTTGCACACTGAAATTGCTCAGAAGGACATGGTCCGGAGTCGAAACAGCAAATTTTGCAGAACTCATATCGTAACTATTATATGAAAATGGGTAGAAATAGAGGCGGATCCAGTGTCTCCCACTCCGTTTGATAGGAAAGGTGTATTTCGAGGATTCTATAAAGACTCTGGCTGTCTGGAGTAGCACCGAATGTCCAGAAGAAGGGAAAGATTTCAAAGTGGTTTTGGCAAGAACATCTTGAGAGGTTGAAAGAAAATTCGAGGCCAAGTTATCGGCAACGAATACACGATTTCCAACAGAAGAACTAGTGGATGCTCCACAGTCAATAAGGTAATTGTCCACAGGATTAAATCCAGCAGAGAAGCTTGCCACAAACAAAATCGAAAAAATCCAGACAATTAACTTAGCTTTTCTACTACCCATCATCATAAAGATTGGAGATAAATGGAAGAACAAGAAGGTGGATTTTTGTCACGAACCGTAGGAGAAAGAGAAGAATATCTAGAATGGTTGAGCAGAAAGTAAGAAACCGGAGTGAAAGCAAGTTAAAAACATTCGACTCTCCAACATGCCATCAGAGGAAAGAGTACATACTTTGGTCATTGTTATTAGTCATCAAAGATGAGTCAAAGACGAGTAGCTAAATAATTGCGGAGGCTTGAGTCTGGGGCCACTAGAGGCGACTCTCTCATTCGGAGTTTGCCCTGTAAACAATCCAAACAGTGCATCTAGAGATGATTTCTCAGGCTAGAAGGGTAGGCCAATCTGAAAGGGCCATCCTTAAGATTTTGGTTCTTTGATTAAACAAATGAAAAACTCGTCAGAATTCCATATTGAAAGGATTTAGCCTTTTTTTTTTAAGAGAAAAATAAATGTACCCTGATTATAGCATATTCAATTTTAATACCAATTACAATATTTATAATATAAGGACAAAAGTCATATGTAGACATTTGAGTCTGGTAGTGCATAGGTTTCTGACTTGTCTCTTGTAGGACAAAGACTTCTTTGGTGGACAGAAGTAACAAAGAGCCGCTGTGTTGGACTTTTAAAGAATGAAAGAATGATTTATTTAACTGTCGTTGTGAATCGTAATGGATCGAATTAATTGGGAAGAGTTACGTCCAAGTAACAAGTACAAGCAGTGGATGTCTTTGGCCATTGTGGACAATAAGTAGATGCCAATATCCCTCCCCTTGCCTCTTGTTGGGGGGATTAGTAGATTATATAGCAAATACTAATATATTAAAAGTTGCATCATTCATGATAGATCAATTTTTATTAAAAGTTGCTAAAAAGGACAATGAATGGACTTTTTATTTAGATTGATAGTGATTAGGTGTAAAATTAATTATTAAGAATAATTAGAGTCTCCAATTCTTTAAATTGTGGTATTTTATTGATTTGGTTAAACCAATATTTTGTTCTAAACAACTTAGTGATTTTAGGACAAGCTTGAGTTCGGGGCCACCAAGGGCGACTCTCTCAGTCAAGATAATGCATCTAGAGATGATTTCTCAAGGAAGGGTAAACCAACTTGTGAGGAGCATCCTTAAGATTGTGGTTTTTTGATTGGTCAATTGAAAAAACTCACTTGTTGGATTTTCATATTGTTAGAAGGATTCAGTTATTATTATTATTATTATTATTAAATTAGTTGTTAAAAAAATTAAACTTATAAATATATAAAGTTGATATTAGATAAGAGTAATAAAAAATAATTATTATATTTAACTTATCTCCTCATTTCAAACTCAAAAAATTACAATGATGTATTCAATAAGTAACAATTACTAGACAATAAGATAAAATTACAAGATTTTAATCAATGAGCAAGAGTTCCAGTCTTCCACAGGCCAAAAAGTAGGAATTGAAAAGAAAAAAAAAAGTGCCAAAGCCCAAGGAAGCTACAAGGACTTGTTTTTATGGGTACATTTTGATCATTACTAGGCTAGTTGATGCAAAGATTATTGTGTACTCCCTTCTCGTATAAAGTCTATGTTCACTATTAAAAGATTTAAGGTTTAATTCAAAAGTTAGTTCAAAGATTAGAGGATCTTATTTACATTTAAAATTTACCTCACAAATACTATCTTTTAATGTGGAACTGTTGTCGTAAGCATCCTTTCCTTTACTCGGAGCATCATTGTTAAAGTTGCATAAAGTAAAATAAATTTAACCTAAATTCTGATACCATGTTAAAAGGCTTAAAGACCAAATCTAAAAAATAATTTAAAAATTAAAGGATCTTATTTTTATTTAAACTTTACTTTATAAATTTTGTTTTCAAAGTAAAATTATCATCCTATACTCATTCTCTACTCATTATTAAACTTCTCATTCTCTATGTTCCCCCATCATTTCTCTACCAAGACATTAACAATCTTTTTACCACGTTGAACATTTGTTTCCCTTGCATTGCACCACATCTCACTGCAGGCAACGAAGAGAAGGCTGCCATGAAGTGGCACGATATTTTCGTGGAACAATATTTTTTAATCATCAAAAACATAATTTTTTTTTTTTACAAATATAAGATTTAATTCTAGAAATCCCCTTAACTATATTTTTAATAAAACTTAAACATGTTTTAGGACGGGCACTACTTCTTAGTTTAAACTATTAAATAAAATTTGGTGGGGTCTTTGGGTCATCCAAAAAAAAAAAAAAAAATTAAGTCAAGGAGGTTGGGAGATTAATGAGGCTTTCATATTGGTGTTGAAAGAATACATGAACACAGTAAGTGCGTACACATGAATTCCAAATACACTATTTTTAGTTGATTAAATATGTGGCTTTTCCATTCTCCACAAGAAGCACCGGAAGCAAAAACGAAGCCGAAGTATGCAGGCTGGCGGTGGTAGCAAGGTCTCTCAAGGAAGAGGTGGTGGAGGAGGAGGAGTGAAAGGCACGGTCATAAAAGGGATTTGAAGTTTCTTACTAGGGATGGTGAACTGTGGTGGTGGGTGTTGTATGGCCGGGACCATGGTCTGGGGTTAGTAGGATGGGACTCTTGGAATGGGAATCGGGTGCCGAAGGCCGTATCATCCTTCCGAAATCTAGGTTCGAGGTTTGTTCCCAGTATGTTTTTAGGCAATCCCAATTTTCAAGGAAGAGGACGGACGTACGTCCAGTTGTATTAAAGAGGGCGGCGACCCATTCAACACTCCACCGATTGGGGAAGCTTGTCTGAATGAGGGCTTGGACATTCAATCAACGGTCTACGTTGAAACATCCCATCGTGCTTTTAACTAATTTCTTTACCTGCTAGTTTTGACCCATCATTGAAAAGTAATAGCCATGCAAAACAAACGTCTTTGTTGGATAGCTCCATGCCGTGTTATTTGATTTCTGGTTATATGATTTGACATGAATTATTTTTTCACGTAACAATAATTTATTTTTATTTCAATATTTTGATATACCAAAGAAATTGTCCGAATTTTTCCCTTAAGTTTTTCACTACTATGAACTACTATGATAGTTCATTTTGCAATAGCACACAAAAGTTCCTTAAAACCTTATATTTTGCAGAAACTGTAATTGAAAATTTTACTATTTATCCTTATCCCTCAAATCATAAGAATATGAAAGTAAAATTACCATACACAACAAAGTAGTAAAAATTGCAATAGAAATTGCCTTAGAACAAAAACTATTATGACAATTTATCTAATAATGTAATAAATAGAATTTCTTAAGATCTATTAAACAACTAGCAACTTTGGAGAAACTTTAACTCAAATAATAATTATTTTACTCTTATTCCTCATTTTAACTCCTTTAACTAACATTAAAGCATGAAAGTGAAATTAAACATTCACAATATAGCATTAAGGATTGCAGTAAAATCACCTTAGAACAAATACTAAACATAGTGATTACCATGTTTATTTATATTGCACATGCAACCAAGGTAAAACCAGCCTTCCTAAAAAAATGCTTCACTCATTGACAGTTGAACCGTGATTAAGCAGACTCCTTCGAATTTTCCAGCAACTAATCCAACAAGACATATATTGTATAGAGAGACGCTCATTGCTTCTCTAGGACAAGACTTGTGCTGTAATTAGTTAATGGTGGTTATCCAGAGGATGAAAGCACCAAAGTTTTGTCAAAAAGTAGTTGAGGATATAGAACGTGTGAGTAATGCCCTACTCATGGAATCAACTGAAAGATTATTCATGCTTGATGCTTTAAATTGCTTGGCAGAAACACTTTGATCGTTAACATTGGGAGGAAGTTCACCAATCATAACTGTACCATTTTCTTTAGGATTACCATAAATGGCTGCCTCCTGAAGCTGAAGAGCATGTTCAAGATTCCATAGGACTTCTACCATTGAGGGCCTATCAGCACCAAATTCAGCCAAGCATTTCTCAGCAGTCTCTCCATACTTCCTTAGGGAATCTAAGTTGATTTTTCCCTTCAAAGTAGCGTCTATGATTTGCTCCAACTGCCCTCTCTTTTGCCATTTCATTGCCCATTCAGACAAGCCCACCAAATCACTTGGAAGGGATGTATCAATAACAGGCCTACCACAAACAACTTCAAATAAAACTACTCCAAATGAATACACATCTGACTTTGTTGTTAATTGTTGCCTTTTGAAGTATTGAGGATCAAGATATCCAAAACTTCCTTTTACACCAGTACTTACATGGCTTTGGCCAATTTCGGGCCCTATTTTTGATAGCCCGAAATCAGCAACTTTGGCCACGAGATTCTCATCAAGCAAGATGTTGGCAGACTTCACATCACGATGGATGACTACTCTCTCATGTCCTGTGTGAAGATAATGAAGTCCTCTTGCAGCTTCAATGCATATTTGAAGTCTCTGCTTCCAACTCAAACTAGGAAGACCAGAACCATAGAGATGGCTCCTGAGTGTTCCATTCTCCATGTATTCATAAACCAAGATCATCTCGTTCCCTTCATCGCAGTATCCAATCAATGAAACAAGATGGCGATGGTAGAACTGGGAAAGCATCTCGAGCTCAGTTCGAAACTCTGTAGGTCCCTGTTGGGACCGGGGATTACTCCTCTTCACTGCCACTTTCGTACCATTTAGAATTCCCTTGTAAACTTTCCCAAAACCTCCAATCCCGATTACCCAACTCTCATCGAAGTTGTTTGTAGATTCTTGAACTACCGCAAAAGGAACTCGATAGCGAAAGATGGGGTCCGAGTTTTTAATTCCCATGAATGGTGAGTTTCCTCCATTGATGGATAATGGAATCCATGGGGGCAGTCTGCTTCTGTTTCTGCACAAAAGACATAGAATGCCAGCCAACATAGCAGCAACTACGGGCCCCACGATCACACTCACCATCAAACCGACGTTTTTCTTGGAGCCTGAACCCGGGGAAACAGTCATCAGAGCACTGGAGCTTAGGCTACCGACGGTATTGTTCATCTTCATGATCTCCAGGCCATTCAGAATGCCATTAGGACAAGGAGAACCCAGACCGACATACGAGCCAACGCTGATAAGAAGCTTATCGGCGACGGTCAACTCCGTAACAAAATCAATATAAAATGCAGCGGCCAAGATGTTTGGTACCGGAACAGAACTCCGATTAACAGTCTTCACCAACGTGGAATTGACAAGAACATTGAAACAGAGCTCGTTAGCACTTTTACTCACTATATCACATATATGAAACCGAAGAAGGTATTGAAATCCTGGAATGACATCGAATTCCCAGGCTGTACGTAAATTCACATCGTAATTATAATCAATACCCGTTGTGTTCATACCTCTGGCCGTTCCATAGACAGTGTTTGGAGCTGAATCTTGCGTTGCCCCACCTCGAACGTGCTTCACGGCTTTAATATGTGAGTAGCTTGTGATCAAGTTAGGCTGTATTAGAAAACCTTGATCGGGAATCCAGGTTCGCCAGAGCATATCATTATCCGCCGTCACCGTTGGCCCTCCCATGTTCACTCTCCAAACCGTCTCAAGTGCCACCGGCAACAAATCCACGGAGTTCACCGCTTGACTAACGTCGATAGCGTCGTTGGAAATCAGCTCATCGGGAACTGAAACCACTTCTATAGCATTCAAGAATGCGATTGAATTGCCGAAAGGGGTGAAGGTGATTACAAGGTTCTTTGAAGTCACATTTACTGAAAATTCTTTAACAATGGATGTTTTGTCCACACTGAAATCGCTCAGAAGAACGTGGTCCGGAGTCGAAACAGCAAACTTTGCCAGACTCATATTATAAATATTATATGAAAACGGACAGAAATAGAGGCGGATCCAGTGTCTCCCACTCCGTTTGATCGAAAAGTTGTATTTCGAGGATTCAGTAAAGACTCTGGCTGTTTGAAGCAGCACTGAGTATTCGTTGGAAGGGACAGATTTCAAAGTGGCTTGGGCAAGAACATCATGAGAGGTTGAAAGCAAATTCGAAACCATGTTGTCGGCAAGGAATACACGATTTCCAACAGAAGAACTAGTGGATGCTCCACAGTCTATAAGATAATTATCCACAGGGTTGAATCCTGAAGAGAAGCTTGCCAAGAACAAAATAGGGAAACCCCAGATAACCAATTCGGGTGTTCCACGACACATCATCCTTAACACTAGTGATTTATCGAAGAACAAGAAGATGAATTTTTGTGACGAACCATGAAAGAGAGATGAATGTCTGGACTAGTAGAGGAGACAGAAAGAGAAGACTAGAAAAGTAAGTCAAGCGAAAGAAGACAATCAAAGTACGTTAGGATCAACCAACTAGTAATCTCCTCCACATTCTTAATTTTAATTGCCAGCTCACATCTCTCCTTCCATTCTTTTCATCCAAATGAGGAAAAAAAAGAAGGCAACCAATAAAGGAAAGAATGAACATGATCTTGCCTTTAGTTATATTTTACTATGATTGCTCAAAAAGAAGATAAATGAATATTCTATTTAGAATCAGGTTGACTTGATTAGGCTTACATTTAGAAGATAACTTTTTGACTAACCATTAAAGATGAGTAGTTAAATAATTACAAAGGCTTGAGTTGAGGGCCACAAAGGACAACTCTCTTATTCGAAGTCTAGTTTGTAAAAAATCAAAACAGTGCATATATTTTATACTCTTAACTGTGACATGTAAATACTTTGACATCTCATTAAAAGCATTAAAGAAAAAAAAAAGGAAACAGAGCATTTAGAGATTATTTATTAGTTTGTAGCTCCACGGGTAAATCTGTATCAAACTTCAGAAAAACCTACGTCAGACCTCAAGCGTCCAGAGTGCTTCCATCTTTCCAGTGCTGTCTCTCATACAGCGGCAGCAGAAAGAGTATTTCTGCCCGTTCCAAATCGAGGACTTTGATGCTTCATGCGACTTTGCAGCACCTAGTGAAATGGTAGCACAACATTGAGAACACAAATAGGGGGAACACTGCCAGCAACTCCTATGCCGAACTAAGTTGAAATTTAAGAACCTGAAATTTGAGAGAAGGTTCACCTTAGCGGGCATTGTGGGATGGATCATGCTTGATAAAATCTTGTGCAACTTCCCTGGAGATAACATTGCCATGACTCACACTTTTTTTATGCATTACCCCGTATAACTTGTTAGCAACTTTCACAAGCTCTGGCCTAAGCGTTGTTGTTATAAATTGAGTATTTGACATGTCTACCAGACGACATATGATATCTACCAAACAAGTGATTTAAGGATCTACCAGCATTACAATTTACAACAACAAAGTTCTTTAGTCAAAACCAGGATGAAAACAGCAGGCCTAACGCATATGCAATATAGTACAGACTTTATCTAGTCTAAATGCAAGATAATTTGTGAATTGAAGAAACAAATGGATCGATTGCAGAAATAAATGACAACAAGAGCAACTAACTGCATAGTCGAAACCCATATAGAAACATAATGTGTCAATTACTGTCAATGAAATTACGGTTTCATCCTCGCAATCTGAAGTTTATTTAGCCCCTTCTGCACATAAAGGCCACTGAAAGTAGACAACCTAGACCAGACCATTCGAAAACCAAGTCATTTTTGAAACCAATCACCATAGAACAACTAAATTTAAGTAGGAACCTAAACCAATAATAACCAATAATGTCCTAATTAAACAACCATCAAAAAACTAATTCACCTAGGAGTTAGGGTATATTATACCACAAGTAAAACTTATTATTCATGCAATCCTAATTAAAACACAACAGTCATTATTTGTTTTCAAATTTCATCTTTATTTTTTCTAACATTTCTAATTGAAGTTGCAATTATCAATACGAGTTAATTTTTGTTTAATTAATCCTGAAAAATCTCCCTCTACATTCTCTATAGAAAATAATATAAGAGATAGTACACATCCTATGTTCATGTATATTTTGCATCCACACACATGTATGTAGTTATGAATCTCCAATAAGCCATGATGGCACACAAGATGGATTGGATAACAACAGTATGAAAAGAGGATACATCCAACAATAGCTTTATACTGAGGATCCAGATTTGCATCCATCACATCAAAAAGATAGAATGGAGCAGGATCACATCACTGTATGGCAAATATAAGTGCAAAGGTAACTGCTATTTTCTGACCCCCCGACAATTGTTTCATGGATTGTGTCTTCCCTTGCCTAGTAAAAGAAACCTACGATGCCAAAAGGCCCTATTAAAAGTTGTACATCTAAAAGCTCCCTTGTAAGATGAAAACAAAGATGAAATCGATTGTGGTTTGAGAGCTTAGCAGTTGAAGAACACAATGCCGGAATTGAAGTTGGCTGACTCACTAGGGAAACAAAGATCTATTTTACAAGCTTTTACTCCCTCCACTCAGTAGTGCCAAACCCTTCCCCCTTCCTTCATGGCAGGGAAAAGAAAAGGAAGAGAATAGAAATCAACAATTTAATTCCGTTACTTGTAGTGTTACATCATAATACCTCTTGCTACAAGAGCTTACTTCCCATCGAAGTTTAGATAATTCACCCATGAAATTGAATAACCTAGCTCATTCAAGTCTCCAACAGCTTTAGTGCAATCAATAGCTATCACTCCTCCCATAATAAGTCACAAAACAACATATCAAACTTGACACAAATTCGAAACTGAACGATATTCTTCGTAGTGATCTCTTTACAATGCTTAATAGATTTATGTAATTATATTATAGTAACCTTACTAGACTTTGTAGTCTTTTTCACCAATAATGGCTACAAGAACACATATTTTAAGTCCAAATATAAGATATGATTTTCTTCCAATGAATCATAAGTGACAAATATAAAAATGTAATTAAAACTGATACACACTCCCTTACAGTGGAAAAAAGTTTGTTTTTCTAAATCCATTGGCACTAACTATAGAGCACAATGACAATGTAAATTTAAAAATTAGTGAATACCATAAAAACACTTCATTTAATAGGAGCAAAAGATACATTAATATCTCAATAGCACATAAGACCGATAAACACATTCTTTTAGATAGCTCCCCCTACCCTCCTTTTTTTTTTTCTCCTTGGTAGGTTATATGCATAGGCAAATGAGTTCTAGACCCACAACCTCATCATCTATGTGATCAAAATGAGTTCTAACATTTTTAAGTAGATGTATGCTAGTATAAAAAGAAGAAAAGTAGATGATCAAAAGAACATTAAGGGAAGGACAAAACAATCACTTTGTGCTTTAAAATGTTTTTTGAAACTCCTTGATGTAAAGGTTCACTTAGAAGTCAGATAATTAATGTTGACAAGAATTGAAATGCTTAAAATTTTTCCCAACATACTTCAAATTGTATCCCAGAAATTTGTTAGCCACTGATAATCAATACCAAGAACTTAGCCTTTGAAAAGCGACTATCTATATAAGAGATCATGCATATTTAGAGTCTAATGCTAGATCTTCAAATGCTAACAAATAAACTATTTAACCTAGATGATTTAATTGTGAAAAATAATATTTTTCTTCTAAAAAAAAAAACCTAAATTTCATATCAAAAAGAACAAGACAAACCTTAAAAGTACAAAAACTTAGAGCTTCTCTTGGTGATTCATCAACAATAAAGTTGAAAGATATAGGAAACTTAGCATAGTGAAGGAACAACAATATTACTAACACAGTTAATTTTTGGACTGAAGGGCTTAGTTATAGTTTGTTCTATGAAGCTTTGAAATCCTTCAATGACAACCTAGATTGGAGGCCCATATATCAAAATAAAACACAACAAACAATAGAAAAATAAACTAAAAGTAGCTAAAGAAAACATAATACAGAAATTAACATTACATGCCTTATGTACATGCTGAGACTACCAGATCATCCAACTTTTGTTCAAGAATGCAAAACGATAACTATTAGACAACTTTTAATGTGAATAACACCTCAAAAACATTACTCAACTCTCATAAACCATAAAACTAGCATTCTTTACTAGATGATACTAGTTGAGGCCATTCCAAATGTGTTTAACTCGCTACTCTAGCATTAAAAACATCAATGAACATCCTAAATTCTCACCAGGCAAGATTCAAGATGAAAAGTCAGAGAATTATTAGTTCGCAGGTACTTTACATCCCATTTGACCGCAATTGGCTTTAAAGACAAAGGAGTACTTCAATAAAATTACAAGCACAAATGGTTAACTAATTGAGAAAAATGTCCTTATTTGTTGTAAACGGAATATTTAGTTGCATCTCACTTCCTTATGAACTGCTTCTTGAAAAATCTTTATAGCTTTGCCATTTCTTCTTCTTCTGTTTTGTAGAAAGCACCCTGTTTGCAAACAAAGCCAGGTCATCGAACATCAGAACAAGTCTTCTTTCCCATGGATGACGGTAACTATACACGTTCCCAATCCTTTCTCTGCCAACACACCAGCCAATGTCTGCACAGCGTTGAACACGGATGACGCCAACAATACACTTTTCCTCTTCTTATTGTTTCTACGTCTCCCCATCCTTCTTCTTCTATTCGCTCAAACAGAACCTGCTAATAAATACAGAGTTCCCTTCCTAACCTTGGTTTCTTGGTAAAAACCTACAAGAAAAATAGAAAAACATTGTAATCTAATTGCTTTACATGTTTTTTAGCAAGGGCCAAAGCCTTGAACCAATATATAATAAATAATTTTTGAGGCATGATTTAAAAAGGACAAAAATAAAAATATGTACATGGGGCATCATAGTTGTATGATGTTGCACTAGATCAATCTTTCAAAATGCAAGACCTAATCACAGCGTGATTGGATTCCTTAGGAGCATTTCCAAGCTTCTCATTGTTTTGTTTATCATAGTTGTCTAATGCTATACTAAAAGAAACTTCTTAGTGAAAATTCAAAAAAAAAATAAAAAATAAAGAAGATTTTAAGTTTAACACGTATACATATCTTTCAAAAGAGCCAAAAGCTTAAATCACTTCAACGCAATAATTTATTTTAAATCATACCTTGAATAGGTGGACTTATATATTAATATCATAAGTTGGATGCCTGCAGAAAAATTATGACCCATTATGGCTAATTTCTGAATTAAATGGAAAGAAGGGATGGAAAAATAGAAATAGAAATAAAAATAAAATGAAAGAAAAAATGTTGACCAGAAAATTAAGAAAAGCATAAGTAGTATAAAAGAACGTAGAAACGAAATTTTATATATGCAATTGCTTACCCGAGTGTTGAGTCACATACCTTGTCAAGGATTACTTTCCACATATTCTTCATTCACCTAAATGACAATAATTGACACACCTGATACACTTGCTAGAGTTTACAAATATTCCAGCAAAACATAGACCACCAGCTAATAATACTTCCAAAACAGTTGGAGGCTGAGTTTGCAGATGGTATGTTTAGGTTGAAGTCGTCGAAACAATCCTGCATTTCTACGTCAGCCAGCTGGGATGCCTCATGAGAGAGAGATTGAAAGCGCTCTGTTTCACTTTCATGGAATACAGCAAGTTCAATGAGTTCGTCCTGCCCTTCCACCTCATTGAGATGAATGAGCATTGGAGTCGGGCTAGCTGAGTTTCTGCTAGAGCTACTGCTGAAGCCTTCAGTCACGATGTGATCTTCTCCAGTCCAGTGATATCCAGGGAAAGCTGAGAATGTGGTTATCGACTGTGTAGGTGGGAGAGTGGATACCGGTTGAGCTGGAATTGGTTGGGAGCTGTCAAGTCCAATTCCTCCAACAAGATCAAAGAGGTTTGATTGGTGGAATTGAGATTCACCTGACGCAAGAGATCGTCTTTTGTGTAGCAGATGCCAATTGGATTTCAAGTTGTCATCACCCTCGTCATCGCGACGTCTCTTGCCAAGTTGAGTACCATCGATTGAATCTACTAAGTTTTCATCCGCTAATTTCGTTAGGCAGTTCCAAATGTGCTCCTGACGCTCTTTTACTTCTGGAGAATTCCAATCAATATCATATTCATCAACAAAATCCTCCCGTAGAACATACTTATTGTTGTGTAAAACATACGGATCAAGAAGGGTACACCGATTTGTTGAGTTCTCTTCATGACTGCATAGCAAATAGACTCCACAACTTAACAAGGACACGTGCTCTGACTCACACCGAAAACGAATTTTAATATCATCCCACCTCAGCACGAATTCTTTCGGACTTGTAGAGCATTGCTCAAAACCTTCTGGAAGGACGGTTGAGAAAAACACATGACCCCAATAGAAATCTTCATACGATTTTATTTTCATTTCTACGCCACCACTGATGAGATCAATATCTAAGATTCCCCAGTAGTTCTCATTTTGACTGTCCTTCATTCCGAAGGTGGTACAGAAAGCAAATCCTCTGAATTTTTCATCAAAATTTGCAAGCTCGTTAATTTCGCATGAATTATCGTTTGAAGCTTCTTTGCAATGGCTGAACCAATTTGGAATTTCATTTCCTGCATATATAATTTGAAACCTTGGGGACACCAGATATTTTTGCTCACACATCTGCAAAATTTTCATTAATAAAACCAATAAATCAAGATCCAAACAAACATGCCCCAAGAAAAATAACAGGAAAAGGACAAACTCAAATACGTACATAAAAGAAAAAGAAAACGAGAAATACCACACTCAATATGAAGTTATCTAGATCATTCATTGAATTTTCACATAGACAATCGCAACTCTCTAAATTGACAATTTCAAGACATGGTAAATCGCATGCATTAACTGAGAATCTTTCTAATGAGCTGCACTCCCGTGCACTTAAGTTTCGCAAAAAGCGTGGAAGCGTAACAATTTCTTGAAGTCCCCGGCATTCATTTAGGCAAAGGGAAGAAATATAAAGAAAATTTTGGATGCATGTTGGAAGGCTACCTATACGGGCTTGTTCTAGATCTAAAAAGACAGATCGATGTAAGAATTCCAATGTTTGTAGTGGCAATGGAAGTGGCCTTGCACTCAATGAAGTTTCAAATTCTATTGTGGATTCAATATATTGCATGTCATATCCAACCTTCTTTAAAAACTTTTCGTGCTCTGAACAACCACTGTGTGACGCGTCGTATTCAAATTGCAAGGGAACATGCCACTATTCAAATTACAACCACTTAGATAAACTCGAACAACCCTAACTAAGTTTTGAAAGGATGAAGGTAGATGTTCTATACTAGTTATGTCAACGGAGAGCCGTCCTAAACTTTCCATTGGACACTGAAATTCAGGAAAATTCTCCAGCCTTGAGCACTGGGAAAGACGAAGGTTCTATAGAGATCTCATCTTAAGTACTCTCGGGAACACCCTAATGTTAGAGCAATTTTGGAGATTTAATTCAACCAACTTTTCCAGACAACCAACAGAAGGGTGAAGCGAAACTAAATTGTCACAGAAGCTCATATCCAATTCCTTTAAACTTGCGATACTCAAAAATCTGGAGTTTCTTTTAAGAAGCTACATCCTGAGAAATTCATTCTCGTGAGGTTTTGACAATTCTGTTAAATAATATAAACAAATAAGAGACAAGAAATATAGATTGGCTTTCAAGAATTTACAAACTTTAACCAAGAAAAATAAATGACAAATGATAATACCTTGAAACTTTCCAAACTCTTGAGTTGACTCCATGGCATTTGCACATCTACAAGTCTAGTTCCACGAAAATTAGATGGCATAAATTCTCCTGGATATTGAGGCCATTTAAGCAAACTTAACTTATTGCTGAGATGTTCAGGTACTTTAGAAATTTTTGCATTTTGGTTTAAAAAAATTCTAAGCTCTTTCATCTTGTTGAATGCCCGGGTATCCATGTGTATTTTAGCTTCTTCGGGAAAATCTAACAAAATGCCTTTAGTTTTGCATGTTTCCCTATCAAAGTAAACAAACAAAACTTGTTAACAAAATCTAAGCATAAAGTTCTTTATTAATTAGCATAGACAAGGTTACAATTTTTGCTATGATGAGACCTATGAATACACGTGTGTAAATCGTTTTTATCACAAAAACCTTTCTTTTTAAACTCTTGAATTCAAAAGTAGCAAGAACCTTTTAGAACTTGCTACAATTATAAGTGATAATAATGTATATAAGTCAAGTTTTATAAATGATAATTTAAAAAATTGTTTACAAATGAATTATTCTTGATGCAACGCTTACCCAAAAAGAAATTAACTCATTCTCCATCAACTCAAGTTTTATGCAAAAGCCTTATCATAAAAAAGACAAAAAAAATGGTTTGTGAGTACCTTTTCCAATTTAGAAATAACCCTTATTTTGAGATTTATAAAACAAATAGTAATCGGAATGTCCTAAGGTGATCATGAGATTTAAGATATAATATTTTTGTAAGTAATTTCATGTTAAAAAAAATTATATATGATGGTGTTATTTATTGATTTCATTCAAATTATTTACTTTTTAAATTCGTTATGTGTATATATTAAGGCAAATGGCATGTCCATGTGTACATGTGTATATAAAAGTGGATATTATATGCATGTGCAATTCACATGTGTACAACGCATGCATATAAATGTAAATGTGTAAGAAGGTGTTATGCATAGCATGTGGGTGTCCGTATGCTTATGTGACTTTGTGTATGTAATCTTCGTAACTCAACTCTTACCACATTTTGTTCTAGCACATGACGAACATCTTCATAGAACCACAACCTACTACATTCACCAATAACTGTGAGTGATTCTTTTTGAACTATTTCTCTGCCCATGTGTTGTACTAGATCATGCATCTTTAGTTCACCAAACTTGACCTTTATAAGAGATCTATCTTCGAGCTCTTTAACACAAAGCTTTAGAGAGTAACCACAACTAGGTAGTACTTGTTCAACATTTTCTATAAGGATTCCCTTGAAGAAACATGCAATGTCAAGAAAGACATCTTTTAATAATTCCTCCAAATTATTATAACTAAATTCAAGGATTGTTTGGATTTCTTTATTAGGAATCCTTCTATATTCCTTGAATTTCTCCTTTTGAAACTCTAAATCTTTACCACAAAGAGCCAAACCTAGCACTATTAAAGCCAAGGGAAGGCCTCTAGCATAAGATATTACCTCATTGGCAATCTTCAAAGATTCATTATCAAGTTTGTTAGTTTTGAAACCATTCATACTAAACAATTGAAAAGCTTCATTATGATCTAATTTCTTAACCTTATATCTAAAATCTTCTTCAGGGTTCCATATATGACTAGTCAACAAACTCCTATCTCTTGTAGTTATGATGATCACACTACCCAAACCAAACCAATTGCTTTTAGTAGTTAATTTTTTCAATTGTTCCAAGTGATTCACATCATCCAATATTAAAAGAATCTTTTTAACGCAAAGCCTCTTGAAAATAGATAAATCCTACAAAGTTGGACTAGAAAATAAGTATTTTCATAATTTTTTTTTCTTTTTCTGTCTTTCTGTCTTTCCCTTAAAACATGATAAAGTGAAATTTTTATCCCTTGACCGTGTCTCCAAGATGGAATTTCCTTCCTAAACTCATTGTAGAATCTGTATGCAATTCAGGCATTTTTTTAAGGCCTTAGTAAATAAAACTTCCTTGAGATTGAATGGCTTAGAATAGAGAATTAATAAAGGATCCCAGAAAATCTGTATGATTTAAGTGACCAAGGGGGGAAAATAAAATAAAAATTTATCCCTAAAAAAACAAAAGATTAGGGGACAATGGATCCATGAAAGATATCCACTGCATTCTCCACTCCCTGGTTAGATTCTTAAAGTTTTTACTTTTATGTATGTACATACGGTGAGATGTATTGTAATATGAATAAGAAAATTCTAAAACAAAGACACAAGAGTAGTCTTTGTAAATACCCTTTTACATGATGGAACCCAAATAATCGGTCACTTTTTTTAGGGCTATCTTCCACTCATCCACCTTCTTGTCATCCTTGAACCTAGCTAATGCATCTCCAACTTTATTAGCTTGTTTCCAAACATCCGACGGATCTACATTGTAAAACACAAGTAAAACCACTTGGCCTTTTTTTTCCTTGCATTCAAGGATCTTTAACAATTCATTCAAACACCAGGAGGAGGATGCATAGTTTGGCGAGAACATAACTATTGAAATCCTTGACCCTTCAATAGCTTTGAGAAGTTCTGAAGAAATTTCTTCTCCCTTTTAGAGTCTGTCATCAATGAAGGTATTGAATCCTTTTTGTTTCAAAGCACCATGTAGATGGGCATCAAAAGTGTCTTGTGTGTCTGTGAAAAATTCAGGAATATGTCATAAATTCATGGATGGAAGGATGAGAAACAAAAGGAAGAAAAGGTTGCATTGGAAGCCATGGAAGAGGATGTAGTACTACGAGTGGAGAAGATTATGAAAGATGAAGAAGCAATTCGACTCCCTACATTTAAAAGAGAAAATGGATGCCACGTGGGATTAGAAAAAGAAAGTCAAGAAACTTCAAGGCAGCTACCTCACAAAGAAAAGAAGATCAAGAAACCACAGAGCAATAACCTCACAAAGAAAAGAGGGTGGAGAAACTACGGGGCAAGTTACCTCACAAAGAAAAGTCAGCAGGAAAAGTTACAGATCACCTTCTCGAAACCCTTGAGAGTAACTTCAGTACAACAAAGAATGCATATAGAAGTTGGCACTGTGTAGCAAATTTAATCGATGTTCATAAAAAGAAGAGAAAGTCGTGGGTCACACCCATAAAACATGACAGCATCCAAAGATGATTTCTTCAGCAGAAGAATGGACTAGTCAATGAGGGGGCAGCCGTAACATTGTGGTTCTTTGATTTGTCAAACAGAGAACAAATAATAATTTGTAGGATTTTTGTTTTATAACAAGGATTTATTTATTTTTTGCATTCAATTGATTGATAAAAAATTGTTATTTTTAACATACCTCCTTATTTGAAACCTGAAGAAATTTCAATGTATTACATGCAAAAGGCCATGTGTCAAAACAAAACCTTTTAGATCATTAACTCTCCACTAGTAAGGGTTTTGACGTACGGTTTGCTAGGATTTGTGTGATGAACTTATAACAAGAGAGGGTAAAGTGGAGTTTGCGTATGTAACTAGATAAAAGACTAAGGAACACATATAGGAAGGGAGCATGAATGCTTTTATAAAGAGTACCTCATGTAAAAGAAGAACTTCTAAACCAAGCATCCGAGCAGGCACCAAAAGGAGTGCCAAGAGGAGGCACTAGGAGGTGTGCCCAATGCAGGCACCAAGAAGTGTGACCATAGAAGGCACCAGTAGGTAGTGCTCAATGTAAGCACCAAGAAGGGTGCCTAATGCAAGCACCATGAGGTGTGCCCAGAGCATGCACTATTAGGTAGTGATAATAGAAGGCATTAGGAGGTGTGCTGAGAGTAGGCACTAGCAGGCAATGCCAATATAAGGCATTAGAAGGTGTGTCGAGAGTAGGCACCAAGAGGCGTAGCAGCGTGTGTTGCTACTAAGCATTGTAGTAGTCCGGACAACCTAGGTCCAGCAGTGAATTAGTAATTTGTAATGTACTCCAGATATTATAATAAGAAAAAGAAGGGGCCATCGCAATGGTGATAGTGGACGTAGGCATGCTTTGACTGAACCACTCTAAATATTGTGTCTTTTTTGTGTGTGTGTGTGTGCCTAGATGTTTATATTCAGCACAAAATTATGTGATGTATGTTATTATTGGTATGTTTGCTTAGATTCTAGTTTCAATAATGTAATAAGATCCTAACAAGTAGTATTGGAGTTCCAACAAATAGTACATGAAATTCCAACAAGTGGTATCAGAGCCCAAATTGATGGGTTTGGAGCTAGATCGAGCAAGATCGAGTTGGATTGGCACTTATTAAGAGCTTGAAATGGCAAAAAGAAGCTATTTTTTGGAGAAAAGGAGGCTAGATCAAGAATTAAGGTGTTAAGCTCTACAAATCTGGAGTTTTTCATGCCAAATGATGAAAGTTGGTCACCGAACAATTGTTGTAGGAGGTAGAATTGGCGCCAGCAATGCCAACATCGGCAAAGAGTAGAACCGGGTGATGTTACCTAGTTTTGGACCCAAAGAGAGGCACAGATCCAAGTCTGGAGAAAACAGATTGGGTGCATGTGTGATCTAGTGTAAAAATGGATTAGGCGTGTGAGCACACGTATGGAGCAGTGGATCATGTAATTGGATCAGGCATATGTTGTACATGCATGGAGCGAGTTATAAGTCAAAAAGATCCATGGATCCGAGTATGGATTGAGTACGGTCAATCAAGTCGAGTCTAAGTCAACGAGTTAGGAGGATCCGGTACGGGCTTAGGAGATGCATTGGGTCAGAAGATCCGAGTTATGGGCCAAGTTGAGCCCAAATTTCACAGGGTGAAGAATTGGGCCTTAAGCAAGCCCATAATAAGGTCCAAGCCCACTAGAAATGGTTTTTTTTTTTTAAAAGTGGACCAAAAGTCAAGCCAATTAGGCCAAAGCCATTGAAGATAGGCCAAGATAGCAAACCAGGAAGCAAGCCAAGTGTTGGGCCAAGTACATGTCCAAGTTTGCTAAATTGGGTTGAGCTACTGAATTGGGTCGTGAGTGACTTGAATTCTTGAATCTGTCATATTGCAGATGAACGGCTGAGAAGTTTTTGGTAGATTTGAGATGTTTTATCGCTTTCAACGATAAAGTGAGGGTGATCGGGTGATCTATGCAAGATTTCGGTTCCTTCCTTGGAGGAAGAATAGTGAATGATGGTGACATGTGGTTGAAAATGCTAATTCGGGCTATGGATGTCGTGATGGCAACAAAAATCAAGCAACTAGTGGCAGATTTGGAAATCCAAGGGGTATAGATGATGCATTAGTTAAGTACAAGGTGATTGGCAGCAGAAATCAATGTACATGACATATACATGCAGGAGGCATGTGAAGCCCATGTGTGGATAGAGAATTTGGCACGTGAATCCCAAGTGCCGGCCAGAAAATTCTCAAGTTAGGCGAACTCAAGTTGCTGAAAATGCAATCTCTCGCGAAGGCGACATGCGTGAGATGCAAGTGTGAACCTAATGAAGAAGAAACATGTAGATGGACCAACAGAGTGAAAGTCAACATTGAGGGGGAGTGTTGGAAATCAATGCTGACGGGTCCCACAAAAAATGTGAAAGGGGATAAAAGAAGTCAAGGTTGTGGAACCAACAATAAAAGGACGAAACATGAAGAATTCTCAAGCCGCAAAGTCAATGGAATGATCTAGAATTACGGCAAGAAGAAAAGTAATGTTGGGTCCCACACATGAATTGTCTAGAATTGCAGCAAGAAGAAAAAGTATAGGTGGTCATGGAATTGTCTAGAAAGAGAGAGAAAATATCAAGTTGAGAAAACTGACTTGTAAGTTGGTTAAGCACTTTATAAAATGAGGAAGAGTTTCACCTATAAGGTGTGCTAAGAGAAAGCACTAAGAAGCATGCCAAGTGTAGGCACCAGATGATGCGTCGAGAGAAGGCACCAAAAGGAATGCCAAGAAGAGGCATTAAGAGGTGTGCCCAATGTAGGCACTAGTAGGTAGTGCTCAATGTAAGCATCAAGAAGGGTGCCCAATGCAGGCACCAGGAGGTGTGCCCAAAGTAGGCACCAAAAGGCGCAGTAGCGTGTGTTGCTACTCAGCATTGTAGCAGTTCGAACAACTTATGTCCAATAGTGGATTTGTAATTTGTAATGTACTCCAAATATTCTAATGAGAAAAAGAAGGGGTTGTCGCAATGGTGACAGTGGATGTGGGCATGCTTTGGCCGAGCCACTCTAAATATTGTGTCTTCTTTGTGTGTGTGTGCCTAGATCTTTATATTCAACACAAAATTGTATGATGTATGTTATTATTGGTATGTTTGCTTAGATTCTAGTTCCGATAATGTAATAAGATCCTAACAAGTAGTATAAGAGTTCCAACAAATGGTACCCGAATTTCCAACAATGACACCAAGGCTCTATTTTATCCAAAATTATTATAATTCATTAACAAATGAGAGAAAATCCATTGGTCCATAACCTCGTTATCTGCTCTAACACTTTTTGCACCTAACACAATAATTCAGTCCGCAAATAATATTTACTGAACAGTAAAATAAAATTACAATAATTAAATCCAAGAGTAAAGCTCCAGATCGAGAATGATACCAATTGAGGCCATAATTTATTTCAAAATGGAAGGAATATAAAAAGAAAATATACAGAAAATGAATAAGAATATTTTTCTATTGTATAAAAATTTAAATTTTCGAAATAACTTAATTTTAACAATTAACAATCGTACCATACGAGAAATATCTCACTCCAAATAACAAAAACAATTAAAGAGTACATAAACATATCTCCAACAATATATTTGCGCTGCCCAGTCGGAACCAAACTAGCAAAACATCCACTGGCCAAGCCTAGTGAATAGCGTTTGGGATTGAATTCACCACGTACTATTACTTTCAAGATGGTGTCTCCAAAAAGCGATTCAGTTAATAGACTGCAGGAGTTGCGTTTGTTTCTTTTTTGAGAAAAATTGTTAGCAAAAAGTCCTTATTTGCTGCAAACGCATGTCAATTCCTTATGGACTGCTCGAAAAATCTAAATTGCTTTGCCCTTTTCCCTTCTTCTTTTTCAGTAGAAAGCACCATGTTTGCAAACAAGGTCAGGTCATCGAATATCAGAACAAGTCTTCTTTCCCATGGATGACGGCAACTATACACGTTCCCAATCCTTTCTCTGTCAACACACCAGCCAATGTCTGCACAGCGTTGAACATGGATGACGGCAACTATAAACTTTTCTTATTCTCATTGTTTCTACGTCTCCCCACCCATCTTCTTCTATTTGCTCAAACAGAAGCTGCTATTAATTTAGGAGGAGTTCCCTTGCTTACCTTGCTTTCTCTTCAATTCTCCACAACGTTACGTGCAAATGGGTTTGAACACGAAACTGGCTCACAAACAAACAGATTAATGCTCATAGGGAACCGATTCGGGGTGTTTGGATGATTCTGGAGTGTTAGCATCGTTAGAGGGACGTCAAGGACCTCTGCTTTCAGAAGGGAAAGCACACTAGGTTCTTTGATTTCAAAAGCTAGATTTGTCTTTACACGGCGAGCTCCTTCTAAGAAATTGCTGTCCTAACAGTTGGACCGTTTTGCCCCATTCCCTCTTTACCTGGTTGCAGACACTCCCTGTTACACTCTTTTTTAGAAAAACTCACGTTCTTTACAGAAAATCCCACGACATCAAGAAAGTTAGTAAACAAATCTCCACACACACCGCTAATGATAGTCTCTCTTCAATTCCCAATTCCCTGTCTCCTTTGACACACGCACATAACACCCCTGCTTACCTTAGTCTCTCTTCAATTCTCCATACACACAGCTTATGATATAGAAGACAGACGGAAAGAAACGGAGTGAATAGTGTTAGGTATTAAAAATAATAATTGCCTTATAATGAATATTTTGTTATTGTATTATATATACATGAATTTATCAGATTCTTTTTATGATTAAATTTTTAAAAATAATGTTTTTAATTATAACACCAAGACACAGGTTAAGTTTCACCGATACCGTTGCAATAGGGCTTTTTTGAATTTTAAAATTTATTTTAGGGTATGTATCTTAAATAATTCCTCCACTATGCAACTCCATAAGCATGATTAAAAGAAAAAAAAAATGATGTGTACAAGTTAAATTGCAACATTAGATACACCAATGTTATGAGTCGAAAGAATTCCTTGCATGTATCTAAAAATTCTCACTTTTGTTATTGAAATTCTTTTCATGTTCTCTATCAAGAATAGCCCTACACTAAGCATTCCCACCATATACAAACGTCACTGAATTGATCCAAGCAAGGCAACTGCCACTTAAACGAAGCATATCCATCATAGGCTGCTACATATCAAGTAATAGTATGATATCGTTACCCCATAAATGCAATGCAGCTTAAGGAGGAATTTCAATACCAAGTGGTCCATTTAGAAAATTACAACCCACAGTTTCTAGGTGAAACTGTAGACAAAAAATAGAAAAGTATTGTAATTTTTACATGTCTTTTGGCAAGAGTCAAAGCCTTGAACCAATCTCTAATAAATAATTTTTGGGGAACGATTTAAAAATGACTAAAATAAAAATATGCACTTAAATTGATCTCTCAAAAGGCAAGACCTAATCAAGGTGTCAATTGGATCCCTTAGGAACATTTCCAAGCTTTTCATTGTTTGTTTATCATACTTGTTTGATGCTGCACCAAATCCATCAGCCAACTATGGCAAATTTTGTTTTTAAGTAGGACTTGCAATACCCAATCAATATTCATCATGTTACCCAAAACTTAAAGTGAAAATCCAATAAAAAATGGGAAAGATTTAGACGTTTAACTATTATACATATCTTTCAAAATCAACCAAAAGCTTGAATTACTTCAATGGAAAGAATTTCTCCGCAATAATATGTTTCAGTCATAACTTGAATACATGTTTCAGTCATAATTTGGAATTTGCCAAGTGCAATATTTGAGCTTAGATGATGATATTTTGTAATCGAACAATCTTATAAATTTTTTATGGGTGATATATAATTTGACCTTTCACAAAAAAAAAAAAAAAAAAAAAACTTGAATACATGGACTTATGCATTGATAACATAAGTTAGATGCTTGCTGCAAAATTATGCCCTATCATCGCTAATTTTGGGTACTACATTGAAAGAAGCGTTGAAAGAAATTAGAAAGGAATATGAACTAAAAAAATGTTGAAGTCAAAATTAAGAAAAACATAACTGAAGGATTAAAAGAACATAAAGTGCAAATTTTACATATGCACTTTACCTAGTTGATGAGTCACATACCTTGTCAAGAAATGGAAGAGAATTACTTTCTACATATTTCTTCATTCACCCATGTGACAAATCATAAAAGCCTGGCAATGATTGACATACTTGCTTGATTTCACAAATATTCCAGCAAAACACAGACCAACAACATGCAGCACTTCCAACTCCAGTATCTATTTGACAGTCGCGATGAATTAATGCCATGAAAACGGCAAGCAAAAGCTGTAAAAAGCATGAAAGAAGATACTAAAAACAAGTCAGTAATATAATCCAAGCTAGCGACTCTGCAACAGATAGTTGACGGATCTGCACAAGTTTGCTAATGGTCAGATACGACACTTGTCATCGGCATTCACATGTGAAACCCTTTATCAATCGCACCAATGATAGAAGAAAATGAAACGAGGATGACTTCATCATCCATGATTCAGTGGCCACATCAAGAAGCATTACGGATCTTTAGAGGAATTGAGATTCACCAAGTGGCACGTCCTTTGCATCTGAAATGAGAACACTTGACGACAAGATCGTCTTCTATGTTGCGGGTGCCAATTAAAATCATCTTCACGAATAAAATCCTCACATGGAACATCCCTATTGTTGTGTAAAACATACCGATCAAGAAGGGTACACCGATTTGTTAAGTTCTCTTTATGACTGTGTAGCAAATGTACTCCACAATTTAGCAAGGACACGCCCTCCGAATGACACTGAAAACGAACTTTAATATCATCCCACTTCACACGAATTCCTTCGGAATAGCAGTGAATTGACAAAAACCTTGTGGAAGGACGGTTACAAACAATGCATGATTCGAGTGCAATTTAAAACACCATTGATGAGATCAATACTCAAGGTTGCCGTTGCCTTGTGTTCTGCACTTTCACTATTCTTAATTCAAAATGTAGCACAGAAAGTGAACCCTCCGAATTTTTCATCCAAATTTGCAAGCTCATTTATCATTATTTCGCATGAATTATCGCTTGAAGCTTCTTTACGATGGCTGAAAAGATTAGGAATTTCATTTCCTGGATATCTAATTTCAAACCCTTGGCAGACTAGATATTTTTGCTGTTAAATTTTCATCAATCAAACCAACAAATCAAGATCCACATAAACATGCCCAAAGAAAAACAGTAGGAAAAGGACAATTTCAAACATGTATATAAAAGAGAAAGGAAATGAGACATGCCACACTCAATATGAAATTATCCACATTATTCACTGGATGTTTTTGCAAATAAGGGCAATCCAAGAAATCAACTGTTTCAAGACATGGTAAATTGCATGCAGTGATTGAGAATCTTTTTAATAAGTCTCACCCTCTTGCACATAATCAACTGTTTCAAGACATGGTAAATTGCATGCAGTGATTGAGAATCTTTTTAATAAGTCTCACCCTCTTGCACATAAATCTCGCAAAAAGGGGTAGAAGTGTAATAATTTCTTTAAGTTCCTTGCAATTGACTAGACCAAGGATAGGAATATAAAGAAAATTTTGGATGCATGCTAGAAGGCTAACTATACTGCTTCCCTCTTTATCTAAATCAGCATCTCGACATAGGAATTCAAATGTTTGTAGTGGCAATGGATGTGGCCCTGTACTTGATGAAGTTTCAAATTCTTTCGTGGATTCAATACAGAGTCTGATTGCCCATTATTTGCCACCTTCTTTGAAAGCTTTTCACGGTCTGAACAATCACTTTTCGACCCGTGGTATTCAAATTGCAAGGGGAGAATGCCACTAGGGAAAGGCTTAAGCTTTTTGCAATCCTCTAGATAGATGTTCTATAACAGTTTGCTGAAGTTTGAGATATTTTAAGCTTTCCATTGGACACTCAAATTCAGGAGAGTTCTCAAGCCACAAGCAGTTGGAAAGATTTAAGTATCCATAGAGATTTCATCTTGAATACTCTCGGGAACCTTCTAAGGTTAGAGCATCCATCAAGATACAATAGAACCAACTTTTCTAGACAACCAACAGAAGGTTCTCGAGATTTAACCTTCTAAGGTTAAAGCGAAACTAAATTTTCACAGTTACTCATAAACAATTTCTTTAAATTTGTGATCCCTGAAAAATCTGAAATTTCTTTTACAAATTTCTTTTCACGGATTACAATTCCAAAGGCTTTATTCTAACAATTGGGCCTACTTCTGTCCTTATGTCTTCCGCTTTCCCACTCTTCTTCCTGGCGTTCTGGTGGGTTTATATTGGCTCGTGCTCAGGTCCATAAATGGCCACTCTTTCATTCTGAGTTTGGACCGTGAGGCATCGGGACAGTCATCTAGAGGATTTCTATGAGGCGCCTCAAGATTTGGCTCTTTGATTGATCATATGAAATCTAGCAATATATTTTCAAAGAAGGACTAAGCTTTTTTTTTTATTAAAAAAAATTGATTCTTAAAAGAGGTGATAAAAATATATGATAATCATTATTCTTAATATACATTATTATCTAGAATAGGTGGAAATTAAAATAACTTAATATACGAGTTATAATTATTTTGCAATGAGGTAAAATTGTAAGAATTAAATCCACATGCAAGAGTTCTTGTCTTTTAGTGATAAGATGTGGTAGATGAACATAATATTATGTTAGAAAAATTTACCTTCTTTTTTTAAAAGCTAATTATTAAATATTAATAAGGTTATATTGTTTCTTTGTTATATAAATTAATTATCATATCTATGATTAGTTAGTGAGTATATTTTACGTATATCTTAAATATATTTCAAGTATACATTTTGAATATTCTAAAGGTCTTATTTGTATTAATGGGAATTCCTAATGATACCTAATTAAGATTTCTTTTATTAGTTTAAAAAGAAAAGACCATGAAAAAAACTAATATGTCACGCTTTAGTTGAAATAGTAAACCCTGTTTATATATGTTTTGCTTAAATCGTGCTCTTTTAATTTTTTTTTTATCTTATAAATATGTGAATTTATTCATCTAAAGATAAAAAATTCTTTTTAAATAATTCTTAAATCATCCAAGAATAGCATTTTTGACAATATAATACTGGTGCTTTACAATCTCAAGGTACGACGGTAACATTTTGTTCTATAATCTCAAGGATTAATCTAAAAATTGGCCGCGTTGCATCAACTAACAAGTGCCAAATATGCAGGGAAAAGGTTGAACTAGCTTCAATGTAAAACACAATTCTTTATGTTTTAAATGTCACCTGGTTGTCATGTTCTAAGATGGGACACTCCAAGAGAGAGATATCCAAGAGGGAATATGGAGAACATTGTTCCACATTAGAAAGGCAAATGGGAGATCTTGAATTTATAAAGGTCTAGGTAACTTTACCTATCATATTAGTCTTTTGGGTTAGAATTCCAAGCTCATGACAATGGAAAGGCAAATGAGAGGTCTTGGATTTATAAGGATTTAGATAATTTTACTTATCATTCTAGTTTTTTGAGTTAAAATTCCAAGCCCATGACATGGTGGTGGCTTAGATTGGGGCGGTGATTGCGCAGGTTGTGTGCTGACTTTTAAAGAAAGAAGAGTTCTCAAATCTCATATTGCAATTTGGGCCTAAAATACGCCACCCTTCTTTACCTTCACAGCATGCCTTGGCCTCATTCAATGTCTGATTCAAACAACTGAAGCAAAAAGTCTCTGTTGAAGAATGAAGGTTTACGTGAGCCAAATAGACAGCCCTATTCGGCTGTCACTGAAGATGAGCAAAAAGAGCCCATCACAACTTGATATTTTGCCAAAAATATTTGCACATGACCAGAGACACGAACACCACACAAGTATTTATCGTAATGAAAGAATGGTTGGCAGCCCACTTACTATTGTTTATATTATTTGTTTAGATTTCTTTCTTCTACAAGGATGAACCTTGGCTCATTTTGTTAAGCACAAGCATCGAAAAAAATACTTCAGCTTACCTGTTTTCTTCTGTGTAGTTTGTAGCAGGGCCGTTCGGCCCTGCTACAAAGGTTTTTTTTGAAAGTGAGTCCTACGTTTTTTATTTCAATTATCTTGTCTTTTACTTGCATTTTAATGTAAACTCTTCGTATAGTTTTTGCATGTATTTTATTCCTTTAACATAGTACGAAAGTGGATTACGAACCTATCACTTCCTTTTTTTTTTTTTGAGTCTTTTATTTGAGTATTAGTGCGTGCGAGACTCATTTTGTCTTGTTGTGTTTGCTGCCTACCCATATCAGGCGGTCACAAAAGATGAGCAGAAAGTAAAAGCTCATCACAATTCTGATATTTTGCCATAGGGTCTGCACACGGAACAGAGACACACACGCCAGACAAGCATTTAGTGTAATGGTTGGCAATCATTTACTACTATTCATATTATTTGTTTGGACTTCTTTCTTGCATAAGGATGAACCTTGGCCAATTTTTTTAAGCACGAGAGCTTTAGAAAACTACGTCAGCATTATGTTTTCTTCCGTGTAGCTTGTAGCAGGGCAGTTCAGTCATGAGACGATATTTTTTTTATTCTAGTTTTCTTATCTTTTATTTGTGTTTAACATAAATTATTTGTGCATGTATTTTATTTCTTTGAGCAGTCTCACCTCAAAAAGGCACAGCCACTATAGCTGTTGAAAAGGCACTCGAGAGTTCGAAATTATGCTACCAATTATCCTGAAATGACTTCGTTTTAAAGATTATTTTATGTGTTCATTTTTCTTTTTTTTTTCCTCCCCCAAGATCGAAGAAAACCAGTATAGTGCCTATTAGAATTTTCCTTAAAATGAGGAATATATGCAATACAAGGAGTCGAGAAGTACACAGAATATACACAAGCAATTGAAAGAACCAAAGAATATGTAAATGAATACTTTTTTTGTTTGCTATTCCTCAACTTGAGAGCTCGAAAGCTTCTTCCTAATCTAGGGAATCAACTAGCATTTGCATACCCATTTAATAAGACCGTTTAGATTGGTGATGGTTGGACGGAAATCAAAAGATTTCAATGAAGACTATCGTTGAAGAATGGGGTTTTGTGCCAAATGCTGAAAATCCGGCTTTAAGCAAATGTGCAAACTCTGTCGAGCAAGAGCCCCAAATCAAATTGACGGCATTTTGTTTGGATGTGTAACAACAAAGATTTCTCTTTTTGGTCATTTGAGCAGAAGCCTTAGAAACATCATAAGATACATGTTCCTAAATTGGATAAGGAGTCATGTTGTCCTTCTGCATCACCGCACGAATCAAAACATGGGGTATTTTTATTCAAAACTCAAGTCAGAAGACCCGCTCCACTAATCCTAAGATTTTTGATGGAAATGGTAAGTCAATAAAGCACTATCCCTTTCTCTTCACAGTAGCATCCATGAGGTTATCGTAAGGCTGACCCTCGATTCATGTCTGTTAGACAAGTAGAGTGCCAGCCTGCGAGCTCCTACGTGGCCCAAAACATGGGAGACGGCCTCCTGCCCCTCCCGCAGGCCCAAAACTGGCCAAATAGGCCCAACAATCATGGACCCCACCGTGGCCGCCCTTATTGCCACCTTTGCCGCAAACTTGGCCACTTTGTTGCCAATTGTCACGAACGTTTTAACCCGGCCTTTATGCCCCCCCTCCCAAGGCCCAAATTCTCGTTTTTCCCCCCAAGCCCATTATGCCTATAATTCCCCCCCATACACATACCCCCCTCCCAACTTCCCCTATAATCCCAAGCCAATTATGCTACACTTCCTCCTCCTGTCTCTCATTATTACCCACCCAATCCCCCCCCGTCCTCCCTTGACCTAGCATCCTGGCACCCAGATTCTAGTGCCTCCCACCACATCACCGACTCTACTTCCGCTCTTTGCAGTGTTGCTCCATATTCCAGTTCCCAACAGCTCACTGTAGGCGATGGTGTTTCCCTCCCCATCACCCACACAAGTACTCTTCACACTCCTTCCTTTCAACTCAAAAATGTCTTAGTTGTTCCTTCCATTACTAAAAATCTTTTATCTGTCTCTTACTTTTCTGTTGATAACAATTGTTACTTTCTATTTTTTGTCTTTCATTTTTGGGCTCTTTCTTGTCATACGGGACAGATCATCCTCCATGGCACCCTTGATCGTGGTCTTTATCGCGTCTCCTCCCCTGGCGCCTCAAGTCCTCCTTATGCCCTCACAGCCGCTCAATCCAGTCCTCTTCTCTTGTGGCATCATCGCCTTGGTCACCCGTCGTCTGACGTCCTTATTTGTCTTTTGCAGTCCACCAATACTAGTTTTGTGTCATCCTCGTTTCCCCCTTGTATGGCATGTGCTCTCAGTAAGGCCCATCGCCACTCCTACCCCCATCCAAGTCTAGGTCTACTACCCCTCTTCAGTTAGTCCATTTTGATATTTGGGGCCTGTCTTCTATAGTGTCTTTGAAGGACAATAAATACTATGTTTGCTTCACTAATGATTTTTCTTGATTTTCATGGCTTTATCACTTTTCCTCTCGCTCTCAATTTCTAAATATTTTTATGATTTTTCACAAATATGTTGAGACCCAACTTCTCTACAAGTTACAGGCTATACAATGTGATGGTGCTCTTGAATTTTTGTCTACTACCTTTCGATCTTACCTCTAGCAGCATGGCATTCATCAGCGAGTATCTTGTCCTTACTCCCCCTTTCAAAACGTGGTGGCTGAACACAAGCATCGCCACATCGTGGAGACTGGTCTTGCCCTCCTCACTTAGCCTATGGTCCCCTCTCATTTCTGGGCTTTTGCTTTTGAGACTGCCGTCTCCTTGATCAACGGCCTTCCCACTGCGGTTCTTAGACATCCTTCCCCATGGCAGGTGTTGTTTCACCGTCCTCCTGATCTCTCTCACTTACGTGTTTTTGGTTATGCAGTGTTCCCTTATCTCCGCCCTTATGCTCCACACAAGCTAGCTCCGCGCTCTCAAGCTTGCATCTTTCTGGGATATCCACCTAGTTATCGTGGCTACCGCTGCTACTGCACTGTCACCTAGAAATGCTTTACTGTTACCGATGCTGTTTTTCATGAAGATATCTTCCCCTATCATATTGCCCCTCCCCACCCACCTTTACCACCAATCTCTCCCCAATTATCCCCCTCACCTTTTATCCCTCACCTTACCATTCCCCCCCCCCCTACCGACGTCTTCTTCCAACCCATCCCTAAACTCCTCATACCCCATTGGTCCTGAGACTTCTCCAACTCCTACCCCATCCGCTGCATTATCTCCCAACCCTCCACCCCCTCCTCCCTCTTGTCCTGTGACTCATCTACAAGATGGTACCATATCCCGCCGCACTATTACCCGTGACCACACATATGCACTTGTTGTTACCTCCATTTCCCATCCCCCTGAACCCACCTGCTTCTCTCAGGCAATTCGGGATGCTCACTAGCATGAGCTTATGGCTATTGAATATACTGCTTTGATTCGCAATGGTACCTAGTCTCTCGTTCCTCTCCCGCATGGTGCTCGTCCCATTGGCTGCAAGTGAGTCTACCAGGTCAAACTTAAGGCAAATGGCTCTTTTGAACGCTACAAGGCTCACCTTGTCACGAAGGGTTTTCACCAACAAGAAGGTATTGACTTCACTAAGACATTCAATCCCATTGCCAAACCCGTCACCGTTCGCACAGTCATCTCCCTTGCTTATTCCCGTGGCTGGCCCATTCACCAATTGGATGTCTCCAATGCCTTTCTTCACGGTTATCTGTCTGAGGTGGTCTACATGGTTTAACCCCTGGCTTTGTGGACTCTACTCGACCTTTTCATGTCTGTCACCTCCATCGCTCCTTATATGGATTGAAGCAGGCTCCTCGGGCTTGGTATCATTGACTCAGTATATTTTTTATGTCCCTGGGCTTCATTATCTCTGCTGCGGACACCTCCCTATTCATTCTCCATACACCTCACTACAATATGATTCTTTTAGTGTATATGGATGATATTATCCTCACCGGCTCTCTGCAGGCACCCTTCTCTCGCCTCCTTCAGGTTCTTCATATCGAGTTTGTGCTCAAGGATCTTGGTCCTCTTCACTACTTCCTTGGTGTTGAGGTCCAACCTACCTCCACGAGTCTTATCCTACATCAAGGCAAATTCACTTAAGACATTCTGTCTCGTGCCAAGATGGTTGATGCTAAAGCTGTCTCCACTCCTTGTACTACGGATGAACCCCTTGAAGACTCTGTCCTTTACCACAGCATTGTTGGTGCCCTTTAGTATCTCATTCTCACCCACCATGATATTGCTTACGCAGTCAACACCACCTATCAGTTTCTTCACCGACCTACCACTGCTCATTGGCAATCTGTCAAGCGTATCCTACGCTATCTTGCTGTTACTCCTCAACTTGGTCTTCTTCTCACCCGTAACCCGTCCACTGAACTTCATGCCTTCTCTAATGCTGGCTGGATAGGTGACCATGATGATAGATGTTCTGTTGGAGGCTTTTGCATCTTCCTTGGTCGCAATCTTATCTCCTGAAGTTTTCGAAAACAATGCATTGTTGCTCAATCTAGCATTGAAGCTGAGTATAAGTCCCTGGCTGACACCACTACTGAACTTATGTGGATTGAATACTTACTTCGTGATCTTCATGCTCTCCCTCCGATCCCTCTGACTCTCTGGTGTGACAATCTCTCCACTTTCTACCTAACGGCCAATCCGATCTTTCATGCTCGCACCAAACACATTGAGATCGATTTTCACTTTGTTCGGGAACGCCTTGCTCGCAGTCAACTCTATCTCCAGTTCATTTCTACTATTGATCAACCGGCGGATATCTTCACCAAAGGTCTCTCTTCTGCTCGCTTCTACACTCTTCGGTCCAAGCTTCAAGTTCATTCTACCCCTTCAGCTTACGGGGGCATGTTAGACAAGCAGAGTGCCACCTCCCTACCGGTGCGTGTATGATAACTCTATTTTTATAGAGTTATTTGACCTATTTTTAAGCAATAAACAATGCAATGCTTATGAGAAAATATTTGAATTCTTCTTTATTTACCTAAATTTGTCTTGTTTATGTAGCATAAGGAGGCATGGAGAAAAAGGATGAATAGAGAGAACCTGATGCTTATTGTGTGGCAAAATCGTAATATCAAGATCAAGAGAGTCAAGATGGGCTTGGACTTTAGATTTTCCATTGTTATTAGGTTTTCTATTTATTTAGAAAACCCAATCATGTTAGGAATTCAAATCCTAATTAATTTAGAAGTTCAAAACCCAATTGTTTTAGATCTCTAAAACCCAATTCTACTAGGATAGGAGGTAGGGCTAAACCTAAACTCTATTTAAGAGAAGAGAAGAGGCAAAAGAAGAGGAGGAGGAAATTGAGAACAACTCAAGAGAGAGGCCAAGAATTCAAGGTTTTCTTGAAGAGAAGACAAAAAGGGTGACAGACTTCTTGTTCTTGGATTCAAGATGCCTTCTTTATTTCTTATTATCATTCTTCCTCATTATTTCTTTATGTTTTAGTTTATTTTTGTTAGAGCTACGATATAACCTAATTATGATGGTATGAATCTTATGATTATTATGTTTTGTAAGATATTTTATTTATGTGAAGTTACATATTACGGAGTTTAATGCTTTTAGGTGATTAGCTACTACTTAGATGACTTGATTTGTATGTTAGAGACCGACAGGAAATAGCATGCAGTTGCTTCTTGTAATATGCAACCATAGATTAAATATGGATAGACATATACCATATTGTTTGTGTGGCTTTCGGTGTAAACTGGGAATGTTCATAGATCCTAATGCATTTAGTTTGTTTCAATTCACATATAGAGATATAGTGAATTAATGAACTAAGTAGGTTTGCTATACCTAGACATAGGATAGTAAATAAATTAGGAAGTTCCGCCATTACATAGATATTGTCTCTCTTGCAAGCATAAATAATCAATATTAATACCTAGTAATTATGGTGAAATCGGATGCTCTAACATATACAACACGCGTCTGCCACGTCAGCACCACGTCAGCAGGTACGACCCCGATGGAAGTCCGCGACCCGCTCCAGGATCCGATCTCCATCGAGAGATGACCCGGTTCGTCCCCGACGCCTCTGCACAACCCTAGCTGTTGTAGATCTTCCCTTCTAGCGATTCTTTCCTTATTTGCTTTGTAAATCATTGTAATTGATTTTCTTTCCTAATTTCATTTATTGTTTCTTGTCCATATATTGTAATCGTGATTCACATAATCAATTGAATCGGAAAATCACGTTGAAGCAAACCTAGGGTTTCTATTCTTCCCTGTTCTTCATTGTTCTTCCCAATTTTTGAAAAATTCTGGCCACTCTCTCCTTCGTTCGTCTAGCTTGTTTAGGATTTTAACAATGTCCACCTCAAGGTGTCAACGACTCTCTTTCTTGTTAATGGCGAGAGAGAGAGTTTGTAGCCTTCGTTCTTTGTAGGTTTTGTAGGTTTCTGCTTATTTCATGTTCCTAAATTTTACGTGCCTTTTGTAGGCTTTGCTTAATTCCTATTACATGAGGAGATAATTGGATATGAGCCCCAACCCTCTTTGATACAGAGATTGGATCAACTTGGGCCAAAACCTTTGGTGGTTGTATGAAGGGAGATCTAGAGAAAGGATGAATTAAGAGTAGGAAAGAGAGAGACCCAAAGGGGGAAGGGTCTTTATACTGTTGGTCTTTGAAGAGATCACTTAGTATAAATTGAATGGCTATAAGAACACATATTTTGAGACCAAATAGAAGGCTTAATTTTCTTTCCAACAAATTATACTTGACAAATAAAAAAATGTAACTAAAATAGATATACACTCCCTTATTATGGAAAAAAAAATTTTCCATATTCGTTGGCACCAACTACATAGCACTATGATAATGTAGATTAAGAAATTAGTGAACACCATAAAAACACCATTTAATAGAAGCAAAAGATATACTAATATCCCAATAGCATGTAAGGCTCATAAAACCCTTCTTTTAGATAACTTTGTTTTTTTTTTCTTTTTTTTCCTTGACAAGTTATATGCATAGGCAAATGAGTTCTAAACCTACCACCTCATCATTTATGTGATCAAAATTTAAGCTGAATTGTTGATATTTCAAAATAAACTTATGGTAATATAAGAAGAAGAAAAGCAAATGATCAAAAGAACATCAAAGAAATGACAAAATAATTACTTGTATGCTCTAAAATGTTTTCTAAGACTCCTTGGCATGAAGGTCCACCTAGAGGCTAGATAATCAATGTTCACAAGAACTAAAATGCTTTAAAAATTTCTCAACATGCTTCAATTGATCTAGAATTTTGTTAGCTAGTGACAATCAATACCAAGAAGTTAGCCTTTGAAGAACAACTTCAAAACAACTATCTATATCAGAGATCATGCATATTTAGAGTCTAATGCTAGATCTTCAAAGCTTAATAAATGAACTGTTTAACCTAGGTGATTTAATTAAAAAAAAATAATGTTTTCCTTGTAAAAACAAACCTAAATTTCATATCAAAAAGAACAAGACACATCTTAAAAGTATAGGAACTTAAGACTTCACTTGCTGATTCATCAACAATAAAATTAAAAAAAATAAGAAACTTAGCATAGGAAAGGAACATTACCAACATAGTTGATTTTTGGGCTAAAAGGCTTAATAGCAGTTTGTTCTTTGTAGTTGTTAAATCCTTCAATTACAACCTAAATGAGAAGTCCATATATCAAAGTAATATGCAACAAACAGTAGAAAAATAAATTGAAAATGGTAGAAGAAAAAATAATATAGAACTTTACATTATTTGCATTATGTACACGCTAAAACTACTAGATTGTCCAACTTCTATTCAAGAATGTAAAAAGATAACTATCAGGCAACTTCTAACATGAATAACAACTCAAAAGCATCGCTTAACTCTCATAACCGTAAAACTAGCATTCTTTACTGGACTGATACCAACTGAGGCCATGTCATCTATGTTAAACTCTCTACTTTAGCATTAAAAACATCAACCGACATGCCAAATGCTCACCAGGTAAGATTCAAGATGAAGAGTCGGAGAATTATTAGCCTGCAGGTACTTTACATGCCATTTGACCACAATTGGCTTTAAAGATGGGAGTATCAACCATCAATTAGACTCTCCCAAGGCCGTAGCTTATGGTACAAGCTGCCAATCGATTTTTCCCAGTATCTACCACTCCTCGAAGACGAGCATTTAGCTCCCTCGGATTGGTTTCAATGGTGGGTACTAGAAGTGGGAAAATACGAACTGCATCTTCAAAGGTGGAAATTGGAAGGGTTATTCCAAAGTCAAGCAATGAAGAGAATACTTTTGAACCTTTAGATGTCTTAAAACCAGGTACCTCTACTGCCTCTTCTTGCTTAAATAATTCATTTGAGGTAGTATTTGATGAAATTGCTTCCCAAGTTGCTACTAATGATAAAATAGAAAATATAAGGCATGTGCATGAAGGGATTCCTAATGCTACTAGTAATGTTGGCATGAATTGGAAACAAATTGTTATGGGATCAACAATTCAGATGGCTAAATTAGATTACCTTCCCCCAACTAAGAAAGGAAATAGAATTATTGTGAAACCCCCCTAGAAGCAATTGAGGAGGGTAAAAACCATTTTACAAATTGTCTTGTGGGATTTTTTTTGAATGCCTATACTTCGTATTATGCAGTAAAAGGAATTGTTGAAAAGTTGTGGGGTAAAGACAACTTACTAGATATTACTGCCACTGAGGATGGCTTGTTTTTCTTTCAGTTTTCAAATATTCAGAAATTAGAAGAAGTAATGGAAATTGGAATATGGGACATAGCGGGTAAACCTTTGTTTCTCCAAAAATGGCATCCTTGTATCATATTAGAAAAAGCCAAAATATCTACTGTTCCTATTTGGGTTAAGTTATTTAATGTTCCTCATGCTTTATGGAATAAGATTGGTATGAGCCATGTTAGTAGCGTGTTGGGTAAACCTTTATATATGGATAAAGCTACTGAACAAAAGCTTAGGCTATCATATGCCAAAGTTTGTATTCTAATGGATATTGATGGTGAGTTTCCTCAAAACTTTGATGTTGATATGGGTAATAATGAGGTGTTCGAGATTACCGTGGAATATGGTTAGATCCCTCCTAAGTGTAAGAAATGTAATTGTTTTGGTCATAAAGATTGCACTATAAAGAAAAATATATGGATCCCCAAAAAGAGTGAAGGCCCACAGGTTAATCAACAAGTAGATGTTCAAGAACCAGTTACTACAATACAGAAACATAATTCACTAGTAACTAAGGACAATGGTATTGCACCAACAATGACTATTAAGCCTAATATTGCTACTTCTCATGGAAATAATTCTGATTTTATTGTTGTAACTAATAAGAAGAAATCTCCTGGAAAGAAGAAGGAAAATAATTGTGAACTTATCTCAGAAAACAGGTTTTCTCAGTTTGCTAATGCTAATGAAAATCAGACCACTTATAATGAGATTTCTGAACTTCTTGGTAACCTTGATGCAGTGGAGAAAGGGGAAAAACCTCTAGATCAATGAATATCTTATCTTGGAATGTGAGGGGCCTCAACAAAAGCCCTAAACAAAGAGAAGTTGTTAATTTTGTATTATCTCAAGTTCCACATGTTATTATTTTGATAGAGCATAGAGTTAAAGAAGAAAATGCTAGTTTTGTTCTGAAGAATATGTTTGCTGAATAGAATTACTCTCACAATTATTTGCATTCTAGTGTGGGAAGAATATAGATTTTATGGAAATCGTCCGAACTACAACTTTCAATCCAAGGTACTTCATCTCAAGTCATACATTGCTGCATCAATAAGATAGGTTTACCTCCTTTCTTCTTATCTGCTATTTATGCAAGCAACTTGGAATCAGAATGTAGAGTGTTATGGGCAAATATTGAGACTTTCTCTTCTCAAAATATTGGAAACAATCCATAGTTACTGGTGGATGATTTCAATGAAATTCGGCATGTAGATGAATGTATTGGGCCAAATGTTAAATGGACAAGGGGCATGGAGGACTTAAATGATATGATTGGGAAACTAGGATTGTTGGAACCCTCCTATATGGGTTCTGTTTTCACTTGGTTGAACAAAAGCTTATCCCAGAATCTCAGAGCAAGCAAGATTGATAAAGCTTTACTAAACATAGAAGGGATTCTCAAATTTGATAAACTTTCGATTGAGTTTTTGCCTCCCTTGTTATCGGATCATTCCCCTTCCTTGGTTAAGTTGGATACCACTCACAAAAGGAAAAAGCCCCTTTCAAATTCTTTAATTTTTGGACAACTAGTCCAGATTTTATGGAACCTGTTAATCATGTTTGGCAGCAAGAGGTCAATGGTACTAAAATGGTCAAAGTTGTGAAGAAGCTAAAGGCATTAAAGTTACCCCTAAGGAAGCTAAATTATGCTCAATTTGGTGATTTACATCAGAAGGTAAAGGTGGCGAGAGAACAATTACAGCAAGTTCAACTCAAGTTACAACTTGACCCCTTTGATATAAATATGTGTACTGAGGAAAGACTGAAAATGGAACAATTGATTGCATTAAGTAAACATGAAGAAATCCTTTTAAAACAAAAATTGAGGAACCTTTGGTTGAAAGAGGGGGATAATAATAGTAGAATGTTATTCTCATCTTTGATGCGTAGAAGAGCTCAGAATAAAATCTCTCACTTAGTACTAGAAGATGGATCTACTATTTATAATGAAGATGCCTTGTAGGAAGCTATTATTATGCATTATCAAAATGTACTTAGAAGTTCCCGTACTAATTACCTTTTCACTGGAAGGTACTCTTCCTTGTTCCATGAGAATGTGAATAAGGTGTTGAATCTACCTGCTTTTGAACGATCTGATGTGAGGAGAGTTCTTTGGGGTTTCCATGATTTCAAAGCTCCTGGGCCTGATGGATACAATAGTCTCTTTTACAAGAAAGCTTGGTCTATTATCGGTCATGACATTGAAGACGTGGTGCTAGATTTTTTCTCATCCAAGAAATTACTGAAAGCTATTAATGCTACTTTGTTATGCCTAGTACCTAAAACCCCTAATCCAAGTTGCATGAAATATTTTCGGCCCATTGCCTGCTGCAATGTGTTATATAAAGTGATCTTAAAACTACTTACTGAAAGGATAAGTCTTATTCTCCCTGAAGTGATTAGTCAAAACCAAACTGCTTTTATTAGGGGACATCAAATCTCTGAAAATATTATGCTTTGTCAAGAATTGCTCCATAACTATCATAAAGGAGATAAAGGAAAGCGTGTTGCCATTAAGATTGATCTTATGAAAGCCTATGACATGGTTAAATGGGATGCTATATTGGGTGTTCTCCAAGCTATTCATACTCCTCAAACTTACTTGATTTGATTAGCCAATGCATCACTACTACCAGTTTCTCTGTGAATTTCAATGGTGATCATGTAGGTTATTTTAAGGGCACTAATGGGTTAAGGCAGGGAGATCCTTTATCCCCTTATTTATTTGTGCTTGTCATGGAGATCCTTAATAGGATAATTATTGAAAAAGTTTCCACCTCTGCTTTTAAATATCATTGGAGGTGCAAGGAAGAGAAAATCACTCACCTTTGTTTTGCAGATGATTTATTTCTATTTGCACATGGGGATATTAATTTAGTTTTATGTCTCACTGAAGCTTTGGAGGAATTTGCAACACTCACAGGTTTGCAGTATAATCCTAGCAAAAGTCAGATATTTTTTTCAGGGATCACTGAACAAGAAAAACTTTTGATACTAGATCATACCCCTTTCTCCGAAGGAAGACTCCCTATTAGGTACCTTGGTGTTCCTCTTATTGCAAGAAGGCTTACCTTCACTGATTGCAAAGTTTTGACAGAGAAAATCATGGCAAGAACTGATGGATGGGAATGAAACATCTAAGCTATGCAGGAAGATTACAATTGGCAAAATCAGTTCTTACTTCTATCTATACCTTTTGGATGCAAATGTTCCTTCTCCCAAAACAGACCATTTATGAGATTGAAAAGAAGATAAAGCACTTTCTTTGGGCTGGCCACTCAAAAGATAATAAATCTCATAAGGTTGCTTGGCAAGTTGTTTGTTCACCAAAAAAGGAAGGAGGTCTTGGACTACTAAACCTTAAAGTATGGAATAAAGTTTTGTTGGGGTGATCTCTCTGGAATCTCATAAATTGCCCTAATTCATCCTTATGGAGTAAGTGGATTCATAGTACTAAATGTAGGAGAAATTTAATTATGGATCTTGACATCAAAGGAAATATGGCATGGAGTTGGAGAGGTCTTCTAAAGTTACGGCATACTTTAACCTCTACACTATCCAAACCTTCTTATTGCTGTAAGGAAATGTACAAGGAATTACGTCAAGTGAGTACTGAGGTTGAATGGTATAATTTGATATGGTCAGGAGGAATCAGCAAACATAACTTTATTGGTTGGCTCATATGTAGAGACAAACTACCTATAGCAGCAGTGGTTTCTCGCTGGCTCCCCTCAATTAATCTGTATTGTAATTTCTGTGGCTCTCCAATTGAAAATAGATCTCACTTGTTCTTTCAGTGCATTTGGACTAACCAGGTTTCGAGAACTATTCTAGCTCAACAGGGCATTCGTAAGGTCATCTACGATTGGGAATCTGAATTGCAATGGATGATTAAAGCAACTAAGGGAAAGGATTTAGCTGCAAAGCTTCTCAAGCTCTTTTTCTTAGCTTGTCTTTATTGTATATGGTTAGAACATAATCATAGACGTTTTAAGAATAAGTCTATTGATATTCCAATGTTGCTAGCTAAAATCAAGAGAGTAGTCCGTGGAAGAGCTTCCTTATTTAGAAACATTAAACTTTCTCAAGCTAATGTTTGGTTGAGTCATAGTTAGAGAATTCCAAATTCTATCTTCTCCTCGATGAATTGTAATGCTGAGGTATGCCCCTAAGCTTATGTATTTCTTTATTCTTCGATGAATAAACTCACATATTCATAAAAAAAAAATAAAAAAAAAATCTGCCTTCTTTTTCTTTCTCACATTTGATGAGCAAGTCAGGTCACTGAGATCAGAACAAGTCTTCTTCCCCAAGGATGATGGCAAACTATACACGTTCCCAATCCTTTCTCTGCCAGGACACCAGCCAATGTCTGCACGGAGTTGAACATGGATGACGGCAACTATACGCTGGTCTTCTTCTTCTCATTGTTTCTATGTCTCCCCACCCATCTTCTTCTATTCGCTCAAACAGAAGCTGCTAGTAATTCGGAGGAGTTCCCTTCTTAGCTTGGTTTTTCTTCAACTCTCGCAACCACACGCACCTGATGATATAGACAAGAGATAGAGAGATACGAAGACTGAATGGCATTCCGCATTAAAAATGATAACTGCCTTATATAATTAATGTTTTATTATTGTATTATATATATATATATATGAATTTATCATATTCTTTTAATGATTAATTTTAGAAAATAAAATTCTTAACTAAAGTTAGCAAGACTCAAGTTAAGCTTCACCGGTAGCTTTGCAACAGGGCTTTGATTTGCTTTCAAAGTATGTTCGTGAGATTTGGATATCTCTCTTTGAGTGATGAGTGTTTAAGTCAAAACATAATTCCTTAAATTTTATTTTAGAATATCTCTTAAAAGATCAGAATGACTCCTCCATCACGTAACTTCATAAGCATGCTTAAAAAAACAACTTATGTGTACTAGTTAAATTGCAACTTTAGATACACCAATATTATCAAGCCAAAAAAATTGCTTGAATGCATCTAGAACTTCACTTTTGTTATTAAAATTCTTTTCATGATCTCTTCCTAGAACGATCCTATACAAAAAGCATTCCCGCCATGTAAAAACTCCACTTAGTTGATCTAAGCAACGAAACTGCCGCTTTATTAAAGTGTATCCATCATAGGCTGTTATATAAAGTAATGATATGTCGTCGTTACCTCATAAATGCAATGCAACTTAAGGGGGACTTTAAATATCAAGTGGTCTATATGGGAAATTACAACCTAAAGTTTCTTAGTGAAACCCTACAAGAAAAATAGAAAAACATTATAATATAATTGCTTTGCATGCCTTTTAGCAAGAGTTAAAGCCCTAAACCAATCTATAATAAATAATTTCTGAGGAACAATTTAAAAAAGACAAAAAAAAAATGCACCAAGGGCATCATAGTTGTTTATGTTGCACTAGATCAATCTTTGAAAATGCAAGACCTAATCACAATGTCAATTGGATCTCTTAAGAGCATTTCCAAGCTTTTCATTTCTTGTTTATCATAGTTGTTTGATACTATACTAAATCCATCTGCCAATTAGTGGAAATTTTGGTTTCAAGTAAAATTGCAATATCCAACCAATATTTAAATTTGAAAATTTTATCCAAACATAATTCCTTAAACTTTAAAATTTATTTTAGGATATCTTTTAAATGATCAAAATAATTCTTCCATCATGTAACTTCATAAGTAGGATTAAAAAACAAGTTATGTGTACTACTTAAATTGAAACTTTAGATACACCAATATTATCAAACCAAAACAATTGCTTGAATGCATCTAGAAATTCACTTTTTTTTTTATTGTAATTCTTCTCATGTTCTCTTCCAAGAACAATCCTATACAAAAAGCATTCCCACCACGTAAAAACTCCGATCTAAGAAAGGAAACTGCTGCTTTGTTAAAGTGTGTCTATCATAGGCTGCTATATCCAGTAACAATATGTCGTCATTACCTCATAAATGCAATGCAACTTAAGGGGGACTTTAAATATCAAGCTGTCTATTTGGGAAATTACAAGCTAAACTTTCTTAGTGAAATCCTACAAGAAAAATAGAAAAAAAAATTATAATCTAATTACTTTACATGCCTTTTAGCAAGAGTCAAAGCCCTGAACCAATCTATAATAAATAATTCTGAGGAATGATTTAAAAAAGACAACAATAAAAATATGCACCTGGGGTATCATAGTTGTTTGATGTTGCACTAAATAACTCTTTCAAAATGCAAGACCTAATCACAACGTCGATTGGATCCCTTAAGAACGTTTCCCTGCTTCTCATTTTTTGTTTATCATAGTTGTTTGACGCTACACTAGATCCATCAGCCAATTAGTGGAAATTTTGGTTTCAAGTAAAATTGCAATATCCAACCAATATTTAAATTTGAAAGTTTTAGCCAACAAGAACTTGACTCAATCAAAAAAAAAAATTTACCTAAGACTTCTTAGTTTCAAATTCAATACTCTAATACGTGAGTGTAGATGCCTACATTAAAATTAAAGAAACAAAAATCTAGTGAGAATTCAAAAAAAAAATGGAGAAGATTTGGAGGTTTAACTACTATATGTATCTTCCAAAAAGAGCCGAAAGCTTAAATCACTTCAATGGAATCAACCAAAAGAATATTTCTGCAATAATTTATTTTGAATCATACCTTGAATTGGTGAACTTATACATTGATATCATAAGTTAGATGCCTCCAGCAAAATTATGACACATCATTGTAATTTCTGGAATTACTGGAAAGAAGGGTTAAAAAAAAATGAAAGAAAAAATGTTGAAAATTAAGAAAAGCATAAATGGAGTCAAAGAACATAGAGACGAAATTTTATATATGCAATTGCTTACCTAGGTGGTGAGTCACATACATTGTCAAGAAATGGAAAGAGGATTACTTTCCACATATTCTTCATTCACCTAAATGAAAATAATTGACACACTTGATACACTTGCTAGATTTCACAAATATTCCAGAAAAACATAGACCACCAGCAAATTATACTTCCAAATCCAAGATCTATATGACACTCGCAATGAATTAATGCCATGAAAATAGCAAGCAAAAGCTGTAAAAAGCACGAAAGAAAACACTAAAAACAAAGCCGTAGTATAATCCAAGCTAGCGACTCTCTCCCAGGTGGTTCGCAGACCTGCAGAAACTTGCTCATGGCCAGATGCTGCAATTGTGACCCGCATTCGCTCATCAAACCCTTTATTATTTGCACCCAGTGTACAAGAAAATGAAACTTGGATGATTTCATGATCAATGATTCAGTGGGCACACCAAGAAGCATTGTGAATCCTCAGAGGAATTACTTAAAAGAAGGTGGCTGGTTTAGATCAAGGAGGTTTGATTGGAGTAATTGAGATTCACCAAATGGCACGTCCTCTGCGTCTGAAATGATGACACCTGACGCCAGAGATCGTCTTCTGTGTTGCGGGTGCCAATTGGATTTCAAGTTGTCATCACCCTCGTCATCGCGACGTCTCTTGCCAAGTTGAGTACCGTCGATTGAATCTACCAAGTTTTCACCAGATAATTTCGTTAGGTACTTCCAAATGTGCCTCTGACGCTCCCTTACTTCCGGAGATTTCCGATTAAAATCTATGTAACGAACAAATTCTTCACGTGGAACATACTTCTTGTTGTGCAAAACATACCGATCAAGAAGGGTACACCGATTTGTTGAGTTCTCTGCATGACTGCGTAGCAAATGGACTCCACAACTTAGCAAGGACAAGTCGTCTGACTCACACCGAAAACGAACTTTAATATCACCCCACTTCAGCACGAATCCCTCTACCCTTGTAGAGAATCGCCCTAAGCCTTCCGGAAGGACGGTTGAGAACAACACATGATTCGAGTACAACTGCCGATACGAATTTGATGCGATTTCTACACCACCACTGACGAGATCAATATGCAAGGTTGCCCTTGGCCACTCTTTTGCACTTTCACCATCCTTAATTCCATAGGTAGAACAGAAAGCGAATCCTCTAAATTTTTCATCAAAATTTGCAAGCTCTTTAATTACTATTTCGCATGAATTATCGCTTGAAGCTTCTTCTCGATGAATGAACCAATCTGGAATTTCATTTCCTGGATATCTAATTTCAAACCATGGGGCCACCAGATATTTTTGCTCACACATCTGTCAAATTTTCATCAGTAAAACCAACAAATCAAGACCTAAACAAACATGCCCCAAGGAAAATAATAGGAAAAGGACAAACTCAAACATGTATATAAAAGAGAAAGTAAAAGAGACATACCGCACTCAATATAAAATTATCCACATCATTCATTGGAGTTTTACACAGACGATGGCAGTCCACGAATTCAACAATTTCAAGACATGGTAAATCACATGCATTAACTGAGAATCTTTCCAATGAGTTGCTCTCCCCTACAAATAACTCTCGCAAAAAGTGCGGAAGTATAACAATTTCTTGAAGTTCCTTGCAACATTCTAGACAAATGGTAGAAAGATGAAGAAAGTTTTGGATGCATGTTGGAAGGCTAACTATATTGGTTACTGATAGATCTAAACAGACTTCTCGATATAAGAATTCTAGTGTTTGTAATGGCAAGGGAAGTGGTCCTGTACTCGATGAAGTTCCAAATTCTTTTGTGGATTCAATATATTTCTTGTTGTATCCAACCTTCTTTGAAAACTTTCCTTTTTCTGAACAATCACTGTGCGACCCGTGGAATTCAAATTGCAAGGGAACAATACCACTAGGGAAATGCATAAGCTTATTGCAACCACTTAGATCCACAAGACCAACCCTAACTAAGTTTTGAAATGATGAAGGTAGATGTTCTATACCGGTGCTCGCAAGATCAAGTACTTCTAAACTTTCCACTGGACATTGAAATTCAGGAAACTTCTCCAGACTTGAGCAGACGGAAAGAGAAAGTCGCTGTAGAGATCTCATCTTAAGTACTCTCGGGAACCTCTTAAGGTTAGAGCATAGACGAAGATTCAATTCAACCAACTTTTCTAGACAACCAACAGAAGGGTGAAGCAAAACTAAATTGTAACATTCACTCATATCCAATTCCTTTAAATTTGGGATGCCCGAAAAATCTGGAATTTCTTTTAAGAATCTACAATCTGAGAAATCCATTCTTGTGAGGTTTTGACTATTCTGTGAAATAATACAAAACAAAATAAGAGACAGGAGATATAGATTGGCTTTCAAGAATTTACAAACTTTAATCAAGAAAAATAAACAATAATTAATAATACCTTGAAACTTTCCAAACTCTTGAGTTGACTCCCTGGCATTTCCACATCTATAAGTTCATTTCCACGAAAATTAGATGGCATAAATTCTCCAGAATATTTAGGCCATTTAAGTAAACTTAACTTATTGCTGAGATATTCAGGTACTCCAAAATTTTTTGCATTTTGATTTATAAAAATTCTAAGCTCTTTTATCTCATTGAATGCCCGGGGATCCATGTGTATTTCACCTTGTTCCGGCAAGTCTATCAATATGCCTTTTATTTTGCTTGTTCCCCGTCAAATTAAATACAAAAAATTTGTGAACAAAATCCAAGCATAAATTTTTTATGAATTAGCATTTATAAGGTTACAATTTTTGTAACGATTAGATCTATGAATACACACATGCATATGAATCACTTGTATCACGAAAACCTTTCGTTTAAAATTCATGAATTCGCTATGCTGCATTTTAAGTACTTACTACTATTATGAATGAAAATAACGTATACCAATCAAGTTTTATAAACAATAATTTTAGAAATTGTTTACAAATGAATTATTTCATGAAGTAACGCTTACCCATAAAGAAATTAACTCATACTCTGCCTACTCATGTTTAATGCAAAAGACTCATCAGAAAAAGATGACAAAAATGGTTTGTGAGTTCTTTTTCCAATTTCGAAAAAACCCTTTATCTCAAAATAAATAGTAATTGCAATGTCGTAACATGATCATGATATTTATGGTATAGTATTTTTTTAATTCCATGTTAATGAAAAATATACATGATGGTTTTACTTACTAATTTCATTTAAATGATATACTTTTTTAGTTCTTTTATGTGTATATATTAAGGCATATGACATGTCCATATGTATGTGTATATAAATGTGTTTATTATGTGTGTGTGCATTTTGCACCAGTATGGTGCATGCACATAAGCGCAAATGTGTCAAAAGGCATGAGCACATAGGTATTGGTATGCTTTTGCGAATATGTATATGTAAGCTTTATAACTTAACTCTTACCGCATTTTCTTCTAGCACAAAACGAACATCTTTATAGAACCACAATCTACTATGTTCACCAACTATGGATGATTCTTTTCGAACTATCTCTTTACCCATGTCTTGTACTAAAACATGCATTTGTAGTTTACCAGTCTTAGCCTTTATAAGAGACTTATCTTCTAGCTCTTCAACACAAAACTTTAGAGAGCAACCACCATTTAGTATTTGTTCAACATCTTCTATAAGCATTCCTTTGAAGAAACACGCAATGTCAAGAAAAACATCTTTTAATGATTCCTCCAAATTATTGTAACTAAATTCAAGGATTGTTTGAATATCTTTATAAGGAATCCTTCTATATTCCTTGAATTTTTCTTTTTGAAAATCTAAATCTTTACCACAAAGAGCTGAACCTAGCACTGTTAAAGCCAAGGGAAGGAGCCTCCAACATAAGATATTACCTCATTGGCAAGCTCCAAAGATTCATTGTGAGGTTTGTTAGTTTTTAAAGCATTCATACTAAACAATTGAAGAGCTTCATCATGATCCAATTTCTTAATCTCATATATAAAACTTTCTTCAAACTTGCACACATGGCTAGTTAGCAAACTCTTGTCTCTTGTGGTTATGATGATCACACTACCCAAACCAAACCAATCACTTTTTCCAGCTAATTTTTTCAACTGTTCCAAGTGACTCACATCATCTAGTATTAAAAGAATCTTTTTAAAGTAAAGACTCCTTTGTATTTCAGCAATTCCTTCATCAACATTGTCACTCCTCAAAGTATCACCTCCTAAGATCTTAGAAAGAATTTTGTTTTGAAGCTTTATCAAACCATCTTTTGATCGAGCTTTTGAACCATCTCCTTCTATAGTTTCTCTAACATCTGCTAGAAAACATGCACCTTCAAAAACATGAGCAATGGAATTATAAATTGCTTTGGCAATAGTTGTTTTCCCAATTCCACCATCTCCCCAAATTCCTACCATACGAGTGACATTCTTTTTCTTCCCAATGTCCAACCGTTTTAAGAAGTCTTCAACACGAGACTCTATTCCAACTGGATTCTCAGCAACATCCATGTATGGAAATTGTACTAATTCTAAGACTTGTTGAAGGACTCTTTTTTGAATCAATATGTATTCATTCCTACATACCAAAAACGATAAGATAAGAAGAAATGAACACATAAATATGATGTGATTCCAATTTATTTGCCATTAACAAATGACTTGGCATTCCAAGGATTACGAGATTCTCTTTTTCTACTAAAATTCCAATCCTCAAATGGATAAGAAGCAAATGCTTAATCCTCACAATAACACACATTTCTCAAATTTTTGTAACTTCTAGGTTACATTCTAAAATTTGGTATTCCCTTATGAAGAATATCATTTTCTATTATACTTAGGAATGATACTGTCTTCCTTCAAATATTTTTTTCTTTGAAATATTTATTTGGTTTTCTAGTTCTTAAATTGTCACTAGATTACTTTTTTCTATTTTTCATCCAACATATTCAAAAAATTCAAACCTAGATCGTAAAACAAAACAAATGTGTAAACTTAAGGAAAAATACTAAAATTTTAGAGTTGATGACCTCATTTAAAAGGCCATTAAGATGCTATCTACCATTAAACAATTTGCACTAGACAAGTATATTTGTATTTTAATTTGGACAATTATTAAATGACTACTCTGACTTATCTTAAACATGAAAAGTATCACTTTAGTTTCAAGGTTTCTTTTTTGTCTTAGTGTTATTCAATTTTAAAAAAAATCATTTAATCAATTTTATTAGTTACATACCAATTCTTAGAAAGGACATTACCTTCAATCGCTAATTTAAAACCCAAGCAAATAACTCTAATTGAATTTCTTTACCTCCTAAAATGGCTTTCTCAATCCCAAGTTTTTTGTACTATTATGCTTTTTAGTTGGAATTATCTTGGCAATTTGAATACAATATTTTCTTTATTTTTTCTAAAAAATGAATTCATACAATTGCATGAATTTAATGGCTTGTACCATTACTTTTTAGAGATTGATCACCACTTTCCTTGTAGGTATTAGCAAGTAAGCTTTTACCAAATTTTTTAAATTTTTTTCAAATAAATATTTTTGAAACTGTTATACAAATGCAAGTGAATAATTTCCCGAATTTATTGGCTGAAAAGGTGAACAGGACGGAAAATTAGAATAGTCAAATAATTAAATTTGTGATAGGTTACGTATTAAATAAGAAGGTTAAGAAGTAAGTGAGCAATACCTTTAAGTAATAATGTTGGTTTTGAACATGTAAAAATAGTTCAAGTGCATTGTAAATGCATGAAGATAAATAATCATACAAAGTTGGACAAATGGCAAACATTTGATGTGTTAATTCATTCGTAGGTGGTGAGTACAAATTCTTCTCCTTATATTTCCCCCCAAAAAAATAAATAAATAAACGTTTTCACAATTTTTCCTTTCCCTCCCTTTCCTTCTTTCCTTCAAAACACCATACAGTGACATTTTTATGCCTTGCCCTGTCTCCGGGATGAAATTTCCTACCTAAAGTCATGGTATAATCCGCATGCAATTAAGGCTTTTTTTTAAGGGCCTTAATAAATAGAATTTCCTTAACATTGAATAGTCCTAAGAGGCCCGAAAGAATTAAAATGCACTGCTAAGGATTAAAATGCATTGCTAAGTTATGAATAGTATTTTCATATTTTTGTTTTCCTTTTTCTCCCTTTCCTTCTTTCCCTCAAAACACCGTACAGTAAAATTTTTATCACTTGCCGGTCTCCGGGTTGAAATTTCCTGCCTAAAGTCAGGGTATAATCCATACGCAGTTCAGGCAATTTGTGAAGGGCCTTAATCAATAGAATTTCCTTAACATTGAATAGCCCTAAAAGGCCCGAAAGAAATAAAATGCATTGCAAAATTGGCAGAAGATGCTACCTAAAACGGACCGGTTCTAAGTTGACTTGGGTGTGTGAATTTGAGTGCACATATAAAAAAATAAAAATAAAAACAAAAACAAAAATGCCTTATAAAATAGAATTAATAAAGGATCCCAAAAAATCTGTATGCTTTAAGTGACCATGGGGGAAAATTTTCAAAAGACGCGTGTTCCACCTAAATAAACATGTGTCCAAAGAAAATAAAATAAAATAAAATTTTATCCAAAATAAAAAAAAAAAAAAGATTAAGGGGGCATGGATTCGTGAAAGATATCCACTGGACTCTCGACTCCTTGGTTAGATTCTTTAACTTTGTACTAATATGCATGTACATACAATAAGATGTATTGTAATGTGACTAAGAAAAATTTTAAAATAAAGACACAAGAGTAGTCTCTGTAAATACCCTTTTATATGATGGAACCCGGATAAATCGGCCACTTTTTTTAGGGCTATCTTCCACTCCTCTACCTTCTTGTCATCCTTGAATTTGGCTAATGCATCTTTTACGCTATTAGCTTGTTTTCGTATATCCGATGGATCTATATGGTAAAACACAGGTAGAACCACTTGGCCCTTTTTCTCCTTGCATTCAATGATCTTTAACAATTCATTCAAACACCAGGAGGACGATGCATAGTTTGGCGAGAACACAACGATTGAAATCCTTGACCCTTCAATAGCCTTGAGAAGTTCTGGAGAAATTTCTTTTCCTTTTTGGAGCCTGTCATCGATGAAGGTATTGAATCCTTTTTGTTTCAAAGCACCATGAAGATGGGCAACGAAGGTGTCTCGAGTGTCTATGCCTCTAAAATTCAAGAATACATCATAAGTCCATGGATGGAAGGGAGAGAAAGAAAAAGAAGAAGAGGTTGCGTTAGAGGCCATGGAAGACGAAATAGTACTACAGGTGGAGAAGATTGTGAGATGTGTAGAAGCAATCTGACTCCCTACATAAAAAGAGCAAATGGTTGCCGCGTGGGATTAGAGAGAAAAGGTCGGGAAACAACGCGGCAACTACCTCACAAAGAAAAGAAGGTCGAGAAACCACGGGGCACTTACCTCGCAAAGAGAAGCCAGCAGTCAGCAGGAGAAATTACACATCGCCTTCTGAGAGCCCTAGAGATAACTTCAGCACAATAGAGTATATGCATATAGAAGCTGGTTCCGCGTTGCGAATTTAGTCGCTGTTCTTAAAAGGAAAAGAAAGTTGAGGGAACATGATTCAAAGCTTATGATTAAAGCAAGCGGTGTATTGATGATTGGGATCTACTTTTCATTTGAAAAAGGAGGAAAAAGAAGGCAATTAGCGTATGAGATAGAAGAAAGCTGCGTTGATGTTCCGAATCTGCTTTTCATTTGAAAAGGAGAAAAAAAGAAGGCAATTAAAAAATAAAAAGAATGAATATGATTTTCCCTTTCCCCATATTTTACCTTTTTTTTTTTTTTTTCAAAGCTTCATAATTTCAAGTTTTTACTTATATGATTGCTAGGAAGGAAGACGAGAGTGACTATTAAAACAGACTAGAACCTATGGTTCTTTAAATTTTGACACGTTATTGATTTGGTTAGACTAACATTCTGAAAAGAAAATTTCTTGACTTATTATCAAAGATGAGTACTTAAATGATCGCAGATGTCGAGTTAGGGGCAACAGGGGTCTCCTTCATTCAGAGTGTAGCCCTGTGAACAAAAGGACTCCGTCACAACTTTGATATTCTGCCTAAGGATTGCAAACCGACCAAAGACACGCATCCTATAAGGGAAATGTAAATGTCAGGTTCCGTTTTCATTTGGAAGGTAAACTTACCTCCTAAAAATAAGGAATATATGCAATAAAGGAGTCTCAAAGTACACGCAGTATACACAAGCAATTGAAAAAACCAAAGAATATGTGAATGAATACTCTGTTGGTCCGTTATTTCTCATTTTGTTAAGCACGAGCATTAGAAGAAACGCTTCAACCTCCATGTTTTCTTCTGTGGTTTGCAGCAGAACCGTTCGCTCCTGCCACAGTGGTTTTTTTTTTTTTTTTTTTCTAATTTTCTTGTCTTTTGCTTTTTGTATTTAATGTAAATTGTTTGTATACCTTTTGGATGCTTTTTATTTTTTTTAACATGGTATCAAAGTGGATTACGAACCTATCGCTCGTTTCTTTCAGTCTTTTGTTTGAGGCTTTGCCGTGCGAGACTCATTTTGTCTTGCTGTGTTTGGTGCCTACCCGTACTGTCTTCCGCGAATATTATCAGCCAGGAGTATTGATTTCTTGGGTGGATTAAGATTTGATAAGAATCTAGTTCGGCGGTCAGAAATCACTGAAATCTATCCTGGTAGCCGGACGCGTGTACAAGATTCTGATTCCACATCTTGGCTAATTTATCACTACATGTGGCTGAAGAGCTCTCTAGTTTTTGATAGCCAGACACTGTTGGCTCTTTGCCTCTTCAGAACAACATTACTCGTGATGTTATTTCCATCTAAGAAATACTCATCCTTTTCCAAACCAATCTCCACGCATGCTCACTTCCACCTTATCAACCTAAAAAAAGGTGGAGCAGCATAATAATTTAGTGCACAAACAACAACCACTTAAAGAAGTAAGCATCCACCAAGCCTCACTTGTCTTGTGTTCTAGAACAAAATTAAAGATAGAAAAGATAGCATAGATTACTATTATAGAAATTATACTACCTACTACCCAAAAATATAACTTACGCTTTTAAAAGAAAAATCTTGTATGCCGTATCTACTCTCAAAATTGCAACAGTAACAAGTAAAACAAATTATAATAGATAAAGTCAACTAATAAAATCACAATTGCAGAGCTTTTCTCAAAGTTAATTTTTCCATTTATTGCATTAGCTCAGTGATAACAGATGTGCTCTCATGATGTGTGACAAGGACTTAAGTACTTGAATCAGGTGCAGACATTATATGTCATGTTATCCAACTCATCCAAAGTTCAAAACCTAGGGCAGAAAGACGAGGAAGTCCAAGTTGGCTAAATACATTACGAAATAACAATAAAAACAGAAACAAAAAATGCGGCCTATGTGAATGGAATAAAATAAGGGTAAAGGAACAAACAAAAGAACAAAAGAGTTATGCAATATTCTCCATCCATTGGCTGCATTTATGGTGGTGACTACACACTGCTTTTGCAAATTAATCAATTACAGTCGGAAAAACTTTCTAATCCAAGTGCAAAACTAAGAAAGAAAAAGAAAATGATAACTAGGATTTAGAGAAAACATGAAGTTTTCTCCATTAATCACATCCCCCCAATAACAAGTTATGCTTAAAAGGATTACAATGATGCGATTATCAGAACTATCAAACACACACTCCATAATGTGGATAAAACTTGGTGTCCTGCACTTTCTTGTCCAATAACAGTATAAAGCACATTTTTAGTAGCAAAAGATTTGATATTAGAGCAACAACTAAGCATGATTAGTCAAGAATGAAAAAAATATGTTGTGAAACATACATGAAGCAAAGCTCCATAGGTTTTGGAAGAGATCACTTAAATACAATTTGAATGGCTACAAGAACACATATTTTGCGTCCAAATAGAAGACTTATTTTTTTGCAACAAATCATACCTGACAACAAAAAATGTAATTAAAACACATACACACTCCCTTACCATGGAAGAAGTTTTCTTTTCAAGATTGGTTGGCACCAACTATAAAGTACAATGATAATGTAGATTTAAAAATTAGCTAATTCCATAAAAACACTTCATTTAAAAGGAGCAAAAGATACATTAATATCTTAATAGCACATATAACCAATAAACCCATTCTTTTAGATAGCTTTTTTTTTTTTTTTTTCCTCCTTGGCAAGTTATATGCGTAGGGAAATGAAATTTAAACCCACAATGTCAACATCTATGTGATCAGAATTTGAGTTGAGTCATTGACGTTTTTAAATAGACATATGGTAGTATAAGAAGAAGAGAAGTAGAGAATCAAAAGAACATACAAGTATATTGGTTCGGACACAAGTACCATCACTTAAATCAGAAGCTTTAAAATGTAGTAGTAGCACATTTCTTTGCAATATTGGCACTTCACGTGCTTATAAACAATACTTAGTATCAGGCCAGTCCGGGAAAAAATGCTGAACCTCTTACGAGAGTTTCAAAGATGTAATATCGCCTATCTTCTTCGGTATACTTCCACTTATGTTGTTCCACATGAAATCTCCTTAATGGAGTAGTCAGAGAAAACTATATCAGTAGCATGAATAAGCCAAAGCCAACATGAGGTGGAGAATAACAATGTTTCAAAAGATAAGGAAAGAGGTATTCAAAAACTCTGGTTCAGATCAAGCGTTGGCAGCAACAAAGGCAGCTTTTAGGTACGCTTTTCCTTGCAATACTGTCATATACGATAAGCGGCCAAGCTCTGGTGATAAACTTCCTGACAAATTCATTTTCAGTAGTAGGCTGCAGAAAAGAGGTCCACAGGAAAATTATTAAACCTGAGTTCTCCATGAAGTGCTCACATTTATTAATACCCAAGTTTAATTAAAGCTTGAAAGTCGTAAATTTTAACTTTGGATTAGTATAAATTCCATATACAGTAGGCCTGAGATGGTGATGGAGTCTCTAGGCAATTAATTATATGATAAAGTATTGGCAGACATTTTGGTCTAAGTTGATATGAGCAGATACTGAGCTGGAATACTGGACATGACATCATGCAAGGTACAAAAAAAATAAATAAATAAAGAAGAAGAAAAAACAGTGATTATAATTGATAGGAAATAGGACACTTTTGTTCCTAATAATGTCACTCAATACAAGTAAAAATCAGGAAAGGAAAGAAAAATATATATAATTTTCGAATATGTAGATATCCATCATGTAATGATGTATTGAAGCATAGAACACCTCTCCAATGTGATGTGCATGGGTCTCCTCGATTCCAACTACTTAGATTCTTATTGGGATCTATAAAACTTCTCTTGATGGCCCGCAATGCCTTTAGTGCAAATTAAGACAAATCTTGATCATCATTTATAGAAGGAAAAGTTCAAAAACTCACAAGCTTTGCGGCTCCTTGTGTTTCTTTAGTTCTAGTATCAGGTTCACAAGTTGAATGTAGAAGTTAATTAAAAAAGAAAAATGTAGACCAACAATGCTGGCAGGTATACACTCAATTAAGAGTTACAGCTGAACTATATGCAAGATAATTCACATCCCAGTAGAGGAAAGTGGGGGGTGGAAACGGAATCAGAGTCACCTTCTATAGGTGGGTAACTAAAGAGGAAGACCACGAACGCAACTAAAGAAACAAGAAATAATCCATACGTCAAAACTCTTGAGAGATACATCCCAATAATGAAAAGAACGCCCCAACTCTCAAATTCTTCCGAGTACCCACAACCGCTAATTGTGCTCACTCAGGAAAGTGTTAAAACCGAGACAGGTAGCTTGACGGCCCACCCAAATGTAACCTGACTCTAATATCATGTTAAGACCTGGGCTCACACTTAAAACACATGTTCAAAGGTTGATTACCCCAAGCCATTAATAAGGCTAGGCCATAGAATAGGTCATTCAGAACCGGCGTGGGATTATATAATTCCCAACAGAAAGGCCATAAGAACTTAACGTGATTGAATCCCAAAGCAGCTCAATTAAACTTTGGAAAAGAAATACTAGCTTTTAACACTTTGAAAATGAACGAATGATAAAATAATCCATACCAAGTACAGTTAAAAGCTCCAGCTAGTGGGTAACAGAGCAAGCAGAATCCATCCAACTTCAGAACAAATATACCAGAGGAATTGAGAGCGAATCAAGCAAATTTAGGCTGACTGGAAGGAAAAACGGAGAAATCCAAAGTAGGGGAGCATTGAATTGTAGAAACTAGGATCATCAAACTATATGTCTTTACGCTACCGTTGAAGATCACTTCCCTTATCGCTTCCAATTGAAAACTATTAAAAACAGATTCGCGTCTACTTAGCACTCAAATCAAAATCAAAGGGACACTTCTACCTCTCGTCATTAGTCAATTTCAGGCTCTGGAAGAGGCGCGCGCACCTTCGACGTCTTCACTCACTGGTTCGGCCAATCGGCCACTGGTTGAAGAGGTTGAACCGGAGACCGGAAAGATCGAACCGGTGGCTGAAGTTGTCATACTGGCGATTTTGCATCACCAACAAGATTCCAAAGCCATTAAACCGTACCTTGCATCCTTAACAACCAGGCATCTCTAAAAGCAAAGAAGGAATAGAATTAAATCTTAACGAGACCTTGTTTGAATGATAAAACAATGGAAAGGGAGAGGCCGCGAGAGAGAGAGAGAGATGTTCCTCCCCATGGCGTGCAAATCTCCCTCTGCGGCCGCCACCCGAAGAGCTCTAGGAAATGAGGAGGGAAAATGGGAGCCAGGGCTTTTATATACGGAGATGTAATTAGAAGCCCAAGGCGGTTCACTTACGTAATCTGAATTGGAAAATCTTAATGACTTGGATTCCTTCTTGGCCCCGCCTCTTCTTACTTTTTATGTCAACTTTTTCTTATCCTCATAAAATGCAATAAATTTTTCTCATGCCTTTTACTTTTACTTTTTATATTTTTATTTTATTTTATTATTGTTAATCCATTTGAAATTTATAAAAGATTATTGCAGCCAATAGAAATATTATTACTAAAAATATGAGAGGATTAAAGATTAAATATAAATCAATAGATATTCTTTCCTTTGTAACTATAGAAAATCTTCTAAGTATAGACAATATAGTTTAAAACTTATCATTTTTAAAATATTTAATTGAAAAATTATTTTTTGTAATAATAGATTTCAAAATGTGTAAAGAATTAATACTCTGTAAACTCTACATATACACAAGCAACTAAAAGAACCGTTGAACATGTAACTGAATACTTTTTTTGTTCTATATTCGTCAATTTGGAGAGCTCGAGAGCTTCCTCCTGATCTAGGGAATCAACTCGCCATTGCAAACCCACTTGATCGTTTGCGTTACAGATGAAAGGACAGAAATCAAAAGATTGCAACGAACAGCATCATTGAAGAGTGGGTTTTGCGCCAAATGCTGAAAACTTAACGTTATGAGAATATGCAAACTCGGTCGAATCACACTCGCAATAACAACCCCAAATCAAAATCACATCATTTTGTTTGAATGTGTAATAACAAAGATTTCTTGTTTTGATCATTTGAGCTTGTTGAAAGAGGGATTCTAGCAGAACTATTAGAATCATTATAAGATACATGTTCCTAAATTGGATCTTTAGTCATGGTCTCCTTTGCGTGTGATGCATTTTCCTGAAATAGTTTTAGCAAATCCTCTTACTCTATTCTACTATGTTGTATCTAAATACGTTGGTCCAAAATAGATTGAGCATGGATTGAGACTAGAGTCATGAAGCTGCATGTGTTGCAAGTCAGCTTTTGAACTGGAGGAAATGGTCAGTGACTTAATATAGCCCATATATTGGTCCATAACAAAGATAATCCTAGAATGGATGCACTTTGGCGTGCATACAGTGCCATGACCAAACCCTTCCTTGACGCCCAACTTTGAACCCCAAAGTAACAAGATATCTACATTAGCACAATAGTACTCTTGGAGTGAATTGTCTCTCCAAGAGGCATGGACTATGGAGGGAAGGCCTCAATCTATTTCAGTCCAAAACCCAAACTGAATTAAAACAGCATAAATATGTTTGACGATGTTATACTCAAAAAGGTCCTCATAGCAAATTTTGGTAGACTTTGTCTGAGACAAAGATACCTTGAGAAAAAATTTCTTGTATACCAAAGAAAAGAAACGAAGGAGAAGGGTTTGCTTATCCTATATGTTACGATTCTGCCTAGTCATAGAACGCATAACGGGTCTTTCTAGTACAAAGTCTTCTTAGGGAGACTTACAGGTTTTTTTCTTGCTATAACCTATTATGGATGGAATTCTGGTTCATATGACTTAATGCAGTGAACAGTTATTTTAGCATTAAAGAGGGAGTGCGCAATGAGGTAAGAAAATGGTGGCTTTCATTTATATAAACGGAAAGCCCTTTAGGTTACAACAAGATTGAATTAAGCCTACAACCCTTGATTCGACTACCCTTATTTATAACCCCTTACTAGAATATCCCCACTCCCCTGGTGAATAGATATTCTTAGTTCCAGCAAGTACATCTATGTAATACCACTACACTACACCTGGCACTTTAAAGAGAGGACATCCATACCTCCACTTCTTTGCAATGCCCAAGACTTGTTAGTCCTTAATGCTATGTTGCATAACGGCTTTTATTTCTACATGGTGTTGCAACACATGTGCCGCCCTTCAAAATATATGGTCCTGCTAGAGGTTAATGGCACCTACATGGCGCTAGTTCATATCATCCCTTCCTGTTGGGGAAGGACCTTGCCCATAAGGTCAGGAAAATGGGCAAATAAGTCATCGGATGCTTCCTAAGTCGACTTATTTGTTTTTTCTTGCTATAACCTATTATGGATGGAATTCTGGTTTAGATGACGTAATGCAATGAACAGTTATTTTAGCATCAAAGAGGGAGTGCGCAGTGAGGTAAGAAAATGGTGGCTTTCATTTATGTAAGGGGAAAGCCCCCTAGGTTACAACAAGATTGAATTAAGCCTACAGCCCTTGATTCGACTACCTTTATTTATAACCCTTTACTCGAATATCCCCACTCCCCTGGTGAATAGATATTCTTAGTTCCAGCAAGTACATCTATGTAATACCACTACACGGCACTTGGCACTTTAAAGAGAGGACATCCATACCTCCACTTCTTTGCAATGCCCAAGACTTGTTAGTCTCTAATGCTATGTTGCATAAAGGCTTTTATTTCTACATGGTGTTGCAGCACGTGTGTTGCCCTTCAAAATATGTGGTCCTGCTGGAGGTCAATGGCACCTACATGGCACTAGTTCATATCATCCCTTCCTGTTGGGGAAGGACCTTGCCCATAAGGTTAGGAAAATGGGCAAATAAGTCATCGAATGCTTCCTAAGTTGCATCAGCTAGTAAAGCACCTTCCCAATGAAATAAAAATTCCAGTTGGCCTTAGTGTGTGTGAAAATCAAGGACGGCCTGAGGTATGTGAAGGGCTAGGTTACCCTTTACAAACTTCAGTGGAATAGTAGGGAGACCTTAAGTGGGGTTGCCAACATGTTTCTTGAGAACTAAGACAAAGAAAACAGGGTGCAATCTAGCTTCTTTCAGAAGATCCAACTTATATGAGACTTGCCCAATTTTGTCCATGGTGAATGGGCCAAAATAGCGCGGTGATAACTTGCTATGGCACCGAATCGTTAAAGATAGTTGTTTGGATGATTAGAGCTGTAGAACAATTTGATCTCCTTGGGTGAATTCCATATCCCAATGCTTGTTGTCATAGATTCTCTTTATGATCTCCTAGGCCTTGAGGAGATGTAGATGTAGATCCTTGAGAATCTCATCTCGAGACTGCAACTCATAATCAACAGCTTCATTTCTTGCAGTGCTTGGAACATATGATAATATGGACGGTGGGGGTTTGCCATAAATTGCCTCATAAAGGGATAAACCTGTCGCTAAATAAGTACTAGTGTTATAGCTAAATTCTACCCAGGAAAGCCATTTGGTCCAAGCTTTAGGCTTTGAACTACTAAGCAGCGTAAATACATTTCCACCGTTTGATTAATGACCTCTATTTGACCATCGGTTTGTAAGTGGTAGGCACTAGAGAAATTAAACCTTATCCCTTGCAAATGAAAGAGTTCCTTCTAAAAATTTTCGGTAAAAAAGGGATCTCGGTTTGAAACAATACTCTTGGGAAAGCTGTATAACTTTTGAACATTGTTGAAGAAGGCTTGTGCCACCATGGTAGTAGAGTATGGGTGCTCAAGAGCAATAAAATTTCTAAACTTGGATAATAGATCTACCACTACTAGGATTGATGTCTTTCCTTCAAATAGAGGTAATCCATTAATGAAATCAAGGGAAATATCCTCCCAAATGCTTCTGGTATTGGTAGGGGTTGCAAGAGTCCAATAGGTTTTGTGCTTATGACTTTATGTTATTGATAGATATCACAGGATCTTACAACATCCATGACTAATTCTTGCATCTTATGCCAAAAGGACACTTGCCTTAAAGGTTAGAAGGTCTTGAACACCCTTTCATGGAACCCATTATGTGTTTCTCGGGCAATTTCACAGACTAGAGCTAACTTATGATCAAGGTATAGCTGACCTCGGTAATAAATAAGTTCATCCTGAAGTTGCCACTAGCTATCCTCGTCCTCGCTTTGAATACATTTGGCAATGTCTCGCAAGATAGGATTACTCTTGGTGTCATCATGTATTGCAGACACCCATGTCGGAATTGGTGAGGAGATGGACTCCAAAGTTGGTTCCCCTTGTGTTACTTCACTCTTACCATTGCTTGGAACATGGCACTTTTTGATGGTATCCCTAATGTCTGATAGAAAGTGACCTAGAAGCCATTCATTATTTTGGGATTTGGTGTAAGTGGCGAATCCTAACTCTTGCATATTTCCAATGCTCATGGCAAAGAATGAGTATTCCGTTAGAGTCATTTCCAAACTTGGTGTAGTAAAGGCCACATGTCTTTGATGAAGTTAAAGTTGTTAACATCATTTCCTCCTTTTACGGGATGCTCTAGACATGAATGCATAGAATCACACTCAGCCTTGGTCACAATCTCCATATTCTTCTTTCTCTCACCCACTTGATGAGTGGGGACATGTGTCGAGTCGATGGACTACCTGATTTGTTGCTGTGAAAAGGCATCAACTGCAGAGTTTTTATTCTCTAAAGTGTATTCTATAGAAAAGTTGAAACCCATAAGCTTCATCAACCAATGTTGTTAAGTAGGAGTGGTTAAACGTTGCTCTTATAAATATTTTAGGCTTCATTGGTTAGTTAAGATGGTGAAGCGATGTCCCAACAAATAATGCCTCTAGTGCTGAACGGCTAAAGCTAGAGCCATCAACTCGTTTTCATATGTGGAGTAATGCAAGTGACAACCATGAATGGCCTTATTGTAGTACGCTATAGGCTAGCAATTTTGCTCGAAACTACTCCAACACCATTCCCAGAAGCATCACACATAATAGTGAAGGGAATAGAAAAGTTCAGGGGGGATAAGATTGGGGCCTTGGTAAAGGTGGTCTTAAGAAGTTGAAAGGTTGTTTGCCTAGATTCTCTTTAGTGAAATTCCACCTCTTTCCTTAAAAAATGGGTAAAAAGACTGGCTAACTTTCCATACCTTGCAATAAAATGATGAGAATAGCCAAATAATCCCTAGAAAGCCATAAACTTCCTTGACTGAGTGTGGAATAGGCCATTCGGCCATGGCCTTAACTTTTTCTTTGTCCACTGAGATACTTGCCTTGCTCATTTTATGGCTAAGAAATGAAACTTCCAATTTGCCAAAGTCACACTTTGATTCTTTCACAAAAAGTTCATGTTTTTTAAGCTCTCCTAAGATGATTAACAAATGTTGTTTGTATTCTTCCCAAGAGCAACTGTACACCAAAATATAATAAAAAAAAGAACAATACAAAAGATCATAAGTAGGTACTAAACACCTTATTTATCAAGGCTTGAAACGTTGAGGGAGCATTTGATAACCCAAAAGGCATTACAAGGAATTCGTAATGGCCATTGTGAGTTCAGAAAGCTATTTTTTATAGATCTTTTGGTTGCATGCGGATATGGTAGTAACCAGATTTGAGATCCATTTTGGAAAAAATTGTAGCACCATGTAACTCATCAAGGAGCTTGTACACAATTGGCATGCAAAAGCTATCTTTGATGGTGCGCTTGTTAAGCTCATGATAGTCTAAACACAAACATTAGGATTCATCCTTTTTTTTTACCAATAACATTGGTGATGAGAAAGGACTTAAGCTTGGGCAAATAAGGCCAGATTCCAACAACTTCCGAACAACACGCTAAATCTCCATTTTGTGGGAGTAAGGATATCTATACAGGTGAAAAAACACAGGTCGTGATGGGTCCGTTAAAACAATATGATGATTATAAAGTGAGCCAATGGCAACCCATTGGGCTCTTGAAAGACCATTGGGAAGGTATCCAGTATTCTTTGAATTCTATTTGGTCAAGTCGGCTTCTTGTTTTTAGGATTGAAGGGTAGGACCCATTCAATCTATAAGAAAATGCCATGTTGTTCTTAAGCCAATGCTTTCTGAATTTGTGCTCCCTCGACTAGATGATCTTCAGGACACCCTTCCCTTCGGAGATGGATGTGTGATCCCTCTAGAGTGAACTCTATAATCAATTGGTTAAAATCCTATAATATTAGCTCAACTACGCGAAACCATTACACTTCTAGAACAACATTAACCCCTTAAAGAGGGAGAAGGAACAAGTCAATCCAGAAGATGACTCATTGGAGAAAGAATTGGACATTGGAGCACAACCCAAAACTAGTCATCTTTTCTCCATTGGCCATGGTTACGAAGAAAGTGGTGCTTTTGTCTAGTTGGAGGCCCATCCTTTTGGCAAGGCATAGGCTAATGAAACTATGGGAACTACTAGAGTCTATCAAGACTTGCATTTGGAATTCGCAATCCCTAGTTTCTCCTAAGACTCGTATGGTTTGCGATGGTGCACTAGTTCTAGCAATAGCATTCAGAGAGATTTCTAACTTCTCCCCCTCCTTTGACTCGACCTCCTCATGTTTCAGCAGTGGAAGTGCCAAAATTATTTCATCGTCCCTATCCAAATTGGAGAACCACAACCTTTCTAAGTTGAATAAATGTTTACACCAATGGCCTGGATGAAACAACTCATCACAATGGAAGCAAAGTCCCTTAGCCTTACGGTTGGCCAGCTCTACCGGTGTCAAGCGTTGCACCAGCACACTTGTCTTAGTGAAATTCATTCCCCTGGCACTTACGTTGGAAGTAGTAGTGGGTTCCCCTTTCCGATTTGCCATTGCTGACTTGTTAGGTTAGTATTTACTTTTAAACAGTTGAGCTAGCCCGACAATAGTTGATAGTGTGGAAGGTCTACATACTTGCACATCCACTCTGAGACTATCCCACAGCCCAATCGTGAAACACGACATCTGTTGATCTAATCAAAGATCCCCTATTCCCAGCAGGAGTTTAGAGAAACGAGTGTAATACTCGTCAACAGTGCCTTGTTGTCACAGATGGATGAGTCCTCAAAATGGGATTGGTAATTGTTGGAGCTAAAATGTGCCACAATCTCTCTCTTGAGGATGTCCCATGATAGATCTTGGCTAGAAAATTCCTTTTGGAGTAGCTAGAACCACACATAAGCATCATCTTCTAGGTTCCAAGCTGCTACCTTTACCTTGTCATCTTTCAGAACTCCTTAATAAGAAAAAAACTAATTGACATGACATAGCCAATCATAAGGGTCATCTACCCCCCCATAACAGGGAAAATCAAGCTATAACAAGCAATTCCTCCATTTTGTATTACCACCTGTCTCTAGCTTCCGAGTGGAGCTACCTTCTCCTTGGTTAGGTTCTTCCTCCTGTTCCCCTGTACAGTGCCCACTATTGTTGTTGCGGGTGTTCAAGGACTGAGAAAGCTAATGCACAACCTTGAAAAGCTCCTCCATTCTTTGATTAATTTCAGTATCGCGCCGGTTCATTTGGCTTCAAGCCTTTCCCACCTATTTTCTATCATATTGAATATAAGATGAGGTGGCTTCGATGCCATTATGTTACAATTCTACTTAGTCACAAAACACATAATGGGTCTTTCCAGCACAAAGTCTTTCGAGGGAGACTTATGGGTTTTCTTCTTGCTATAACCTATTATGGATAGAATCGGGTTTAGATGACATAATGTAGTGAATAGTTATTTTAGCAACAAAGAGGGAGTGCATAGTGAGGTAAGAAAATGGTGGCTTTCATTTATATGAGGGGAAAGCCCCTTAGGTTACAACGAGATTGAATCAAGCCTACAGCCCTTGATTCAACTACCTTTATCTATAACCCCCTACCCGAATATCCCGTCTCCCTTGGCAAACGGATATTCTTAGTTCCAGCAGGTATGTTTATGTAATACCACTATGCTAGACTTGGTGCTTTAAACAGAAGACATCCATACCTTCACCCCCCTATAATGCCAAAGACTTATTGGTCCTTCATGCTATGCCACCTAACGGCTTTTATTTCTACATGGTGTTGTAGCGCGTGTGCCACCTTTCAAAATACGTGGTCCTGCTGATGGTCAGTGGCGCCTACGTGGCGCTAGTTTATATCACCATACAACAAAGAAAAGTACATGAAAGGTCATGTATTCAACTTGCAATCAAAGCCTATCTTTGAAGTCTACATATGCAACGTATGAGGTCCAACTTCCAAGTGTGCTTTTGGCAAAGAGTTGTTATGCTCACACATTGCCTTTTTCCTACAAAAACCAAAAAGAAGTCTTCCTTTTCCCTATGTCTCAAGAAAGAAAATATCTAGTCTTTATGTAGTGATGCAAATGAAAATATATTTCCAGAGTAGAAAACCTTTACTTTACGTGTGATACTTTTGTCTGAAATTGGTTTATCGTTAATTCATTGTACTTCCTCTTCCAGTGTAGGTGCACATGCACATTTTCTTATTGTAAGAAGGATTATAGTGATTAAAGTAGGGTTTGTTAATAAAGTAGTAGAGTCACTACCCTGTAGTATTGCGTAAAAATTATACATTTCTTACTAGAAGAAGCGTCTAGAAAGGAAATTTCATACTCAAAAACAAGAATTCATGTTTTTTGTTATGCTATAGAAATCTCTTGAGTAAGTAGAAGCATTTGTCAAAGATTGACCAGATGTATATTGCACCCCATCTTCTATGGTTGAAGAATGATCAGATGTGGTAGATTTACCTACAGAGAATGGAGGTGCAAATGGCTAAGGAAAGTTCATCGTATTGCTTCCAAGCATGAGAACAACCGATGATATGGTGGATTTGTCTTTAAGATCTTCTTGAACGCAAAACAATGCAATATGGATCAATATCAAAGCTTTAGTTCCAAGGCAAGTATCAACTATGTCTCATCTATCCAAGTCATAATAATGTATATAAGTCAAGTTTATAAATGATAACTTGAGAAATTGTTTACAAATGAATTATTCTTAATGCATCACTTACCCAAAAAGAAATTAACTCATACTCCATCTAGTAAAGTTTTATGCAAAATCCTCATTTAAAAAAGACAACAAAAATGGTTTTTATGTTCCTTTTCCAATTTAGAAACACTTATTTTGATATTTACAAAACAAATAGTAATTAGAGTGTCCAAAGGTGATCATGAGATTTAAGATATAATAATTTTCATGTCAAAGAAAATTATATATGATGGTGTTATTTACTGATTTCATTCAAATGATTTGTTTTTTCAATTATTTTATGTGTATATATTAAGATTCATTGTTGTGTTTGTTGTCTTGAAGGCATTCATACAAAATAATTGAAGAGCTTCATTATAGTTTAATCTCTCTACCACATATATAAAATTCTCTTTAGACTTCCTAAATGACTAGTAAGCAAACTTTTATCTCTTATGGTTACGATGATCACCCTACCCAAACTAAACCAATCACTTGTTTTAGCTAAATTTTTTAGTTGCTACAAGTGGTTCACATCATCAAGTACTAAAAGAAACATTTTATAGCAAAGACTCCTATGTATTTTACCAAATCCTTCATTGACGTTGTCACTTCTCAAAGTATCATTCCTTAAAATTTTAAAAAGGGTTTTGTTTTAAGGCTTTAATAAATAATCTTTTGATAAAGCTTTTACACCATGTTTTTTTATAGTTTCTATAACAATTGCAAGAAAACATACACCTTTAAAACATGAGCAATGGAGTTATAAATTGCTTTTGCAAAAGTTGTCCTCCTAATTCCACCATCTCCCTAAATTCCTACCACTTTAGTGACATTGTTCGTCTTCTTAATATCTAAATGTATTAAGAAGTCTTCCACACAAGGCTCTAGTCTAGTTGGATTCTCAGCAACATCTAGGTATGGAAATTCTACTAATTCTAAGATTACTTTCTGAATCAATATGTATTCATCCTTAAAAACTGAAAAAGAAAAGATAAAAAGACATGAACACACAAAAATATAATGTGGTTCCGATTTATTTACCACCAATAAATGACTTTGGCATTCTAGGAGTTAGGAGATTCTTTTTTTCTCCTAAAATTCCAATCCTCAAATGGATAAGAAACAAATGTTTCATCCCCACAACAACACAAAAAGGTGAGGAACCCTAAGTTGGCTAAATGCGTTAAGAAATAAAATCAAAAACAAAAAATGCAGTCTATATTAATGGAATAAAGGTAAAACAACAAACAAAAGAACAAAAGGGAGGTAATCTAGGGCAAAAAGATGGAGAACATAAAAGATATATTATAAAATATCCTTCATATTGCTATTGGCTACATTTATAGAGGTGACTACTCACTGCTCTTGCAAATTAATCACATAGAACCAAAAAATGTTGAGCAAAACAAGGAAGGAAAAAAAAATGATAACTAGGATTTAGAGAAGACACAAGGTTTTCACCATTAACCACATCCCTTACAAAAAAGTTTTGCTTTAAAGGTTTACCTAGATGTAGTTATCCAAATTATCAAACACAATCTCCACAAACATGGATAAAACTTGGTGTCCTACACCTTCCTATCCAATAAAAATATAAAGCACATTTTTTTAGGAATAAAAGACTCAATATTAAGGCCATAAATAAGCATGATTAACCACAAATGAGAAAATATATGGTTAAACATACATGCAGGAGAGCCACCTATTTGATACTTTGCAAGTTTTAGAAGATATCACTTAATATAAATTGAATGTCCATAAGAACACATATTTTAAGACTAAATAGAAGAGTTAATTTTCTTTCCAACAAATCATACCTGACAAATGAAAAAATATAATTAAAATAGATATCCACTCCCTTACAACAAAAAAAAGTTTGTTTTTCTATTTCCATTGACACTAACTATAGGGTATTAATGATAAGGTAGATTTAAAAATTGATGGACACCACAAAAGCACTTCATTTAATAGAAGCAAAAGAACATTAATATCCTTGCAACATTAAGACTCATCTATATGATCAAAATTTGAGCTAAATCATTGATGTTTTTAAATGGACATATGGTAATATAAGAAGAAGAAAAACATATGATAAAAATAACGTCAAAGTAAGGATAAATATAGTTACTTTTATGCTTTAAAATGTTTTATAGGATTCCTTGGCATGAAGAACCATATGGGGGCTAGACAACCAATGTTCACAAGAACAGAAATGCTTAAAACATTTCTCAACATGCTTCAATTGTATCCAAAAATTTGTTAGCCAATGACAATCAATACCAAGAAGTTAGCCTTTGAAGAGCAACTTCAAAACAACTATTTATATCATAGATCATACATATTCAAAGTCTAATGCTAGATTTTCAAAGGCTAACAAATTAAATATTTAACCTAGATGATTTAATTGAAAAAATAATGCTTTCCTTTTAAAACAAACCTAAATTCCATATCAAAAAGAACAAAAAAAATATTAAACATATCAAAACTTAGAACTTCTCTTGCTGATTCATCAACAATAAAATTGAAAAATATAGAAAAATTAGCAAAGAGAAGAAAAAGCAATATTACCAACACAATTAATTTCTGGACTAAAGGGCTCGGTAGTGGTTCATTCTTTGTAGCTCTTAAATCCTTCAATTATAACCTAAACGCATATATCAAAATAGTATGCAACAAACAATAGAAAAATAAACTGAAAATGGTATAGAAAAAATAATTCAAAACTTCACATTAACTACTTTATGTATATGCTAAGATTGATGGATTATCCAACTTCTGTTCAAGAATATAAAAGAATAACTATTAAGCAACTTTTAATGTGAATAACAACTCAAAAGCATTGTTCAACTCTCATAAACCATAAAACTATCATTCTTTCCTAGACTAATACCAACTAAGGCCAGGTCATCTATGTTTAACTTACTACTTCAGCATTAAAAACATCAACTAGCATCCTAAATGCTCATAGGCAAGATTCAAGATGAAGAGTCAGAAAACTATTTAGCCTATAAGTACTTTACATGCCGTTTAACCATAATTGGCTTTCAAGACAAAGGAGTACTTTAATAAAATAACAACAAGCACAAATGGACAACTAATGATTTTGTACAAAAAGGAAGGAATGTAAAAGCAAAAATACAAAGAAATGAATAAGAATATTTTTCTATTATATATAAATTTAAATTTCCAAAATAGACTAATTTTAACAATCAACAACCTTATGATATGGAAAATAACACACTCTAAAATAGGAAAACAATAAAAAAATCCCAAGAATGCATACACATATAACCAACAATGTGTTTGTGCAGCCCAGTCAAAGACAAGCTTGGTGTTTGGGCCTTGGCTTTCACTATTCCGACCGTGCGCCAAGGATTTAAGGAAGGTTATTTATCATCCTCCAACTGAAACCAATAAAACTTCCACCAGCCATGGTAGAAAATGACAATAAAACAAGTTGCTAAGCCTGGTGAACATACTATTAAAGGAACAATCTCACCACATCAATCAAGCAAGATTCTCAAATTCTCCATCAACTACTGAATCAAAATCTTCCAAAGAAACCTTGGCCACTAACCACCAGATCCACAAAGATGACAACAATTCAAATTCAAATCAAGTTAATGATTTCCAAGTTTAAATTTATCCTTATATTTTTGAAAATTTCAAATGTCTTCCTAATTTGTATTAGTCTTCTATCATTTATGTTTCTTATTTTTCCTTCTTAAGTTAAAGATATTATTTACCCTATATATAGGGATTAGTATTGTACATATTGATCATTAAATTCCAAATACCATTTCACACATTGTGTTTACAAATTTTACTTCGGTTTAAGAATTTCTCTACAAAATTTAATTATTTTGTAGAACTTATTCTTTTAACTTAGTATCATCCTCCTAGGGCATACGCCTATTCCCTTATTTCGGTTTTAATCCTCCACAAAAAATGGCCAACCAACCAAACCACATCCACGTTGCTAAACACACTTTGCCTCTACCTGCACTTGGAAATCTCATTGTGCCTGCTGTCGGGGTCCATCTTGAAGGCAATAACTACTTAGTTTGGAAGGCATAAATCAAACCTTATTTACATGTTTCCAGTGTATTAAGCATCCTTGATGGTTCCTATCCTTGTTTGTCTGAATTCATCATGAACACCATTAAAGATGACACTATTGTCCAAAACTCCAATCTTGCCTACCAAGATTGGATCATTTGAGACCAAACTGCTCATGGTTGGATCCTTAATACCAACAAGACAACATTGTCAGTGGTGTTGCCTAACACCATTTATGCTACAATCTGGGTTACCCTTACGAAAGAATTCCATACACATAGGACTGCTCGCGCTTCCACATTTCGACTTTGACTCCAAGCAATTAACAAAGGCCACCGTTCTATCTTTGATTTTATGCAGGAACTTAACTCCCTAGTCAACCAACTCTAACTCATAGGTGAAATTGTCTCTGACAACGAGTATTTGACCCACGTTTTTCGTGGACCCAGAAACCCATTTGCTTTTCTTACCATTATAATCTCTGTTCATACCCATACTACCACAATCACTCGTGAAGACCTCTATGGGTTGCTGTTAAACCAAGAGGCCTAACTTGAGTTAGCTGAATAGACTTTTCAGACCACTGCATTCACCATGGAAGCCGATGCTCAATCATCCAACACCATTCCTGTCACCAGCTCTACATTGATTGGCAAACCTACCTACTTTCAAAGCCACCATGGACGCATCCCACACCTGATGTTGATAGCAAACTCCAACTGCTGGTACCTTTTCGCTCCTCTTGGCAACTTTGACGGCCTTTCGTAGGTCTAGTGCTAGATCTACCAGAAAACCAGCCACCTTGCTCACTAGTGCCACTTTAGGTATGCCCTTTCAAATTCCCCTAACAATGGCCCATATGCTTAATCTAACTTAGGCCCACCAAATCCTGAGGCAAATATAATTCTGCATGGCCCATCAAGCCCACCTAATGTGGTCCAAAATGAACAAGAATGGTTTCCTAACTCTAAGGCTACTACCCATATTACTTTGAACCCTTATGATCTTGATAACATACTTAACTATCAAAGGGAACAAGAAGTTACAGTTGGAGATGGAGTAGGCCTTCCAATAACTCATACAAGTAATATTCGTAAACCCCACAATCTACATTTATCAAATATTTTAGTTATTCCTCAAATTAAAAAGAAATTACTTTCCATTTCACAATTTACAAAGGATAATAACTGTGCATTTTTATTCTATCCCAATTTTTATGTGGTACAGAGTTTAAGAACGGGCAAAATTCTACTCCATGGACCCATTGATCGAGGCCTATATTGACTTAAATTGAAGTCTCCTTAGCATAAACCTATGACCTATCTTTCAATAGGAAATGATGTAACACATTGGCATTATCGTTTAGGTTATACCTATTTTGAGAATGTAATAAATTTGCTGAGAATAAACAATATTTCCTTTTATGGCAAAATTCCTTCTTCTTATGATTCTTGTCATGTTTTTAAAAGCCTTTGTCAAGCCCACACTTCAACAAATAATATGGCTAATGCCCTTCTAGATCTTGTACACTTTGATATTTAAAGACCTGCCCCAATTACATCATCTAATGGTAATAGATATTATATTTCCTTCATCGATGATTATTCAAAATTTACATGGTTATATTCCATGAAATCACATGATGATTTTTTAAATATCTTTACCATATTCTCCATTTTCATTGAAAATCAATTACAAACTACCATTAAAAGTATTCAAAATGACAGGGTAAAAGAATTCCTTTCTCATCAATTTAAAAAAATTCTAGTCCACAAAAGAATATTCCATAAAATCTCTACACCATACTCTCTTTACCAAAATGGGTTTGCCAAATGTAAACATCAACATATTATAGAATCTGGACTTTCTATGCTATATCATGCTCACATTCCACTCAAATGACAGGACTATGCATTTGAAACCGTAGTCCATATCATCAATCACTTACCAAGCATAGTCATACAAAACAAATTACCATGGGAACAACTTTATCATATTACTCCATCTATCTCCCATCTAAAAATATTTGGATGTCTAGCCTATCCTTACCTACATCCCTATTCTAAACATAAATTAGAAAAATGGGCTACTCCATGTGTTTTCCTTAGATATCCCATGGGCTACAAAGGTTATTGATGGCTTTGTCCATCTATAAACAAATTATATATTGTCTCAGATGCTTCATTTAATAAAGGTCAATTTCCATTTCATCAACAATACATTATTCAACACTCATCTCCAATTACCACATTATCAACTCCACACGCATTCCTCTCTCTCCCGATGTTTTGCAATCATTCAAATATACAAGAACATTTGAATAATTCCTTTACTACAACATCTACAACAACCCAATCTCAAGGTGCAACTATGTAACCTCCTACCATACCAATAACACAACCTACTCATTCAGTGGTTACACGCCTATGCGGTGGTACAATTCCATGTTGTACTTTATCACGCCAACAAATATATGCATTAACTACTTTTGTAGATCCTTACAATGAACCATAAAATTTTACTAAAGCTTTAAAAAATTCCAATTGGTGAAAAGCAGTGGTTGACAAATATACTTCTCTTTTAAAAAATCAAACATAGGAATTGGTTCCTCCCCCAAATCACATCAAACCCATTGGATGTAAATGGGTTTACAAAGTAAAACTCCACTCTGATGGTTTAGTTGAACACTACAAGGCACATTTAGTTGCTAAAGGATTTCATTGACGCCCTGGACTTGACTATATGGACACCTTTAGTCCCGTTGCAAAACTTGTTATGATTTGCATTATCATTTCTTTTGCTTACACGCAAAACTGGATGATTAAACAACTTGATGTGAAAGATGTGTTCCTTAATGGTAATCTAGATGAAGAAATATACATGGTCCAACCACCTGGGTTTATTGACTCCTCTAATTCCCACTTTGTCTATCATTTAAAAAAATCCTTATATAGCCTTAAACAAGCACCACGTCCTTGGAATCATAGACTTAGTGTCTTTCTCAAAAAGATTGGGTTTTAACCCTTGAAGGCTAATTCCTCATTATTCATTTTACATAAACCAACCTACAATGTGTTCATTTTAGTCTATGTTGATGATATATTTTTACTGGAAGTAAATATGCACCTCTCCACCACATTTTATCTCAATTACAAAATGAATTTGATATTAAAGATCTTGGTCATTTACATTATTTTCTTGGCATTGAAGCTTATACTACCACCAATGGTTTTTTCCTACACCAAGCCAAGTTCATACATGATATTCTCCAATGTGCAAATATGTCAAATGCACGAGGCATTGCTACTCCATGTGCTCCATCCCATCCTTCATCTCTCATAGATGGCAAACCTCATCCTAACCCTACTATTATCGTAGAATCATTGGATCCCTTCAATATCTCACATTAACTAAACTAGACATATCATATGCTATCAATATTGCATGCCCCAACAATTGTCCATTGGACCTATGTCAAACGCATCTTGCGATTCCTCGTTGATACTCCACGTTATGGTATTCATTTTACTAAAACATCCATTTTTTTCTCTCAATGCCTATTATGATGAAGGTTAGGCAAGTGATCATAATGATTATCGCTCCATTGAGGGGTACTGTATTTTTCTCAAGTCCAACCTCATTTCATGGAGATCCCACAAACAAAGACTGTTGCTCCATCAAGTACTGAAGCTGAATTCAAAAGTTTAGCAAATACAATGGCTAAGCTTATTAGGATTAAGGCTCTCCTAAACGATCTTCATGTTCCACTATCCAAACCATTAACACTTTGGTGTGACAATTTATTAGCATTATACCTCTCAACAAATCCTATTTTTCACTCATGCATAAAGCATGTCGAGATAGATTTTCAATTCATTTGGGAAAGGATAAAGATGAAAAAGCTTGCCATCCAATTCATCTCTTTTGTTGATCAAGCAGCTAACATTCTAACAAAGGGCCTTTCATCTACATGGTTTAAACTACTTCAAACTAAGTTTACTGTTTGTACCGACCAATCAACTTGGGGATGTTAAAGGAACAATCTCACCACATCAATCAAGCAAGATTCTTAGATCTCCATCAACCACCGAATCAAAATCTTCCAAAGAAACCTTGGCCACCAACCACGAGATCTATAAAGATGACAACAATTCAAATTCAAATCAAGTCAATGATTTCCAAGTTTAAAATTATCCTTATATTTCTGAAAATTTCAAATGTCTTCCTAATTTGTATTAGTCCCCTACCATTTATGTTTCTTATTTTTCCTTCCTAAGTTAGAGATGTTATTCATTTTATATATAGGGATTAGTCTTGTACATATTGATCATCGAATTCCAAATACCATTTTACACATTGTGTTTATGGATTTTACTTCGATTTAAGAATTACTCTACAAAATTTAATTATTTTGTAGAACTTATTCTTTTAACTCATACAAACACTTGGTCTTGAAGGGACACTTCCACCACGGCTTGGTTAACGGGGATATCACACAGCGCCCACTTCTGGCATAGGGTTTAAATTCACCACTTACTATTACTTTCAACATGGTCTGGCAAAATGTCCATATCTTGCTGCAAACGAAACATTTAGTCGCATCTCTTTGCCATTTTTTCTTCTCCTTTCTTGTAGAAAGCACCATGTTTGCAAACAAAGTCGGCCTTTTTTTTTCATATTTGATCAGCAGGTCAGGTCACTGACGATCAGAACAAGTCTTCTCCCCTATGGATGACTGCAAACTATACACGTTCGCAATCCCTTCTCTGCCAGGACACCAGCCAATGTCTGCACAGCGTTGAACATGGATGACGGCAACTATACGCTTGTCTTCTTCTCACTGTTTCTACGTCTCCCCACCCACCTTCCATTCGCTCAAACAGAAGCTGCCAGTAATTTCGGAGTTCCCTTCCTCAGCTTGGTTTTTCTTCAATTCTCACACCCACACATGCCTGATGATATAGACGAAAGAGGGAGAGATACCAAGAGTGAATAGCGTTACGCATCAAAAATAATAATTGCCTTATATAACTAATATTTTATCAGTGCACAATATATATATCTATATATATATATGAATTTATAATATTCTTTTAATGATTTGTTTTTTAAAAAAATATTCTTGATTATAATATCAAGACTCAAGTTTAGTTTCACCACTAGCTTGCAACAAGGCTTTGATTTGATCTCAAACTATGTTCATGAATCGAGATTTGAATATCTCTTCGCATTTTAAGTGTTTAAGTCAAAACATAATTCTTTGAATTTTAGAATTTATTTCAGGATATGTCTTAAAAGATCTAAATAATTCCTCCACAATGTAACTCCATAAGCATGATCAAAAAACAACTAATGTGTACAAGTTAAATTGCAACTATAGATACACCAATGTTATCGAGCCAAAACAATTGTTTGCATGCATCTAGGACTTCTCACTTCTGTTATTAAATTTTTTTTCATAGTCTCTATAAAGAACAATCCTATACAAGAACCATTCCCACCATGTAAAAAATCCACTTAGTTGATCTAAGCAGGAAAATTGTCACTTTATTAAAGTGTATCCATTATAGGTTGCTATATTAAGTAATAGTATGCCATTGTCACCCCATAAATGCAATACAACTTAAGGGGGACTTTAAATATCAAGTAGTCCATATAGGAAATTACAACCCGAAGTTTCTTGGTAAAACCCTACAAGAAAAATAGAAAAACATTGTAATCTAATTGTTTTACATGCCTTTCAGTAAGAGTCAAAGCCCTAAACCAATCTATAATAAATAATTTCTAAGGAATGATTTAAAAGGACAAAAATAAGAATATATACCTAGGGCATCATAGTTGTTTGATGCTGCACTAGATTAGTCTTTCAAAATGCAAGACCTAATCATGGTGTCGATTGGATCCCTTAAGAGCATTTCCAAGCTTCTCATTGTTTGTTTATCATAGTTGTCAAATGGTATCCTAGGTTCATCAGCCAATTCGTGGAAATTTTGGTTTCAAGTAAAATTGCAATATCCAACCAATATTTAAATTTGCAAGTTTTAGACAATAAGCACTTGACTCAATAGGAGCAAATGCTATTTGAAATCTCTTAGTTTTAAGTTTGATATCCTAGTTTGTGACTTTAGATACTTGCATTTAAAAAAAATCCTAATGAAAATTCAAAAATAAATAGGAAAGATTTGGAGGTTTAGCTGCTATACATGTCTTCCAAAAGAGCCAAAACCTTGGATCACTTCAATGGAATTATTGGAAAAATATTTCTGCGATAATTTATTTGAAATCATATCTTGAATAGGTGGACTTATACAATGATATCATAAGTTAGATGCCTATAGAAAAATTATGATCCATCATCGCTAATTTTTGGAATTACATGGAAAGAGGGCTGAAAAAAATAAATATATGAAGGACAAAATGTTGGGCAAAAAATTAAGAAAAGAATAAGTGAAGGAGGAAAAGAACGTAGAAACGAAATTTTATATATACAATTGCTTACCTAAGTGGTGAGTCAAATATCTTGTCAAGAAATGGAAAGAGGATTACTTTCCACATATTCTTCATTCACCTAAATGACAATAATTGACACACTTGATACACTTGATAGATTTCACAAATATTCCGGTATCTATTTGACACTCGCAATGAATTAATGCCATGAAAATAGCAAGCAAAAGCAGTAAAAAGCACGAAAGAAGACACTAAAAGCAAGACCGTAATATAATCCAAGCTAGCGACTCTGTCCCAGATAGTTAACAGACCTGCAGAAACTTGCTCATGGCCAGATGCTGCAATTGTGACCGCATTTGCACATCAAACCCTTTCTTAATCGCACCAAGTGTACAAGAAAATGAAACTTGGATGATTTCATCATCCATGATTCAATGGGCACATCAAGAAGCATTGTGGATCCTCAGAGGAATTAGTTAAAAGAAGTGACTGGTTTAGATCAAGGAGGCTTGATTGGTGTAATTGAGTTTCACCGAGTGGCACGTCCTCTACATATGAAATGATGACACCTGACGCCAGAGATCGTCTTCTGTGTTGCAGGTGTCAATTGGATTTCAAGTTGTCATCCCCCAAGAATTCATCAACTTTCTTACCTTACTAAGTCCCACAATTAGGAAAAAAATTATTATAATTATTGTGCATGTTTTTTCTTCCATGATTAAAATTGTAGTCTATAAATATAGGCCAAATATTATACAGAATTTTTACAAAAATATAACATTTTTCTGCTCACTCGAAGGCTTTCTCCCTCCTTCTTCACCTTTTATTACTACATCATAACCCTCCTTCCAATGAATCATAAGATTTATGTTCCTAAATTGAATCATTAGTCATGGTATCTTCACGCATCACTACACGGATCAAAATTTGGGACATTTCTGGTCAAAACTCACGTCTGAAGACCCGGCCCCCGTTGCGGGGCAAAAAACCTTTACTCTACGTGTGGTGCTTTTTGCTGAAATAGGTATTCAAATAATTCAATGGATTCTTCCTATACCATGAACAAAGTTTCAGAAAATAACACACATAAGCTACAAACTGTCAAAGAAAAACAATGAAAAATTAATTCAAAAATTAATTCTTTTTATATATTATTTAATGCTTTTTTTTTTAAATTATAAGAGAGGATTTGTAAATCCATTCTTATATATATATTAATATTTGTCAGGGAGGGGAAGCGGGAAGGGAGGGCCCACGAGCTATGCGTCCTCATTGCAGACTTTGTCCGAGACAAAGATATTTTGAGAAAAAAATCTTTTATATACATTTACATATAAATATATTTATTTATTTATATATCTTTCTCTTTTGGTTTGGTAGAGGAGGCAGGGTTGAAGATCGAACGAAGAATCTAACAAAGAAAATTAGGAAGCCATTGGTACTCGTTTTTGTAATCCATATGGATTTCCTGAATTTGTTAATTTGATGATCTGGCCTAAAAAGCGATGCTGTTGATTAAAAGTTTCACCAGAAACCTCGGTGAAAACTGTACAAAGGATAAACAAAAACAAACGGAGGAAAAAGAAGGCAAAGTCTACATATGCAACGTACGATGTCCAACTTCCAAGTGTGCTTTTTGGCAAAGAAACGTTCTGCTCACACGCGGGCCCTTTCGTGCAAAAACAAGAAAGAAGTCTTCCCTCTCCCTATGTTCATAAAAAGAAGAGAAAGTCGTGGGTCACACCGATCAAACATAATTCAAAGCATATGATAAAAGCAAAGCGTGTTGATGATCGAAATTCACTTTTCATCGGAAAAAGGATGAAAAAAAGGGTAATTGGCGTCCACTTTTCATTTGAAAAGGAGGAAAAAGAGGGTAATTAATGGATGGTAAAAACAAGTCGTGTTGATGATCCAAATTCACTTTTTATTTGAAAAAAGAGAAAAAGGAAGGCAATTAACAATAAAAATAAAAATGAATGTGATTTAACCTTTCCTTATAATTTACCTATATAATTGCTAATAAGGAAGATGAATAGATATTTTACTTATATTGATAGTGATTTCAAAAAAGATTGAGTCAATGGTTCTTCAAATTGTGACATGTTATTAACTTGGTTAGACCAATATTTTGAAAAAAAAATGTTTTGACTATCCATTAGAGATGAGTAGTTAAATAAATGCAAACATTAAGTTTAGGTCCGTCTAAGTGATTCTAATTTAGCCAAACCTTGACTGATAGTCCCAGTAATATGGGTTTGAACTCTCTCTCTTTTCTCGGGTGCATGCGTAACAAAAAAAAAATAATAATAATCTGATTCAGGGTCTGCCCTATGAACAAAAAGAGTCCATCACAAGGATTTGCGTACTTACCAAAGACACGGATGCCAGCAGTGAAATGTAAATGTCAATCCCGATTTCATTTTGAACGTAAACTTACCTTCAGAAAACAAGGAATATATGAATTGAAAATCAGAGTTTGGTGGGTTTATTGAATATGGCAGCGTGTGGCCTGCTGTTTCAAGCTTGAGGAGTTTGATTTGGTGAATAGATTGATTGAATAAGAAAGCTTTTAGAGATAAACAATAAAAGTTGAGTTATGTAAATACAAAACTATATCAAGGAGTTAGACAAGCTGTAACAAACTGAGAAATTTTAGATTCTATAACTAAAGATGAAAAAGAGAATATGGGAAGAAAGAAAAATACAAACTATAACAAGCAGATAAGAGAATGTTTGATACCATGATCGCAGGACCATTGGCCCTGCTATAACACTAGGATAACATTATGTTAAGTAGTATTATAGGTATAAAAGAGAGAGAGAGATTGCAAATAAGAAGGTGGGAAGAGAGATAAAGAACTAGAATGAAGCAAGAGTAGTATTGCACAAGAATACTCGAAGTGATTTGCTTGCTTATCGAATAGTTCTTACAAGGCCTTTATATAGCCAACCAACGTAACAAAAGACAAAATACAACTTGCATGCAACTTGCACAACTTGCTGGAAATACATCATCACGTAGCACAGGTAATTGCAGGCATTTAAGAGTTCTGTCATGAGATCAAGATAGCAGGATTTGTGGGACCCTCTTTACTTATCCGATTCTGCAGCTTTGTGCGTTGAACCACACCCACTTTCAGATACATCCTCTTCGTATGCCTTCAAGGCAGCAAGTGGGTCTTTTGTTCCCAGATATTCCAGCACAGTGCATGCACCTTCAACATTCTCGTTCATGAAGAAATCTCCCACGTTGCTTGTAGATACAAACATGCTATGATCATAATTCTTCCACGTTACAGCCAAACAAGTTTGTTCATAACAGTAACTTTAACACACCCCCTCAAACTTGGCATGGTAAGGCCAAGTTTGTTCATAACAGTAACTTTGACACACCCCCTCAAACTTGGCATGGTAAGGCCAAGTTTGATTAGATCATCAAATTTGACACACCCCCGCAAACTCAATATGGTAAGGCCGAGTTTGTATTATAACTTCTCTTTTCCTTTTTTTTTTTTTTTTTTTTTGACAAGATTCTGCTTACTTGAGATGGAAATTCTCCTTTGGAGATTAAAACTGTGAGCAAGTTCCTTGCACTTTTTGGGAGGATTCTACTTGCTTCAACATGTGAAGTCCCTTGCCCTTTTTGGGAGGACTCTGCTGCTGTGAAGATGGGCTATCTTTGCTATGACGCCCTTTTTTTTCTTTTCATCTTTTGTTGGAAATTTGATTCTCAACAAAGATAGAACATAGGACACAGAGATTTCATCTTCATCGTTGTCCTTGTTTGGTAGATAAGAGGTAGATAAATGGAGGTGGTAGATATATGGAGGTGGTAGATATATGGAAGATATATGGAAGTGGCAGACAAATGGCAAATATATGGCAGTGGCAGATATATGAAAGATATATGGAAGTGGTAGATAAATGGCAGATAAATGTCACGCATGAAAAGAAATTGCGTGTGTATTGTGTTGGTTGATACAGAAGCGTGCTTCTCACACTTCATGAAAAGAAATTGCGCATTTTCTTGCGCATTGAGTAGCGCTGCATTGCGCTCTCATATGAGACTGATCCGGGTTGTACCTCGAGATCATATCTTCTCTTAACAAATCCATCCAAGAGCAGAATCTGAGTTAACTTGGGAGATATTTCTGAGTTATCTCCCATTCTCTTGAGCACGCCTCTTTTGGCGTCCCACTTTCTTCTTTCCTTTTTTTTTTTTTGGTTGGTGTGCCTTTTTGGAAGCTGACAAATTGAGATCTAAATGCCTTCATGAGGAGCCTTGAAGATCTTTTGTGAAACTGGGATACTTCTTGGTTTGGCAGATTTTGTTCAATGTGCAGCGGAATAACTCTTTGATGTCATATGGCTATGCCTGAAAAACATAGATAAAATATACCATAGAACAGATAATCCCAAGAGTCAAAGATTAACCTTAAAGGTTAATCCCTGCTTTGATACCAAATTGAAAATCAGAGTTTGGTGGGTTTATTGAATATGGCAGCGTGTGGCCTGCTGTTTCAAGCTTGAGGAGTTTGATTTGGTGAATAGATTGATTGAATAAGAAAGCTTTTAGAGATAAACAATAAAAGTTGAGTTATGTAAATACAAAACTATATCAAGGAGTTAGACAAGCTGTAACAAACTGAGAAATTTTAGATTCTATAACTAAAGATGAAAAAGAGAATATGGGAAGAAAGAAAAATACAAACTATAACAAGCAGATAAGAGAATGTTTGATACCATGATCGCAGGACCATTGGCCCTGCTATAACACTAGGATAACATTATGTTAAGTAGTATTATAGGTATAAAAGAGAGAGAGAGATTGCAAATAAGAAGGTGGGAAGAGAGATAAAGAACTAGAATGAAGCAAGAGTAGTATTGCACAAGAATACTCGAAGTGATTTGCTTGCTTATCGAATAGTTCTTACAAGGCCTTTATATAGCCAACCAACGTAACAAAAGACAAAATACAACTTGCATGCAACTTGCACAACTTGCTGGAAATACATCATCACGTAGCACAGGTAATTGCAGGCATTTAAGAGTTCTGTCATGAGATCAAGATAGCAGGATTTGTGGGACCCTCTTTACTTATCCGATTCTGCAGCTTTGTGCGTTGAACCACACCCACTTTCAGATACATCCTCTTCGTATGCCTTCAAGGCAGCAAGTGGGTCTTTTGTTCCCAGATATTCCAGCACAGTGCATGCACCTTCAACATTCTCGTTCATGAAGAAATCTCCCACGTTGCTTGTAGATACAAACATGCTATGATCATAATTCTTCCACGTTACAGCCAAACAAGTTTGTTCATAACAGTAACTTTAACACACCCCCTCAAACTTGGCATGGTAAGGCCAAGTTTGTTCATAACAGTAACTTTGACAATATGCAGTACATGGAATTTCGAAGTACATGCAATATACACAAGTAATTGAAAGAACCAAAGAATATTAAAAAAATATTTTTTGGGTTCGTTATTCGTTTAACTTGAGAGCTCGAAAGCTTCTCCCTGATTTAGGAAATCAACTAGCCATCGCAAACCCATTTAGTAAAACCGTTTAGATTACAGATGAGAGGACCGAAATCAAAAAATTGCAAGGAAGAGCATCGTTGAAGAGTGCGTCAGTAATATGCCTGCCGGGCTCTTTTAAGAGCCGGGTTTTGTGAGGAAAGGGTAGTTTTTGTAATATAAGAGACAAAGTTTGTGTTTTTGCTTCAGTGAAAATAAGTTTATCAATTTTCTCTTAATGAACCAAATTTTCAGTATCTAAATAGTTTCTTAACACACCTAAAAACTCCAATTTTATCCCAAATAGATACCAATCATCATTTTCAAGGGCCAGTTACGTATTCCTTTGATCAGGCACGTAAAAGAGGTTTTGCGCCAAAGGGGTGAACCAAATCAAAATGACATCATTTTGTTTGGATGTGCAACAACAAAGGTTTCTCTTTCTTATCATTTGAGTAGGCTGAAAGAGGAATTTTAGTAGAAGCATTAGAATCATCACAAGACACATATTCCTAAGTTAGATCTTTAATCATGGTCTCCTCACGCATCACTGCACAAATCAAAATTTGTGAACTTTCTGATCAAAACTCAAATCAAAGACCCCTCCTTCCTTTTAGGACAGAAAACCCTTCCTCTACGTGTGATGCTTTTTATTTATTTATTTTTTCTGAAATAGATATAGCGATAATTCAATGTACTTCCTCTCTATATGTGAAGAATAAGGTTTCAAAAAATAACACACAAGAATTGGGTGTATATGAACTACAAATTGCAAAAAAAAAACAACGACAAATTAACTTTTTTTACATATGATTTTCATATATCATTTAATTATTATTTTTTAAACTTGTCTGAGAGGATATGTTATTATTTTTTGTACTTTGTTTTTATTTATCAGACATAGAATGGGGGAGGGGGAAGGCCCACGAGCCATGTTTACCTATTGCAGACTTTGCCCGCTTGATTGATACGGATGGCGTCGTTCGAAATGAGCCCATGGGGGACTGAAACCACTTCTATAGCATTCAAGAAAGCGATTGAATTGCTGGAAGGGGTGAGAATCTAATTACATGGCCTGCCCCTGGATGAACCATGCTTCCTATACTGGCCTCTGCTCCGGTCCTGGCTTATTACTTGTAAGTTATTATCATTCCTTCTTACGATTTATTCCTATTTAAGCGACAAACTGGAAAAGCTTTGGTGTCACTTGCACATATATCATGATCATTTGAGAAAGAAAGCACAGCCAAGAGGAATTCCAGATCAAGCCTATCCGCTGCAAGATTTTGATGCGGACTGAAGATTCCAAAATGGACCTCTAATGGTGACTTTTTAAATGCTCCAATCTTTGTATAGGTTGAAGAGAAGCCAAAGAAAACACACTGATTTTTGAGAAAAATTATGATCTTGAATAGTTTTGTATTAAGTTAAGAAATCTATTGGTTGAAATTCTGTAACATTTTGCTGTTACATTAAGTGTTGTAGTATCAAATTGACAAAAAAGAGGAATGTGAGTCTAAAATATTAGGACTTCTACCACATCAAAAAAATGTCAATTTTCATGTTAACAAGGCACGATTGGGGATCCAATAAGAATCCCAAACATTCATATAAACTAAGCCACAAAAGACTTACTATAATTAGACTTGATGGAAAACAAAGTATGTTTATTTAGCTAATAGACAAATATGACAAGCAAATGAGTCAGAATATGAGGTATTTTTATCTTGACCAAGATATGGTTTCAATTATAAATGATCAAGATATTTGCATCAAATAGCATAATTATTACTAAAGTTAAAATGCCAAGTTGTCTTGTTTCAACATACCTAAAGTATTTTTTATTGAAAACAAATAACACTAAAAATTGGAACATAAGCCCTCACGAGTAAGAAAGAGATAATAAGTTTGTGGCTCTCTCACATTGATCATGTTTCAATACATTACATGATATTACACAAAAAGGGTTTTCTAAACCTTATACCTACAGATTTAAAGAGAAATTCCAACGAAGAAAATTGCTGTACCCAGCTAGCTGTAAAATGAAAAGTAACCCGATAGGCTTTACTATAGTAATTGAGCCTTCTTTGTCCTTACCTCTTATCCTTGCCCACGCTATTGTTCCAGGCGATCTGGTGGACTTAGACATGCTTGAATTCAGGGCTACGGAAGCCAGCTTTCTCCTTCAGAGGCTGGCCTGCCCAATGCGGGAGACCAGTGCATCCGGAGATGATTTCTTGGGCCAGAAGGGTGAACCAGTCACTGAGGGGCCTTTCTTGAGATTGTGGTTCTTTGATTGGTCAAATGAAAAACTCACTTGTTGGATTTTCCTATTGTTAGAAGGATCAGTTTTTTTTTTTTCTCTTTTTTTCTCCTTTCAAATCAGTAGTGAACACATAAATATATATAGAGAAAACATCAAATAAAATTAACGACAATATAGACTAATCATTATTTCTAACATATATATTCACCCGAAAATAAAAAAAATCACAATACCTTGGTATATGAAAAATAATTACCGATTGGTGAGGTAAAATTTCAGGAATCTAATCCAAAGGACTAGTTTTAGTCTTTCAATGATAGAACGTCGCACGTGAAAGTAAACTTTAATATTTTATCAAAAAAATATAATTTCTTTCTTTTAAGTTGATTGTTAAGAAATTTAATTATTCAAATCAAATTATAATTGTGGAGTAATACATATTTTGTATGGTTATTCAAATCAAAAATATATGGGAAATGGTAAATTTTAATGATTATTGAAGTTTTAATTCTCCTAGCAATAAAGAATGGATCAAGAACAGGGAGGTAGAAATCGAAAGGGGGAGTTGGATTTTGTTAAGTAATTTAGAAGATTTTGTATTCTTTGGAGGAAGAGATCCATGGCCAACGATGGAGAAAACTCCACCGGTAAAAGGAATTCCATTCTCAAATGGTCAAGCAGTGTGAAATTAGGTTTGTTTCTTCAGAAATTACAAAATGATTTGACACCAAAGGGATTAGTTTCCGCATCATAATTATAGAACCTTAACTTCCAGCAATTTGGACCCAGTCCACCAAGCGAATGACACTTTCCCATGGCGCTCACATCGTGGCCATGCCAAATGATTACACCATCTTGACAATTGGAACCTCTTGACTAACCTCGTTCAAAGCTGACATTTATGTCGGAATAATCACTTCATTTATAAGCATTAAATTTTTTTTTTTTACCCACATATCCAGACATAAATATTTAAGTGTTGAACTTAAGACTTCTTGGTTCTAAGCAAAATTTCCTTTCAACTAAACTAACAATTTATTGATAATCCTTATAATCTCTTTATTTCTATCTAATGTGACATAAGAAATGGATCATAATGTGCATCATGATGAAACCTACCTCCTGCATATTTCCATTCTACAAGTGGAGAGTGAAAGGATGATGATCAGAGGGTTTTAAGGTTTCCCTTAAAAGCTGAATGACAGAGATAATGTAAATACTAATTTCCGCAATGGCAAGAAGATAAAATGGTGGAGGAGAAGAAAAAGAAAAGAACAGTTATGAATTATCACTTGAGAAAGGGAGCGGATGTAGACCCAGTTGTATTAAAGAGGGTGGCAACCCATTCCACACTCCACCCACTATGGAGGAAGCCTTGACTGAGTGACAGTTTGGAAGCCTTTTAATCAATTTCTTGGCCGGCCACCTTTGACCGTGAATGAAAAGGAATAGCCATGTAAAATAAGCTCCATCCCATGCTATTTGATTATTTTAGATAAATTATACTGTCACATAATAATAATCTCTTTTTATTTTGAGAATTTTATATTCCAAAGAGATTGTTTTAGAATTTTTTATCCTCAGCGTTTCCTTTCTCTGACCACAACGACAGTTCACCCAATAACAAAACACATAAATTCTTTTAAAACCTTATATTTATATGTAACTTGGAGGAAGCTTTAATTGAAAAAAATTAATATTTTATCCTTGTTCCTCATTTTAACTCCATAACTAACATAAATATATGTAAGTAAAATTAACCATAAACAACAAAGTAGTAAGGATCATAATAGAAATCACTTTAGAATAAAAACCATTATGACAATTTATTCAGTAGCTCAATAATAGAGTTTCTTAAACTATAACAACTAGCTAGTAACTTAGAAGAAACTTCAACCAAAATAATTGTTAACTTACTCTCATTATTCATTTTAACTCAATAACTAACATTAGAGTATGAAAATGAAATTGAACATGCATAACGCAATAATAAGGATTACAAAAGAAATCGCCTAAGTAAAAAGTCATTGCATAACTAATATTAAACATAATTATTACCACATTTATTTATATTGTACAACTATGGTGAAACCAGCCTTTCTGAACAAATGCTTCACTCATTGATTGTTGAACTCCAACATAGCTAACTTCCTTGGATTTTCCAACTACCAATCCCACAAGACATAAACTGTAAAAGGAAATACTTATCATCTCGCTAGGATAAAGCTTCTAATACAATTAGTGAATGGTGGTTACCTTGGAGGATAAAAGCGTAAAAGTTTGCTCAAAAAGTAGCTGAAATTGTAGAGCGTTTGAGTAATGCCCTACTAACGGATCACCTGAAAGATCATTCATGCTTGACGCTTTTAATTGCATTGCAGGAATACTTCCATTGCTATGACCCAAATTGTTCACACGGGGAGGAAGTTCACCGATCATAATTGTACCATTTTCTTTAAAATTTCCACCAACCTCTTGAAGTCGAAGAGCATATTCAAGATTCCAGAGGACATCTCCCATTGAGGGCCTATTAGCACCAAAGTGAGCCAAGCATTTCTCAGCAGTCTCTGCATACTTCCTCAACGAATCGGGTTTGATTTGTCCTACTAGAGTAGGGTCTATAACTTGCTCCAACTGCCCTCTTCTCTGCCATTTCATTGCCCATTCAGCCAAGCCCAATAAATCACTTGGAGATGGATCAGTTACAGACTTGGCACAAAGAACTTCAAATAAAACCACCCCAAATGAATATACATCTGATTTCTCCGTTAATTGTTGCCTTCTAAAATATTCAGATATCCAAAAGTTCCTTTTACCTTAGTACTCACATGGGTTTGACCAATTTCAGGCCCTGGTCTCGAGAGCCCAAAATCAGCAACTTTGGCCATGAAATTCTCATCCAGCAAGATGTTAGCAGACTTCACATCGCGATGGATGATTGCTTTCTGCTGTCCTGTGTGAAGATAATGGAGACCTTTCGCAGCTCCAATGCATATTTCAAGCCTCTGTTTCCAACTCAAGCTAGGAAGACCACAACCATAGAGATGACTCTTCAGTGTTCCATTTTCCATGTATTCATAAATCAAGATCATCTCGTTCTCTTCGTCACAGTACCCAACTAATGAAACAAGATGACGATGGCGGAATTGGGAAAGCATCACGAGCTCAGTTTGAAACTCTGTAATTCCTTGTTGGGACTGGGGATTACTCCTCTTCACTGCCACTTTCGTACCATTTAGAACTCCCTTGTACACTTTCCCGAAACCGCCAACCCCAATTACCCAACTGTCGTCAAAGTTGTTTGTAGATTCTTGAACTGCTGCAAAAGGAACGTGATAGCGGTAGATGGGGTCCGAGTATTTAATTCCCATGATCGGTGAGTTTCCTCCATTGATGGATAATGGAATCCACATCTTTGAATGTCCTTGGGGACGCAGCCTGCTTGTCTTTCTGCACCAAAGACACAGAATGCCAGCCAACATAGCAGCAAGTACAGGCCCGACAATCACACCCACCGTTAAACCGACGTTCTTCTTGGAACTCAAATCTTGGGAAACAGTCGGAGCGCCGGAACACAGGCTACCGACGGTATTGTTCATCTTCATGATCTCTAGGCCATTCAGAATGCCGTTGGCACAAGGACACCGATCAACATGCGAGCCAACGCTGATATGAAGCTTATCGGCGACGGTCAACTTTGTAACAAAATCAATATAAAATGCAGCGGCCAAGATGTTTGGTACTGGAACAGAACTCCGATTAACAGTCTTCACCAGCAAGGAATTGACGAAAACATTGAAGGATAGCTCGTTAGCACTTTTACTCACTATATCACATATATGAAACCGAAGAAGGTATTGAAATCCTGGAACAACATCAAATTCCCAGGCCAAACTTAAATTCACACCGTAATAATAATCAGGAACACCCGTTGTGTTCATACCTCTGGCCGTTCCATAGACAGTGTTTGGAGCTGAATCTTGCGTTGCCCCACCTCGAACGTACTTCACCGCTGTAAGACTTAAGTAGCTCGCGATCAAGTTAGCCTGTATTAGGAAACGTTGATCGGTAGTCCAGGTTCGCCAAAGCGTATCATTATCCGCCATCACCATTGGCCCGCCCATGTTCACCCTCCAAACCGTCTCAAGTGCCACCGGCAACAAGTCTACAGAATTTCCCGCCTGACTAAGGCCGATGGCGTCGTTCGAAATGAGCCCATCGGGTACTGAAACCACTTCTATAGCATTCAAGAAAGCGGTGGAATTGCCGGAAGGGGTGAAGGTGATTACGAGGTTGTTTGAGGTCACATTTATAGAAAATTCTTTAACAGCCGATGTGTTTTGCAGACTGAAATTGTTCAGAAGGACACGGTCTGGAGTCGAAACAGCAAAGTTTGCCGAACTCATATCGTAACTATTATATGAAAATGGGTAGAAATAGAGGCGGATCCAGTGTCTCCCACTCCGTTTGATCGGAAAGGTGTATTTCGAGGATTTAGTGAACACTCTGGCTGTCTGGAGCAGCACCGAATGGTTAGAAGAAGGGACAGATTTCAAAGTTGTTTTGGCAAGAACATCTTGAGAGGTTGAGAGCGAATTTGAAGCCAAGTTATCCGCAACGAATACACGACGTCCAACAGAAGAGTTGGTGGATGCTCCACAGTTTATAAGGTAATTATCGACAGGACTAAATCCCGCGGAGAAGCTTGCCAAGAAAAAAATCGTAAAAACCCAGACAATGAACTTGGCTTTTCTGCAATCCATCATCATATAGACTGAAGATTTATGAAAGAATAGGATGACAGATTTTTATCACGAACCGTGGGAAAAAGAGATGAGTATCTGAATTGGTTAAGCAAAAGTAAAAAACAAGAACCACAGCAAATTAAAATCATTCGACTCTCTAACGCGCCAACAAAGTAATCAGTATTGACTTTCATCATAAAGGATGAGTTGCTAAATAATTGCAAAGGCTTGAAATTGGAGCCACGAGAGGAAACTCCCATTCGGAGTATCTAGAGATGATTTCTCGGGCCTAGTGGGCGGACCAGTTAGTGAGGAGCGTCCTTAAGATTGTGGTTCTTTGATCAGTCAAATGGAAAACAAACAAATTATTGGATTTTCACATTGTGAGAAGGATTTAGTTTTTTTATATATTAAATTGATTGTTAAAAATTGTTATTTCAACATACCCCCTTGCTAAAAACTTGAAAAAATCACAATAGTTCGGTCTGCAAATAATAATTACCGAACAATAGAATAAATTTCTCCCCTTAGTTCAGTGATAACCTAAGGGAGGCTCCTGACCTGCACTTCCAAAGAGCCCCACCTCCTCCCTCTTTTCCTTTCTGATGAATCAAAGAATTAAGGAAACAATAAAATAAAAGAGTAAAGTTCCATCTTTCACAGGGCTAAAAGTAGAAATGAAAATAAAACGATGTGGGAAAGCCTAATCGACCTACAAACACTTGCTTTTGTAGGTTCAATTTGACCACTGCTAGGCCGGTTGATGCGAAGACCACCCTGCGCCAATTCTATCACAGCGATTGTGTTCTCTACCTATTATGAAACCTCCATGTTCTAGTATCCCCATCCTTTCTTTGCCATGACACCAGCGAATCCCTGCATAGCGTTGAACACAGATGATGGCAACATTACACTTGTCTCCTTTGCATTGCTTCGATATCTCACAATAGACAACAAAGAAGAATGACCCATCCTTTTTTTTTTTTGCTAAAAGAGAGGCTGCTAAAGAAAAAGTTTAGTCTTTTTAACCTAACATTAAAAGTCAATTTACGGTAATCAGAACTTATAAACTAAATATTTATTATTTCTTCATACTCAAGATGAAAGGGGATAGTAAAAATAATAGTTTTGGCCCAATATTCAAGAACCTAATATTCTTCTTATATTAAAAAATATCTTCTTCTCTTAATAACTGATTTTATAGGAGAAAGTAAGACATTATAAGATGCTTTTTTCATACACCTTTTATAAGAACTTTATCCTAATAATGTTATGACCAACTATGTAAAATTTGATTAAGTTGAGATAGGAAACTAGTTAATTTATGAAGAGAAGAGTCCAATAAGTATGTTGGCAAGCACCTAGCTCAATAGTGAGCAAATATTTCCTAGATCTTTTAGTCCTAGATTTTCCTATGTAAAATTTGATTCTATAGATTTATTTACTTAGAGATAGAAAATAATTAGTTTATAGAGGCAACAGTCATCTAAGTATGTTGGAAAGCACCCAATTCAGTGGTAAGAAAGTCTTTCCTTAGAATCTTTAGATCTTAAACTTGACATCCCAAGGTGAGAAAGAGCATGACATTGTAATGATTAGTTGTATTTTGTTGGCAGAGAGGAGAGAACTATTCTTTTTCTACAATCAATAAGAAAATAAGAAAATTACAGGCTATGCTCACTTCCTATAAACCCCAATGCACCTCTTTCTTTGTATTTTGGTTCACATTGTCAGTATCTTGACTTGATTTCTTCAAACAAAGTGTTTCTTTCTCTTAGCAACTAGCTTAAAAGAGATTATGAGATTTTCTAATAAAAAGATTTTTCTATGCTACCTTCTATAGGAATTTTATCTACCAACTTGAAATACTTCATAATTTGTTTAGATATATAAATATAGTCTAAGAATTTGAGATTTAATGAGTTAAAATTGATTATACTTTGCATCATTTTTACCAAAGAGAATCTAAATTTATAAGTATATATGAAGTGTTTTTATCTCTTAAGAATCAATTTTAGAAGAGAATATAAGATTTTTGTACACCACATTTTAGATGGATTTTATCTACCAACTTGAAGTATTTCATAATTTGTTAGGTGTATAAATAGTTTCATAATACGAGATTTTATGTGTTAAAAGTAATTATACTCTAAATTATTCTTGTCAAAGAGAATGCAAATTTGTAATTATATAAGACGTCTTTTTATCTCTTAATAATCAATTTTAAGAAAATAAAAGGTTCTTTAATAAAAGTATTTTTTTATCTCCTTTTATAAGAATTTTATACCAACTTGAAATATTCCATAATCTACTAGTCAAAATAGTGTGGGAGTAGGTAGGTTAGTCTCTTCAGCCAATTGCATAACGATTCGAAATCAGGGAGAGGTTTCCATAATTATGGAACCTTAGCTTTCGTGCAACTGGTGAAGAATCGGTGCCGATTCCTTGGGTTTGAATGGTCCTATTACAAACTTTCCAGCTTCAAAAGTACTATTATTCCCCAGTTACTACAATCTTTATTATCATCCAGACATAATTACTTGTTTACAGATAGAAACATACAGAGGAAGTGTAGGTAAAAATGACCAACCTTATGTCCAAAATTTTGGGACAATAAGAAGGTTCTCATTGTAGCATTCAAAGAATATAGGGACAATTTCGTTTACGCATCCACTATAAATATAGAGAATACAGAAAATTTTACATAATTTGAGGTAAACTCTTTATATACCAAGCAGGCCATCATAGAATGTTCTTCCAATAATTTTCTTCTAAGCTTGAGGGGCAACTGTTAAAGTCGTTGGTCTAAACACTATTTTCTTACAGGTCTTTTTCCGTAAGGCTTCCAACACCTTCCATGGTAGAATTTCCCACCACCTATGGACCCACGCATTAATGGCTCCAAGATAAGTCAGTCAAGGCTCCTTATTTAACCGTCCGTGTCCAACTGCATTTATTGTCAGATTCTAAGCGCCACCTGCGAGTGGACTTTTGGTTAGAATCGGTGAAGAAATTACCTATATGATGTAAGAATAGGTAATGCCTTGTTCTGTTTGTGTAAAGAAAATAGCTTTTGTATAATGTTTGTGTGAATTTTAGCAAGGCATTTGGCCCTGTATTTATAGTACTTTTTATTCCTCTTCTTTCTTTATCTCTATTTTACTTCTATATTTACTCTATTATTCATGCTATTGTGTTCGCGGAAGCTACTTTATTTATGGAGTTGCTCTTGTTTCACCCGAAATTTTTTATGGCAACTTTTCCTGCCAGATCTCGATTTTCTTCTCAATTCTTCAAATGACAAAGAACACATTCCAAAGCCTCATAAAAAGTAAGATTGAACATAAATAACAAATTAGTATGGACGTAGAAATCACGTCACGACAAAAACCATTGCAAAAGTAACAGTAAACATAATTATTGTAATGTTTCTTCACATTAAATGGGAACCTAAGAAAGACAAAAAAAAAAAAAAAAAAAAGGGAATGCATGGTACATGCTAAAATGGAACATCCTGTGTAAACTATGTAAACAATCCCCCCAACACCCAGGCATCGGAAGTTTTGTCAGAAAGTTGCTGTGAGTATTGCCTTGAAAGATCATTTCTGCTTGATGCTTTTAACTGCATTGCAGAATCTGTAGCACTGCTGTCGCTCAAATCATTCTGGGGAGAAAGTTCACCCACCATAGTTGTACAGTTTTCGTTAGGATTACCATCAGTGATTACCTCCTGAAGTTGAAGAGTCACCAATCATAATTGTACCATTTTCTTCAGGATTACCATCAATGACTGCTCCTGAAGTTGAAGAGCACGTTCAAGATTTGCTAGGACTTCTCCCATTGAAGGCCTATCAGAAACCACAGTAAGCCAAGCATTTCTCACCAGTCTCTCCATACTTTCTCAAGGAATCTGGTCTGATTTTTCCCACTAGAGTCGAGTCTATGATTTGCTCTAATTGCCCGTTCTTTTGCCATTGCATTGCCCATTGGGCCAATCCCACATAATCATTTGGAGATGGATTAGTAATGGGCCTGGCACAAACAACTTCAAACAAAACTACCCCAAATGAATAGACATCTGACTTCTCGTAAGTTGTTGTATTCTAAAATATTCACGATCTAAATACCCAAAATTTCCTTTTACAGTGGTACTTACATGGGTTTGATCAATTTCAGGCCCTAGCCTTGAGACCCCGAATTCAGCAACTTTGGCCGTGAAATTCTCATCAAGCAATATGGTAGCAGATTTTACATTGCGATGGATTATTGCTTTCTCATGTCCCGTGTGAAGATAATGGAGTCCTCTCGCGGCTCCAATGCATATTTGAAGCCTCTGTTCCCAACGCAAGCTAGGAAGATTGGAGCCGTAGAGATGACTCTTGAGGGTTCCGTTCTCCATGTATTCATAAATCAAGATCATCTCGTCCTCTTCGTCACAGTACCCAACCAATGAAACAAGATGGTGATGGCGGAATCGGCAAAGCATCACAAGCTCAGTTTGAAACTCTGTAATTGCCTGTTGGGACCGGGAATTTTTCCTCTTCACCGCCACTTTCATACCATTTAGAACTCCCTTGTACAATTTCTTGAAACGGTCAATCTTGATGATCCAACTATCGTCGAAGTTGTTAGTACATTCTTGAGCTGCTGCAAAAGGAATGCGATAACGATAGATGGAGTCCAAGTTTTTACTTCTCATGAACGGCGGGTTTCCACCATTGATCGATAAAGGTGTGCACGTCGTTGAATCCCCATGAAGAAGTCTTCTTCTATTTCTGCACCACAGACACAACATTCCGGCCAAAATCGCAGCAGCCACAGGCCCAATGATTTCACCCACTATCAAACCGATGTTTTTCTTAGAGCTCAAACCTGGGGAAACAGTCACAGCGGCAGAACTCAGGCTGGCCATGGAATTGTTCATCTTCATGATCTCTAGCCCATTGAGGATGGCTCCCGGTAAAGTACCCTGGACAACATACGGGCCAACGCTGATTCGAAGCTTATTGGCGATAGTCGACGCCTTAACAAAATCGATATAATATGCAGCGCCCAAGGTGTTAGCTTGATCAGAACTCGGATCAAGAGTCCTCACCAGCAAGTAATCGACATAGGCATTGAAGTAGAGATGATTAAGACTTGAACTCACTATATCACAAATGTGAAACCGAATCAGGTACTGAAATTCAGGATCGACATCGAATTCCCAGGTCACATTGAAATTAGTAGATGGATTAGTGGTATTGATCCCGGTGGCTGTTCCATAGACAGTATTTGGAGCTGAATCTTCTGTTGCCCCGCCATCAACGTAGGTCGACGAAGCAATATTTGAGTAGTAACCGATCGAGTTAGCCGGTTCTAGGAATCTTTGACTGGGAATCCAAGTTCGCCAAAGCGAATCATTATCCGCAGTCACCGACGGCCCGCCCATGTTCACCCTCCAAACCGTCTCAAGTGCCATCGGCGACAAGTCCACATAGTTTGCCACTTGATCGCTGCCGGTGGCTGCGTCCAAAATGAGTCCATTGGGGACTGAAACCACTTCTATCGCATTCAAGAAAGCAATTGAATTGCTGGATGGGGTGAAGGTGATTACAAGGTTGCTTGAGGTCACATTTACAGAAAATTCTTTAACAATCGATGTGTTCTGCACACTGAAATTGCTCAAAAGAACATGATCTGAAGTTGAAACAGCAAAGTTTGCCGAACTCATATCGTAACTATTATATGAAAATGGGTAGAAATAGAGGTGGATCCAGTGTCTCCCACTCCGTTTGATCGGAAAGGTGTATTTCGAGGATTCAGTAAAGACTCTGGCTGTCTGGAGTAGCACCGAATGTCCAGAAGAAGGGAAAGATTTCAAAGTGGTTTTGGCAAGAATATCTTGAGAGGTTGAAAGAAAATTCAAAGCCAAGTTATCGGCAATGAATACACGATTTTCAATAGAAGAATTGGTGGATGCTCCACAATCTATAAGGTAATTATCCACAGGATTAAATCCAGCAAAAAAGCTTGCCAGGAACAAAATCGAAAAAATCCAGACAATTAACTTCGCTTTTCTACTACCCATTATCATAAAGACTGTAGATTTATGGAAGAACAAGAAGATGGATTTTTGTCGCAAACCATAGGAGAAAGAGAAGAATATCTAGATTGGTTGAGCAGAAAGTAAGAAACCAGAGTGAAAGCAAGTTAAAATCATTCGACTCTGCAACATGCCAACAGTGTAAAGAGTACTGACTTTGGTCATCGTTATTATTCATCAAAGATGAGTCAAAGATGAGGGGCATCCAGCAACCTTGTGATTTCAGGGCCAGCTTGAGTTCAGGGCCACCAAGGGCAACTCTCTTGTTCAAAGTCTAGACTACGAATAGTCAAGATAATGCATCTAGAGATGATTTCTCAAGCTAGAAGGGTAGACTAGCCTATGAAGGGCATCCTTAAGATTGTGGTTCTTTAGTTGGTCAATTGAAAAAACTTGGTGGATTCTCCTATTGTTAAAAGGATTCGGTTGTGGTTAAATGAATTATCAAAGAAGTAAACTTATAAATATATATAAAGATGATATCAAATAAGAGTGATAAAAATATAAAATTATTATTATATTTTAACATATCTTCTCATTTCAAACTTAAGAAATCACCTCACTCAAACCTCACTTCCTTAAGTGTAGATTAGGGTTAGATATGCCTAAAGGGTTATTGTGTATGAACAAGACAGTGCACCAAATCCTTTTATATTGATTTTTTGAGTATTAATGAATATTTAGGGTACCACCCCCTTTTAATAAATATAAAAACTTAAGAAATCACAATGACGTAGTCCATAACTAACAATTACTAGACAATAAGATTAAATTGTAAGAGTTGAATCTATGAGCAAGAGTTCCAATCTTCCAGGGCTGAAAAGTAGGAATGAAAATAAATAAATAATGGCCAAGCCCAATGAAGCTACAAAGACTTGCTTTTGTAGGTACATTTGACCACTAATATGTTGGTTGATGCAAAGATTATCAAGTGCCCCTTCTAGCACAAGGTTTCTGTTTATTGTTGGGAGATCTAAAAGTCTTATTTTCATTTAAACTTTATCTCACGAATATTATCTTTAGATAGGAAACTCTCATCTCACACATATTTTCCTGCACTCCAAGTATCACTAGTCAAGGTTACATAAGTTGAAGCAATTTGAATATGAATTTTGATATCATATTAGAAGGCTTAAAGATCAAATCTAAAAATTAAGTCAAAAGTCAAAAAATTGAACTTTTATTTAAACTTTACCTTAAAGATACTATGTTTTGACATGGGACTCTCATTCTACCCCTTATTAAACTTCTCATTTTCTATGTTTCCCATCATTTCTCTGCCAAGACATCAGGCCAATCTTTGCACCAGGTTGAACATTTGTTTCCTTTGCATTGCTCTACATCTCACTACAAGCAACGAAGAGAAGACTGCCGTGAAGTGGCATGATATTTTCGTAAATTTTCCACGAACTTTTCTATATTTGGTTTTATTCGTATTAGATTCCAACTACACTATTTCTAGTTGATTAAATATATGACTTTGCCATTCTCCAAAAGAAGCACGGGAAGCAAAACTAAAGAGGAATTGTGACGGATGGAGTTAGTAGCAAGGTCTCTCAGAAGGAAGAGATGATGGAGAGGGAGGAGGGGCACTAGCTGAGGGATTTGGAGGTGGAGTCAAGGTCATGGTCATAAAAGGAAGTTGAAGTTGCTTTTAACCAAGTTGAAGTTGGCAACCCATTCAACACTCCACGGACTAGGGAAACCTTGACTGAATGAGGGCTTGGACATTCATTCAACGGTCTCCGTTCAAACAATGCAATGTTCCCATCTTGCTTTTAACCAATTTCTTTACCTGCTAGCTTTGACCCATCATTGAAAAGGACTGGGCATGCAAAACCAACCTCTTTGTCGGATAGCTCCACGCCGTGTTATTTGATTTGACATGAATTATTTTTTCACATAATAAAAATTTATTTTTTATTTCAATATTTTGATATACCAAAGAAATTGTCCAAATTTTTCCCTTAACATGTATTTCACTTTCTTTCACTGTTATGACAATTCCTTTAGTGATAGTACACATAAAGTTTCTTAAAACCTTATATTTATAAGTAATTTTGAAGAAACTTTGATTGAAAAAAATTATTATTTATCTTTATCCCTCGTTTCATAAGAATATGAAAGTAAAATAATCACACACAATAAAGAATTAAAAATCACAATAAAAATCACCTTAGAACAAAAAACTATTTTGACAATTTATCTAATAACTCAATAAACAATTTTTTTAGAAATCTATTGAACAACTCGCAACTTTTAAGAAAGTTTAACTCAAATAGTTATTAGTTCACTCCGATTCCTCATTCTAACTCCATAACTAACCTCAAAATGTAAAAGTGAGATTGAACAAATACTAAACATAGTCATTACCATATTGATTTATATTGTACATGCAACGAAGGTAAAACCAACCTTTCAGAATAAATGCTTCACTTATTGATGGTTGAACCCTAATTAAGCAGACTTCTTTGGATTTTCCAATAACTAATACAACAAGATATATATTGTAAAGAGACATGCTCATTGTTTCACTAGGACAAGGCTTCTGCTATAATTAGTTATCGGTGGTTACCTGGAGGATAAAAGCACCAAAGTTCTGTCAAAAGTAGCAAGCCGTAAAACGTGTGAGTAATGCCCTAGTCATGGAATCAACTGAAAGGTTATCCATGATTGATGCTCTAAACTGCGTGGCATAAACACTTCCATTGTTCAGATGGGGAGGAAGTTCACCAATGATAATTGTACCATTTTCTTCAGGATCACCCTTAATGGCTGCCTCCTAAATTTGAAGAGCAAGTTTGAGATTCCCTCGGACTTCTCCCATTGAGGGCCTATTAGCACCAAAGTCAGCCAAGCATTTCTCAGTAGTCTCTCCATACTTTTTCAAGGAATCTAAGCTGATTTTTCCCTTCAGAGAAGCTTTGCACCAACTATCCTCTCTTCTACCATTTTATTGTCCGTTGGGACAAGCCCACCAAATAACTCGGAACGGATGTATCGATAACAAGCCCAGCACTGAGTGCTTCAAACAAAACTATTTCAAATGAATATACGTATGACTTCTCCTTCATTGTTACCTTTTGAAATACTTAAGTTCAAGATATTCAAAACTTCTTTTTACACCAGTACGTACATGGTTTTGACTAATTTTAGTCCTTATTTTTGACAGCCCAAAATCAGTAACTTTGGCCATGAGATTCTCATCAAGCAATATGTTAGAAGAGTTCACATCACAATGGATGATTGCCCTCTGATGTCCTATGTGAAGATAATGGAGTCCTCTCGTGGCTCCAATGCAAATTTGAAGCCTCTGTTTCCAAAGCTAGGAAGATTAGAGCCATAAAGATGACTTCTAAGTGTTCCATTATCCATGCATTCATAAACTAAGATCTTCTTGTTCTCTTCATCATAGTATCCAATCAATGAAACAAGATGGCAATGGCAGAATTGGGAAAGCATCATGAGCTCAATTTGAAACTTTGTAAGTCTCTATTGGGACCTTGTAGGGGTAGGCTTTTTCTATTTCTGCACCACAAATAGAGAATCCCAACCAGCATCGTAGCAACAATGGCCTTGACTATTACACCCACTATCAAATTGACATTTTTCTTGGAGCTCAGACTTGTGGAAACATTCATAGCACCGGATAAACAAAAGCACATGGAGGAAAAAGAAGGCAAAGTTTACATATGTGGCGTATGTGTAAGAAAAGGAGATAATGGATCGAGTGAGCTGAATTCTCTGTATTGCTATGTTACCAATTACAGAAGTAATGATGTACATATATAAGGACGTAGCCCAATCTAGGAAAGGAAACCTAATATATACAATAAATACAATAATATTGACCCTTAATCGTAGGCATCAATATGGCAAGTAATTAGGTGAGGTAGCTGGACATTAACACTCCCCCTCAAGCCGGAGATTTGAACAAGTCAAATACTTCGAGCTTGGAGAGAAGATGCCAATGTTGTTTGCTGTTGAGTGCCTTAGTAAGAAGATCAGCAGGTTGTTCTTTGGTTGGCACATGTCGTGTTGTGATGATCCCTTGTTGCATCTTTTCTCGTACGTAGTGACATTCGACTTTAATATGCTTTGTGCGTTCATGAAATATAGGATTTGCCGCAATCTTCTTTACGGCCTCATTATCACAATGTAGTAACCCTGGGCGTTTCATGTGAAAACCAAAATCCTTAAGTAGTCCAATGATCCAAACTATTTCATAAGTGGTGAGTTGCATAGCTCTGTATTCTACTTCAGCTGAGGATAGAGATACAATGGGTTATTTCTTGGAGCTCCATGATATCAGGGAGTTTCCCAACATGATGTAGAAACCTGTGGTGGATCATCTCGTCATAGGGCATGTGCTATAGTCTGAGTCGCAGTACACTCGTAGCTTAAAAGGTGAAGATGATGGGAAGATGAGACCTAGGCCTGGACAACTCCTAAGATATCTGATTACCTTTAGAGCTGCTTCCATGTGGGATTGTTTCGGATCATGCATGAATTGACTAAGAAGTTGTACTGGGAATGTGATGTCGGGCCTAGTTAGTGTCAGATAGATAAGTCGTCCAACCAATCATTGGTAAGTTGATGGATCATCGAGAGGAAGATCATTCTGTGGTTCATCGGATCCAGCATCATATTCAATGCTAGTGAATTTTTTGTTTTGCTCCATAGGAATAAGTGATGGTTTCGAACCAGCTAAACCGGCTTCAGAGATAAGTTCCATAGCATATTTACGTTGACTTAATGAAATCCCATCTGGAGAACGAGCGATTTCGAGCCCTAAGAAGAATTTTGAGAGACCAAGATCCTTCAAGAAGAATGTACCATGCAAATATTTCTTGAGACCTAAAATGGCTTCTTGACTATTTCCTGTGATCAATATGTCATCAATATAGATAAGTAATGCCACAAAGGAGTTACCTTTCTTCTTGGTGAATAATGAGTAGTCGTGATAAGACTGGTTGAAACCATGCGCAATAAGGGCACTAGTGAACTTGGCATTCCATTGCCGAGAAGCTTGCTTCAACCCATAAAGGGATTTCCGTAATCGACATACAAGATGCTCCCCCTGATTGGGAAATCCAGGGGGAAGCTCTATGTAGACCTCTTCTGAAAGATCACCGTGGAAAAAAGCATTCTGAACATCCATCTGATAAAGTGTCCAATGATGGACGGCAACAATAGTGATGATGAGTCAAATAGTGACATGTTTGGCAGTGGGAGAGAAAGTGTCTTGATAGTCAATTCCTTCACGTTGATTGAAGCCTTTTGCAAGTAAACGAGCTTTGTAACGTTCAATGGAACCATCAGCACAATACTTCACCTTGTATACCCATTTACATCCAATAGGACGATGACCTGGGGGCAAAGAAACAATATCCCAAGTGTGGTTGGTCGTAAGGGCTTGAAGTTTAGTATCCATGGCTGCAATCCAGTTGGGATTTTTGGCGGCTTTAAGATAGGTGGTGGGTTCAGTAAGGGCAGAGATAGAGGCAATAAAGTGCTAGTGAGGTGGATGACATTGGTGTAAGGAGACATAGTTGGAAATGGGGTATAGGGAGTTGCTGGAAGAGGAGGAAAGGGTGGGACATATGTAGTTAGTGGTCCAAATGGGAGGACGAGAATTGCGGCTAGAATGATGCAGGGAGGTGAGGTTAGGGTCATCAGAAGGAGTGGGGGTAGGGTCATCAGAAGGAGTGGGGGTAGGATCAGGATTGGGGGAAGATGTAGTGGGAAAGGAAGTCAAGACAGGTGCAGGTGGGTCGGGCATAGGGTCGGAGATAAGGGTGGAGTAGCTGGTAGCGAGGAAGAAGTGTCGAGGGTAGGGAAAATAGGAGGATCAATTGGTAGGGAGGAAGAAGTGTAGGTATCAGGATCCGACTCGTCTGGGGATGACGGGATGACCAGGTTGTCTGAGGAAGAGGAGGAAGAAAAAGGAAAAATTGTTTCTTGAAAAACAACATCACGACTGACAAAAAAATTTTGTGATTGGGGATCATAGACACGATAACTTTTTTGAGATGGGGGGTAACCCATGAAAATGCATGGAATAGCACAAGGACTAAATTTGTCACGAGGTCCTAAGGTGGTTGCATAACAGCAACAACCAAACACATGAAGATGGTCGAGAATGGGAGGTTTGCCAAATAATATTTCAAAAGGGCTAAGACCATGAAGAGGTGAAGAGGGAAGGTGATTGATTAAATATGTGGCCGTGAGGATGCAATCACCCCAAAAGGAAGAGGGAATATGTGCCTGAAACATTAGAGCACGAGCAACATCTAATAAATGGCGATGTTTGCGTTCAACAATTCCATTTTGTTGGGGAGTGTAAACACACGAGGATTCATGGGAGATGCCCTTTGAGGAAAGAAAAGATCGACATTCAGAGGAAAAAAATTCATAGCCATTGTCGAAGCGAATGCGGTGGATAGAGGCATTGAATTGGGTTTGAACCAAAGAGAGAAAATATTGAATTTTTGAAAAAACTTGACTTTTAAATTGAAGAAGAAATGTCCAGTGGCACAGGAAAATCGTCTACGATTGTGAGAAAATAACGGGCACCATCATGGGTGGGGGTGCCATGAGGACCTCAAACATCCATGTGAACAAGTTCAAAAAGAGATTGAGTAAAAGTTTGACTAGTGGGAAAGGGGTGACGTGTTTGTTTGGCAAGGGGGCAAATGGGGCAAGAAAAGGAAGAAGGGCAAGAAATAGATTTACCAGAGGAAGGAAAAGTTTTTAAGGAAGAATGACCAAAACATTGATGTAAAAGATCATAACTAATATTATTAATAAAAATTGGATTACAATCTTAACGCTGTTGGGAAGTACAACCAGCGGATTGAAGGGAATTTAAATAATTGGAAAAAACAGAATGAAAACTTTTTTGAAAAGTAGAACAAAGATAGTAAAGTCCTCGATCAGTCTTGCCAAGCCCGATCAGAGCCCCAGTCGTACGGTCCTGAAAAACATAAAAAGCATCGAAAAAAATTACCACACAATTGTTATCACGGGTTAGTTTTTGAATGGATAATAAATTGTGTTTAAAACATGGAGCATATAAAATATTGGTAAGATGTAAATTGGGATAAGGTTGACATCAACCAATGTGGGTGACTGGACTAAGTGAACAATCAGGTAATGTGATGTGTATGGGTGCAGCACAGGGTGAGAAAAAATCAAGAATTGATAAATTGCAAGTGATATGATCGCTAGCCCCAGAGTCAATAATCCATAAGGATGAAATAGGAAAGATGGAGGAGACCGTACCAGAGAATGGGTTAGAAAAACCCATTTGGTTTATGAGAGTCATGAGTTTGTGCTTTTGGTCCGCATTGAGGTTGAGCCCAATGGAACCGGCATAAATACTGCCTAGGCTTGGGGGATGATGGCCCAATATGCCCGGGCTAGGGGTAGGCGAATATCTTGAAAAAGAGGATCCCCTAGTGAAGTCCATAGCTGGGGGACCATACCCAGGAGGCTGGTAGGGCCCAATAAGGAGATAGGCTGACTGATTAGAGGTGGCATGGTGGGCAGTGGGCCTCCTTTTATTGTTCCCGCGTGGCCTAGGCCTATTTCCTGGTGGATAGTCCACCAGGAGATAACAAGCCTCGCGTAAGTGGTCTAGGCGCTTGCAGTGAGTGCAAGTGGGCCAAGGCGCGAGGGAGGCCTGCTGGGTCGAATGCAGGTGAGTCCCGCGTGGCCCAGTGGGTGAGGGATCCGGGTCCTGAGACCAACCCGGGTTGGGGAGAGAGGAGCCCGACCTGTTCGATGTGCGGTTAAAGCGGTGAACCTGGAAGGCCCGATTGTCGCCGACGGAGGAGCTCTGGCCGTCACGGGAGGAACTCTGGTGGAGTTCTTGTTTGGTAAGGCTATAAATCTTCTCCAGATTGGGAAGAACATCGCGTGACAGAATGTTGGAGCGGAGATTATGGAACTCCTCCAGGAGAGCGAGGAGAAATTTTAGGGCTCGATCTTCTTCCTCACGTTCACGGACCATTTGGTGAAGCTGGGCACCGCAGGAGCAGGTCAGAGGAGGTTGTTGTGCATCGAGATCATTCTAGAGTGACTTGAGGCGGAGAAAAAATGAAGTGAGTTCTTCGGCGGAGGCGCTGGGAGGGAGCCGGAGATCACTAATTTCCTACTTTAGAGAATATTTTTGGGTGCCGCTGATTTTGTCGAAGCTATCGTTGAGGAGGGCCCAGATTTCAGCCACTGTCGGAGCTGTCAAAACCATGTGCTCCACCGTTTGAGTAACCGAGTGGGTTAGCCAAGTCTTGACGGTGGCGTGGCATTGATCCCATCGGGCGGCGGCAGCGGCATCGTCATAGGGGTAGGGAAGTTTCCCAGTGAGAAACCCCATTTTGTTGCGAGCGGTGAAGACGGTCCGAATTCGCCCTTCTAGACATTCCAGTTCGCCTCGCCGGTGAGTTTCTAAGAAACAATACAGGCCGGTTGTAGATCGGTGACCGTGAGGTGGTAAGGGTCTTGAAAAGGAGAGACGGGAGTGGGAGAAGGGGCAGAATTCGTGTTTCTGGTGGGCGAATTGGTGTTTTCGGTGGCAGAATTGGGATTCACAGCAGCCATCGGAGATAAGGGGTGTGGCGACTAGGGATTTGCCGCTGCGGCTAGGGTTTCGGGGTAATTTGGTAATTAGGAAAGAGGGCAAAGGGTAAGAAGGTAATCTGGGCTAGGGTTACGAGGGTAAGGATGGAAAAAGAAAAAAGATGGCACGATGGTGAATAGATGAAAGAAAAAGGGTAGCGATGGAAGAAAGGGAGGAAAAGTGGGGTGGATGTGGGAAAAGGAAAATTAAGAAATGGAATAAAACACAATGTTGGTCGTGCGTGAGAAAAACAGCAAAGGCTCTAAACTCGATCCCAAAGAGAATAGTGGCAGAAGCGAAAAAACAGCAAAGGTCTCAAGAATCGATTTGCTCGGGTACCATGTAAGAAAAGGAGATAATGGATCGAGTGAGCTGAATTCTCTGTATTGCTATGTTACCAATTACAGAAGTAATGATGTACATATATAGGGACGTAGCCTAATCTAGGAAAGGAAACCTAATATATACAATAAATACAATAATATTGACCCTTAATCGTAGGCATCAATATGGCAAGTAATTAGGTGAGGTAGCTGGACATTAACAGTATGAGGTCCAACTTCCAAGTGTGCTTGTGGCAAGGAACCATTCTGCTTACACACTGCCCCTTTTGTGCAAAAACCTGAAGGAAGTGTTCCCCCTCCCTTTGTTCATAAAAAGAAGAGAAAGTCGTGGGTCACACCGATCAAACATAATTCAAAGCATATGATAAAAGCAAGCCGTGTTAATGATTGGAATTTACTTTTCATTTCGAAAAGGACGAAAAAGGAGGCATTTAGTGTATGATAAAGGGAAGCTGCGGGTCAGAAGCCAAGTTAGAAGAGTGGGTAGAATAAACGGTCGATCCATTTTCTTTTATGGGGATGTCGTGTAATGGGTTGCAATCATGATCGGAGAAAGGAGTAGACTAGCTCTTTTAAGAGCCAAGTTTTGTGAGGAAAAGGTAGTTTTTGTAATATAAGAGGCAAAGTTTGTGTTTTTACTTCAATGAAAATAAGGTTATCAATTTTCTCTTAATGAACCAAATTTTCAATATCTAAATAGTTTCTGAACTTACCCAAATACTGGTATTTGGTCCCAAATAGATACCAATCAGCATTTTCGACAGCCAGTTACGTTTTCCCTGGATCGGGCACATAAAAGGGTTTTATGCCGAATGGGTGAAAACCAAATCAAAATGACATCATTTTGTTTGGATGTGCAACAACAAAGATTTTTATTTTCTATCATTTGAGCCGGCTAAAAGAAGGATTTTAGTAGAAGCATTAGAATCATCACAAGACACATGTCCTAAGTTAGATCTTTAGTCATGACCTCCTCATGCATCACTTCAGGAATTAAAATTTGTAACGTTTCTGGTCAAAACTCAAATCAAAAGATCCGTTAGGATCTTTTAGAAAATGAATTCCTATTCGAAGAATGCATAACCACATGGATAAGCTCACACTAACCCATCAATTTGGGATTTTCCTTGGGAGGTATGGGGAAGGAATTGGAATGAAATAATAGCTATTCATACAAATATAGAAGAAAGGGTCCCTCCTTTTGGGGCAGAAAACTTTTCCTTTACATGTTATGCTTTTTCCTAAAATAATAGTGATAATTCAATGTACTTCCTTTCTGTATGTGAAGAATAAAGTTTCAAAAACTAACACACAATAATTGGGTAATTATGAACTACAGAATGCAGAGTGATACAATGAAAACAAATTAACTCTTTTTACATACGATTTTCATATATCATTTAATTAATTTTTTTTTAACTTATCAAAGAGGATATGTTGTTATTTTTGGTACTTTGTTTTTCTTTGTTAGGAATTAGGAAAGGGGAGGGGGAGCACTCACGAGCTAGGTGTCCTTATTGCGGACTTTGTCCGAGACAAAGAAACCTTGAGAAAAAATTTCTTTTATGTACATATACATTTACTTATTTATTTATTTATCTTTCTCTTTTGATATGCTAAAAGAGGTAACGTTGAATATTTGCGATGTTCGAACTAGGAATCTAAAAAAGAAAATCAAGAATTAGTACTCGTTCTTGTAATTCATATGGATTTCCCAGCTCCCAAGTAACATCACATTGTAATAATATTGAGGAACACTTGTTATGGCCGTTCCATGGACTATCTTTGTGCTGAATCTTGCCATCCTATTTGCCTGTATTAGAAGGTTTGACTACAAGGTAGCCCAAGAATTCTGTGTGATTACAAGGTTGTTTGAGATCACATTCTAAAATTGCTCAAAAGGACATGGTTTGGAGTTGAAACAACAAAGTTTGCTGAACTCATATATTTACTATTATTGAAAGTAGGTAGAAATAGAGACAAATCCAATGTCTCCCCATCTGTTTGATCGGAAAGGTGTATTTTGAGGATTTAATGAAGACTCTAAGTGTCTGAAGCAATACCAAATGTACAGAAGTAGGAACAGATTTCAAAATGGTATTGGCAAGAACATCATGAGAGGTTATTATCATGGATTAGTTTTTGAATAGATAATAAATTGTGGAGGAAACAAGGAGCATATAAAATATTATTGAGATGGAGAGAAGGATAGGGTTTATAATTACCAATATGGGTGATGGGGCTATAAGATTTATCAGGTAATTTGATAAAAATAGGGGAAATGCATGGAGAATAAGAGTCTAAAATAGCCAAATCACAAGAAATATGATCACTTACCCCAGAGTCGATAATCCATAAAGATGAAAAGGATTTATGGAGAAAAGATGTACTAGTAAAATTGCCAGTGGAATTAGAGGGGTCCATTTGATTTAAAAAGCCCAACAATTTCTACTGTTGATCCACGGTGAGAGAAAGTCCATTGGATCCTCTGTAGATACTACTAGGAGTGAGGGGTTGGGGGCCCAAAAGACCTGTACTAGGAGAGACAGGGTTAGGATAAATGACAAGGCCATTATTAAAATCTATGGGAGGAGGCTAAGATCCATAGACAAAAGGCGTTGAAGGCCTAAAAGTGAAGTTGGGCTATTGGCTAGAAATGGTGTGATGGGCAAAAGGCCCACGGGCGCCACCTTTCTTGTGAGAGGAACCCTTCTACTTGGGCTGCCAATTAGGGGGGTAGCCTATTAGCAAGAAACAGGCCTCTTAACGTGGCTCAATTTCTTACAGTAACTATAGAAGGGCTCTGGCCCATAAAACCTTGGGTTGCTGAAGGTCGGCCCCAACAAGAGGTTTAGTAGGCAGGTTGGACCCGCCTAACCCAGAAGGGGTAATGGGACTGCGACCCAATTCCTACGTTCAGCCCATAGGGAGGTTACACAAGCCAGAAGAGACCCGTAGTTGGGTCTGGAAAATGTGAACTTCGCTAGCGGTGAGACTAGTGTCGGCCGGTGACCGCTGGTGCAGATCTTGCTTTGCCAAGGCAAACAGGCATTCTAATAGAGGAAAATCATTGTGTGTGAGAACATTGGTGCGCAAAGATCAAAATTCCTCTTGTAAATCGAGGAGAAATTTGAGAGCTTGATCTTCTTACTCATAATTTTACATCTGCTCATTGATTTTGTATTGATAGAGGTCGCAAAAGCAATGAATGGGCAATTGATAGGAGGAGAGTTCACCCTAAAGTTCCTTTAATCGGACATAGAATTCAGTAAGAGCTGCACTAGAGGAACCTGGTGGCAGTTAGAGCTCTCTGATGGCTTGTTGAAGGCTGAAACGTTGAGTTTCGGTAACTTTGTTAAAACTCTCCTTGAGGATATTCCAAATGTCAGTAGCCGTGGGGAGATAGGAAATCATCTTGGCGAGCTTCGAATCAACGGAGTGAACAAGCCAAGTCTTGACGGCCACTTGACATTGGGTCCATTGTTGGGCAGCGTTGCTGTCACCATTGGGGCACGGAGGGTTTCCATCGAGGAAACCTAGTTTGTTCCAGGCGACGAACATGATATAGACATGTTCATTCCAAATAACCCAATCGGCCTCACTAGAAAGCTTGGTGGCGATGATGCTTACGAGTTGCAAATCTGTAACCATGAAGGCATAAGGGTCGCGCAAGACGGTCAATGCGACATGCAATGAGGTTTGAAAAGCAGCCATGGATGATGGTGATTAGGGTTTAAGGGGTGATTTAGGAATTAGAAAAAGGTTAACAGCTAAGGTTTGTCGAGGAAGACAAGGGCAATCAGGGTAATTTTTACAAAGAATGGATGGTAGAAATGGAAATATGAGGCTAGTTATGAAAAAAAAAATGTGGAGAAACAAAGAAAAAAAAATGACGTCGCAAATCCAGCACAACTGAACTCGCAATTAAGGGCTTGATAGAATGAGGCGGAAGTGATTTAGGTCACAAGGAAAGAAGGCTCAGGTACCATGTAACAGAATGAGAAGATTGAAAAAAGGAAGCCTGTGAGTGTTGGAATTGCTTTTATATTCTAATAAAATAAACTATACAATGTAGGTCTAAATTTATAGATTAACAGCTAACCCATATATGGTAATCACAATAATTACAAAGAATGATTATGGAATAATCCAGATTTGCTACCTAACGTATCAACTAATATGGCAATGTATCATATTCTTAACAAAAAGGTTGAAAGCAAATTTGAAGCCAAGTTGTCAGCAAGGAATACACGATTTCCAACAAAGGAATTGGTGGATGCTCCACAATCTATAACGTAATTATCCACAGGATTAAATCCAGCCAAAAAACTTGCCACAAACAAAATCAAGAAACATATAACAAATTTGGGTGTTTTATGACACATCATCATCGAGACTAGTGATTTATCGAAGAATAAGAAGTGGATTTTTATGACAAACCATTCGAGAAAGAGAATCATATTGAATTAGTAGAGGAGAAAGTAAGAGAGCATAAGTCAAAATCAATCAACTAGTCAACTGCCACCTAAGATCTCTCCTTCCTTTTCTTCTTTTTCTGACTGATTATGTGCTACCAAACATGATTCAAAGCATACCATAAAAGCAAGCCATATGCAAGATTCAAATTTATTTTTTCATCCAAACAAAGAGAAAGAAAAAGGCAACCAACAAAGAAAAGAAAGAATGTGATTTTGCACCTTTATTTTGCTCATATGATTGCTAAAAAATGGGATTAATGGATATTTTATTTAAATTCAATGCAACTTGATTAGGTCAGCATTTTAAAGAGAATTTTTTTTTTACTGATCATTAAAGATGAGTAGTTAAATTATTGCAAAAGCTTAAGTTGAAGGTCACTAGAGATGACTCTATCATTTGAAGTTTAGCTTGTGGACAATTAAGATAATGCATCTATTTCATACTTTTAATTCTTGTGATAGATAATAGATAAATATTTTTTCATTTAAAAAAAGAAAAAGAAAAAAGAAATAGAGCATCTAGAGATTATCTATTGGTTTATAGCTCCACAGGTAAATCTATATCATATTTCAAACAAACCTACATCAGCATTCAATTGTCCACTGTGCTTCCATCTTCCTAGTGTTATCTTTCATACAATGGCAGTAGAAAGACTATTTTACATGATCCAAATCATTACTTTTGCAAACCAATCGCATATAACTAGAAAACTTTCTGATCCAAGTGCAAAACCGAAAAGGAAAAAAATATGATAACTAGGATTTAGAGAAAACACAAAGTTTTCACCATCAACCACGTCCCCTAATGAAAAGTTATGCTTAAAAGGTTACTAGGATGTGGTTATCAAAATTATCAAACACAATCTCCACGAATGCAGATGAAACTTGGTGTCCTGCACCTTCTTGTCCAATATTAATAAAAGGCACATTTTTAGAACTAAAAGATTCAATATTAGAGCCACAACAAAGCATGATTAGTCAGAAATGAGAAAATATATGGTGAAAAATACGTGAAGAAAAGCATGCCTATCTTCACTCTATAGGGTCTAGAAGAGATCACTTAATACAAATTGAATGGCTAGAAGAACACATATTTTGAGTCCAAATAAAAGACTTGATTTTCTTTCCAACAAATCATAGGTGACAAATATAAAAATGTAATTAAAACAAATGCACACTCCCTTACCATGGAAAAAGTTTATTTTTCCAAATCCATTGGCACCAACTGCATAGCATAATGATAATGTAAACTTAAAAATTAGCAAATACCATGAAAACACTTCATTTAATAGGAGCAAAAGATACATCAATATCCCAATAGCTTGTAAGATAGATAAACCCATCCTTTTAGATAGCATGCTTCAATTATATCCTATAAATTTGTTAGCCTCTAACAATCAATACCAAGAAGTTAGCCTTTGAAGAGCAACTTCAAAATAACTATCTATATCAAAAATCATGCATAAAGTCTAATGCTAGATCTTCAAATGCTAACAAATGAACTATTTAACCTAGATGATTTAATTGAGAAAAATAATGCTTTCTTTCTAAAAACAAACCTAAATTCCATATCAAAAAGAACAAAAAAAACCTTAGAGATATACAAACTTAGAACTTCTCTTGTTGATTCATCAACAATAAAGTTGGAAGATATACGGAACTTAGTATAGAGAAGGAACAACAATATTACCAACACAATAGATTTTTGGACTAAATGGCTAAATGGCGATTTGTTCTCTCAAGCTCTTAAATCTTTCAATGACAACCTAAATTGGAAGTACATATATCAAAATAGTACACAACAAATAGTTAGAAAATAAACTAAAAGTGGCAGAAGAAAAAATAATGCAAAACTTCCATTACTTGCTTTATGTACAATATGAGACTATTAGATTATTCAACTTCTGTTCAAGAATGTATAAGGATAACTATTACGCAACTTTTAATGTGAATAAAAACTTTAAAGCATTGCTCAAATCAAAACCATAAAACTAGCATTCTATACTGGACTAGTACCAATTGAGGCCAAGTCATCTATGTTTAACTCGCTACTTTAGCATTAAAAACATCAACCGACATCCTAAATGCTCACCAGGCAAGATTCAAGATGAAGAGTCGGAGAATTATTAGCCTACAAGTACTTTACATGCCATTTGACCACAATTGGCTTTAAAGATAGAGGATTACTTCAATAAAATAACAGCAAGCACAAACGGACAACTGAATGATTTTGTACAAACTAAAGGAATGTAAAAAGAAAAATATAGAGAAATCAATGAGAATCTTTTTCTATTTATATAAATTTAAATTTCCAAAATAGCCTAATTTTTACAATCAACAACCATACCATATGGAAAATATCACACTCCAAATTAGGAAAACAATCAAAAAATATCCCAAGAATATACACACCCAGCCAACAGTATGTCTGCGCAGCCCAGTCGGAGACAAGCGCGGTGTTTGGGCCTTGGCTTTCGCTATTCCTGCGGAGCGCCAAGGATTTGAGGAAGGTTATCTATCATCCTTCAGCTTAAACCAATAAAACTTCCACTTGCCATGGTAGAAAACGACAATAAAACAAGTCGCTAAGCCTGGTGAACATACAAACACTTGGTTTTGATGGGACACTTCCACCACGGCTTGGTTGATGGGGACATCACATGGCGCCCACTTCCGGCATAGGGTTTGAATTCACCACTTACTATTACTTTTAAGATGGTCTGGCAAAATGTCCATATTTGCTGCAAACGAAACATTTAGTCGCGTCTCACTTCCTTATGAACTGCTTCTTGAAAAATGTGAATCGGCCTTTTTTTTTTTTTTTTTTTATCATATTTGATCAGCAAGTCAGGTCACTGACGATCAGGACAAGTCTTCTTCCCCGTGGATGACGGCAAACTACACATTTTCCCAATCGCTTCTCTGCCAGGACACCATCCACATCACCCAGCTGCATATTTTTATTTTTGTCTTTTTAAATCAATCCTCAAAAATTACTTATTATAGATTGGTTCAGGACTTTGACTCTTGCTAAAAGGCATGTAGAACAAGTCTTCTTCCCCATGGATGACAGCAAACTACACATGTTCCCAATCCCTTCTCTGCCAGGACACCAGCCAATGTGGATCCGCATCACTGGGGCATCATAATTGTCTGATGTTGCACTAGATCAATCTTTCAAAATGCAAAACCTAATCACAACGTAGATTGGATCCCTTAAGAGTATTTCCAACCTTTTGTTGTCTGATGCTACACTAGATCCATCAACCCATTGGTGGAAATTTCGGTCTCAAGTAAACTTACAAGATACAACCAATATTTAAATTTGTAAATTTTAGCTAACAAGTACTTTATTCAATTAGGAGCAAATGCTACCGGAGACTTCTTAATTTTATGTTCAATACTCTAATATGTGGGTTTTAGATGCCTACATTAAAATATAAAAAAATTCTAGTGAAAATTCAAAAAGAAATAGGAAAGATTTGGAGGTTTAATTACTATACATATCTTCCAAAAAGAGCCAAAAGCTTGGATCACTTTAATGAAATCAATTGAAAGAATATTTCTGCAATAATTTATAATAATACCTTGAATAGGTGGACTTATACATTGATACCATAAGTTAGATGCCTGTAGCAAAATTATGACCCATCATCACTAATTTCTGGAATTACATAGAAAGAAGGGCTGAAAAAAAATAAAAGTAGAAATAAAAATAAAAATATAAAAGAAAAAATGTTGCTCAGAAAATTAAGAAAAACATAAATGGAGTAAAAGAACGTAGAGACGAAATTTTATATATGCAATTGCTTCCCTAAGTGGTGAGTCACATACCTGTCAAGAAATGGATAGAGGATTACTTTCCACATATTTTTCATTCAGCCAAATGACAATAATTGACACACTTGACACACTTGCTAGATCTCACAAATATTCCAGCAAAACATAGACCACCAGCAAATAATACTTCCAAATCCAGTATCTGTTTTACACTCGCAATGATTAATGCCATGAAAATAGGAAGCAAAAGCTGTAAAAAGCACAAAAGAAGACACTAAAAACAAGGCCGTAATATAATCCAAGCTAGCGACTCTGTCCCGGACAGTTCACAGACCTGCAGAAACTTGCTCTTGGTCAGATGCTGCAATTGTGACCCGCATTCGCACATCTAACCCTTTCTTTATCGCACCAAGTGTACAAGAAAATGAAACTTGGATGATTTCATCATCCATGATTCAGTGGGCACATCAATAAGCATTGTGGATCCTCAGAGGATTAGTTAAAAGAAGGTGGCTGGTTCAGATCAAGGAGGTTTGATTGGTGTAATTGAGATTCACCAAGTGGCACGTCCTCTGCATCTGAAATGATAACACCTGACGCTAGAGATCGTCTTCTGTGCTGTGGGTGCCAATTGGATTTCAAGTTGTCATCACCCTCGTCATCGCAACGTCTCTTGCCAAGTTGAGTACCATCGATTGAATCTGCTAACTTTTCACCAGCTAATTTCATTAGGCACTTATGAATGTGCATCTGACGCTCTCTTACTTCTGGAGATTTCCAATTAAAATCTTCGCAAAGAACGAACTCCTCACGTGGAACATACTTATTGTTGTGTAAAACATACCGATCAAGAAGGGTACACCGATTTGTTGAGTTCTCTTCATGACTGCGTAGCAAATGGACTCCACAACTTAGCAAGGACACGTGCTCTGACGCATACCGAAAACGAATTTTAATATCATCCCACTTCAGCACGAATTCCTCCGGACTTCTCCAGAATTGATTTAAACCTTCTGGAAGGACGGTTGAGAACAACACATGATTCGAGTAATACTGCGCATACGACTGTGTTGCAATTTTTACACCACCACTGATGAGATCAATACGCAATGAAGCCACTGGCCCATCCTTCGCACTTTCACTGTCCTTAATTCCATAGGTAGTACAGAAAGCGAATCCTCTGAATTTTTCATCAAAATTTGCCAGCTCGTTAATTACTATTTCACATGAATTGTCTCTTGAAGCTTCTTTCCGATGGATGAACCAATCTGGAATTTCATTTCCTGGATATCTAATTTCAAACCTTGGGCACATCAGAAACTTCTGCTCACACATCTGTTAAATTCTCATCAATAAAACCAACAAATCAAGACCCAAACAAACTTGCCCCAAGAAAAATAATAGGAAAAGGACAAACTCAAATATGTATATAAAAGAGAAAGGAAAAGAGACATACCGCACTTAATATGAAATTATCCACATCATTCATTGGATTTTTACACAGACGATGGCAGTTCTCGAAATTGACCCATTCAAGACATGGTAAATCGCATGCATTAACTGGGAATCTTTCTAATGAGTCGCAACCACAAGCAGTTAACTCTTTCAAAAAGCGCGGAAGTGTAACAATTTCTTTAAGTTCCCGGCAATCGTCTAGGCGAAGGAAAGAAACATAAAGAAAATTTTGGATGCATGTTGGAAGGCTAACTATTTTGGTTTCTGCTAGACTTAAAATGACCTCTCGATGTAGGAATTCCAATGTTTGTAGTGCCAATGGAAGTTGCTCTATACTCGATGAAGTTTCAAATTCTTTCATGGATTCAATATATTGCCTGCTATATACAACCTTCTTTGAAAACTTTTCATGTTCTAAACAATCACTGTGCGACCGGTGGTATTCAAATTGCAACGGAACAACGCCACTAGGGAAATCCGTAAGCTTTTTGCAACCATCTAGAATAAGTGCTTTAGCCCATACTAAGTTTTGAAATGATGAAGACAGATGTTTTATACCGCTATTCTCAAGGTAAAGGCATCTTAAACTTTCCATTGGACACTGAAATTCAGGAAAGTTCTCCAGCTTTGAGCAGTAAGAAAGAGAGAGTAGCTGTAGAGATCTCATCTTAAGTACTCTTGGGAACCTCGTAAGGTTAAAGCATCCATCAAGATCCAATTCAACCAACTTTTCTAGACAACCAATAGAAGGGTGAAGCGAAACTAAATTTTCACAGCCGCCCATATACAATTCCTTTAAATTTGCGATACTTGAAAAATCTGAACTTTCTTTTAAGAGTCCACATTTTGAGAAATTCATTCTCACGAGGTTTTGACAATACTGCAAAATAATATAAAACAAAATAAGAGATGTGATATAGATTAGCCTTCAAGAATTTACAAACTCCAACCAAGAAAATAAATAATAACTAATGATACCTTGAAACTTTCCAAACTCTTGAGTCGACTGCATGGCATTTGCACTTCTACAAGTTTAGTTCCATGAAAATTAGATGGCATAAATTCTCCAGGATATTAAGACCATTTAAGCAAACTTAACTTATTGCTAAGATATTGAGGTACCCTAGAAATTCTTGCATTTTTGTTTATAAAAATTCTAAGCTCTTTCATGTCATTGAATGCCCGGGGATCCATGTGTATTTCACCTTCCTTGGGCAAATCTAACAAAATGCCTTTAATTTTGCTTGTTCCCTATCAAAGTAAATACATAAAACTTGTCAACAAAATCCAAGCATAAAGTTCTTTATGAATTCGCATATACAAGGTTACAATTTTAGGTATGAAGAGATTTTTTTATTTTTTTATTTTTTTATTTTTTTTTGGAATAGGGACAATACCCTTATCATTTATATTAATAATACAAGTAGACTAAGGTGTCAAACCTGTTAGAAAAATACACACATGTATGAAGAGATCTATGAATGCACACATGTGTGATAATTGTTTTTATCACAAAAAACTTTCTTTTTAAACTTGTGAATTCAAATGCAACAAGAACCTTAAAACTTGGACTTTATTTGTTCTCTAGCATGAGAATAAATTAGTAGTTTTTCAATGAAAATGCGGTTTTTACATTTTAGTACTTACTATGACTATAAGTAAGAATAATGTATGTAAGTCAAGTTTTATGAATGATAATTTTAGAAATTGTTTACAAATGAATTATTCTTGATGCAATGCTTACCAAAAAGAAATTAACTCATACTCCAGCTAGTCAAGTTTTATGCAAAAGCCTCATCATAAAAAAGACAACAAAAATGGTTTGTGAGTTCCTTTTTCTAATTTAGAAATAACCCTTGTTGTGATCATGAGATTTAAGATATAATATTTCTATAATTTCATGTTAAAGAAAATTATATATGATGGTGTTATTTACTAATTTCATTCCATAATTTATATTTTTAATTCTTTTATGTGTATACATGAAGGCAAATGACATGTCCATATGTATATGTGTACATAAAAGGGTGTATTATGTGTGCATGGATTTCATGCATGCACAGTGCATGCATATAAGTGTAAATGATTGAGAAGGAGTTATGCATAAACATGTGGGTGTTTGTATATGTGTGTTGTATATGTAATCTTTGTAACTTAACTCTTATTGCATTTTCTTCTAGCACATGACGAACACCATCATGGAACCACAATCTACTATGTTCACCAATTATTGTGGGTGATTCTTTTGAATTATCTCTCTACCCATTTCTTGTACTAGATCATGTATCCTCAATCTACCAAACTTGACCTTTATAAGAGACTTATCTTCTAACTCTTTAACACAAAGCTTTAAAGAGTAACCACAAGTAGATAATATCTATTTAACATCTTCTATAACCATGCTCTTTAAGAAACATACAATGTCAAGAAAAATATTTTTTAATAATTCCTCCAAAAATGGTTTGTGAATTCCTTTTCCAATTTAGAAATTACCTTTATTTTAACATTTACAAAACAAATAGTAATTGGAGTGTCCTAAGGTGATCATGAGATTTAAGATATAATATTTTTATAATTTTATGTTAAAGAAAACTATATATGATGGTGTTATTTATTGATTTCATTCAAATGATTTACTTTTTTATCCATATGTATATGTGTACAAAGAAGTGGGTATTATGTGTGCATGCATTTCACACATGTACAGTGCATGCACATAAGTGTTAATGTGTGAGAGGGTGTTACGCATTAGCATGTGGGGGTTTGTATGCTTGTGCAGCTTTGTGTATGTAATCTTTGTAACTCAACTCTTACCGCATTTTCTTCTAGCACATGACGAACATCTTCATGAAACCACAATCTACTTCGTTCACCAATAATGGGTGATTCTTTTCGAACTATTTCTTTGCCCATGTCTTGTACTAGATCATGCATCTCTAGTATACCAAACTTAGCCTTTATAAGAGACTTATCTTCTAGCTCTCTAATACAAAGCTTTAAAGAGTAACCACAACTAGGTATTACTTGTTCAACATTTTCTATAAGCATTCCCTTGAAGAAACATGCAATATCAAGAAAAACATCTTTTAATAATTCCTCCAAATTATTAAGACTAAATTCAAGTACTGTTTGAATATCTTTATTTGGACACCTTCTATATTCCTTCAATTTCTCTTTTTGAAAATCTAAATCTTTACCACAAAGAGTTGAACCTAACACTATCAAAGCCAAGGGAAGGCCTCTAGCATAAGATATTGCCTCTTTGGTAAGATCCAAAGATTCATTGTCGGGTTTGTTGGTGTTGAAGGCATTCACACTGAACAATTGAAGAGCTTCATTATTATTTAATCTCTCTACCTCATATATAAAATTCTCTTCAAACTTTGCTAGATGACTAGTAAGCAAACTTTTGTCTCTTGTGGTTATGATGATTACACTACCCAAACCAAACCAATCACTTGTTCTAGCTAAATTTTTTAATTGTTCCAAGTGATTCACATCATCAAGTATTAAAAGAATTCTTTTAGAGCAAAGACTCCTCTGTATTTTAGCAATTCCTTCATCAATGTTGTCACTTCCCAAAGTATCATTTCCCAAGATTTTAGAAAGAATTTTGTTTTGAAGCTTTAATAAACCATCTTTTGATAAAGCTTTTACACCATCTTTTTCTGTAGTTTCTCTAACATTTGCAAGAAAACATGCACCTTCAAAAACATGAGCAATGAAGTTATAAATTGCTTTGGCAATAGTCGTCTTCCCAATTCCACCATCACCCCAAATTCCTACCATTTGAGTGACATGCTTCTTCTTCTCAATGTCTAAACGTATCAAGAAATCTTTCACACGAGACTCTAATCCAATTGGATTCTCAGCAACATCTAAGTATGGAAGTTGTACTAATTCTAAGATCACTTTCTGAATCAATCTGTACTCATCCCTACAAACCAAAAAAGAAAAGATAAGAAGAGATGAACATACAAAAAAATAATATGGTTCCAATTTATTTACCATTAAAAAATGACTTTGGCATTCTAGAAGTTAGGAGATTCTTTTTTCTCCTAAAATTGCAATCCTCAAATGGATAAGAAGCAAATGCTTCATCCCCACAATAACACTCATCTAATTGTTTATAAATGTGTATTCAAATTTTAGTAACTTCTAGATTACATTCTTGAATTTGGTATTCCTTTATTAGCAATATATTCTTCTGCCATGCTCTAAAATATTATTCTCTTTATTAAAATATGTTTTTCTTTGAAAGTTTTGTTTAGTTGTTGAATGATTACATTTTTTTCATCCCAACATATTGAAAAAATTCAAACTTAGATATTAGAACAAAACAAACACGTAAACTTAAGTATTAAGTATTGAAATTTTAGAATTGATTAATTGACTACTTGATTTAAAAGTCCATCAAGATATTATATACCATATAACAATTTGTGCTAGAGAATTATATTTTGTCTCTTGATTTGGGCAATTATCAAATGACTACTTTAACTTATCATAGAATTGATTACTTGATTTAAAAGTCCATCACTTTAATTTCAAAGTATCTTTTCTGTCTTAATGCTATACAATTTTTTTTTTGAAAATTTCTTTAATCAATTTTATTAGTTACACAACCAATTCCTTTGAGTGCCATTCAATTCAATCACTAATTTAAAACCTAAGAAAATAATTTAACATTGAACTTCTTTGCCTCCTTAAATGGCTTTCTCAATCTGAAATTATTTGTACTATTATACTCTCTAATTGGAGATCTTAATACTTTAAATGTAATATTTTCTTTATTACTTTAGAAAAATGAATTCACACAATTGCATGAATTTAATGGCTCATACCATTGTTTTCTAGAGAAATTTATCACCACCTTCCTTGTAGGTATTAGAAAGTAAGCTTTTACCTAATTTCTTAATTTTTTTTTTCAAATTACTAATTTTGAAACTATTATACAAATGCAATTGAATAGCTTCCTAAATTTATTGACAAGTTAAAAGGTGAATAGGACAAAATTAAAATCGTCAAATAATTAAATTTATGCTAGATTACCTATTAAATGAAAAGGTAAAGAAGTAAGTGAGAAGTACTATTAAGCAATAATGTTTTTTTTCAACATGTGAAATAGTTCAAGTGTACTGTAAATGCTTGAAAATAGATAAATCGTAACAAGTTGGACCAAAATACCATACGCTGAAATTTTTATCCCTTGCCCGTGTCTCCGTGATGAAATTTCCTTTCTAAGCTCAAGGTAGTATCCGTATGCAATTCAAGCAGTTTTTTAAAGGCCTTAATAAATAGAACTTACTTAAGATTGAGTGGTCCTAAGAGGCCCTTAAGAATTAAAAAGCCTCAAAAAATAGAATTAATAAACGATCCCAAGAAATCTGTATAATCTAAGTGACCAAGGGTGGGGAAAAATTAAAAAGGGCTTTTTCCACCTAAATAGACATGTGTCCAAAGAAAATAAAATAAAATTTTATCCAAAAAAAAAAGAAGATTCAGGGAGGATGGATCCGTGAAAAATATCCAGTGGACTCTCCACTGCCCGGTTAGATTCTTTAAGTTTATACTTGTATGCATGTAGATACAGTAAGATGTATTGTAATATGAATAAGAAAAATTCTAAAATGAAGACACGAGCAGCCTTTGTAAATACCCTTTTATATGATGGAACCCGGATAAATCAGCTACTTTTTTTAGGGCTATCTTCCATTCCTCCACCTTCTTGTCATCCTTGAATCTAGCTAATGCATCTCCAATGCTATTAGCTTGTTTTCGTATATCTGATGGATCTACATGGTAAAACACAGGTAGAACCACTTGGCCCTTTTTTTCCTTGCATTCAATGATCTTTAACAATTCGTTCAAACACCAAGAGGATGATGCATAGTTTGGCGAGAACACAACTATTGAAATCCTTGACCCTTCAATAGCTTTAAGAAGTTCTGGAGAAATTTCTTCTCCCTTTTGAAGCCTGTCATCCATGAAGGTATTGAATCCTTTTTGTTTCAAAGCACCATATAGATGGGCAACAAAAGTGTCTCGTGTGTCTGTGCCTCTAAAATTCAAGAATATGTCATAAATCCATGGATGGAAGGATGGGAAACAAAAAGAAGAAGAGGTTGTGTTGGAAGCCATGGAAGAGGATGTAGACTACAAATGGAGAAGACTGAAAGGTAAAGAAGCAATCTGACTCCCTACATTGAAAAGAGAAAATGGATGCCGCGTGGGATTAGAAAAAGAGAAGAAAAATAGAGTTTGGTGGGTTCTATGGTTCAGTTTGACTAAGTGAGCGGAAACGTGAAAGTGTAGTAATGTAAAGCAACAAATTGGATGTTGGTAAGATATGTAAGTGCAAGGAAAGCAAATATAAAATAAAGTACAAAAGGTAAAATAAAGATAACAAAAAGAGTAGAATGGATTTCATGATCGCAAGGCCATTGGCCCTGCTGCAACTACACAAAGTCGAACATGGCTTTGGTGTTATGATTGATTGGATTGAATTAGGATTACATAAGGCTTGCAAGATGCTTGCTAAATACTTTCTCCTAGACAAGCCGTGCCATTATATAGGCATTCTAGCACGCTTGTCACTTCCAACCAATTGCTAGGAAGTTTACATGAATACTTTACATAAAGTTAAAACTAATTGTCCGATCTTCACTCCTCCTCACTTTCTTCTTTTTGCATCCTTTATATCATGACTTTCTTGTCCATTAACTTGTGAGTAGGTGCAGGGCTGTATGCTTTTCCAAGTCTTACAGCATGACTTTTCGGGCTTGAGACTTGCTATCTAGGAGTAGGAGACTTTGATGTCTCATGTTGGCCTTCATACAACATGTGTGCCAACTCACCATCTTTGTGCATGAACTTGGAGAATGTTGATTTGATTGCACCAATGGTGTAGTAACACGATGTGTTGGCTTGAGGAGGTATGTTAGACATATGCTGAGAGTAGTGAGCTTTGTGTGGCCGCAGAAGGATAGTTTGTGCTTGCTATGGCTGGCACATAGCTTCTGAGTGAGGAGGAAAGCATGGTAAACAATGCATGTGAGGTGGAATTCCATTGTAGCTTGTTTAAATCAATGGTTTTAACACACCTTGATAACTCTATATTTTATAGAGTTATTAGTAGTATTTTAGGTAATGTTTAATATAGTATTTATTAAATTATATTTGTATTTAATTGTATTTATATATATATTGTTATTTTATGCTGCAAACCTAAAATAGGCTAAAAATAAGAGAAATGAAGCAAAAGATAGAGGGAAAAGAGAATAGAAAAGAAAACAAGCAAACCCATGTGAGGAAAGAGAAAGAGACATGAACCAAACTAGGTGAATTGTGAAAAGAAAGAAGGAAAAGAGAAGAAAACATGTGGGACCCAGGGGCTATTATGTGGAGTTGGTCGTGAATTGTCGGGAGGATTTTCGAGCGAAAGAGAAAGGAGTAGTGTGCGGGACCAGAAAGTGAGAGAAAAGTCAGAGAAAACAAAGAGAAAAAAGGAAAACCAGTTGTGCGACAACTGACTGATTCTCCCTAGTGGTGGAACCCAGGAGTCTGTCCAAGAATCTGGGTGCTTGGAACATGTGAATGCCGTCTGGCCCCCTTTCTCTAGTCAAGCTTCGAGCAAAATCACCATTCGACGTTCTTTTCGACGAAAAAGCACTATTTTTCGGCCCAATCTGAGACCAGATCAGCAAGGAAGGACTATATCCAGTGGTTAACAGAGACTTCTGATCAGTCTGCAACTGAGTTAAGGCGATTCGTGCGGCGGTTTCCGGTGAGATGCAGTGGGGGCCGAGTGGAGATTCTGTCAGATCTACGCCGTTCGACAGCGAATCAGCTCAAGATCTTGGCAAATCAGCACTCCAGGCATCATAGTCGGCAATTTCTGGCAGTTTTTGTGAAGACAGACAACAATGCGTGGCGGCGTACGGTGGCGCGTGTGGCAGCGCACGAGCGCATGTGACGGTGGCACGTGGGGGCGCGTGAGCAGGAATTCCGTCATTCTTTTCAGACGACTTCTTTTCTCCTCCTTGATGTGTAGAGTTGCAAAGAAATTTCTTGAAAGGGACAACAATTGGTGACAGCTTTTTAGTTTGTTCTAATCTAGATGGTTTGTGTAATTTGTTGTATTATTTCTGTTTACTCTAATATTATAAACTAAACTACTTTTGCTAAAGCTAAGATGTAGCTTAGTTAGGATGTTATGAGTTCTTTAGTTGACATGTTATGCAAGACAATATATTTATGTGAGTTGTACGGTATTATCTTTAATGTGATTGAGTGATTAATCATCAATTAATTAATCTGATGTGCATATTTGAGACCGACAGGAGAAAATATGCAAATGCATCTTATAATGTACAACCATAAATTAAATGTGGGTAGACATATGCTATGTTGATTGTATGGCTCTAGTTGGAATATTCATTGACTTTAATGCTCTTAACTTATTTAATTCATATCCAAACTCACAGTGAATTAATGAGCTAAGTAAGTTTGCTATACCTAGACATAAAATAGTGAATAAATTAAGAAATTCCGTCATCTCATAAATATCATTGTTCTTGCAAGTATTAAACTATTGGAATTCATATCTACTAACTATGGTGAAATCAAATGCTCTATCATACTTATCATATTTTATTAACTCTTTGGAAGTTGATTTATTTAGTGTAATTTCAATTTAGAACATCTTTTCATGATAATTTGCTAGATAAATTGTATAACCAATTCACTATTAGTAATTAGTCAAGTTGATAACATTAATCCCTATAGGATGATACTTAATCTCATCATTATATTACTTGTTCGACATGTATACTTGCATGTAGAATTTCACCAAACACACCCTCTCAAACTTGGCATGGTAGTAACAAGTTTGCTCAAAATAGGAACTTTAATACACTCCCTCCAACTTTGGCTTGGTAAGTTTGTAAAAGGGCTAAATTTTTATTTATTTATTTATTTATTTTTAAGGTAAATCTTCAGCAAGTTCCTTGCCAATGTGTTTGGAAGGATTTTGCTTGCTTCAAAGTGGCTTTTGTCAATATTAACATAGCCTTTTCATGTGTGCAGTGACTATAGTTGGTTGAATCCTGCAAAAAAGAACGAAGTGTTTGGCCTATACACATGTCATGCATTAAAGGAAGGTATGCATGTACTATGTGATGGCAAAAGTGTGCTCTTCAAACTTCATGAAAAGAAATCTGCATTTTCTCATGCGTTGGGCAGTGTTTTATGATGCACTTAGTTTGAGTCTGGTAACAAAGTTTTGATGACTTTGTTGTTTCTCCCCCTAAAAAGTTGACTCGGTAACACTGAGTTGTGTGGAGACTGACCTTAGTTGGCTGAACTTGGTTGTTCTAGCCATCGAAACAAGTTGTTGACTAGTCAGCATGTTTAAGTTGTCATGCTTAAGTCTTACAGGTGAGTTGTCTTAAAGATGAGCTCTGTGTTGAGATACTTGTAGTAGACGAATGTTGTTTACTTTTTCTCCTTTCTTTTTTTTTTTTTTTGAACTATGCCTTCTCTTCGAAGGTCATCTTACTCTTATTCGGATCCTTGTTTTGACCAGAGTTTGGCCGTTTGGTACCAAGGCCCTTCAAAGTCTTTTTTTTTTTTTTGGAGTTGTAGCCATCATCTAGTAAAAAAGCTAGAGATAGAAGGTCAAAGTTGGTTACCTTCTTTTATGCAATATCACTTTAAGTGCTTGGCATGGCAGTGACTTGTCCTTCGGTATAGGGTTGTCAGACAAGGTGGAATTGAGCTTCTTGCCAATGATGCATTCTAAGATTTGAGAGCCTTTAGTGGTAAGTGCAAGCACATGTAGGTCACAGAAAGGCACTTCGTTGTATAACCAATGGTCACCACGTTGGATAGCTTGCACCCCTAACAGCAGCTTGCACCCCTAACAGCTAGCTTGCACCCCTAACAGCAGCTTGTGAGGAGAGACTTCATTTGCATTCCCTCGTAAACTCTGCGTGGTGATGTAGAGTTTGAATAAGAAAGCTACAGAAGCTTCTCTTGATAAAGCTTCCATAAAGAGAAAATAACCTTATAGACTTGATAAGCCCAGATCAAAGATTAACTAATAAGGTTAATCCCTGCTCTGATACCAAGAAGAAAAACAGAGTTTGGTGGGTTCTATGGTTCAGTTTGACTAAGTGAGCAGAAACGTGAAAGTGTAGTAATGTAAAACAACAAATTGGATGTTGGTAAGGTATGTAAGTGCAAGAAAAGCAAATATAAAATAAAGTACAAAAAGTAAAATAAAGATAACAAAAAGAGTAGAATGGATTTCATGATTGCAGGGCCATTGGCCTTGTTGCAACTACACAAAGCCGAACATGGCTTTAGTGTTATGATTGATTGGATTGAATTAGGATTACATGAGGCTTGCAAGATGCTTGTGATAACTCTATTTTATATAGAGTTATTTTGATTATTTTAGGTAATGTTTAATATAGTTTTTATTAAATTATATTTATATTTAATTATATTTATATATATTTTGTTATTTTATGCAGCAAACTCAAAAGAGAAAAAAAAAAGTAATAAATCATGCAAAAGAAGGCTATCAATGTTCATCATTTATCTATGAAGCATGTGAGAAGCAAGGAGAAGAAAATGACGAGCAAAGTCAAAAGAGAGACCCACATGAAGAAAGAGAAAAAGAGACAAAGGAACCAACGGCTGAATGGGTGAATTATGAAAAAGAAGGAAACACGTGGGACCCAGGCTATTATGTAAAAGAGAGAGGAGAAATTAATAGGTTCTTTGCCGCGTGAGTGGAAAAACGTGGGGCCAAGGAGAAACGTGTGTGGAGTTGTCAAGGGGCTTTTATCGGGACCCCAGGATGGACAAAAAATGGGGGAACGAAGGTCGAATAGAAAACAGACCGAAGAGAGAGAGGATCGAGCAGTGACCGGAGAGTGGGAACTCGCCAGGACTTGACCGCGCGCGACAGCGCGGTCCAGCAGAGATTGTGGCGGTCGTGCAACAGCCGACCGCCGGTGTCTCTTCCGGCGAGAACCCATCTCCGGCGTTGAAAGAGCGTTTTTCGGTCATCTTTGGGCGATTTTCAGCGTGGAGAAAGCAGATCTGTCCTCACTAGGCAATTTTCGGCGTTTCTGTACCAGTTTCACGGTGACTTACGGCGGTTTCTGGCGAAGAACGGCGAACGCCGTTCGAGTCTTCTCCGTCAGATCTACGCATTTCTGTGGCGATTCAGCTCAATCTTTCCATAGATCTGCAACCTAGGCGTCCTAATCTACATTTCTGGAAGTTTGTGCAAAGACCGGCGACGGACGGTGGCGGCGCGTGTAACCGGTGCGTGGAGGCGCATGTCAACTCGTTTTTCTTCCGTTTTCCAGACAGCTTCACTTCCTCCCCCTGATGTGCAAATTTGTGTAGCCTTTTTGTGATTTGAAGACATTTTTGGTGACAGCTTAATGTTTTTAATTTAAAGAATGTGTTGTTTAATTTCCTGCACTATTCTAGTTTGTGTAAATATGTTGTTTTAGTTTATTGTGTTAGAGCTACGATGGAACTTAATTATAACATATGAATGTTATGATTATTTATGTTTTGTGAGATATTTTATGAATGTGGAGTTGCACGTTACTGATCTTAATGCATTTGGGTGACTAGCTACCACTTAAATGATATGATTTGCATGTTTGAGACCGATAGGAGATAGCATGCAGTTGCTTCATGTAATATGAAGAAAGTTATGCACCTACTCACAAGTTAATGGACAAGAAAGTCATGATTAATATGGATAGACATATACCATATGATTTGTGTGGCTTTAGGTGCAAATTGGAATATTCACATATCTTAATGCACTTAGTTTACTTAATTCATATGCAGACTCACAATGAATTAATGAGCTGAGTAGGTTCGCTATACCTAGACATAGGATAATGAATAAATTAGGAGATTCCGCCATCACATGAGTATAATTAATCTTGCTAGCATGGATGATCGACATTTGTATCTAGTAATTAGGTGAAATCGGTCGCTTTAGCATCTTTGGTTAACTAAGTTTAGGTTAAATTTAGTTCTTTAGTTCATGTTTTACCATTTTGATTTGCTAGATAAGCTTTAGAGTCTATTCACCGTTAGTAATTAATTAGTTTAGTAATCACCAATCCCTGTAGGACGATATTCTTATTCATCATTATATTACTTGTTCAACATGTACACTTGCATGTAGAATTTCACCAAACAACTTGCTAGATGCTTTCTCCTAGACAAGTCATGTCATTATATAGGCATTCTAGCACGCTTGTCACTTCTAACCAATTGCTAGGAAGTTTACATGATGACTTTACATAAAGTTAAAGCTAATTGTCCGATCTTCACTCCTCCTCACTTTCTTCTTTTTGCATCCTTTATATCATGACTTTCTTGTCCATTAACTTGTGAGTAGGTGCAGGGCTGTACGCTTTTCCAAGTTCTGCAGTATGACTTTTCAGGCTTGAGACTTGCTATCCAAGACTAGGAGACTTTGATGTCTCATGTTGGCCTTCATACGACGTGTGTGCCAACTAACCATCTTCGTGCATGAACTTAGAGAATGTTGATTTGATTACACTAATGGTGTAGCAACACAATGTGTTGGGTTGAGGAGGTATCTTGGACATATGCTGAGAGTAGTGAGCTTTGTGTGGCCGCATGAGGATATTTTGTGCTTGCTGTGGCTAGCACATAGCTTCTAATTGAGGTGGAAAGTGTGGTAAACAATGCAACCACACTTAGCATGTGAGGTGGAATTCCATTCTAGCTTGTTTAAATCAATGGTTTTAACAAAAAGAAGGTCGAGAAACTTCAACGCAACTAACTCACAAAGAAAAGAATATCTAGAAACGACAGAGCAACAATCTCACAAAGAAAACAAGCTCGAGAAACTACAGTCAACTACTCCAAAAAAAAAATCAGTAGGAGAAATTACACATCGCCTTCTGGGAGCCCTTGACAATAACTTCCGCAAAATAAAGTATGAATATAGAAGCTGGTACCGCATTGCAAATTTAATTGTTGTTCATAAAATGAAGGGAAAGTCGGGGTTCACATCCATTTAACATGATTCAAAGCATATCATAAAAGCAAGCCGTGTTGATGATCGGAATCTACTTTTCATTTCAAAAGAAGGAAAAAGAAGACAATTAGCAAATGATAAAAGCAAATTGTGTTAATGATCCGAGTCTACTTTTCATTTAAAAATGAGGAAAAAAAAGGCAATTAGCAGATGATAAAAGCAAGCTGTGTCAACAATTCGAGTACTTTTCATTTGAAAAATGAGGAAAAAAAGACAATTAATGGATGATAAAAAGCAAGTCATGTTAACGATCCGAGTCTACTTTTCATTTAAAAATGAAGAAAAAGAAGACAATTAGTGGATGATAAAAGCAAGTCATGTCGACTATCTAAGTTTACTTTTCATTTAAAAAATGAGGAAAAAGAAGACAATTAAAGGATGATAAAAGCAAGTCGTGTTAATGATCTGAATCTATTTTTCATTTGAAAAAGAGGGAAAAGAAGGCAATTAAAAGTAAAAAGTAGGAATGTAATTCTAACTTTTCCTATAATTTACCTATACGATTGCTAGTAAGGAAGATGAACGGATATTTATTTAAATTGTCAGTGACTATAAAGATGGACTAGAGTCTATGGTTCTTTAAATTGTGACATGTTATTGAATTGGTTAGACCAATATTTTAAAGTGAAAATGTTTTAACTAATCATCAAAGATGAGTAGTTAAATAATTGCAAAAAATCTCTTAGTGAGTTAAATCAATGGTAAGCTAACAAGAAACATTTGTATGTTAACTTGAGAGCTTGAAAACTTCTCCTTCATCGAAATCAAAAGAATACAACGAAGAGCTTCGTTAAAGAAGGGCTGTTACGCGTATATTCCCAGTGGTCTGGAGGACAAGGCGTGACGAGGGTTATTATTGTGCATCAGGGGTAGGCATGCATGCCGTGAGTCTTTCCTTCCCAGCGTGCATAAGAAGCCAAGTAGGAGAAAAGTATAGGTAATGCGTGGATCAGAAGCCAAGGGTATTTTTGGTAATGTAAGAGACACAAAGTTTGTGTTTTTACCACTGTGAAAATAAGGTTATCAATTTTTTCTCATTGAACCAACTTTTCAATATCTAAATAGTTTCTTAACTTACCCAAATACTTATATTTGGTCCCAAATAGATACCAATCAGCATTTTCAAGGGCCAATTACGTATTCCTTTGACCACGCACGTAAAAGGGATTTTGCACCAAGTAGGTGAAAACCAAATCAAAATGACATCATTTTGTTTGGATGTGCAATAACGAAGATTTCTCTTTCTTATCATTTAAGCAGGCTGAAAGAAGGATTTTAGTAGAAGCATTAGAATCCATTGCAAGCTTGTAAGAGAAAAGAGGGGAGTGGGTGGTGAACTCCAACCTTTTCTTTTCTTTCATCTTCAACATGCCCTTTCATTGATGGCAAGGAACATACTTTGCATTTGCCCATCATTTCCCGAAGAAACTAGCCGTCCTTCTTTACTTCAGACATTTCCTAGCGAGCCTCCACCATTGGTGTCTCCCATGCCAATGCGTGATAGGTCTTGGCATAAAAGCAGGTAATCGAGCATCTTGGCTGAGTCAGTTGGTCATATTACCAGCAAAGATGGGTGTTTTTCTTCCGACTTATAGTGTTAGTCAAAAGGAAGAGATAATCAATAAAATTGCAACTCAGATGGGGGAGAAGCAGACCTCTTTGTAACTGGTTTTCATTTAACAAAAAGATACATTATACAGGGAAGTGTTGGTGTTATTGGAACATTACTCGAAGAAGTGGAGAGAAAGAAGAAAGAGATTGAAGATAAGGGTAAGTGAGCACTGGCAACACTTCTTCGCTCTCTACCTAATCCTACGAGACCCATGCAGGAAGCACATTCAGGTTTTACGTCGAATGAAACAAGTAAGCATACTCAGTCTACATTGCATGCTCCACGTGCTCGCTACAAACAAGTATATCAGCCCAAGCTTACAAGACAGCATGGACTCCAGCTAAGCAAGAATTTAGCCTTCAGGAATTATCATCTAGGGGAAACTTTAAGGGAAATCATCCAGAGGATCAGTGCTCCACCGCCCATTCATCCAGAAAATATGATAAGGAGGGAGGCCACCGACTTTGACAACAATCCGAAGATACCCATGATAGATGATGACTTTTGGAATGAAGAAGATAATGAAATCGATTGAGCTGACCAACCTTGACTTTGTTATCTAAGAATAATATTTATTTTAAGTATTGTTTAGCTATATATATGGCTTGTACTCAGCTCGACACTTTTGTGTTTTTATTGAGCCTTCTTTGATAATATAATACAAGCCTTCTTTGTACTTGTGATATTATCTATCAATTTCAAGTTGGTATCAAAGCCAACATGGCCTGCCGAAACAACACCTATCCATTCCCTAACACCATTAATGTGGGCAGCTTTGTTACAATCAAGCTCACAGAAAGGAATTACCTATCCTGGATGACTCAAATAAAGTCACTCCTCCAAACACAAAAGCTCACAAGCTTTATTATAGGAGAAATACCCAAGCCTAGCCAAACCATTGGAGATACGGAAATGCAAAATCCTAATTTTGACTCATGGTCACAAAGTGACACATTGGTTAAATCATGGATAATTAGCACACTCTCAGAAGAAGCTCTAGGTCATATTTTTGAACTAGAGACATCATCACAAGTCTGAGATATGCTAGCAAATCACTTTGCTCATAAAACAAAATCCCGTGAGTTTGACCTACATTCCTAACTCAATAACATTCGGAAAGAAGGTAAAACTCTGTCAAATTTCTTGACAGAATTTAAAGGTATTTTGAATCAATTAAGTTCTATTGGAAAACCTGTTTCAGACTTTTCAAAAACATTTAAACTACTTGAAAGTCTTAATGCATCATATGAATCTTTCAAAACTGTTATGTTTCGCCCTCCAATTCCTGAATTTAGCATCGTGATATCACAACTTCAAGCATATGAATCATGAATTACTAGGTATCCAATGAATACATCTGGAACTACAATAGAAAATGCAGCATACATAGCTTGACGATATAATCGTGGTAGGCAAAGCAATAGAGGAAGAGGCACCCAACAAAGGTTTACTTCTCAGGGATGTGGTTTTACACTAATAGCTTACAACATTAGAGGAGCCTATAATTAGGGAAGATTAATAGGAAATAACCCGAGCAATACTCTAGGTGACGAAAATCACCCTTTTACACAACATCCTATTACCTATCAAATTTGTGGAAAGAAAGGTCATATTGGTCTTGATTGTTGGCGGCATTTTGATCACACCTTCCAAGCTGACAATATTCCTAAGGCTCTAGCGACACTACATATCAGTGAGCCTAAGAGTGATGAGTGGGTAGCCGATTCAGGAGCATCCTCTCACATCGTCGAATCTACAGGTATTCTATCATTTTCAAAATATTCAGGATCTGACACAATATTTGTTGGAAACGGAGAACGCATTCCAATTACGTATATAGGCTCTGGACGTCTCAGACAAGGAAAATTAAAGTTAAATTCAATTTTGGTAGCTCTTGCAATTAAGCAAAATTTATTATATGTTTCAAAATTAACAGATGATAATCCATGTTTAGTGATCTTTGACAAAACTTCATTTGTGGTTAAAGACTTGAACACACAGCAGAGCCTGCTAAAGGGATATAGAAAAGAAGATCTGTACGTATTGCCTAATGAGAAAATACAAGCTTATCTTACCCTTCATCAACAAGCAGTAGATGGCAACACTTGGCACAAATGCCTTGGACATTCTAACTTATGTATTTTGAGCGATTTGCATAAATAGAAACTTATTGATTTAAGAGGTGATATTCCTGAATTCTGTAATGTTTGTTCAGAGACAAAAAGCCATCGTTTATCCATTAATTCCTCAGAGGATAAATCACAAGTACCTTTTGAACGCATACATAGTGATTTATGGGGTCTGTCACTAGAGAAGTCATGTTAGAATTTCTTATACTATGCAATTTTTGTGGATGAATGCACTCGGTATACTTGGCTTTACCCTTTGAAAAGAAAGTCCGACTTCTTCAATATATTTGTTGATTTTAAATCTATGATAGAAAGATAGTTTGACGGAAAAATCAGAATTCTTCATTCTGACAACGGTGGTGAATACACAAGTAAAGATTTGGAAGAGGAGCTACAATACCATGGAATCTTGCACCAAATGTCATGTCCCTACACACCAGAATAGAATTGGATTGCCGAACAGAAACATAGGCATATTTTTTAGCTTGGCATATCACTATTAAGGGAAGCTTCTGTTCCACATAAGTATTGGGTAGAGGTTTTTCTACCGCTATTTACTTGATAAACAGATTGCCAACAAGAATATTGCACGGGAAATCACCTTTTGAAATTCTTTATAATAAAACTCCTAAATATGGAACTTTCAAGGTTTTTGGCTTATAATGCTACCCTTGTCTTAGATTTACCATGATAGATAAACTTACATCAAAATCTGTCCCGTGTGTTTTGTTGGGATACAACACATGTCACAAAGGTTATAGGTGTCTACACTTACAACAGGAAAACTTTTTATCTCTAGACAAGTAATGTTGAATGAGCAAGTTTATCCTTTTGAAGAAAATTGCAAGCATGCGGAGAGAAATAATTGTACAACTTTCAGAGACGTAAGGAGATCACAAGAAGGTGACTTGGTCTCTACTCAAATAAATCCCAACAGTCCAACCTTCAGAGACACAAGGGCATTTTAGGAAATGAACTTAACTTCAGCTTCTCAAGTACAACATGAAGATATGATCTTTGATCAAGGTGCTTTCCAAGTACAACCGCTCCATCACCATATAGCAATCCAAACCAAAGGAATTGCTACACCTAGCAATTGGTACCTTGATGAGATTGATGCACCTACTACACGGTACAGAATGACATCACAAAATTTGACAAATTTTCATGAGGAAGAATCGGGAAATGAAGAAATTTCTAATCCTACAATTAATGAAGAAGTACAAGACATCATTTTAAATACAAACCCAACACAAGAAACACATCACGTGTTACCAAGCTCAACTCAATTCTTATCCAACCAATCTCCTAGCTCACCTTCTCCATCTTTCCATTATAAGCCCGACAAGAATTGTAGTGTTTCCGAACCTTCAGTTCCCACAACCTCCAGTCAAGAAACCATCAGCCAAACTTCAACTGAAAGTCCAGCTAGAATCCATCCAATGACGACAAAGAGCCGAGCCAGAATCAGGCGTCCTAACACCCATTATGCTCTTCACACAACAACAAATATTCCTCCAACACCTACTAGTATGCAAAATGCCCTCTCTCATGATGGTTGGAAGACAGCTATGCTAAATGAAATGAGAGCTTTATAGAAGGCAAAAACATGGTCTCTCGTTCCACGTTTGTCTTCCATGAACATAGTTGGAAATAAGTGGGTTTTTAAAACTAAACTCACACCTCAAGGAACTCTTGATAGATTGAAGGCATGGTTGGTTACAAAGGGATATCACCAGGAAGCCGGAATAGACTATCTCAAGACTTATAGTCCTGTGGTGCGTCCAACATCTATAAGGTTAGTTTTATCTCTTGTTGTAATTCGTGGCTGGGATATTAAACAATTGGATATAAAGAACTCATTCCTACATGGCTATTTATATGAACCTATCTTCATGCTTCAACCTGAGGGATTTACTGATCCAAGGTTTCCTGATCATGTTTGCCGCCTCCATAGATCACTCTATGGATTAAAGTAGTCTCCTCGCACTTGGTTCGAAAGGTTTTCTAACTTCTTGCTGGAACGTTGCTTTATTTGCTGCATATTTGATCCTTCTCTCTTCTTATATAAGAAAGGGACTAATGAACTTTGGGTTTTACTATACGTTAATGATATCATTGTTACCGGAAACACCACACAATTAATTAATGAATTTATTGATGAAATTGGTGGTGGCTTTCCGATTAAGGATCTAGGAAGATTACACTACATTCTCGGTTTGCAGGTTACATACAATGATGTTGGACTGTTTCTATCACAACATCAATACATGTTGGATGTTCTCAGAAGGGCTGAAATGATATATAGTAGACCTATCTCAACACCCATGGCCATGAAGGATGAGACAGTATCTAATGGTGAGAATCTCCTTCCACAGCCAACCATCTTCCGTAGCATACTTGGATCACTACATTATTTGTCACAAACTCGGCCAGATATTAGCCAAGCAGTTCACCGTTTATGCCAGCAAATGACTACTCCACAGATCAAAGATTTCTTCAAGCTAAAGAGAATTCTAAGGTACCTACAAGGTATAGCAAATTATGGCTTGCAGTTTCATCGTTAAAGTCCTACCACAATATACGGCTTCACAGATACAGATTATGGAGGCTGTCATCAATCCAAAAAATCAACTACAGGGTTCTTTATGTTCATGGGAGCTAACCGCATTTCATGGTCTTCACGAAAGCAGGACTTTGTGTCTCATTCTTCTGCTGAAGTAGAATACAGGGCCATGGCAGAGGGGACAACAAAAGCCGTGTGGTTAATGAACTTGCTGAGGACACTTGGGGTAAGTCAATATCACCCCATACACTTGTTTTGTGATAACTTGTCTGCTTTGCATATGTCAGTTAATCCAGTGCAGCACAGTAGAACTAAACACATGGAAATAGACATTCACTTTGTGAAAGAAAAAGTTGCTCAAGGTACCATTGTTACAACGTACGTACCTTCTAGCGAACAGTTGGCAGACATTCTCACCAAGCCATTACCGAGAGATAGATATGAAGATTTAAGGAACAAGATTGGTGTCACCCCATCAATCTTGCAGGGGAGTGTTGGTGTTATTGGAACTTTGCTTGAAGAAGTGGAGAAAAAGAACAAAGAGATTGAAGATAAGGGTAAGTGAGCATTGGCAGCACTTCTTCGCTCTCTGCCTAAGCCTACGAGACCCATGCAGGAAGCACATTTAGGTTTTACATTGAATGAAACAAGCAAGCATACTCAGTCTACATTGCATGCTCCACATGCTCGTTATAGACAAGTATATTAGCCCAAGCTTACAAGACAACATGGACTCCAGCTAAGCAAGAATTCAGCCTTCAAGAATTATCATCTAGGGGAAACTTCAAGGGAAATCATCCAGAGGATTAGTGCTCCACTGCCCACTCATCCAAAAAATATGATAAGGAGGGAGGCCACCGACTTTGACAACAATCTGAAGATGCACATGATAGATGATGACTTTTGGAATGAAGAAGATAATGAAACCGACTGAGCCGACCAACCTTGACTTTGTTATCTAAGAACAATATTTATTTTAAGTATTGTTTGGCTATATATATGGCTTGTACTCAACTCGACACTTATGTGTTTTTATCGAGCCTTCTTTGATAATATAATACAAGCCTTCTTTGTACTTGTGATATTATCTATCAATTTCAAGTGGAAGAAGACGACTAAATACAAACCCACCCGTCCCTCTTATTTTATTGTTCCTTCTCAGCAAGCCGAGAATCACGACCCACTTGCCCTTTACGCTGGACGCTGCTCGGGCCTCCGCGAAGCTTATTACACTTAACGCTTAACGCTGCTCCCGCCCCCCACATGAGCTTGTTACCGTGAAGCGTCCAAATTTCGGAGTGGAATTTCTTGCTCCACCGCTGAGGAACAAGCTTTACTTAAAAGTATTGGCAATTGAGAAGTACAAGTCAAAATTAAATAACTTGAGTTTAGTTTCCCTCCAAGCTAATAACATAAAATTTACCTTTCTAGTCTTTTTCTCTACCATACCATGAACAAAACCCGATACCCAAGAGAGCAACTCCAACAATTGATGATACAATAATGATCACGATCTTTGTTGCATTGCTCGGTCCTACTGATGTCAATCAGGCAATTCAACGCTGAGTCCTGCCTACGTTGTTAAATACATCGACAAGGCAATAAATGCAAGGATAATGACTACATCAACAGTGACAAATAGGGAACACTTCAGTTGAAACAATAGCCTGTTTTGTATCTTTTGCTCAAATCAGCCCCCTTAAATGATTCTTAAATCATTCAAGATAGAATTTGTGGCTGTTTAATACCGGCGCTTAACAATCGTAAGATGCTAAGGTAACAGTTTGTTCTATAATCTCAAGGGCTAATTTACAAGTTGGCCGCGTGCACCAACTAAATAAGTGCCAAATATGCGGAGAAAAAGTTGAACCACCTTCCATGTAAAACCCAACTCTAAGTTTTAAACGTTACCTGGCAGTGGCTGTAATGTGGTAGGTGATTGCGCAGGTTGGGGTGGTGATTGCGCAGGTTGGGTGCTGATTTTTAAAAGAAAGAGTAGTTCTCAAATCTCATATTGCAATTTGGGCCTAAAATACGCCACCCTTCTTTACCTTCACAGCATGCCTTGGCCTTATTCAATGTCTAATTCAAACAACTGAAGCACAAAGGACTTAGACCCTGAGTACACTGCACAAACCCATACACACGCTTATTATTTTCCTCAAGTGGTCAACTACCTGCGCTATAAAACTCCTTTGATTCTGAAACGCTAGCAATTAAGATGCTCATCAGACCTGGTGATACGTAATCAGATATATCCAGTGAGGTTACATTGTTAACATTCACCATAACGACAAACAGAGACATCTGTAGCTGTCCAAAGAAATTGGTTTTCAGTATCATAATATGCACGCACTGATCAAACCATATGATAGCACTTCTATTAGATGAACACATATTTCTTGGCAGGTACTACTATTATCATCACCTTGGTAAAGAAAGAGGCCGTAGATTTCATTAGAGGTCTTGTTATAGAAGAGGTTATTCTAGGAGGCTTTAGTGGATAAAGAATCCACTAAAGAAAGGTTCATTCGATGGATCTAAACAAAATGCATCATCATAGCTTGGCAGTGAATCGACAAAACTGATAAGGACGCAGCTTCCGAATAACAGATAAACAAAGGTCCTGGAGTTGTTGAAGAAAGACGTTGTACCTCCTAGGCATCAACTTTTGTGGACGTCTAAACTTGCTGCATCCCAGGAAAACAAGCAAATTGTTTTTAGCTGACATGACCGAACCTGGACATCCATGAATTTGGAAATAAACTTCACAGAATGGGTTTTGAGCTATTGGCTACAAAAGCAAACTTATTCAAGTATCTGTTGAAGAATAAGGGTTTACGTGTGCCAAACAGACCGTCCTATTCGGCTGTCATGGAAGATGAGCAGAAAGAGCCCATCACAACTTGATATTTTTCCAAAATATTTGCACATGACCAGAGATAAGAAGAGTTTGTAACCTTCGTTCTCTTTTTTCGATTCAAAAAGCTGAATTGGGTGACGTTATGGTGGGGGTCAGTGATTGGATCGTGAGAGAGGTTCCGGGCTGCCATTAAGTGGCATGAAATTTTCATGAATTTGACGTGGCTTTTTATAGGTTTGCCTAAGAAGACGACGACTGGCGGAGGAGATGATTGGATATGAGCCCAACCCTCTTTGATTCAGAGATTGGATCAACTTGGGCCAAAACCTTTGGTGATTGTACGGAGGGAGATCTAGGGAAAGGATGAATCAAGAATAGAAAAGAGAGAGGCCCAAAAAGGTACCGCCTTTCATATAATTTTTTTTTTCTTTTTTTTTTTCCTTGGCAAGCTATATGCATAGGCAAATGAGTTCTAAACCCACAACCTCATTATCTACGTGATCAAAATTTGAGCTAAATCGTTGATATTTCTAAATAGACTTATGATAATATAGGAAGAATAAAAGCATATGATCAAAAGAACATCAAAGAAAGGACAACATAATTACTTTTATACTTTAAAATCTTTTCTAAGACTCTTTGGCGTGAAGGTCCACCAAGAGGCCAAATAATCAATAGTCACAAAAGCTGAAATACTTCAAATTTTTCTGAACATACTTCAATTGATCTAGAATTTTGTTAGCTAGTGACAATCAATACCAAGAAGTTAGCCTTTGAAGAGCAACTTCAAAACAACTATCTATATCATAGATCATGCGTATTCAGAGTCTAATTCTAGATCTTCAAAGCCTAACATATGAACTATTTAACCTAGATGATTTAATTGAAAAAATAAATGTTTTCCTTAAAAAAAAAACCTAAATTCCATATCAAAAAGAACAAATAGATCTTAAAAATATAGAAACTTAGTAATTCATTGTTGATTCATCAACAATAAAATTAAATTAAAAAAAAAAAAGAAACTCAACATAGAGAAGGAATATTACCAACATAGTTAATTTTTGACCTAAAAGGCTCAATAGAAATTTGTTCTTTGTAGTTGTTAAATCCTTCAATTACAACCTAAATGAGAAGCCCATATATCAAAATAGTATGCAACAAACAATAGAAAAATAAACTGAAAGTGGCATAAGAAAAAATAATACAAAACTTCACATTTCCTGTTTTATGTATATGCTAATTCTGTTCAAGAATGTAAAAGGATGAAATATCGGGCAACTTGTAATGTGAATAACAACTCAAAAGCATTGCTAAACTCTCCTAAACCATAAAACTAGCATTTTCTACCAGACTAATACCAATTGAGGCCATGTCATCTATGTTTAACTCACTACTTCAACATTAAAAACATGAACCAACATCCTAAATGCTCAACAAGCAAGATTCAAGATGAAGAGTCAGAGAATCATTAGCCTATAGGTACTTTACATGCCATTTGACTGCAATTGACTTTAAAGATAGAGTACTTCAATGAAATAATAAGAAGCACAAAATAGCCTAATTTTGACAATCAACAACCGTACCATATGGAAAATATCACACTCCAAATCAGGAAAAGAATCAAAAAAATCCCAAGAATATATACACATATAAGCAACAGGATGTTTGCGCAGCCCAGTCGGAGACGAGCCCGGTGTTTGGGCCTTGGCTTTCGCTTTTTCCGGCCGAGCGCCTAGGGTTCGAGGAAGGTTATTTATCATCCTCCAGCTTAAACCAATAAAACTTCCACCGGCCATGGTAGGAAACGACAATAAAACAAGTCGCTAAGCCTGGTGAACATACAAACACTTGGTTCCGAAGGGACACCTCCACCACGGCTTGGTTGATGTGGAGATCACACGGCGCCCACTTCTGGCATAGGATTTGAATTCATAAGTCTATAGTTAGAAAAATAAAATTCTTAAGTAAAATATCAAGACTCAGGTTAAGCTTCACTGGTAGCTTTCCAACAGGACTTTGGTTTGGTTTCAAAATATGTTCGCAAATCGAGATTTGGACCTCTCTTTGAGTGAGAGTGTTTAAGTCAGAATATAATTCCTTAAGTTTTAAAATTTATTTTAAGATATATCTTAAAAGATCTAAATAATTTCTCCACCATATAACTCCATAAGCATGATCAAAAAACAACTTATGTGTACTAGTTAAATTACAATTTTAGATACACCAATATTATTGAGCCAAAACAATTACTTGAACGCATCTAGAACTTCACTTGTGCTATTGAAATTCTTTTCATGATCTCTTCCAAGATTAATCCTATACAGAAAGCACTCCCACCATACAAAAACTCCACTCAATTGATCTAAGGAAGGAAACTACGGCTTTATAAAAGTGTATCTATCATAGGCTACTATATCAAGTAATCATGTCATGGTTAGCCCATAAATGCAATGCACTTAAGGGGGACTTTAAATATCAAGTAGTCCATATGGGAAATTACAAACCAAAGTTTCTTGGTGAAACCTGACAAGAAAAAATAGAAAAACTTTGTAATCTAATTACTTTACATGTCTTTTAGCAAGAACCAAAGCTCTGAACCAATCTATAATAAATAATTTTTGAGGAATGATTTAAAAAGGAAAAAAAATAAAAATATGCACCTAGGGCTTTAGAATTGTTTGATCTTGCAATAGATCAATCTTTCAAAATGCAAGACTTAATAACAGCTTGGATTGGATCCCTTAAGAGCATTTCCAAGCTTCTCATTGTTTATTTATCATAGTTGTCTAATGTTGCATTTAAAAACAAAAAAAAAAAAAGAACTTCCTAGTGAAAGTTCAAAAAAAATACAGAAGATTTAGAGGTTTAACTACTATACATATCTTTCAAAAAGAGTTAAAAGCTTGAATAACTTCAATGCAATCAATGGAAAGAATATTTCTGCAATAATTTATTTTGAATCATACCTTGAATAAGTGGACTTATACATTAATATCATAAGTTAGATGCCTGCAGCAAAGTTGTGACCCATCATAGCTAATTTTTGGAATTACATGGAAAGAAAGGCTGAAAAAATAAATGTAAATATAAATATAAATATAAATATATGAAAGAAAAAATGTTGACTAGAAAACTAAGAAAAGCACAAGTGAAGGAGTAAAAGAACATAGAAACGAAATTTTATATATGCAATTGCTTACCTAAGTAAAGAGTCACATGCTTTGTTGAGAAATGGAAAGAGGATTACTTTCCACATACTCTTCATTCACCTCAATGACAATAATTGACACACCTGACACACTTGCTAGACTTCACAAATATTCCAGCAATACATAGACCAACAGCAAATAATACTTCCAAATCCAGTATCTATGTGACACTCGTGATGAATTAAAGCCATGAAAATAGCAAGCAAAAGCTGCAAAAAGCACGAAAGAAGATACCAAAAACAAGGCCGCAATATAATCGAAGCTAGCGACTCTGTCCCACATAGTTCACACACCTGCAGAAACTTGCTCATGCTCAGACGATGCAATTGTGACCCGCATTCGCACATTAAACCCTTTCTTAATTGCACCGATTGTACAAGAAAATGAAACTTGGATGATTTCATGATCCATGATTCAGTGGGCAGATCAAGACTCAGTAAAGTTCGTGCTTGACTGCGCGGAGGTCTTCAATCTTTTTCCTTGAAGCTTCCTTAGAATCTGCTTCCTCCTTCACTTGGTGGAGTCTCCATGAGGCAGATTAGTCCTTCCGTTGTTTCTCCGATTACAAGTTGCTGTGGTTTCTTGACTTCATCATCCTGAAGCAGCACAGCTTTTCCTTTGTTGCTGACTTGTTGGCTTGAGCTAGAACCTCCCTGAAACTTGTTGAAGGCCGAGTTGACAGATGGTCTGTTTAGGTTGAAGTCGTGGGAACAATCCTGCATTTCCACGTCAGCCAGCTGGTATGCCTCATGAGAGAGAGATGCAAAGTGCTCTGTTTCACTTTCATGGAACAGAGCAAGTTGATTGAGTTCGTCTTGCTCTTCCTCCTCATTGAGATCAAAGAGCATTGCAGTCGGGCTAGCTAAGTTTCTGCTAGAGCTACTGCTGAGGCCTTCAGTCACAGTGTGATCTTCTCCAGTCCAGTTATATCCAGGGAAGGCTGAGAATGTGGTTATCGACTGTGCAGGGAGAGTGGATACTGGTTGAGCTGGAATTGGTCGGGAGCTGTCAAGTACAATTCCTCCAAGAAGATCAAAGAGGTTAGATTGGTGTGATTGAGATTCACCTAGTGGCACGTCCTCTGCATCTGAGATGATGACACCTGAAGCCGGAGATCGTCTTTTGTGTTGCGGGCGCCAATTGGATTTCAAGTTGTCATCACGCTCGTCATCGTGACGTCTCTTGCCAAGTTTTCACCAGCTAATTTCTTTAGGCACTTCCAAATGTGCTCCTGACGCTCTCTTACTTCTGGAGATTCCCAATCAAAGTTATCTTTTCACAAACAAATTCCTCACGTGGAACATACTTATTGTTGTGTAAAACATACCGATCAAGAAGGATACACCGATTTGTTGAGTTCTCTTCATGACTGCGTAGCAAATGGACTCCACAACTTAACAAGGACACGTGCTCTGACTTACACCGGAAACGAACTTTGATATCATTCCACTTCAGCACGAATTCCTCCGGATTTGAGAAGTGCTTAAAACCTTCTGGAAGGACGGCTGAGAACCACACATGATTCGAGTACAACTGCCCATATCAATTTGTTGCGATTTTTACACCACCACTGATGAGATCAATATTCAAGAAATCCGGTGGCCCGTCCTTTGCACTTTCACTGCCCTTAATTTCATAGGTAGTACAGAAAGCGAATCCTCTGAATTTTTCATCAAACTTTGCAAGTTCGTTAATTACTATTTCGCATGAATTATCGCTTGAAGCTTCTTTACGATGGCTGAACCAATATGGAATTTTATTTCCTGGATATCTAATTTCAAACTGTGGGGCCACCAGATATTTTTGCTCAAACATCTGCGAAATTTTCATCAATAAAACCAACAAATCAAGATCCACACAAAAATGCGCAAAGAAAAATAATAGGAAAATATCACAAAGTCAAACATGTATATAAAAGAGAAAGGAAAAGAGACATACCGCACTCAATATAAAATTATCCACATCATCCATTGGATTTTTACATAGACGATAGCAGCCCCAGAAATCAATGTCTTCAAGACATGGTAAATCACATGCATTAACTGAGAATATTTCCAATGAGTCACACTCCTTTGCATCTAAGTATCACAAAAAGCATGGAAGTATAACAATTTCTTAAAGCTCCTTGCAATTATCTAGACAAATGTCACAAACATAAAGAAAACTTTGGATGCATCTTGTAAGGCTAACTCTATTGGTTTCTGATAGATTTAAAAAGCCGCATCAATGTAGGAATCCTAATGTTTGTAGTGGCAATGGAAGTAGCCCTATACTTGATGAAGTTTCAAATTCTTTCATGGATTCAATAAATTGCATGTTATCCACCACCTTCTTTGAAAACGTTTCACGTTCTGAACAATCACAGTGTGACCCGTGGTTTTCAAATTGCAACGGAACAATGCCACCAGGGAAATGCTTAATCTTTTTGCAACCCGCTAGATCCAACTCTTGAACCGTAGCCAAGTGTTGAAATGATGAAGGTAGATGTTCTATACCGCTTCCCCAAGGAAAAGGTCTTTTAAACTTTCCACTGGACACTGAAATTCAGGAAAGTTCTCTAGCCTTGCGCAGCCGGAAAGAGAAAGTCTCCGTAGAGATCTCATCTTAAGTACTCTCGGGAAACTCCTAAGGTTAAAGCATCCATCAAGATCCAATTCAACCAACTTTTCCAAGCAACCAACAGAAGGTTGAAGCAAAACTAAATTTTCACAGCCGCTCATATACAATCGCTTTAAATTTGCGATACCTGAAAAATCTGGAATTTCTTTTAAGAATCCGCATTTTGAGAAATCCATGCTTGTGAGGTTTGGATAATTCTGTGAAATAGTATAAAACAAAGTAAGAGAAAGAGGATATAGATTAGCTTTCAAGAACTTACAAACTTTAACGGAGAAAAATAAACAATAATTAATAATATCTTAAAACTCTCCAAACTCTTAATTTGACTTTGTGGCATTTGCACATGTACAAGCTCGTCTTCATGAAAGTTAGACGGGATATTCAGGCCACTTAAGCAAACTTAACTTATTGGTGAGATATTCAGGTATTGTAGAAATTCTTGCATTTTTGTTTATTAAAATTCCAAGCTCTGCCATCTTATTGAATGCTCGGGGATCCATGTGTATTTCAGCTTGCTTGGGCAAATTTATCAATATGCCTTTAATTTTTCTTGTTCCCTATCAAAGTAAATACATAAAACTTGTCAACAAAATCTAAGGATAAAGTTCCTTATTAATTAGCATATACAAGGTTACAATTTTTGCTATGATGAGATCTATGAATACACACTTGTGGATCATTTTTTATCACAGAAACCTTTCTTTCTAAGCTCGTGAATTCGAAAGCAACAAGAAGCTTTTAAACTTCGACTTTATTTGTTCTCCAGCAAGACAATACATTAGTAGTTTTTCAATGAAATCCAAAAGTGGTTTTCTACATTTTAGAACTTAATAATGCATATAAGTCAAGTTTTATAAATGATAATTTTAAAAATTGTTTATAGTTGAAATTAACTTATACTCCATCTAGCTAAGTTCTATGCAAAAGCCTCATCAGAAAATAGACAACAAAAATGGTTTGTGAATTCCTTTTCCAATTTTGAGATAACATTTATTTTGAGATTTACAAAACAAATAGTAATTGAAGTGTACTAAGGTGATCATGAGATTTAAAATATAATATTTATGTAATTTCATGTTAAAGAAAATTATATATGATGGTATTATTTACTGATTTCATTCAAATCATTTTACTTTTTTAATTCTTTTATGTGTATATATTAAGGCAAATGACATGTTTGTATGTATATGTGTACATAAAAGTGGGTATTATGTGCGTGTACAATTCATGTGTCAAGTGCATTCACGTAAGTGCAAATGTGTGAGAGGGTATTACACATAAGCATGTGAGTGTTTGTATGCTTGTTCAAACTAGTGTATGTAATCTTTGTAACTCAACTCTTACCACATTTTCTTTTAGCACATGACGAACATCTTTATGGAACCACAATCTACTTCGTTTACTGATTATGGGTGATTCTTTTCGAATTATTTCTCTGCTCATGTCTTGTACTAGATCATGCATCTCCAATCTACCAAATTTGGTCTTTATAAGAGACTTATCTTCTAGCTCTTTAACACAAACCTTTAGAGTAACCATAATGAGGTTGTACTTGTTCAACATTTTCTATAGGCATTCCTTTGAAGAAACATGCAATGTCAAGAAAAACATCTTTTGATGATTCCTCCAAATTATTGTAACTAAATTCAAGTATTGTTTGAATATGTTCATTAGGGCAACTTCTATATTTCTTCAATTTCTCTTTCTGAGAAGCTAAATCTTCACCACAAAGAGCTGATCCTAGCACTATCAAAGCCAAGGGAAGGCCTTCAGCATAAGTTATTGCCTTTTTAATAAGCTCTAAAGATTCATTGTTGGGTTTGTTAATGTTGAAGGCATTCATAGTGAACAATTGAAGAGCTTCATTATCATTTAATCTCTTTACCTCATATATAAAGTTCTCTTCAAACTTTTGCAAGTGATTAATAAGCAAACTCTTGTCTCTTGTGGTTATGATGATCACACTACCCAAACCAAACCAATCACTTGTTCTGGCTAAATTTTTTAATTGCTCCAACTTATTCACATCATTAAGTACTAAAAGAATCCTTTTAAAGCAAAGACTCCTCTGTATTTTAGCAATTCCTTCATCAACATTGTCACTTATCAAAGTATCATTTCCCAAGATTTTAGAAAGAAGTTTGATTTGAAGCTTTAATAAACCATCTTTTGATAAAGCTTTTACACCATATCTTTCTGTAGTTTCTCTAACATCTGCTAGAAAACATGCACCTTAAAAAACATAAGCAATGGAATTATAAATTGCTTTGGCAATAGTCGTCTTCTCAATTCCAACATCTCCTAAAATTCCTACAATTTGTGTGACATTCTTCTTCTCCTCAAGGTCTAAATCTATTAAGAAGCTTTCCACACGAGACAATAAACCAATTGGATTCTCAACAACATCTAAGCATGGAGGTTGTACTAATTCTAAGATTACTTTCTCAATCAATATGAATTCATCATCCCTATAAAAGAAAAAAAGATAAGATAAGAATACATGAACACACAAAAACATAATGTGGTTCTAATCTATCTACCATCAACAAATGACTTTGGCATTCAATTAGGAGATTCCTTCTTTTTTTTTCCCACCTAAAATTGCAATCCTCAAATAGAAAAGAAGCAAATGTTTCATCCCCATAATAATATAGAAGTCTTATTGTTTGTAAATGTGTAATCAAATTTAGTAACTTTTAGGTTACATTCTTGAATTTGGTAATCCCTTTTTAACAATATATTCTTCTATTATGCTCTAAAATTTTATTGTCTTTATTCAAATATTGTTTTCTTTGAAAGTTTCATTTAGTTATCAAATGCTTAAGTTGTCACTAGATTACATTTTTTTTCATCCCAATGTCTTGAAGAAATTCAAACTTACATATTAGAATAAGACAAACACACATAAACACGTAAATTTTAGAGTTAATTACTTGATTTAAAAGTCTACAAGGATATTATATACCATATAACAATTCATACCAGAGAATTATATTCTGTCTTTCAATTTCAGTAGTTATCAAATAACTACTTTAACTTACCTTAGACATGAGAAATGTCACTTCAGTTTGAAAGTATCTTTTCTACCTTAATGCTATACAACATTTAAAAAAAAAAATTCCTTTAATCAATTTTATTAGTTACATAACCAATTCCTTTGAACGACATTCAATTCAATCACTAATTTTAGAACCTAAGAAAAAAATTCAACGTTGATTCCTTCTCTAGAAAAATGTATTCCCACAGCTACATGAATTTAATGGTTTGTACCATTGCTTTCCAGGGAGATTTATCACAACCCTTCTTGTAGGTATTGGCAAGTAAGCTTTTACCATAATTTTTTTTGTCAAATTACAAAATTTTGAAACTGTTATACGACTGCAAGTAAATAGCTTCCCGAATTTATTGACAAGTTAAAAGGTGAACAGGACAAAATCAAAATCGTCAAATAATTAAATTTATGCTCAATGACATATTAAATAAGAAGGTAAGAAGTGAGGAGTACTATTAAGTAATAATGTTTGGTTTTCAACATGTAAAATAGTTCAAATGCACTGTAAATGCTTGAAAATAAATAAATCGTGTAAAGTTGGACCAAAACATAAGTATTTTTCATAACTTCTTTTCCCCCTTTTTCTGTCTCTCTCTTTCCCACAAAATACCAGAGGGTGAAATTTTTATCCCCTGCCCGTGTCTCCGGGATGAAATTTCTTTCCTAAACTCAAGGTAGAATCCGTATGCAATTCAGGCATTTTTTTAAGGGCCTTAATAAATAGAACTTCCTTAAGATTGAATGGTCCTAAAAGGCCCCCAAGAATTAAAATGCCTCAGAAAATGGAATTAATAAAGGATCCCAGAAAATATGTATGATTTAAGTGACCAAGGGGGAAAGAAATTAAAAGGGGCTTTTTCCACCTAAATAGACATGTGTCTAAAGAAAATAAAATAAAATAAAAACTTATCCAAAAAAAAAAAAAGATTAAGGGAGGATGGATCCGTGAAAGATATCCACTGGACTCCATTCCCTTGTTAGATTCTTTAAGTTTGTAATTGTATGCATGTACATACGGTAAGATGTATTGTAATATGAATAAAAAAAATTCTAAAATGAAGACATAAGAGTAGTCTTTGTAAATACCCTTTTATATGATGGAACCGGGATAGATCAGCCACTTTTTTTAGGGCTATCTTCCACTCCTCAACCTTTTTGTGATCCTTGAATTTGGCCAATGTCTCTCCAATGCTCTTAGCTTGTTTTCGTATATCCGATGGATCTACATGGTAAAACACAGGTAGAACCATTTGGCCCTTTTCTTCCTTGCATTCAATGATCTTTAACAATTCATTCAAACACCAAGAGGACAATGCATAGTCTGGCGAGAGCACAACTATTGAATTCCTTGACCCTTCAATAGCTTTGAGAAGTTCTGGAGAAATTTCTTCCCCTTTTTGGAGCCTGTCATCGATGAAGGTATTGAATCCCTTTTTTTTTCAAATTACCATGTAGATGGGCAACAAAAGTGCCTCGCGTGCCCGTGCCTCTAAAATTCAAGAATACATCGTAAAACCATGGCTGGAAGGATGAGAAACGAAAAGAAGGAGAGGTTGCGTTGGAAGCCATGGAAGAGGACGTAGTACTACAAGTGGAAAAAATTGTGAAAGGTGAAGAAGCAATCTGACTCCCTGCATTATAAAGAGAAAATGGATGCCGCGTGGGATTAGAAAAAGAAGGTCGAGAAACTTCAAGGCAACTACCTCACGAAGAAAAGAAGATCAAGAAACGACAGAGCAACAACCTCACAAAGAAATTAAGGTCGAGAAACTACGGGGCAACTACCTCACAAAGAAAAGTCAGCAGGAGAAATTACACATCGCCTTCTGGGAGCCCTTGAGGATAACTTCCGTACAACAGAGTATGAATATAGAAGCTGGTACCGCATTGCAAATTTAATTGCTGTTCATAAAATGAAGGGAAAGTCGTGAGTCACACCCATCGAACATGATTCAAAGCAAATGATAAAAGGAAGCCGTGTTGATGATGGGAATCTACTTTTCATTTGAAAAGGGAGAAAAAAGAAGGCAATTAAAAATAAAGAAAATGAATGTGATTTTACCTTTTCCTTTTCCTGTTATTTACCTCTATGGTTGCTAGAAAAGAAAATGAATAGATATTTTATTTAGACTGAGAATGGCTATTAAAAAAGAATAGAGTCTATGGTTCTTTAAATTGTGACAAGTTATTAACTTGGTTAGACCAACATTTTGAAGAGAAATTTTTTTAACTAACCATCAAAGATGAGTAGTTAATAAAACCGTTTGGATTACAGATGGGAGGACAGAAATCAAAAGATTGCAACGAATAGCATCGTTGAAGAGGGGGATTATTACGCGTATATTCCCAGTGGGCCTGAAGGACAGGGAATGACGAGGGTTATTATTGTGCATCAGGTGTAGGCATGCCTGCCGTGCGTCTTTCCTTCCCAGCGTGCATTAGAAGCCAAAGGAGGAGAGAAGCACTGAGAAGCGTGGGTCAGAAGCCAAGTTAGAAGAGTGGGTAGAGTACAAAGTCGATACATTTTCTTTTGCGGGGATGTCGTGTAATGGGTTGCTATCATGAAGTAGGAGAAAGGAGTAGACCTGCTCTTATAAGAGCCGGGTTTTGTAAGGAAAGGGTAGTTTTTGTAATAAAAGAGACAAAATTTGTGTTTTTACCTCTGAAAATAAGGTTATCAATTTATTTTTAATGAACCAAATTTTCAATATCTAAATAGTTTCTTAACTTACCCAAATACTCGTATTTGATCCCAAATAGATACCAATCAGCATTTTCAAGGGCCAGTTACGTGTTCCTTTGATTAGGCACGTAAAAGGGGTTTTGCGCCAAATGAGTGAAAACCAAATCAAAATGACATCATTTTGTTTGGATGTGCAACAACAAAGATTTCTCTTTTTTATCATTTGAGCCGGCCGAAAGAGGGATTTTAGTAGAAGCATTAGAACCATCACAAGACACATGTTCCTAAGTTAGATCTTTAGTCATGATCTCCTCATGCATCACTGCGCAAATCAAAATTTGTGACGTTTCTGGTCAAAACTCAAACCAAAAGACCCGTCCCTCCTTGAATGCTATAGAAGTGAAAATGTCAAATACGACACACTGGAAAAGCTTTGGTGTCACTTTCGCATATATCATGATCATTTGAGAAAGAAAGCTCACCCAAGAGAAATTCCAGATCAAGCCTATCTGCTGCAAGATTTTGATGCGATCTGAAGATTCCAAAATAGACCTCTAATGGTGACTTTTTAAATGCTCCAATCGTTGTATAGGTTGAAGAGAAGCCAAAGAAAACACACTGATTTTTGAGAAAAATTGTGATCTTGCAGAGTTTTGTATTAAGTTAAGAAATCTATTGGTTGAAATTCTGTAACATTCTACTGTTACATTAAGTGTTGTAGAATCAAATTGACAAAAAGGAGGAATGTGAGTCCAAAATATTAAGACTTTTACTACATAAAAAAAAATGTCAGTTTTTGTGCTAACAAGGCATGATTAGGGATCCAATAAGAATCCCAAACATTCATATAAACTAAGCCATAAAAGACTTACTATTAATTAGACTTGATGGAAAAACAAAGTATGTTTATTCAAAAAAAATGTCAGTTTTTGTGTTAACAAGGCATGATTAGGGATCCAATAAGAATCCCAAACATTCATATAAACTAAGCCACAAAAGACTTACTATTAATTAGGCTTGATGGAAAAATAAAGTATGTTTATTCAACTAATAGACAAATATGATAAGCAAATGAGTCAGAATATAAAATATTTTTATCTTGGCCAAGATATGTTTTCAATTATGAATGATCAAAATATTTGTATCAAATATCATAATTATTACTAAAGTTAAAATGCCAAGTTGTCTTGTTTCAACATACCTAAAGCATTTTTTACCCAAAACAAATAACACTGAAAATTGGAACATAAGCCCTCAAGAGTAAGAAAGATATAATAAGTTTATGGCTCTCTCACATTGATCATGTTTCAATACATTACATGATATTACACATAAAGGCTCTCTCACATTGTATTGATAGAGGCCGCAAAAGCAATGAATGGGCAGTTGATAGGAGGAAAGTTCACCCCAAAGTTCCTTCAACCGGACATAGAATTTAGTGAGAGCTGCACTAGAGGAACCTGGTGGCAGTTGGAGTTCTCTGATGGCTTGTTGAAGGCTGAAACGTTGAGTTTCGTTAACTTTCTCAAAACTCTCCTTGAGGATATTCTAGATGTCAGTAGCCATGGGGAGATAGGAAATCATCTTGGCGAGCTTCGAATCGACAAAGTGAACAAGCCAAGTCTTGACGGCCACTTGACATTGGGTCCATTGTTGGGCAGCGTTGCCGTCACCATTGGGGCACGAAGGGTTTCCATTGAGGAAACCTAGTTTGTTCCAGGCGACGAACACGATATAGACATGTTCACTCCAAATAACCCAATCAGCCTCACTAGAAAGGTTGGTGGAGACGATGCTTACGGGTTGCAAATCTATAACCGTGAGGGCGTAGGGGTCGCACAAGATGGTCGGTGCAGCAGGCAATGAGGTTTAAGAAGTAGCCATGGATAACGGCGATTAGGGTTTGAGGGGCGGTTTAGGAATTGGGAAAAGGTTAAGAGCTAAGGTTTGTCGAGGAAGACAAGGGCAATCAGGGTAATTTTTGCAAAGAATGGATGGTAGAAATGGAAATATGAGGCTAGTTGTGAAAAAAATGTGGAGAAACAAAGAAAAAAAATGACGTCGCAATTCTAGCACAACTGAACTCACAATTGAGGGCTTGACAAATGAGGCGGAAGCAATTTAGGTCACAAGGAAAGAAGGCTCAGGTACCATGTAACAGAATGAGAAGATTGAGAGAAGGAAGCTTGTGAGTGTTGGAATTGCTTTTATATTCTGATAAAATAAACTATACAATGTAGGTCTACATTTATAGATTAACAGCTAACCTATATATGGTAATCACAATAATTACAAAGAATGATTATGGAATAGTCTAGATTTGCTACCTAACGTATCAACTAATATGGCAATGTATCATATTCTTAACAGAAAGGTTGAAAGCAAATTTGAAGCCAAGTTGTCAACAAGGAATACATGATTTCCAACAAAGGAATTGGTGGATGCTCCACAGTCTATAACGTAATTATCCACAAGATTAAATCCAGCCAAAAAACTTGCCACAAATAAAATCAAGAAACATATAACAAATTTGGGTGTTTTATGACACATCATCATAGAGACTAGTGATTTATCGAAGAACAAGAAATGGATTTTTGTGACAAACCATTCGAGAAAGAGAATCATATCGAATTAGTAGAGGAGAAAGTAAGAGAGCATAAGTCAAAATCAATCAACTAGTCAACTGCCACCTAAGATCTCTCCTTCCTTTTCTTCTTTTTCTGATTGATTCTGTGCTACCAAACATGATTCAAAGCATACCATAAAAGCAAGTTGTGTTCAAGATTCAAATTTATTTTTTCATCCAAACAAAGAGAAAAAAGAAGGCAACCAACAAAGAAAAGAAAGAATGTGATTTTGCACCTTTATAGAATGTGATTTTGCACCTTTATTTTGCTCATATGATTACTAAAAAATGGGATTAATGGATATTTTATTTAAATTCAATGCGACTTGATTAGGTCAGCATTTTAAAGAGAATTTTTTTTTTACTGATCATTAAATATGAGTAGTTAAATTATTGCAAAAGCTCAAGTTGAAGGCCACTAGAGATGACTCTATCATTTGAAGTTTAGCTTGCGGACAATTAAGATAATGCATCTATTTCATACTTTTAATTCTTGTGATAGATAATAGATAAATATTTTTTTCATTTAAAAAAAGAAAAAGAAAAAAAAAAGAAATAGAGCATCTAGAGATTATCTATTGGTTTATAGCTCCACAGGTAAATCTATATCATATTTCAAACAAACCTACATCAGCACTCAATCGTCCAATGTGCTTCCATCTTCCTAGTGTTGTCTCTCATACAATGGCAGTAGAAAGAGTATTTTACATGTTCCAAATCATTACTTTTGCAAACTAATCGCATACAACTGGAAAACTTTCTGATCCAAGTGCAAAACCAAGAAGGAAAAAAATATGATAACTAGGATTTAGAGAAAACGCAAAGTTTTCACCATTAACCACATCCCCTAATGAAAAGTTATGCTTAAAAGGTTACTAGGATGTGATTATCAAAATTATCAAACACAATCTCCACGAATGCAGATGAAACTTGGTGTCTTGCACCTTCTTGTCCAATATCAATAAAAGGCACATTTTTAGAAGTAAAAGATTCGATATTAGAGCCACAACAAAGCATGATTAGTCAAAAATGAGAAAATATATGGTGAAACATACATGAAGCAAAGCATGCCTATCTTCACTCTATAGGTACTAGAAGAGATCACTTACTACAAATTGAATGGCTAGAAGAACACATATTTTGAGTCCAAATAGAAGACTTGATTTTCTTTCCAACAAATAATAGGTGACAAGTATAAAAATGTAATTAAAACAAATGCACACTCCCTTACCATGGAAAAAGTTTATTTTTCCAAATCCATTGGCACCAACTGCATAGCATTATGATAATGTAAACTTAAAAATTAGCAAATACCATGAAAACACTTCATTTAATAGGAGCAAAAGATACATCAATATCCCAATAGCTTGTAAGATAGATAAACCCATCCTTTTAGATAGCATGCTTCAATTATATCCTATAAATTTCTTAGCCACTGACAATCAATACCAAGAAGTTAGCCTTTGAAGAGCAACTTCAAAATAACTATCTATATCAAAAATCATGCATAAAGTCTAATGCTAGATCTTCAAATGCTAACAAATGAACTATTTAACCTAGATGATTTAATTGAGAAAAATAATGCTTTCTTTCTAAAAACAAACCTAAATTCCATATCAGAAAGAACAAGAAAAACCTTAGAGATATACAAACTTAGAACTTCTCTTGTTGGTTCATCAACAATAAAGTTGAAAGATATACGGAACTTAGTATAGAGAAGGAACAACAATATTACCAACACAATTGATTTTTGGACTAAATGGCTAAATGGCGATTTGTTCTCTCAAGCTCTTAAATCTTTCAATGACAACCTAAATTGGAAGCACATATATCAAAATAGTACACAACAAATAGTTAGAAAATAAACCAAAAGTGGCGGAAGAAAAAATAATGCAAAACTTACATTACCTGCTTTATGTACATGCTGAGACTATTAGATTATTCAACTTTTGTTCAAGAATGTACAAGGATAACTATTAGGTAACTTTTAATGTGAATAAAAACTTTAAAGCATTGCTCAACTCAAAACCATAAAACTAGCATTCTATACTGGACTAGTACCAATTAAGGCCAAGTCATCTATGTTTAACTAGCTACTTTAGCATTAAAAACATAAACCGACATCCTAAATGCTCACCAGGCAAGATTCAAGATGAACAGTCGGAGAATTATTAGCCTACAGGTACTTTACATGCCATTTGACCACAATTGGCTTTAAAGATAGAGGATTACTTTAATAAAATAACAGCAAGCACAAACGGACAACTGAATGATTTTGTACAAAATTAAAGGAATGTAAAAAGAAAAATATAGAGAAATCAATGAGAATCTTTTTCTCCTTATATAAATTTAAATTTCCAAAATAGCCTAATTTTTACAATCAACAACCCTACCATATGGAAAATATCACACTCCAAATTAGGAAAACAATCAAAAAATATCCCAAGAATATACACACACAGCCAACAGTATGTCTGCGCAGCCTAGTCGGAGAAGCGCGGTGTTTGGGCCTTGGCTTTCGCTATTCCGGCGGAGCGCCAAGGATTTGAGGAAGGTTATCTATCATCCTTCAGCTTAAACCAATAAAACTTCCACTTGCCATGGTAGAAAACGACAATAAAACAAGTCGCTAAGCCTGGTGAACATACAAACCCTTGGTTTTGAAGGGACACTTCCACCACGGCTTGGTTGATGGGGACATCACATGGCGCCCACTTCCGGCATAGGGTTTGAATTCACCACTTACTATTACTTTTAAGATGGTCTGGCAAAATGTCCATATTTGCTGCAAACGAAACATTTAGTCGTGTCTCACTTATGAACTGCTTCTTGAAAAATTTGAATCGGCCTTTTTTTTTTTTTTTTCTTTTTTATCATATTTGATCAGCAAGTCAGGTCACTGACGATCAGGACAAGTCTTCTCCCCCGTGGATGACGGCAAACTACACATTTTCCCAATCCCTTCTCTGCCAGGACACCATCCACATCACCCAGGTGCATATTTTTATTTTTGTCTTTTTAAATCAATCCTCAAAAATTGTTTATTATAGATTGGTTCAGGACTTCGACTCTTGCTAAAAGGCATGTAGAACAAGTCTTCTTCCCCATGGATGACAGCAAACTACACATGTTCCCAATCCCTTCTCTGCCAGGACACCAGCCAATGTGGATCCGCATCACTGGGGCATCATAATTGTCTGATGTTGCACTAGATCAATCTTTCAAAATGCAAAACCTAATCACAACGTAGATTGGATCCCTTAAGAGTATTTCCAACCTTCTCATTTTTTGTTTATCATAGTTGTCTGATGGTACACTAGATCCATCAACCCATTGGTGGAAATTTCGGTTTCAAGTAAAATTACAAGATACAACCAATATTTAAATTTGTAAATTTTAGCTAAAAAGTACTTTATTCAATTAGAAGCAAATGCTACCGGAGACTTCTTAATTTTATGTTCAATACTCTAATATGTTGGTTTAGATGCCTACATTAAAATATAAAAAAATTCTAGTGAAAATTTAAAAAGAAATAGGAGAGATTTGGAGGTTTAACTACTATACATATCTTCCAAAAAGAGCCAAAAGCTTGGATCACTTTAATGAAATCAATTGAAAGAATATTTCTGCAATAATTTATAATAATACCTTGAATAGGTGGACTTATACATTGATACCATAAGTTAGTTGCCTGTAGCAAAATTATGACCCATCATCACTAATTTCTGGAATTACATGAAAAGAAGGGCTGAAAAAAATAAAAGTAGAAATAAAAATAAAAATATAAAAGAAAAAATGTTGCCCAGCAAATTAAGAAAAACATAAATGGAGTAAAAGAACGTAGAGACGAAATTTTATATATGCAATTGCTTCCCTAAGTGGTGAGTCACATACCTGTCAAGAAATGGATAGAGGATTACTTTCCACATATTTTTCATTCACCTAAATGACAATAATTGACACACTTGACACACCTGCTAGATCTCACAAATATTCCAGCAAAACATAGACCACCAGCAAATAATACTTCCAAATCCAGTATCTGTTTTACACTCGCAATGAATTAATGCCATGAAAATACGAAGCAAAAGCTGTAAAAAGCACAAAAGAAGACACTAAAAACAAGGCCGTAATGTAATCCAAGCTAGCGACTCTGTCCCGGACAGTTCACAGACCTGCAGAAACTTGCTCTTGATCAGATGCTGCAATTGTGACCCGCATTCGCACATCAAACCCTTTCTTTATCGCACCAAGTGTACAAGAAAATGAAACTTGGATGATTTCATCATCCATGATTCAGTGGACACATCAAGAAGCATTGTGGATCCTCAGAGGATTAGTTAAAAGAAGGTGGCTGCTTCAGATCAAAGAGGTTTGATTGGTGTAATTGAGATTCACCATGTGGCACGTCCTCTGCATCTGAAATGATAACACCTGACGCTAGAGATCGTCTTCTGTGCTGTGGGTGCCAATTGGATTTCAAGTTGTCATCACCCTCGTCATCGCAACGTCTCTCGCCAAGTTGAGTACCATCGATTGAATCTGCTAACTTTTCACCAGCTAATTTCATTAGGCACTTTTGAATGTGCATCTGACGCTCTCTTACTTCTGGAGATTTCCAATTAAAATCTTCCCAAAGAACGAACTCCTCACGTGGAACATACTTATTGTTGTGTAAAACATACCGATCAAGAAGGGTACACCGATTGTTGAGTTCTCTTCATGACTGCGTAGCAAATGGACTCCACAACTTAGCAAGGACACGTGCTCTGACGCATACCGAAAACGAATTTTAATATCATCCCACTTCAGCACGAATTCCTCCGGACTTCTCCAGAATTGATTTAAACCTTCTGGAAGGACGGTTGAGAACAACACATGATTCGAGTAATACTGCGCATACGACTGTGTTGCAATTTTTACACCACCACTGATGAGATCAATACGCAATGAAGCCACTGGCCCGTCCTTCGCACTTTCTCTGTCCTTAATTCCATAGGTAGTACAGAAAGCGAATCCTCTGAATTTTTCATCAAAATTTGCCAGCTCGTTAATTACTATTTCACATGAATTGTCTCTTGAAGCTTCTTTCTGATGGATGAACCAATCTGGAATTTCATTTCCTGGATACCTAATTTCAAACCTTGGGCACATCAGAAACTTCTGCTCACACATCTGTTAAATTCTCATCAATAAAACCAACAAATCAAGACCCAAACATACTTGCCCCAAGAAAATAATAGGAAAAGGACAAACTCAAATATGTATATAAAAGAGAAAGGAAAAGAGACATACCGCACTTAATATGAAATTATACACATCATTCATTGGATTTTTACACAGACGATGACAGTTCTCGAAATTGACCCATTCAAGACATGGTAAATCGCATGCATTAACTGGGAATCTTTCTAATGAGTCGCAATCACAAGCAGTTAACTCTTTCAAAAAGCGTGGAAGTGTAACAATTTCTTTAAGTTTCCGGCAATTGTCTAGGCGAAGGAAAGAAACATAAAGAAAATTTTGGATGCATGTTGGAAGGCTAACTATTTTGGTTTCTGCTAGACTTAAAATGACCTCTCGATGTAGGAATTCCAATGTTTGTAGTGCCAATGGAAGTTGCTCTATACTCGATGGAGTTTCAAATTCTTTCATGTGTTCAATGTATTGCCTGCTATATACAACCTTCTTTGAAAACTTTTCATGTTCTAAACAATCACTGTGCGACCGGTGGTATTCAAATTGCAACGGAACAATGCCACTAGGGAAATCCGTAAGCATTTTGCAACCATCTAGAATCAGTGCTTTAGCCCAAACTAAGTTTTGAAATGATAAAGACAGGTGTTTTATACCGCTATTCTCAAGGTAAAGGCATCTTAAACTTTCCATTGGACACTGAAATTCAGGAAAGTTCTCCAGCTTTGAGCAGTAAGAAAGAGAAAGTAGCTGTAGAGATCTCATCTTAAGTACTCTTGGGAACCTGATAAGGTTAAAGCATCCATCAAGATCCAATTCAACCAACTTTTCTAGACAACCAACAGAAGGGTGAAGTGAAACTAAATTTTCACAGCCGCCCATATACAATTCCTTTAAATTTGCGGTACTTGAAAAATCTGAACTTTCTTTTAAGAGTCCACATTTTGAGAAATTCATTCTCACAAGGTTTTGACAGTACTGCAAAATAATATAAAACAAAATAAGAGATGTGATATATATTGGCCTTCAAGAATTTACAAACTCCAACCAAGAAAATAAATAATAACTAATGATACCTTGAAACTTTCCAAACTCTTGAGTCGACTGCATGGCATTTGCACTTCTACAAGTTTAGTTCCATGAAAATTAGATGGCATAAATTCTCCAGGATATTTAGACCATTTAAGCAAACTTAACTTATTGCTAAGATATTGAGGTACTCTAGAAATTCTTGCATTTTTGTTTATAAAAATTCTAAGCTCTTTCATGTCATTGAATGCTCGGGTATCCATGTGTATTTCACCTTCCTTGGGCAAATCTAACAAAATGCCTTTAATTTTGCTTGTTCCCTATCAAAGTAAATACATAAAACTTGTCAACAAAATCCAACCATAAAGTTCTTTATGAATTAGCATATACAAGGTTACAATTTTAGGTATGAAGAGATCTATGAATGCACACGTGTGTGATAATCGTTTTTATCACAAAAACCTTTCTTTTTAAACTCGTGAATTCAAATGCAGCAAGAACCTTTAAAACTTGGACTTTATTTGTTCTCTAGCATGACAATAAATTAGTAGTTTTCCTATGAAATCCAAATGCGGTTCTTACATTTTAGTACTTACTATGACTATAAGTAAGAATAATGTATGTAAGTCAAGTTTTATAAATGATAATTTTACAAATTGTTTACAAATGAATTATTCTTGATGTAACACTTACCAAAAAGAAATTAACTCATACTCTATCTAGTCAAGTTTTATGCAAAAGCCTCATCATAAAGACAACAAAAATGATTTGTGAGTTCCTTTTTCTAATTTAGAAATAACCTTTTTGTGATCATGAGATTTAAGTTATAATATTTCTATAATTTCATGTTAAAGAAAATTATATATGATGGTGTTATTTATTGATTTCATTCAATAATTTATATTTTTAATTCTTTTATGTGTATATGTGAAGGCAAATGACATGTCCATATGTATAGCTGTACATAAAGGGTGTATTACGTGTGCATGGATTTCACACTTGCACAGAAGTGTAAATGATTGAGAAGGTGTTATGCATAAGCATGTGGGTGTTTGAATGCTTGTGTTGTATATGTAATCTTTGTAACTTAACTTTTACTGCATTTTCTTCTAGCACATGATGAACATCTTCATGGAACCCAATCTACTATGTTCATCAATTATTGTGGGTGATTCTTTTTGAATTATCTCTCTACCCATGTCTTGTACCAGATCATGCATCCTTAATCTATCAAACTTGACTTTTATAAGAGACTTATCTTCTAGCTCTTTAACACAAAGCTTTAAAGAGTAACAACAAGTAGATAATATCTATTCAACATCTTCTATAACCATGCTCTTTAAGAAACATGCAATGTCAAGAAAAATATTTTTTAATAATTCCTCCAAAAACGGTTCGTAAATTCCTTTTCCAATTTAGAAATAACCCTTAGTTTGACATTTACAAAACAAATAGCAATTGGAGTGTCCTAAGGTGATCATGAGATTTAAGATATAATATTTTTATAATTTCATGTTAAGGAAAACTATATATGATGGTTTTATTTACTAATTTCATTCAAATGATTTACTTTTTTGTCCATATGTATGTGTGTACATAAAAGTGGGTATTATGTGTGCGTGCATTTCACACGTGTACAGTGCATGCACATAAGTGTAAATGTGTGAGAGGGTGTTATGCATTAGCATATGGGGGTTTGTCTGCTTGTGCGGCTTTGTGTATGTAATCTTTGTAACTCAACTCTTACCGCATTTTCTTCTAGCACATGACGAACATCTTCATGAAACCACAATCTACTTCGTTCACCAATAATGGGTGATTCTTTTCGAACTATTTCTTTGCCCATGTCTTGTACTAGATCATGCATCTCCAGTATACCAAACTTAGCCTTTATAAGAGACTTATCTTCTAGCTCCCTAATACAAAGCTTTAGAGAGTAACCACAACTAGGTATTACTTGTTCAACATTTTCTATAAGCATTCCCTTGAAGAAACATGCAATGTCAAGAAAAACATCTTTTAATAATTCCTCCAAATTATTGCAACTAAATTCAAGTACTGTTTGAATATCTTTATGAGGACACCTTCTATATTCCTTCAATTTCTCTTTTTGAAAATCTAAATCTTTACCACAAAGAGTTGAACCTAGCACTATTAAAGCCAAGGGAAGGCCTCCAGCATAAGATATTGCCTCTTTGGTAAGATCCAAAGATTCATTGTTGGGTTTGTTGGTGTTGAAGGCATTCACACTGAACAATTGAAGAGCTTCATTATTATTTAATCTCTCTACCTCATATATAAAATTCTCTTCAAACTTTGCTAGATGACTAGTAAGCAAACTCTTGTCTCTTATGGTTATGATGATTACACTACCCAAACCAAACCAATCACTTGTTCTAGCTAAATTTTTTAATTGTTCCAAGTGACATCATCAAGTATTAAAAGAATTCTTTTAGAGCAAAGACTCCTCTATATTTTAGCAATTCCTTCATCAATGTTGTCACTTCTCAAAGTATCATTTCCCAAGATTTTAGAAAGGATTTTGTTTTGAAGCTTTAATAAACCATCTTTTGATAAAGCTTTTGCACCGTCTTTTTTTGTAGTTTCTCTAACATTTGCAAGAAAACATGCACCTTCAAAAACATGAGCAATGAAGTTATAAATTGCTTTGGCAATAGTCGTCTTCCTAATTCCACCATCACCCCAAATTCCTACCATTTGAGTGACATTTTTCTTCTTTTCAATGTCTAAACGTATCAAGAAATCTTTCACACGAGACTCTAATCCAATTGGATTCTCAGCAACATCTAAGTATGGAAGTTGTACTAATTCTAAGATCACTTTTTGAATCAATATGTACTCATCCCTACAAACCAAAAAAGAAAAGATAAAAAGAGATGAACATACAAAAATATAATATGGTTCCAATTTATTTACCATTAAAAAATGACTTTGGCATTCTAGAAGTTAGGAGATTCTTTTTTCTCCTAAAACTGCAATCCTCAAATGTATATGAAGCAAATGCTTCATCCCCACAATAACACTCATTTGATTGTCTATAAATGTGTAATCAAATTTTAGTAACTTCTAGATTACATTCTTGAATTTGGTATTCCCTTATTAGCAATATATTTGTCTACCATGCTCTAAAATATTATTGTCTTTATTAACATATGTTTTTCTTTGAAAGTTTTATTTAGTTGTCGAATGATCAGGTTGTCACTAGATTACATTTTTTTCATCCCAACATATTGAAAAAATTCAAACTTAGATATTAGAACAAAACAAACACATAAACTTAAGTATTAAATATTGAAATTTTAGAATTGATTACTTGATTTAAAAGTCCATCAAGATATTATATACCATATAACAATTTGTGCTAGAGAATTATATTATGTTTTTTGATTTGGGCAATTATCAAATGACTACTTTAACTTATCTTAGACATAAGAGGTGTCACTTTCAAAGTATCTTTTCTTTCTTAATGCTATACAATAGTTCTTTGAAAATTTCTTTAATCAATTTTATTAGCTACACAACCAATTCCTCTGAGTGCCATTCAATTCAATCACTAATTTAAAACCTAAGAAAATAATTCAACATTGAATTTCTTTACCTCCTCAAATGGCTGTCTCAATCTGAAATTATTTGTAGTATTATACTCTCTAATTGGAATTATCTTAATACTTTAAATGCAATATTTTCTTTATTACTTTAGAAAAATGAATTCACACAATTGCATGAATTTAATGGCTCGTACCATTGTTTTCTGGAGAAATTTATCACTACCTTCCTTGTAGGTATTAGAAAGTAAGCTTTTACCTAATTTCTTAATTTTTTTTTTCAAATTACTAATTTTGAAACTATTATACAAATGCAAGTGAATCGCTTGACAAGTTAAAAGGTGAATAGGACAAAATTGAAATCGCCAAATAATTAAATTTATGCTAGATTACCTATTAAATAAGAAGGTAAAGAAGTAAGTGAGAAGTACTATTAAGCAATAATGTTTGTTTTCAACATGTGAAATAGTTCAAGTGTACTGTAAATGCTTGAAATAGATAAATCATAACAAGTTGGACCAAAAAAATAATTATTTTCATAATTTTTTTTCTTCTTTTTCTGTCTCTGTCTCTCTTTCCCTCAAAATGCCATACGGTGAAATTTTTATCCCTTGCCCGTGTCTCCGCGATGAAATTTCCTTTCTAAGCTCAAGGTAGTATCCGTATGCAATTCAGGCAGTTTTTTAAGGGCCTTAATACATAGAACTTCCTTAAGAATGAATGGTCCTAAAAGGCCCCTAAGAATTAAAAAGCCTCAAAAAATAGAATTAATAAACGATCGCAGGAAATCTGTATAATCTAAGTGACCAGGGGGGGGGGGGGGGGGGGGGGGGGGTGGGGGGAAGTTAAGAGGGGCTTTTTCCACCTAAATCGACATGTGTCCAAAGAAAATAAAAAATAATTTTATCCCAAAAAAAAAAAAAGAAGATTCAGGGAGGATGGATCCGTGAAAAATATCCAGTGGACTCTCCACTGCCCGGTTAGATTCTTTAAGTTTATACTTGTATGCATGTAGATACAATAAGACGTATTGTAATATGAATAAGAAAATTTCTAAAATGAACACACGAGCAGTCTTTGTAAATACCCTTTTATATGATGGAACCCAGATAAATCAGCTACTTTTTTTAGGGCTATCTTCCATTCCTCCTGCTTCTTGTCATCCTTGAATCTAGCTAATGCATCTCCAATGCTATTAGCTTGTTTTCGTATATCTGATGGATCTACATGGTAAAACACAGGTAAAACCACTTGGCCCTTTTTTTCCTTGCATTCAATGATCTTTAACAATTCGCTCAAACACCAGGAAGATGATGAATAGTTTGGCGAGAACACAATTATTGAAATCCTTGACCCTTCAATAGCTTTGAGAAGTTCAGGAGAAATTTCCTCTCCCTTTTGAAGCCTGTCATCAATGAAGGTATTGAATCCTTTTTGTTTCAAAGCACCATGTAGATGGGCAACAAAAGTGTCTCGTGTGTCTGTGCCTCTAAAATTCAAGAATACGTCATAAATCCATGGATGGAAGGATGGGAAACAAAAAGAAGAAGAGGTTGTGTTGGAAGCCATGGAAGAGGATGTAGTACTACAAGTGGAGAAGACTGAAAGGAAAAGAAGCAATCTGATTCCCTACATTAAAAAGAGAAAATGGATGCCGCGTGGGATTAGAAAAAGAAAGTCGAGAAACTTCAGCGCAACTAACTCACAAAGAAAAGAAGATCAAGAAATGATAGAGCAACAATCTCACAAAGAAAACAAGGTCGAGAAACTACGGGCAACTACCCCACAAAGAAAAATCAGTAGGAGAAATTACACATCGCCTTCTGGCAGCCCTTGACTATAATTTCCGCAAAACAGAGTATGAATATAGAAGCTGGTACCGCATTGCAAATTTAATTGCTGTTCATAAAATGAAGGGAAAGTCAGGGTTCACATTCATTTAGCATGATTCAAAGCATATGACAAAAGCAAGCCGTTTTGATGATCGGAATCTAGTTTTCATTTGGAAAGGAGGAAAAAGAAGACAATTAGTGGATGATAAAAGCAATTCGCGTTGACGATCCAGAGTCTGCTTTTCATTTAAAAATGAGGAAAAAGAAGACAATTAGAGGATGATTAAAGCAAGTTGTGTCAACGATTCGAGTCTACTTTTCTTTTACAAAAGGAGGAAAAAAAAAGACAATTAGTGGATCATAAAAGCAAATTGTGTCAACGATCGGAGTCTACTTTTCATTTAAAAATGAGAAAAAAGAAGACAATTAACTGATGATAAAAGCAAGTAGTGTCGACTATCCAAGTTTACTTTTCATTTGAAAAAGGAGGAAAAAGAAGACAATTAGCGGATCATTAAAACAAACCGTGTCAATGATCCGAATCTACTTTTCATTTGAAAAAGAGGGAAAAGAGGGCAATTAAAAGTAAAAAGTATGAATGTAATTCTAACTTTTCCTATAATTTACCTATACGATTGCTAGCAAGGAAGATGAATGGATATTTATTTAAACTGTGAGTGACTATTAAAATAGACTAGAGTCTATGGTTCTTTAAATTGTGACCTGTTATAGACTTGGTTAGACCAATATTTTGAAGCGAAAATGTTTTACCTAATCATCAAAGATGAGTAGTTAAATAATTGCAAAAAATCACTTAGTGAGTTAGATCAATGGTGAGCTAACGGGAAACATTTGTATGTCAACTTAAGAGCTCGAAAACTTCTCCTTCATCGAAATCGAAAGATTGCAACGAAGAGCTTCGTTAAAGAGTGGGGCTGTTACGCGCATATTCCCAGTGGTCTGGAGGACAGGAAGGGTTATTATTGTGCATCAGGGGTAGGCATGCCTGCCGTGAGTCTTTCCTTCCCAGCGTGCAGAAGAAGCCAAGTAGGAGAAAAGTACAGGTAATGCGTGGGTCAGGAACCAACGGTAGTTTTTGTAATGTAAGAGACACAAAGTTTGTGTTTTTACCACTGTGAAAATAAGGTTATCAATTTTTTATCATTGAACCAACTTTTCAATATCTAAATAGTTTCTTAACTACCCAATTTTGTTTGGATGTGCAACAGCGAAGATTTCTCCTTCTTATCATTTGAGAAGCTTGTAAAAGGAGAGGGGACCAACTTTTCAATATCTAAATAGTTTCTTAACTACCCAATTTTGTTTGGATGTGCAGTAGCGAAGATTTCTCTTTCTTATCATTTGAGAAGCTTGTAAGAGAAGAGAGGGGACCAACCTTTCAATATCTAAATAGTTTCTTACCTATCCAATTTTGTTTGGATGTGCAACAGCAAAGATTTCTCTTTTTTATCATTTGAGAAGCTTGTAAGAGAAGAGAGGGGACTAACCTTTCAATATCTAAATAGTTTCTTAACTACCCAATTTTGTTTGGATGTGCAACAGCGAAGATTTCTCTTTCTTATCATTTGAGAAGCTTGTAAGAAAAGAGAGGGGAATGGTTGGTGAACTCCAACCACCGAGCATCATTGGGCTCAAGGTGGCACGGGATGAAACAGATTCAACCTAAACTCCGATACCAAGTTAGAAGGCTTAAAGGCCCAACCCAAAAGCTAGCTCAAGGGTTCGAAGGTCTTCTTTTTATTTATATTTAATTTCAGGATCTTAATTTTCAATATGGAACTCTCATCTTTCACACACTTCTTTGCTTCACACATTTCCTAGCGAGCCTCCACCATTGGTGTCTCCTATGCCAATGTGTGATCAGTCTTCTAATAAGAGCAGGTAATCGAGCATCTTGGCTGAGTCAGTTGGTTGTATTACCAACAAAGATGGGTGTTTTTCTTCCGATTTATGGTGTTTGTCGAAAGGAAATTTAAATACAAGTGAACATGTTGAACAAGTAATATAATGATAAGAAAAGTATCGTCCCACGAAGATTGGTGAATACTAAACTAATTAAGTACTAATAATGCATTAATCCTAAAATTTATCTAGCAAATCAAAATATTGTTGATTATGAATTAAAATTTAAAATTTCTAAAACGAAAACTCAAGACTAATTAAAATTGAATCCAAGTAAGAAAAATCAAGATGAGAATCATGTTAGAGCTTCCGATTTCATCATAACTACTAGATATGAATTTTTATAGTTTATACCTATAAGAATGATATTACCTATGTGATGGCGGAACTTCCTAATTTATTTACTATCCTATGTCTAGGTATAATAAACCTATTTAGTTCATTAATTCACTATATCGCTATATCTGAATTGAAACAAACCAAATGTATTAGGATCTGTGAACATTCCTAGTTTACAATAAATCTTTCGATTATCTTATCACCAAAAGCCACACAAATAACATGGTATATGTCTATCCATATTTAATTCATAGTTATATATTATAAAAAGTAATTGCATATTATTACCTCTCAATCTCAAACATGCACATCAAATCATTCAAATGGTAGCCAATCACTTAAAAGCATTAAGCATGATAATATATAACTCACATAAATAAAATATCTTGCAAAGCATAGAAACTTATAAAATTCACATCATCATAGTTAGGCTATATCTTCACTCTAACAAAAGAAGTTTAGAACATACTAAAATAACAAACCAAAGCAATAGTAGAAATTAAACAAAACATCTTAAATAAAAAAAATAAGAAAGCTATCACCACATTATCTTCTTTTTAAAAAAATTTTGTAAAATTTCTACAATTCAAGAATAATATGAAGCAGAGGAAGCTTTCGCACCTTTATTTCTATTCTTCTTTTTTGGTATTCTCTTTCTTCTCTGACATTTTCTCTCTTCCTTGGTTCCGACGGCACACATTTTTTCTCCCTCCTTTTCTCTTTTCCCTCTCTTGTGCGGCGCTTCTTCCTAATTCACGTTTTCCACTCTTTATGCTGTCTTGGGAGGCGTGCCCTAAGATTCTCCCTTACAATTCACGCCTCTCTCTTCTCCTTTTACTATTTTAGCCTTATTGCCGTTTTGCTTCTCTTTTAAACGTTTCCTTCTCTTCTTTTCTTTTCTTTTCTTTTCTTTTTTCTTTTTCTTTTATTCCTCACGTGCCTTACTTCTTTTCTTCATGTTTACTCTGCTTTTCATCTCCTTTTGGAGTTTTCTACGTAAACAATAAATATTTGAATAAATATATAAAAAATTAAATATTATCTCACAAAATTATATTATTTATATCTTAAAATAATTAAAATAACTCTATAAAAATAGAGTTATCAGAAAGATAATCAGTAAAATCGCAACTCAGATGGCGGAGAAGCGGACCTCTTTGTAACTGGTTTTCATTTAACAAAAAGATACGTTATACAAGGAAGAAGACGACTAAATACAAACCCACCCGTCTCTCTTATTTTATTGTTCCTTCTCTCAGCAAGCCGAGAATCACGACCCACTTGCCCTTTAGGCTGGACGCTGCTCGGCCCTCCGCGAAGCTTATTACACTTTAGGCTTAACGCTGCTCCCGCCTTCCACGTGAGCTTATTACCGTGAAGGGTCCAAATTTCGGAGTGGAATTTCTTGCTCCACTGCTTGTAACAAGCTTTACTTAAAATTATTGGCACTCGAGAAGTACAAGTCAAAAGTAAATAACTTGAGTTTAGTTTCCCTTCAAGCTAATAACATAAATTTTACCTTCTAATCTTTTTCTCCTGCCATACCATGAATAAAACCCGATACCAAAGAGAGCAACTCCAACAATTGATGATACAGTAATGATCCCGATCTTTGTTGCATTGCTCTACCCTACTGCTGTCAATCATGCAATTCAACACTCAGACCTGCCTGATAGGTTAAATATATGGACAAAACAAGAAATGCAAGGACAAAGACTGCACCAACAGTGATTAACATTGAACACTTTAGTTGAGACAGTAGTCCTGTTTATATATGTTCTGCTCAAATCATCCTCTATTAAATGGTTTTTTTATTTTTTTTATTTCATGAATATGTGAATTTATTCATCTAAGAATGAAAAACCCTTCTTAAATGATTCTTAAATCATCCAAGAATAGAATTTTTAGCTGTAAAATACCAGCGCTTTACAATTTTAAGGTACTAAGGTAACAGTTTGTTCTATAATTTTAAGGACTAATCTACAAATTGGCTGCGTTGCACCAACTAATAAGTGCCAAATATGCAGGAAAAAAGTTGAACCACCTTCCATGTAGAACACAATTGTCTATGTTTTAAATGTTACCTGGCGGCGGCTGTGATGTGGCAGGTGATCGCATAGATTGGGGAGGTGATTGCAAAGGTTGGGGCGGTGATTGCACTTGTCGGGTTGCCGATTTTTGAAAGAGAGAGTAGTTCTCAAATCTCATACTGGAACTTGGGCCTAAAACACGCCACCCTTCTTTACCTTCACAGCATGCCTTGGCCTCAATCAATGTTGATTCAAACAATTGAAGCATGAAGAAGGACTTATCTTGAGTACAATGCACCAACCCATACTACCTGCGCTGTAAAACGCCTTTGACTCTGAAGCATTGCAATTAAGATGCTCATCAGACCTGGTGCTGCGTAATTATATAGATTGTTAACATTGTTAACATTCACCATGGTGAAAAATGGAGACGTCTGTAGCTGTCCAAAGAAATTGGTGTTCGAGTACCGTAACATGCCCTGATCGAACCATATGAAAGCACTCTATAAAATGAATCCATATTTGTGATATATTGACTTGCATAGCTAACACAGCTTTGACAGGTACTACTATGATCATCACCTCGACAAAGAAAGAGGCCGAAGATTTCCTGTCAAGAAACGGATAGAGGACTACTTTCCGCATCTTCTTCATTCACCTAAATGACAATAACTGACACACTTCATACACTTGCTAGATTTCACAAATATTCCGGCAAAATATATGCCAACAGCAAATATTACTTCCAAATCCAATATTTATTTGATAGTGCAATGAATTAATGTCATGAAAATAGCAAGCAAAAGCTGTAAAAAGCATGAAAGATGACACTAAAAACAAGGCCGTAATATAAGCCAAGCTAGCGACTCTGTCCCAGATAGTTCACAGAGCTGCAGAGACTTGCTTATGTTCAGATGTTGCAATTGTGACCCGCATTCGCACATGAAGCCCTTTCTTAACCGCACCAGTGATGCAAGAAAATGAAACTTAAATGATTTAGTGGGCACATCAAGAAGAATTGTGGATCCTCAGAGGAATTCGTTAAAAGGAGGGGGCTGGTTTAGGTCAAGGAGGTTTGATTGGTGGAATTGAGATTCACCAAGTGGCTCGTCCTCTGCATCTGAAATGATGACACCTGACAACAAAGATCGTCTTTTGTTTTGCGGGTGCCAATTGGATTTCAAGTTGTCATCACCCTCGTCCTCGCGACGTCTCTTGCCAAGTTGAGTCCCTTCAATTGAATCTACCAAGTTTTCAGCAACTAATTTCGTTAGGCACTTCCGTATGTGCTCCTGATGCTCTCTTACTTGTGGAGATTCCCGGTCAAAATCTGGTTCACAAACAAATTCCTCGCGTGGAACGTACTTATTGTTGTGTAAAACATAGCGATCAAGAAGCGTACACCGATTTGTTGAGTTCTCTTCATGACTGCGTAGCAAATGGACTCCACAACTTAACAAGGACACGCCCTCTGACTCACAACGAAAACGAACTTTAATATCATCCCACTTCAGCACGAATTCCTCCGGACTTCTAGAGAATTGCCCTAAACCTTCTGGAAGGACGGTTGAGAACAACACATGACTGGAGACCAACCTCTCATACGAATTTGTTGCGATTTCTACACCACCACTGACGAGATCAATATACAAGTCCGTTGACCAATGTTTTGCACTTTCACTATCCTTAATTCCATAAGTAGTACAGAAAGCGAATCCTATGAATTTTTCATCAAAATTTGCAAGCTCATTGATTACTATTTCACATGATTTGTCGCTTGAAGCCTCTTTCCGATGGATGAACCAATCTGGAATTTCATTTCCTGGATATCTAATTTCAAACCTTGGAGCCACCAGATATTTTTGCACACACATCTGTTAAATTTTCATCAATAAAACCAACAAATCAAGACCCAAACAAACATGCCCCAAGAAAAATAATAAGAAAACTACATACACAAATATGTATATGAAAGAGAAAAGAAAAGAGACATACCGTACTCAATATGAAATTATCCACATCATTCATTGGATTTTTACACAAACGATGGCAGTTCACGAAATTGAGCATTTCAAGACATGGCAACTCGCATGCATCAACTGAGAATCTTTCTAACGAGTCGCACCCCCCTGCAAATAACTCTCGCAAAAAGTGCGGAAGTATAACAATTTCTCGAAGTTCCATGCAACCTTCTAGAAAAATTGAAGAAACATAAAGAAAATTTTGGATGCATGTTGGAAGGCTAACTATACTGGTTTCTGATAGACTTAAATTGGCATCTCGATATAGGAATTCCAATGTCTGTAGGGGCAATGGAAGTAGCCCTGTACTCCATGAAGTTTCAAATTCTTTCAAGGGTTCAATATTTTGCCTGTTATCCGGCACCTTCTTTGAAAACTTTTTGCGTTTTGAACAATCACTGCACGACTCTTTGTATTCAGATTGCAACGGAACAATGCCACTAGGGAAATTCTTAAGCTTTTCACAACCGTCTAGAATCATAATTCCAACCATAGCTAAGTTTTGAAATGATGAAGGTAGATGTTCTATACCGGTGTTTTCAAGGAAAAGCTCTTCTAAACTTTCCATTGGACACTGAAATTCAGGAAAGTTTTCCAGCCTTGTGCAATTGGAAAGACAAAGTAGCCGTAGAGATCTCATCTTAAGTACGGTCGGGAACCTCCTAAGGTTAAAGCATCCAACAAGATGCAATTCAACCAACTTTTCCAGACAACCAACAGAAGGGTGAAGCGAAACTAAATTTTCACAGCCGCCCATATCCAATTCCCTTAAATTTGCGATACCCGAGAAATCTGGAATTTCTTTTAAGAATCCACATTTTGAGAAATCCATTCTTTTGAGACTTTGACAATTCTGTGAAATAGTATAAAACAAAATAAGGAGCAGTGGATATAGATTGGATTTCAAGAATTTAAAATTTTTAATCAAGAAAAATAAACAGTAATTAATAATACCTTGAAGCTTTCCAAACTCTTAACTTTACTCTTTGGCATTCGCACGTCTACAAGTTCAGCTCCACGAAAATTAGATGGTATAAATTTTCCAGGATATGCAGGCCATTTAAGCAAACTTAACTTATTACTGAGATATTTAGGTGCTCCAAAAATTCTTGCATTTAGATTTATAAAAATTCTAAGCTCTTTCATCTCATTGAATACCCGGGGATCCATGTATATTTCACCTTGCTCTGGAAAGTCTATCAATATGCCTTTTATTTTGCTTGTTCCCTATCAAAGCAAATACATAAAATTTGTCAACAAAATCCAAGCATAAATATTTTTTGAATTAGCACTTACAAGGTTACAATTGTTGTGATGATGAGATCTATGAATACACACGTGCATATAAATCATTTGTATGGCAAAGACCTTTCGTTTTAAATTCATGAATTCGCTATGTGGCATTTTAGTACTTACTACTATTACAAATGAAAATAATGTATACAAGTCAAGTTTTATGAATGATGATTTTAGAAATTTTTTACAAATGAATTATTTCTTGAAGTAACACATACTCATAAAAAAATTAACTTATACTCTGCCCATTCATATTTTATGCAAAAGCCTCATCATATAAAGAAAACAAAAATGGTTTGTGAGTTCTTTTTCCAATTTAGAAATAACCCTTATTTTTTTATATTCAAAATCAATAGTAATTGGAATGTCATAACGTGGCCATGATATTCATGGTACAATATTTGTATAATTCTATGTTAAAGAAAAATACACATGATGGTGTTATTTATTGATTTCATTCAAATGATTTACTTTTTTAATTCTTTTATGCATATATATTAAGTCAAATGACATGTCCATACATATATGTGTATATAAAAATGTGTATTATGTGTGTGCATTTCACACATGTATGGTACATGCACATAAGTGCACATGTGTAAGAGGGCATAAACATATGAGTGTTTGTATGCTGGTACAAATATATGTATGTAAGCTTTATAACTTAATTCTTACCGCATTTTCTTCTAGCACAAAACGAACATCTTTATAAAGCCACAATCTACTACGTTCACCAACTATGGATGATTCTTTTCGAACTATCTCTTTAGCCATGTCTTGTATTAAATCATGCATCTACAATTCACTAGTCTCAACCTTTATAAGAGACTTATCTTCTAGCTCTTTAACACAAAACTTTAGAGAGTAACTAGCACTTAGTATTTGTTCAATATCCTTTATAGGCATTCCCTTAAAGAAACATGCAATGTCAAGAAAAACATCTTTTAATGATTCCTCCAAATTATTGTAACTAAATTCAAGGATTGTTTGAATATCTTTATTAGGAATCCTTCTATATTCCTTGAATTTCTCTTTTTGAAAATCTAAATCTTTACCACAAAGAGCTGAACCTAGCACTGTTAAAGCCAAGGGAAGGCCTCCAACATAAGATATAATCTCATTGGCAAGCTCTAAAGATTCATTGTCAGGTTTGTTAGTTTTGAAAGCATTCATATTGAACAATTGAAAAGCTTCATTATGATCCAAGTTCTTAATATTATATATAAAATTTTCTTCAAACTTGCACATATGACTAGTTAACAAACTCTTGTCTCTTGTGGTTATGATGATCACGCTACCCAAACCAAACCAATCACTTTTTCCAGCTAATTTTTTCAATTGTTCCAAGTGATTCACATCATCTAGTATTAAAAGAATCTTTTTAAAGTAAAGACTCCTCTGTATTTCAGCAATTCCTTCATCAACATTGTCAATCCTCAAAGTATCATTTCCTAAGATCTTAGAAAGAATTTTGTTTTGAAGCTTTACTAGACCATGTTTTGATGGAGCTTTTGAACCATCTTTTTCTGTAGTTTCTCTCACATCTGCTTAAAAACATGCACCTTCAAAAACATGAGCAATTGAATTATAAATTGCTTTGGCAATAGTTGTCTTTCCAATTCCACCATCTCCCCAAATTCCTACCATATGAGTGACAATCTTCTTCTTCCCAATGTCTAACCGTTTTAAGAAGTCTTCCACACGAGACTCTATTCCAACTGGGTTCTCAGCAACATCCAAGTATTGAAATTGTACTAATTCTGAGACTTGTTGAAGAACTCTTTTTTGAATCAATATGTATTCATTCCTACAAACCAAAAAAATAAAAATAAGAGGAAATGAAAATGCAAATATGATGTGATTCCAATCTATTTACCATTAACAAATGACTTGGCAGTTCAAGAATGAGGAGATTCCCTTTTTCCATTAAAATTCCAATCCTCAAATGGATAAGAAGCAAATGCTTAATCCTCATAGAAACACACATTTCTCATTGTTTATAAACATGTTTTTAAACTTTTGTAACTTCTACATTGCATTCTAGAATTTGGTATTCCCTTATTAAAAGTATCGTTTCTACAATACTTTGGAATGGTATTACCTTTCTTCAAATATGTTTTTCTTTGAAATATTTATTTTGTTTTCCAGTGCTTATATTGTCAATAGATTAATTTTTTTATTTTTCATCCAGCATACTGAAAAATTTCAAACTTAGATAGTAAAACAAAACAAACATGTAAACTTAAAGACAAAATACTAAAATTTTAGAGTTGATTACTTCATTTAAAAGGCCATTAGGATGAAATCTACCATCTAACAATTTGTCCTAGAGAAGTATATCTGTATCTTGATTTAGACAATCATTAAATGACTACTCTAACTTATCCTAAACAGAAAAGTATCAATTTAGTTTCAAGGTTTCTTTTATGTCTTAATGCTATCCAACATTTTTTTTTAAATTCATTTAATTAATTTTATTAGTTACATACCAATCCCTCCTAGGGACATTTAATTCAATCACTAATTTAAAACCCAAGCAAATAACTTGAATTGAATTTCTTTACCTCCTAAAATGTCTTTCTTAATCCCAAATTTGTATTATTATACTCTGTAATTGGAATTATCTTGACAACTTGAATACAATATATTTCTTTAAAAAATGAATTCATACAATTGCATGAATTTAATGGCTTGCATCATTGCTTTCTAGAGAGATTGATCACGACTTTCCTTGTAGGTATTAGCAAGTAAGCTTTTATGAAATTTTTTAAATTTTTTCAAATTAAAAATTCTGAAAATGTTATACGAATGCAAGTGAATAGTTTCTTAAATTTATTCGCTAGTTAAAAGCGGGACAGGACAAAAAATTAAAATAATCAAATAATTAAATTTTTAAATAAGAAGGTTAAGAAGTAATTGAGCAGTACTTTTAAGTAATAATATTGGTTTTGCACATGTAAAAATAGTTCAGGTGCATTGTAAATGCATGAAGATAGATAATTATCCAAAGTTGGGCAAATGGCCAACATTGATGTGTTAATTCATCCGTAGGTGGTGAGTGCAAACTCTTCTCTTTATATTGCCCAAAAAAAAAAAAAAAAGTATTTTCATAACCTTTTTTTTTTCTTTTTTCCTTTTTCTCCCTTTCCTTCTTTCCTTCAAAACATCATCATACAGTGAAATTTTTATCTTTCGCCCGTCTCCGGAATGAAATTTCTTACCTAAAGTCAGGGTATAATACGTACACAATTCAGGCAATTTTTGAAGGGCCTTAATAAATAGAATTTCCTTAACATTGAATGGTCCTAAAAGGACCGAAAGAAGTGAAAACCATTGCTAAGGATTAAAATGCATTGCTAAGTTATAAATAGTGTTTTCATAACTTCTTTTCTTTTCTTTTCTTTTTCCTTTTTCTCCCTTTTCTTCTTTACCTCAAAACACCATACAGTGAAATTTTTGTCCCTTGTCCCTGTCTCCGGGATGAAATTTCCTTCCTAGAGTCAAGGTATAATCCATACGCAATTCAGGCAATTTTTGAAGGGCCTTAATAAATAGAATTTCCTTAACATTGAATAGTCCTAAAAGGCCCAAAAGAATTAAAATGCATTGCTCAGTTGAGAGAAGGTGCTACCTATTATGTGTTGGTTTTAGGTTAAATTTGAGTGTACGAATTTGGGCGCATGTATAAAAAAAAAAATGCCTTATAAAATAGAATTAATGAAGGATCCCAAAAATCTATATGCTTTAAGTGACCATGTGGGGAAAAAAAAAATCAAAGGACACTTTTTCCACCTAAATAGACATGTGTCCAAAGAAAATAAAATAAAAATGTATCCAACAAAAAAAAAAATTAAGGGAGGATGGATCCGTGAAAGATATCCATTGGACTCTCCACTCCCTTGTTCGATTCTTTAAGTCCATACTTGTATGCATGTACATATGGTAAGATGTATTGTAATATGAATAAGAAAAATTCTAAAATGAAAGCACAAGAATAGTCTTTGTAAATACCCTTTTATATGATGGAACCCAGACAAATCGGCCACTTTTTTAAGGGCTATCTTCCACTCCTCCACCTTCTTCTCATCCTTGAATCCGGCTAATGCATCTCCCACGCTATTAGCTTGTTTTCGTATATCCGATGGATCTACATGGTAAAACACGGGTAAAACCACTTGGCCCTTTTTTTCCTTGGATTCAATGATCTTTAACAATTCATTCAAACACCAAGACGAGGATACATAGTTTGGCGAGAGAACAACTATTGAAATCCTTGACCCTTTAATAGCTTTAAGAAGTTCTAGAGAAACTTCTTCTCCTTTTTGGAGCCTATCATCAATGAAGGTATTAAAACCTTTTTGCTTCAAAGCACCATGTAGATGGGCAACAAATGTATCTCGTGTGTCCATGCCTCTAAAATTTAAGAATACATCGTAAATCCATGGATGGAAGGATGAGAAAGAAAAAGAAGAAGAGGTTGCGTTGGAAGCCATGGAAGAGGATGTAGTAAGTACACAAAATTGTGAGAGGTGTAGAGGCAATCTGACTCCCTACATTAAAAGGAGAAAATAGATGCCGCGTGAGATTAGTGAAAAATGGTCGAGAAACTACAAGGCAACTACCTCACAGAGAAAAGAGTCGAGAAACTACATGGCAAATACCTAACAAAGAAAAGTGTTATGGTCTTCCCACCACTAGTGGGTCCGTTTTTTCTTCTCTATGATTGACTCGGGAAAGACTTTCTCACGAAATAAGCTTTTTGGCAGAAATACTTCTTGCCTTTTATTCATTATTTATTAGGGTATTTATGCAAAAGTTCCAACCCAAATGATATCCATTTACACGTTTCCTCGCTTAGGGATACAAGAGAATTACTTTTGTAGAATATCCTAAAAAATAGCTCTAGGGACTGACCGTTTAACTTTATTTCTAACAAACGGACTAGGACACGGAATGATGACAAACCGATCTAGACGCCGCTCCAAGATTGCTCGAGGATCTGGAAAATTTTGGCTAGTCTTCCATGAATACCGGCAATGATGGTTGCACCACGTCGTGTTGCCCCCACACACCTTTTAAGAAATAAGACGTGAAAGGTGGAGTGAATGTATGAGGAAGGGGCAAACGTAAAATTCCCCCACCTTGAATTCCGTTTCCTTCCTGTTTTTGTCAAAGTTCACGGATTTGAAATCTGTGTACAAGTTCACGGATTTGTCAAACTCAACAAATAGATGTCCCTTTCTATAAAGTTGTGGAGCCCATTTCGCATGAATTATTGAAACTTCTTTACGATGGATATGTAATTTGAAACTTTGGGTACACCAGATATTTCTGCTCACACATCTGGTAAATTCTCATCAATAAAACCAATCAAGATCCACACAAACATGTCCAAAGAAAAAAAATTGGAAAAAGACAAACTCAAACATGTATATAAAAGAAAAAGGAAAAGAGACATCTTGTACTCAATATGAAATTATTCACATTATTCATTAGATTTTTGCACAACCAATGGCAATTCACGTAACTGACCATTTCAAGAGATGGTAAATCACATGCATTAATTGAGAATCTTTCTAATAAGTCGCACCTCTTGCATATAACTCTCGCAAAAAGCATAGAATTATAACAATTTCTTGAAGTTCCAAGCAGCCTTCTAGAGAAATGCAAGAAACATAAAGAAAATTTTGGATGCATGTTGGAAGGCTAACTATACTAGTTTCTGATAGACTTAAATTGATGTCTCAATATAGGAATTCCAAGGTTTGTAGTGGCAATGGAAGTAGCCCTATACTCCATGAAGTCTCAAATTCTATCATGGATTCACTATATTGCCTGTCATCCGCCACCTTCTTTGAAAACTTTTTGCATTCTGAACAATCACTATGTGACCTGTAGTATTCAAATTGCAACGGAACAATGCCACTAGGCAAATACGTAACCTTTTTGCAACCATTTAGAATCACATCAACACAAAACCTAACTAAGTTTTGAAATGATGAAGGTAGATGTTCTATACGATGTTCCTAGGTACAAGGTATTCTAAACTTTGCATTGGACACTGAAATTCAGGAAAGTTCTGCAGCCTTGAGCAGTCAGAAAAGATAAAGTAGCCGTAGAGATCTCATCTTATGTACTGTCGGGAACTTCCTAAGGTTAAAGCATCCATCAAGAAACAATAAAACCAACTTTTCCAAACAACCAATAGAAGGGTGAAGCGAAACTAAATTTTCGCAGCCTCTCATATGCAATTGCTTTAAATTTGCGATACCTGAAAATTCTGGAATTTCTTTTAAGAATCTGCATTTTGAGAAATCCATTCTTGTGAGGTTTTGATAAATCTGTGAAATAGTATTAAACAAAGTAAGAGGCAGAGGATATAGATTAGCTTTCAAGAACTTATAAACTTTAACCAAGAAAAACAAATAAAAATTAATAATAACTTGAAATTTCCAAACTCTTGATTTGACTTCATGGCATTTACACATGTACAAGTTCATTTCCATGAAAATTAGATGGTATAAATTTCCAAGGATGTTCAGGCCATTTAAGGAAACTTAACTTATTATTGAGATATTCAAGTATTGTAGAAATTCTTGCATTTTCATTTATAAAAATTCTAAGCTCTTTCATCTTATTAAATACCTAGGGATTCATGTGTATTTCAGCTTGCTTGGGCAAATTTATATCAATATGCCCTTAATTTTGCTTGTTCCCTCTCAAAGTAAATATATGAAACTTGTCAACAAAATCTAAGCATAAAGTTCTTTATTAATTAGCATATACAAGGTTATAATTTTTGCAATGATGCGATCTATGAACACACACGTGTGATAATCATTTTTATCACAAAGCCTTTCTTTTTAGACTCATGAATTCTAACACAGCAAGAACCTTTTAAACTTGGACTTTATTTGTTCCTTAGCAAGACAATACATTAATAGTTTTCCAACGAAATCCAAATGTGGTTTTTTGCATTTTAGTACTTATTGATAATAATGTACACAAGTCAAGTTTTATAAATGAGAATTTTAAAAAGTGTTTACAAATGAATTATTCTTGATTGAATGCTTACCCAAAGAGAAATTAACTCATACTACATCTAGTCAAATTTTATGCAAAAGCCTTATTATAAAAAATACAACAAAAATCATTTGTGAGTTCTTTTTCCAATTTATAAATAACCCTTATTTTGAGATTTACAAAGCAAATAGTAATTGGAGTGTTGTAAGGTAATCATGAGATTTAAGATATAATATTTCTGTAATTTCATGTTAAAGAAAATTATATATGATGGTGTTATTGACTGATTTCATTCAAATGATTTACTTTTTTAATTCTTTTATGTGTATAATTAAGGCCTATATGTATATGTGTACACATAGTGGGTATTATGTGCATGTGCAATTCATACGTGTATAGCACATGCACATAAGTGTAAATGTGTGAAAGTGTGTTATGCATATGCATGTGGGTGTTTGTACGCTTGCATGACTTTATGTAAGTAATCTTTGTAGCTCAACTCATACCACATTTTCTTCTAGCACATGACAAACATCTTCATGGAACAACAATCTACTATGTTCACCAATTACTATGGGTGATTTTTTTTTAGCTATCTCTTTATGCATGTCTTGTACTAGATCATACATCTCCAATATACCAAACTTGACCTTTATAAGAGACTTATCTTCTAGCTCTTTAACACAAAGCTTTAAAGAGCAACAACTAGTTAATATTTGTTCAACATCTTCTATAAGTATTCCCTTTAAGAAACATGCAATGTCAAGAAAAATATCTTTTGATGATTCATCTAAATTATTGTAATTAAATTCAAGTATTGTTTGAATATCTTTATTAGGACACCTTTTATATTCTTTTAATTTCTCTTTCTAAAAATCTAAATCTTTACCACAAAAAGCTGAGCCTAGCACTATCAAAGCTAAAGGAAGGCCTCCAACATAAGTTATTGCCTTTTTGGTGAGCTCCAGAGATTCATTGTTAGGTTTGTTAGTGTTGAAGGCATTTATATTGGACAATTGAAGAGCTTCATTATAATTTAATCTCTCTACATCGTATGTAAAATTCCCTTCAAACTTTGCTAAATGAACAATAAGAAAACTCTTGTCTCTTGTGGTTATGATAATCACACTACCCAAACCAAACCAATCACTTGTACTAGCTAAATTTTTTAGTTGCTCCAAATTTTTTAATTGCATCAAGTACTAAAAGAATCCTTGTGAAGCAAAGACTCCTTTGTATTTTAGCAATTCTTTCATCAACATTGTCACTTCTCAAAGTATCATTTCCTAAGATTTTAGATAGAATTTTGTTTTAAAGCTTTAATAATCTATCTTTTGATAAAGTTTTTGCACCATGTTTTTCTATAGTTTCTATAACATTTGCAAGAAAACATGCATCTTCAAAAACATGAGCAATGGAATTATAAGTCACTTTGGCAATAGTTCTCTTCCCAATTCCACCATCTCCCCAATTTCCTACCATTTTAGTGACATTCTTTTTCTTCTCAATGTTTAAACATATTAAAAAGTCTTCGACACAAGACTTTTATCCAATTGGATTCTTAGCAACATCTAAGTATGGAAGTTGTACTAATTCTTAGATTACTTTCTACATCAATATGTACTCATCCCTACAAATCAAAAAAAAAAAAAAAAAGATAAGAAGACATGAACACTAAAAAATATAGAGTGGTTCCAATTTATCTACCTCCAACAAATGACTTTGGCATTGTTAGAGTTGGGAGATTCTTTTTTTGTTTTATTTCCTCATAAAATTGCAATCCTCGAATAGATAAGAAGCAAATGATTCATCCCCATAATAACACAAATGTCCCATTGTTTATAAATGTGTAATCAAATTTTAGTAACTTCAGGATTACATTCTTGGATTTAGTATTAACAACTAATTTTTTATTATGCTCTAAAATGTTATTGTTTTTATTCAAATATATTTATCTTTGAAAGTTTTATTTTGTTGTGAAATGCTTAAGTTGTCACTAGATTACATTTTTCTTCATCCTAACATATTGAAGAAATTCAAACTTAGATATTAGAACAAAACAAACACATAAAATTTAGTACTAATACCGAAATTTTAGAGTTGATTACTTGATTTAAAAGTCCACTAAGATATTATAAACCATATAACAGTTTGTGTTAGAGAATTATATTTTGTCATTTGATTTGGGGTATTATCAAATGACTACTTTAACTTATCTTAGATTTGAGAAGTGTCACTTTAGTTTCAAAGTATCTTTTCTCTCTTAATTCTATACAATTTTTTTTTTTTTTTGGAAAATTCCTTTAATCAATTTTATTAGTTGCATAACCAACTGCTCTAATTGACATTCAATTCAATCACTAATCTCAAACCTAAGAAAATAATTCAACATTGAATTTGTTTACCTTCTCAAATGGCTTTCTAAATCTAAAAGTACCTGCAGTATTACACTCTCTAATTGGAATTCTCTTGACAGTTTGAATGAAATATTTTCTTTGTTTCTTTATAAAAATTAATTCACACAATTACATGAATTTAATGGCTTGTACCATTGATTTCTAGAGAGATTTATCACAACCTTCCTTGTAGGTATTAGCAAGTAAGCTTTTACCGTAATTTTTATTTTTTCCAAATTACTAATTTTGAAACTGTTATACGAATGCAAGTAAATAGCTCCCTGAATTTATTGACAAGTTAAAATGTGAACACGACAAAATTAAAATCATCAAATAAGTAAAGTTATGCTAGATTATGTATTAAATAAGAAGGTTAAGAAGGAAGTGAGAAGTACTAGTAAGTACTAAATGTACAAAGTTGGACCAAAAAATAAGAATTTTCATAATGCAATTTTTTAAAGGCCTTAATAAATAGAACTTCCTTAATATTGAACTGTCCTAAAAGGCCCCTAAGAATTAAAACGCCTCAGAAAATGGAATTAATAAAGGATCCCAGAAAATCTGTATGATTTAAATGATCAAGGGGGAAAAAAAATTAAAAGGGGCTTTTCCACCTAAATAGACATGTGTCCAAAGAAAATAAAATAAAAATTTATCCAAAAAAAAAAAAGAAGATTAAGGGAGGATGGATCCGTGAAAGATATCCACTGGACTCTCCACTCCCTTGTTGGATTCTTTAAGTTTGTGCTTGTATGCATGTACATACGGTAAGATGTATTGTAATATGAATAAGAAAATTTCTAAAATGAAAACACAAGAGCAGTCTTTATAAATACCCTTTTATATGATGAAACCTGGATAGATCGGCTACTTTTTTTCAGGCTATCTTCCATTCCTCCACCTTCTTGCCATCCTTCAATATAGCTAATGCTTCTCCAATGCTATTAGCTTGTTTTCGTATATCCAATGAATCTACATGGTAAAACACAGGTAGAATCACTTGACCTTTTTGTTCCGTGCATTCAATGATCTTTAACAACTCATTCAAACACCAAGAGGAGGATGCATAGTTTGGTGAGAACACAACTATTGAAATCTTGACCCTTCAATAGCTTTGAGAAGTTTTGGAGAAATTTCTTCTCCCTTTTGGAGCCTATCAACGATGAAGGTATTGAATCCTTTTTGTTTCAAAGCACCATGTAGATGGGCAACAAAAGTGTCTCACATGTCTGTGCCTCTAAAATTCAAGAATACATCATAAATCCATGGACGAAAGAATGAGAAACAAAAAGAAGAAGAGGCTGCATTGGAAGCCATGGAAGAGGATGTAGTACTACAAGTGGAGAAGATTGTGAACGGTGAAGAAGCAATCTGACTCCCAACATTAAAAAGAGAAAATGGATGCCGCGTGGGATTAGAAAAGGCAGGTCGAGAAACTTCAGGGCAACTACCTCACAAAGAAAAGAAGATCAAGAAACGCGAGAGCAACAACCTCACAAATAAAAGAAGGCCGAGAAATTACGGGGCAACTACCTCACAAAGAAAAGTCAACACAAGAAGTTACACAGCGCCTTCTCGGAACCCTTGAGGGTAACTTCAGCACAACAGAGAATGCATTTAGAAGTTGGTAACGCGTAGCAAATTTAATCAATGTTCATAAAAGGAAGAGAAAGTCGTGGATAGCGCAAGATTGAAAGCATATGGAAAAAAAAAAAAAAAAAAAAAAAAAAGCAAGCCGAATCTACTTTTCATTTGAAAAGAAGAAAAGGGAAGGGAATTAAAAAAATAAAAAGAACAAATGTGATTTTTTTTCTCTATATTTTACTCATATGATTGCTATAAAGGAAGATGATTGGATATTTTATTTAAAACAAGAATGATTATTAAAAAACCACTAGAGTCTATAATTCTTTAAATTGTGACTGGTTCGGCCAACATTTCAAAGAGATAATTTTTTGACTAACCATCACAGATGAATAGTTAAATTATCGCAAAGGTTGAGTTCAAGACCACCAAGGGCGACCCTCTCATTCGGAGCCTGGCCAATGAACAACAGTCAAAGACAGCACATCTAGAGATGATTTCTTGGGGAGAAGGATGGACTAGTCAATAAGGGGGCAGCCAGTAATAATTGTGGTTCTTTGATTTGTCAAACGGAGAACAAATGATAATTTTTAGGATTATCGTATTGTGAGAAGGATTTTATTTATGTTTTACATTAAATTGATTGTAAAATCACTAATTCTCCGCTAGCAAGGGGTTTTGACGTAGGATTTACTAGGATTTGTGTGATGCGACTTATAACAGGAGAGAGAAGAAAGTGGGAGTTGCGTATTTTACTGGGTAAATGAGTAAGAAAGACGTACAGGAAGGGAGCAGGAATGCTCTTATAAAGAGCACCTCGTATAAAAGAAGAACTTTAACTTTTGAAATCTAATCATCCGGTTTGTTTTTCCTTCTAAAATAGTTTCGGTGTCCCTCTAATGACACCAAGGCTCCATTTGATTCAAAATTATGATAATTCACCGACAAATGAGAGAAAATCCGTTGGTCCACCATCTTATTACGTGCTCTAACACTTTTGCACGTAACACAATGATTCAGTCCGCAAATAATATTTACTGAACAGTAAAATAAAATTACAATAATTAAATCCAAGAGTAAAGTTCCATATCGGACTGATACCAGTTGAGGCCATAAGTTAGTTCAAAAAGGAAGGAATATAAAAAGAAGATATACAGAGTTGCACTTGTTTCTTTTTTGAGAAAAATTGTTTGCAAAAAGTCCTTATTTGCTGCAAACGCATGTCAATGCTTCTTGAAAAATCTAAATAGCTTTGCCATTTTTTCTTCTTTTTTTTTTTGTAGAAAGCACCATGTTTGCAAACAAGGTCAGGTCATCGAATATCAGAACAAGTCTTCTTTCCCATGGATGACGGCAACTATACAAGTTCCCAATCCTTTCTCTGTCAACACACCAGCCAATGTCTTGACGGCGCTGAACATGGATGACGGCAACTATACACTTTTCTTATTCTCATTGTTTCTACGTCTCCCCACCCATCTTCTTCTATTTGCTCAAACAGAAGCTGCTATAATTTAGGAGTTCCCTTGCTTACCTTGCTTTCTCTTCAATTCTCCACACTGTTACGTGCAAATGGGTTTGAACACGTAACTGGCTCACAAACAAACAGATTAATGCTCATAGGGAACCGATTCGGGGTGTTTGGATGATTCTGGAGTGTCGCATCGTTTGAGGGACTCCAAGGACCTCTGATTTCAGAAGGGAAAGCACACTAGGTTCTTTGATTTCAAAAGCTAGATTTGTCTTTACACGGCGAGCTCCTTCTAAGAAATTGCTGTCCTAACAGTTGGACCGTTTTGCCCCGTTCCCTCCTTACCTGGTTGCAGACAACCCAATTCCCTGTTACACTCTTTTTTAGAAAAAGTCACGTCCTTCACAGAAAATCCCACGACATCAAGAAAGTTAGTAAACAAAGGGATACTCCCAGATTCAAAAGTCCCCTTTGACACACGCACGTAACACCCCTGCTTTCCGTAGTCGCTCTTCAATTCTCCACACACACCGCCGATGACATAGAAGACAGACGGAAAGAAACGAAGGACTGAATAGTGTTAGGTATTAAAAATAATAATTGCCTTTACAATTAATATTTTGCTATTGTATTATATATGTATGTATGATTAATTTTTAAAAAATAATACTTTTAATTATAAGACCAAGACACAGGTTAAGTTTCACCAATACTGTTGCAATAGGGCTTTGTTGAATTTTAAAATTTATTTTAGGGTATAGATCTTAAAAGATCTAAATAATTCCTCCACCATGCAACTCCATATGCTTGATTAAAAGAAAAAAAAATGATGTGTACAAGTTAAATTGCAACTTTAGATACACCAATATTACTAGCCAAAGCAATTGCTTGCATGCATATAGAAATACTCACTTCTGTTATTGAAATTCTTTTCATGTTCTCTACCAAGAATAACCCTACACAAGAAGCATTCCCACCACGTACAAACTTCGCACAATGGATCCAAGCAAGGCTATTGCCACTTAAACGAAGTGTATCCATCATAGACTACTACATATCAATTAATGGTATGTCATCATTACCCCATAAGTGCAATGTAGCTTAAGGACTTTCAATACCACGTGGTCCATTTGGGAAATTACAACCCAAAGTTTCTTGGTGAAACTCTACAACATTGTAGTTTTTATGTCTTTTGACAAGAGCCAAAGCCCTGAACCAATCTTTAATAAATAATTTTTGAGGAATGATTTAAAAATTACAAAAACAAAATACTTATTTGGGCATCATAGTTATCCAATGCTGCACCAAATCAATCTCTCAATAGGAAAGACCTAATCAAGGTGTCAATTGGATGTCTTAGGAACATTTGGGCATGATAGTTTTCATAGTTTTTTTATATACTTATTTGATGCTGCACCAAATCCATCAACTAATTAGGGCAACTTTTTTCAAGTAGGACTTGCAATACCCAATCAATATTCAACCTATTACCCAAAGCTTCAAGTGAAAATCCAATAAAAAATGGGAAAGAGTTGAAAGTCTAACTATTATACATGTCTTTCAAAATCAGCCAAAAGCTTAAATTACTTCAATAGAAAGAATTTCTTTGCAATAATTTGTTTTGAGTCATAACTTGAATACATGGACTTATGCATTGATGTCATAAGTTAGACGCCTGCTACAAAATTATGTCCCATCATCGCTAATTTTGGAAACAACATCGAAAGAAGTATTGAAAGAAATTAAAAAAGAACATGAACAAAAAAAACGCTGAACTCAAAATTAAGAAAAACATAAGTGGAGTAAAATAACATAAAATGCAAATTTTACATATGCATGTATCTAATTGATGAGTTACATACCTTGTCAAGAAATGGAAGAGGATTACTTTCTACATATTTCTTCGTTCACCTATGTGACAAATCATAAAGCCCTGGCAGTTATTGACATACTTGCTAGATTACACAAATATTCCAGCAAAACACAGACCAACAGCATGCAGCACTTCCGACTCCAGTATCTATTTGACACTCGCGATGAATTAATGCGATGAAAACAGCAAGCAAAAGCTGTAAAAAACATGAAAGAAGACGCTAAAAACGAGGCAGCAATACAATCCAAGCTAGCGACCCTGTCACAGACAGTTGATGGACCTGCACAAACTTGCTCATGGTCAGATGCTGCAATTGTCACCCGCACTCGCACGTAAAACCCTTCGTCAATCACACCAATGATGCAAGAAAATGAAACTAGGAGGACTCATCATCCATGATTCAATGGGCATAGCAAGAAGCATCATGGACCCTCAGAGGAGTTAAATTAGAAGGTGGCTGATTTATATCAGGGAGGTTTGATTGGTATAATTGAGATTCAGCAAGTGGCACGTCCTCCACGTCTGAAATGATAAAACCTGAGGCCGAAGATCGTCTTCTATAAGCTGAAAAGCTAGGTATCGAGACAATGAAGTTGTTAAGGAGAGAGAGAGGAGAGAGTTTAGGCAAAAAGAGAAGTGCTTTAACACGTTACCTAACATTCACGACCATGGTAACTTCACAAGCCGCGAACTTTCCTTCGAGACTAGGTCTCCTTCACGCTTGAGTACAGGGTAGTCTTCGTTCCTAATCTTTGAAACTTCTTTCGTCAGACTTTCTTCTTAGCTTGACAGAATTTCCATGAGAGAGATCAGACCCTCTGGCGTTTCTTTGAAACTTCTTTCACCAGACTTTCTTCTTGGCTTGACGGAATTTCCATGAGACAGATCAGACCCTCTGGCGTTTCTCCAATAATCAGTTGTTGAGGCTTCCGAGTTTCAACTGCTGTGGCAAGCACGGCTTTCCCTTTATCATTGACTGATTTGCTCGAGCTAGAAGCTCCCTGGAACTTGCCAAGTGCTGAGTTGGCAGATGTAATGTGAAGATCGATATCTCCAAAACAGTCTTGCCTCTCCACGTCAGCATGCTGGAATGGTTCATTGGAGAAAGGCACAAAGCGCTCTGTTTCATTATAAGGAACCAGAGTACGTCCATCCAGGTATTCCGTCTCATTGAGGTCGACCATCATGGCCGTTGGTCCCATCGGGTTTCTGCTGGAGGTACCACCGAATATTTGTGAGGTACCTTGGGAGGCTTGAGCATTGCAGAACCAGTTGCATCCAGGGAGATCTCCGGGAAAGGCAGGGAATGCGGATATTGGCTGAGCTGGAGTTGGTTGGACATTGTCTGGAACAATTCCTCCAACACTATGTTGCCGGTGCCAATCGGATTTCAGGCTGTCATCACCCTCGTCATCGCGACGTCTCTTCCCAAGCTGAGTACCATTGATACTCAGTGATTTCTTTTGGCACTCCATAAAGTCCTTCACACGCTCTGTTATTTGTGGAGGTAGAGGTAGAGGTGCCGTACGAGCGGTTAACAAAGAAGCATATTCCTTGCGTGGAACATACTTGCCGTTGTGGAAAACATACCGATCGCGATGGGTACACCGATTTGTTGAGTTCTTTTCATGACTGCGTAGCAAATGGACTCCACAACTTAGGAGGGACGCGCGCTCTGACTGACACTGAAAACGAACTTTAATATCGTCCCACTTCAGCACGAATTCAAAAGGCCTTCCTCCGGGTTGATATAAACCCTCTGGAAGGACGGTTGAGAACATCACATGATTCCAGTACACCTGCTGATAGCAATTTCTTGCGATTGTTAAACCGCCACTAATGAGATCAATAACCAAGGTTGCCCATGACTCGCCTTCCGCACTTTTACTATCTTTAATTCCAAAGGTAGAACAGAAAGCAAATCCTATGAATTTTTCATCAAGACTTGCAAGCTCGTTCATTACTATTTCGCATGAATTATCGCTTGAAGCTTCTTTCCGATGGGTGAACCAACTTGGAATTTCATTTCCTGGATATCGAGTTTGAAATATTGGGGCCACCAGATATTTTTGCTCGCACATCTGTTAAATTTTCAACAATAAAACCAAAAAATCAAGAGCCACCCAAACAAGCCCAAAGAAAAACAATAGGAAAAGGAGAAACACCAACATGTATATAAAAGAGAAAGGAAAAGAGACATACTGAACTCGATATGAATTTATCCACATCATTCATTGGATTTTCACACAAACGATGGCAGTTCTTGAAATTTACCATTTCAAGACATGGTAAATTGCATGCATTGACTGAAAATCTTTCTAATGAGTTGCACCCATTTGCCCACAAATATTGCAAAAAGCGTGGAAGCACAACAATTTCTTGAAGTTTCACGCAATCATCTAGAGAAATCATAGAAACATAAAGAAAAGTTTGGATGCATGTTGGAAGGCTAACTATACTAGTTCTTCGTAGACTTAAGTCGACATAAACTTTTCTCCATAAAGTCTCAAATTCCTTCATTGATTCAATATATTGCCCGTTATCCACCACGATGCCTTCTGAGCAATCACTGCGCAACCCTTGGTTTTCAAATTGCAACGGAACAATGCCACTAGGGAAATGCTTAAGCTTATTGCAACCATCTAGATACACACTTGCAACCGTAGCTAAGTTTTGAAATGATGAAGGTAGATATTCTATACCGGTGTTCTCAAGGTAAAGGCCTAATAAACTTTCCATTGGACACTGAAATTCAGGAAAGTTCTCCAGCCTTGAGCAGTTATAAAGATCAAGTGTCTCTAGAGATCGCATCTTAACTACTGTCGGGAACCTCCTAAGGTTAAAGCATCCTTCAAGACCTAATACAACCAACTTTTGAAGGCAACCAACTGAAGGGTGAACCGAAATTAAATTTTCACAGTGGCTCATATACAATTCCTCTAAATTTGCGATACCTGAAAAATCTGGAATTTCTTCTAAGAGTCCACATTTTGAGAAATCCATTCTCGTTAGGTTTTGGCAACTCTGTGAAATAATATAAAACAAAATAAGAGTTAAGATACAGATTGGCTTTCAAAAATTTACAAACTTTAACCAAAAAAATAAACAATAATTAATGATACCTTGAAATTTTTCAAACTCTTGAGTTGACTGCATGGCATTTCCACATCTACAAGCTTAGATCCAAGAAAATTAGATGGCATAAATTCTCCACGATATTCAGGCCATTTGAGCAAAATTAACTTATTGCTGAGACATTGAGGTACTCCAAGAATTTTTGCATTTTGATTTATAAAAAATCTAAGCTCTTTCAAGTTATTGAATGCCTCGGGATGCATGAGTATTTCACCTTTCTTGGGCAAATCTAACAACATGCCTTTAATTTTGCTTGTTCCCTATCAAAGTAAATACATAAAACTTGTCAACAAAATCCAAGCATAAAGTTCTTTATTAATTTTTGCTATCATCAGATCTATGAATACACAGGTATGAATCCTTTTGATCACAAAAACCTTTCTTTCTAAACTCGTGAATTCGAAGGCAGAAAACTTTTAAACTTTGACTTTATTTGTTCCCCAGCAAGACAATACATTAGTAGTTTTTCAATGAAATCCTAACTTGGTTTTCTACATTTTAGTAATTACTACTATTACGAGTCTTAATAATGCATGTAAGTCAAGTTTTGTAAATGATAATTTTAAAAATTGTTTACAAATAAAATTAACTCATACTCCAGCTAGTCAAGTTCTATGCAAAAGCCTCATCAGAAAATAGACAACAAAAATGGTTTGTATGTTCCTTTTCCACTTTAGAAATAACACTTATTTTGAGATTTACAAAACAAATAGTAATTGGAGTGTACTAAGGTGATCATTAGATTTAAAATATGATATTTCTGGAATTTCATGTTAAAGAAAATTATATATGATGCTATTATTTACTGATTTCATTCAAATGATTTACTTTTTTAATTCTTTTATGTGTATATATTAAGGCAAATGACATGTCTATATGTATATGTGTACATAAAAGTGGGTATGTGTGTATGCAATTCACACATGTACAATGCATGCACATAAGTGTAAATGTGTAAGAGGGTGTTATACATAAGCACATGGGTGTTTGTATGCTTGTGCAACCTCGTGTATGTAATCTTTTTAACTTAACTCTTACCACATTTTCTTCTAGCACACGACGAACATCTTCATGGAACCACAATCTACTACGTTCACCAACAGCAGGTGATTCTTTTCGAACTATTTCTCTACCCATGTGTTGTACTAAATCATGCATCTCCAATATACCAGACTCGGCATTTATAAAAGACTTATCTTCTAGCTCTTCAACACAAAGCTTTAGAGAGTAACCACAACTAGGTAGTACATGTTTAACATCTTCTATAAACATTCCCTTGAAGAAACATGCAATATCAAGAAAAACATCTTTTAATAATTCATCCAAATCATTATAACTGAATTCAAGGATTGTTTGAATATCTTTATTAGGAATCCTTCTATGTTCCTCAAATTTCTCCTTTTGAAAATCTAATTTTCTACCACAAAGAGTTGAGCCTAATATTGTCAAAGCTAAGGGAAGGCCTCTAGCATAACATATTACCTCATTGGCAAGCTCCAAAGATGCATTATTAGGTTTGTTAGTTTTGAAAGCATTCATACTGAACAATTGAAAAGATTCATTACGATCCAATTTCTTAATCTTATATATAAAATCTTCTTTAGGGTTCCACCTATGACGAGTCAGCAAACTCCTATCCCTTGTGGTTATAATGATCACACTACCCAAACCAAACCAATCACTTTTTCCAGCTAATTTTTCCAATTGTTCCAAATGATTTACATCATCCAGTATTAAAAGAATCTTTTTAAAGTGAAGACTCCTATGTATTTCAACAATTCCTTCATCAACATTGTCGATCCTCAAAGTATCATTTCCTAAGATCTTAGAAAGAATTTTGCTTTGAAGCTTGATTAAACCATCTTTTGATGGAGCTTTTGGACCAAATCTTTCTGTAGTTTCTCTAACATCTGCTAGAAAACATGCACCTTCAAACACATGAGCAATTGAATTATAAATCGCTTTGGCAATAGTTGTCTTCCCAATTCCACCATCTCCCCAAATTCCTACCATACGAGTGACATTCTTCTTCTTCTCAATATCTAATTGTTTCAAAAAGTCTTTCACACGAGACTCTATCCCAATTGGATTCTTAGCAACATATAAGCATCGAAATTGCACTAATTTTGTGACTTGTTGAAGGACATCTTCAATCAATGTGTTTTCATTCCTACGAGCCAAAAAATAAATGATAAGCAAACATGAACACACAAATATGATGTGATTCCAATTTATTTACCATAAAAAGTTGATTAAATTTATGCAAGCTTACATATTAAATAAGAAGGTTAAGAAATAAGTGAAAAGTACTATTAAGTAATAATGTTGGTTTTCAACATGTAAAATAGTTCAATTGTACTGTAAATGCTTGAAAATAGATAAATGGTACAAAGTTGGACAAAAAAATAAGTTATTTCATAACCTTTCTTCTTTCTTTCTCTTTTTCTGCCTCTCTTTCCCTCAAAACACGATACGGTGAAATTTTTATCCCTTGGCCGTGTCTCGGGGAAGAAATTTCCTTCCTAAACTTAGGGTAGAATCTGTATGCAATTAGGGCATTTTTTTTAAGGGCCTTAATAAATACAACTTTCTTAAGATTGAAAGGTCCTAAAAGGTCCCTAAGAATTAAAATGCCTCAAAAAATAGAATTAATAAAGGATCCCAGAAAATCTGTATGATTTAAGTGATCAAGGGAAAAAAAAACTAAAAGGGGCTTTTTCCACCTAAATAGACGTGTCCAAACAAAATAAAATAAAATTTTACCCAAAAAAAAGATTAGGGGACGATAGATCCTCCGTGAAAGATATCCTCTCAAAGTTTGTACTTATATGCATGTATGTACAATAAGATGTATTGTAATGTGAATAAGAAAAATTCTAAAACGAAGACACAAGAGTAATCTTTGTAAATACCCTTTCATATGATGGAACCCAGATAGATCGGCCACTTTTTTTAGGGCTATCTTCCACTCCTCTACCTTCTTGTCATCCTTAAATCTGGCTAATGCATCTCCAACACTATTAGTGTGTTTCCGTATATCCGATGGATTTACATGGTAAAACACAGGTAGAACCACTTGGCCCTTTTCTTCCTTGCATTCAATGATCTTTAACAATTCATTCAAACACCAGGAGGAGGATGCATAGTCTGGCGAGAACACAACTATTGAAATCCTTGACCCTTCAATAGCTTTGAGAAGTTCTGGAGAAATTTCTTCTCCTTTTTGCAGCCTGTCATCGATGAAAGTATGGAATCCTCTTTGTTTCAAGGCACCATGTAGATGGGCAACAAAAGTGTCTCGCGTGTCTGTGCCTCTAAAATTCAAGAATACATCGTAAATCCATGGATGGGAAGATGAGGGATAAAAAGAAGAAGAGGTTGCGTTGGAAGCCATGGAAGAGGATGTAGTACTACAAATGGAGAAGATTGTGAAAGGTGAAGAAGCAATCTGACTCCCTACATTAAAAAGATAAGATGGATGCCGCGTGGGATTAGAAAAAGAAGGCCGAGAAACTTCAGGGCAACTTCCTCACAAAGAAAAGAAGATCAAGAAACGACAGAGCAACAACCTCACAAAGAAAAGAAGGTCGAGAAACTACGGGCAACTGCCTCACAAAGAAAAGTCAGTAGCAGAAATTACACATCGCTTTCTAGGAGCCCTTGAGGATAACTTCCGCACAACAAAGTATGAATATAGAAGCTGGTACGGTGTTGCAAATTTAATTGTTTTTCATAAATGAAGGGAAAGCCGGGGGTCACACCCATTGAACATGATTCACAGCATATGATAAAAGCAAGCCGTTTTGATGATCGGAATCAACTAGTCATTGGAAACTCATTTAATCAGACCGTTTGGGTTACAGATGGGAGGACAGAAATCAAAACATTGTAACGAAGAGCATCGCCGAAGAGTGGGGTTGTGTTACGCGCATATTCCCAGTGGGTCTGGAGGACAGGGCATGACTGAGGGGTATTATTGTGCATCAGTAATAAGCCTGCCGGGCCTTTTTCCTTCCGGCGTGCGTTAGGAGCCAAGGAGGGGAAAAGCACAGAGAATGCGTGTGTCAGAAGCCAAGTTAGATGAGTCGGTGGAGTAAACAGTCGACACATTTGCCTTAGCCGGGATGGCGTGTAATGGGTTGCAATTATGATGTTGGAGACAGGAATTTAACAATTTTAGCCTATAATATATATACACTTTAGCAACGTGAGCCGGCTTCGATTTTAAGGGATAGACACAAAGCTCCCTCAAAGTTCACCTTAAACAGTGAACCGTGATTTCCTGGAAGGGTGGGGACGGAAACCAAGGGGATTTTTCCGACCGACTTTAAATTAGACGATATTGGATACCTCCTGCTCTGGACAGTCGCGTCAAACAACGTGTAAAGGAAGGTGCCTAAGGTTTCTGCAGTGCGTAAAATGTCTTTCACTTTCTTTTACGGACTCCGGGAATACGCACAGCCCCACCGTCACATGGTTGCAGGTCCTAAAGCAGAACTGAAAGACGCATAAAGTTGGCATCAAAGGACAGCTTGATTGGAATTCGAGAAAGTGGCCTGGCAGAGAACCGTTCTGCTCACACGCTGCGCAAAAACCAGAAAGAAGTCTTCCTCTGCCTATGTTCATAAAAAGAACAGAGAGTCGTGGGTCACACCGATCAAACATAATTCAAAGCGTATGATAAAAGCAAGATCGGAATCTACTTTTCATTTGAAAAAGGAGGAAAAACAAAGCAATTCGCATTTGACAAAAGCAAACCGTGTTGATGATCGGAATCTACTTTTCATATGAAAAGAAGGAAAAAGAAGACAATTGGCCGATGACAAAAGTAAGTTGTGTCGATGATCGGAATCTACATTTTATTTGAAAAAGGAAAAAAAAAAAAGAGGGCAATTAAAAGTATAAAGAATGGATGTAATGGTTGCTAATAAGAAAGATAAATGGATATTTTATTTAGATTGAGAATGACTATTAAAAAGAACTAGAGTCTACGGTTCTTTAAATTGTGACATATCATTGACTTGGTTAGACCAATATTTTGCTGCGAAAATGTTTTGACTAATCATAAAAAATGAGTAGTTAAATAATAGCAAAAAATTGTTTAACTAATTAACTTAATGGTGAACTAATAAAAACTCTAATCGTAAAATTTGTGATTTTTCTGTGTTATAATATTAAAAAAAATTTTAAAAAAAATCATTTAAGTAAGTTTAGGTCCACCAAGTGACTCTCATTCAGAGGCTAGCGTGTGAAAAAAAAGAGTCCATCACAATTTTGATATTCTGTCAAGGATTTGCATACTGACCAAAGACATGCATGTGAGAAGTAAAATATAAATGTAAGCTTCCAATTTCATTTGGAAGGTAAACTTATCTTCAGAAAACAAGGAATATACGCAATCCAAGGACTATCAAAGTACACGCAATATACAAAAGCAACTGTAATAACCAAAGAATATGTAAATGAATACTTTTTTGGTTCGTTATTCGTTAATTCGAGAGCTCGAAAGCTTCTCCCTGATTTAGGAAATCAACTAGCCATTGCAAATCCATTTAATAAAACCGTTTGGATTACAAATGGGAGGACTGAAATCAAAAAATTGCAACGAAGAGCATCGTTTGAAGATTGGGGTTGTTACGCGCATATTCCCAGTGGGTTTAGGGGACAGGGCATGACGACGGTTATTATTGTGCATCATGGGTAATCATGCCTGCCGTGCGACAGTAATAAGCCTGTCACGCGTCTTTCCTTCCCAGCGTGCATTAGAAGCCAAAGGAGGGGAGAAGCACAGAGAAGCGTGCGACAGAAGCCAAGTTAGAAGAGTGCGTAGAGTAAACAGTCGATGCATTTTCTTTTATGGGGATGTCGTGTAATGGGTTGCTCATGATGCAGGAGAAAGAAGTAGACCTGCTCTTATGAGAGCCGGGTTTTGGAAGGAATGGGTAGTTTTGTAATATAAGAGACACAAAGGCTGTGTTTTTATTTCTGTGAAAATAAGGTTAACAATTTTTTTTTGCCTGAATGAACCAAATTTTCAGTATCTAAATAGTTTCTTAACTTACCCAAATACTCGTATTGGACCCGAAACATATACCAATCAGCATTTTCAAGGGCCAGTTACGTGCTCCTTTGATCCGGCACGTAAAAGGGGTTTTGCGCCAAATGGGTGAAAACCAAATCAAAATGACATCATTTTGTTTGGATGTGCAACAATAAAGATTTCTCTTTTTTCAATGATTTGAGCCGGCTGAAAGAGAGATTTTGGTAAAAGCATTAGGATCATCACAAGACACATATTCCTAAGTTAGATCTTTAGTTTTTGTCACCTCATGCATCATTGCACAAATCAATATTTGTGACATTTCTGGTCAAAACACAAATCAAAAGACCCATCCTTCCTTTTGGGGCAGAAAACCTTTTCTTTACGTGTGATGTTTTTTCTTAAAGCAGGTACAAGGATAATTCATGTACTCACTCTCTGTATATGAAGAATAAGTTCAAAAAAAAAACACACAAGAATTGAGTGAACAGGAACTACAAATTGCAAAGAGAAACAATGAAAACAAGTTAACTCTTTTTACATATGATTTTTATATATCATTTAATTATTATTTTTTTAACTTATCAGAGAGGATATGTTATTATTTTTGGCACTTTGTTTTTATTTATCAGAAATAGGAAGGGGGAGGGGGAGGGGCCCACGAGCTATGTGTCCTTATTGCAGACCTTGCCCGTGACAAAGATACCTGAAAAAAGCTTCTTTTATGTACATATACATATATTTATTTATCTCTCTCTTTTGAAGATTTGCGATGTTCGAACTAGGAATCTTAAAAAGAAAATCAGGAAGCCAATGGTAATCGTTTTTCCAATTCATATGGATTTCCCAGGTCACAAGTAGCATCACGTTGTCATAGTATTGAGGAACACCTGTTGTGGCCATTCCGCGGACGATCTTTGGGGCTGAATCTTGCGTTGCCCCACCACGAACGTGCTTCACCGTTTTAATATTTGAGTAGCTCGCCATCCTGTTTGGCTGTTTTAGAAGGTTTGATTATAAGGTAGCTCGGGAATTCTGTTTGTTTACAAGGTTGTTTAAGGTCACATTTACAGAAAATTCTTAAACGACCGATGTGATTTGCACGCTGACATTGCTCAGAAGGACATGGTCCGGAGTCGAAACGGCAAGTTTGCCCAACTCATATCTTTACTGTAATATGAAAGTGGGTAGAAATAGAGACGGATCCAGTGTCTTCTCGTCTGATTGATCAGAAACGTGTATTTAGAATATTTAGTGAAGACACTAGCTGTCTGAAGTAACACCGAGTGTACGGAAGCAGGGACAGATTTCAAAGTGATATTAGTAAGAACATCCTGAGAGGTTGAAAGCAAATTTGAAGCCAAGTTATCGGCAAGGAATACACGATTTCCAACAGAAGAATTAGTGGATGCTCCACAATCAATAAGGTAATTATCTACAGGATTAAATCCAGCAGAAAAACTTTGCCAAAAACAAAATCAGGAAACAGAAAACCAATTCGGGTGTTTTACGACACATCATCATAGAGACTGGCGATTTATCAAAGAACAAGAAGTGGATTTTTGTGACGAACCATGCGAGAAAAAGAATCATATCTGGATTAGTAAAGGAGAAAGTAAGAGAACATAAGTCAAAATCAGTCAACTGCCACCTAAGATCTCTCCCTCCTTTTCTTCTTTTTCTGATTGATTCTGTGCTACCAAACATGATTCAAAGCATACGATAAAAGCAAGCCATGTTGATGATTCAAATGTATTTTCATGCAGACAAGGAGACTAAAGAAGGCAACCGACAAAGAAAAGAATGAACATGATTCTGCCTTTACCTATATTTTACTTATATTTTACTAAAAAAGGAGATGAATGGATATTGTATTTCGATTGAGTGTGACTTACTTAGGCCAGCATTTTGAAGAGTGAATTTTTTTTGACTCACTATTAAAGATAAGTAGTTAAATAATCACAAAGGCTCAGGTTGAGGGCCATTAGGGACAACTCTCATTCGAAGTCTAGCTTGTGAACAATCAAGATAGTACATTTATTTTGTACTCTTTAACTCTTGTGATAGATAATAGATAAATATTTTTTCATTTAAGGAAAAAAAAAAAGAAAAAAGAAACGGAGCATCTAGAGATTATCTATTTGTTTGTAGCTCCTTAAGTAAATCTATATCATACTTCAAACAAACCTACATCAGCCCTCAATCGTCCAAAAGTGCTTCCATCTTCCCGGTGGGGTCTCTCATACAGTGGCAGCAGCAAGAGTATTTTCCACGTCCCAAGTCGAGGACTTTGATGCTTCATGCGACTTTGCAGCACCCAGCAACCTGCTAGCAGAACATTGAGAGCACCAAACAAGGGGAACAATGCCAGCACCTGTTATACCCGACTGAGTTGAAATTTAAGAGAAGGTTCACCTTAGCGGGCATTGTGGGATGGATCATGCTTGATAAAATCTAGTGCAACTTCCTTGGAGATAACATTGATATGGCTCACACTTTTTTTATGCGTCACCCCATATATCTTGTCAGCAACTTTCACAAGCTCTGGCCTAAACGTTGTTGTTATAAATTGAGTATTTGACATGTCTGCTAGACGACGTATCATATCTACCAAACAAGTGATTTAAGGAGCTACCAGCATTACAGTTTACAACAAACATAATTCATTAGCGAAAAAAAGGATGAAAATGGCAGGCCTAATGCATATGCAACAGTGCATACTTTATCTAGTCCAAATGTAAGGTAATTTGTCACTGTGCAAATGTATCAATAGCAGCAATATATGACAACAAAACCAACTACATAATAGGATCTGAGTAGGGTTTCAACAGCATAATAGGAACCCATGTAGAAACATAATGCATCAACTGTTGCAATGCAAATAGTGGTCTCATCCTTACAATCTGAAGTCAACCTGGACCAGACCATTCAAAAAGCAAGTCAATTCTGAAACCAATCATCATAGACTCTCTAAATTTGAGTGGGAACCTAAACCAACTAATCAATAATGTCCAAACTAAACAACCATCAAAAAACTAATTTACTTAGGAATTGGAGTATATATTGCCATAAGTAAGATTTATTACTCATGTAATCCTAATTAAAACACAACAATCATTATTTGTTTCTGAATTTCATCTTTATTTTTCTAAGACTTCTAATTGAAGTTGCAGTTATCAATACTAGTTATTTTTTGTTTAATTAATCCTGAAAAATCTACTTCTACATGCTCTATAGAAGATAATTTAAGAGATATTATATATCATGTGTTCATGAATCTGCTGTATCCACACACGTCTATGATGTCACACAAGATGGATTGGATAACAAAAGGCACAATGATGGCACAAAACTAGCACGAAAAGAGGATACTTCCAACAGCAGCTCTGTACTGAGGATCCAGAGCTGCATCCATCTCATCAAAAAGATAAAATGGAGCAGGATCACATCGCTGTATGGCAAATATAAGTGCCAGGGCAACTACAGTTTTCTGGCCCCCCGACAATTGCTTCATGGATTGTGTCTCCCCTTGCGCAGTAAAAGAAACCTGCCGCACCAAAAGGCACTCTTAAAAGTTTTACATCCAAAAGCTCCCTTGTAAGATGGAAACAAAGATGAAATCAACTATGGTTTGAAAGCCCAGCAGTTGAAGAAAGCAATGCCGGAATTGAAGCTGGCTGACTCACTAGGAAAACAAAGATCTCTATAAGCTTTCACTCCCTCCATTCAGTAGTGCCAAACCCTTCGCCTCTCCTTCCCCCTTTCTCCATGGCAGGGAAAGGAAAAGGAAGAGAACATAAATCAACAGTTTAATTCCACTACTTGTAATATTACATAACAATACCTCCTGCTACAAGAACTTACTTCCCATCGAAGTCTAGATAATTCACTCATGAAATAGAATAACCTAGCCCATTCAAGTCTCCAACAGCTTTAGTGCAATCAATAGCTACAACTCCTCCCATAATAAGTCACAAACAACATATCAAAATTCACTTGACACAAATTCCATAGTGATTAATGTCTAGTATCAAAATCAATCAGCAAAACTTGCTCAATAACACCAAGTAGAAAACTGACAAACAACTGATGTTTGCCCTCAAGTTGAGGTAACCTTAAAGACTTCAAACACTATTTTTCCTTTGAAAAATGCTACCGTTATTTTACTTATCTATTTTTTAATTATAATAGATGTCTACATATTTCTATTTATTTGGGCTTTTAACTCATATTTGTTTTAAGGAAATGAATAATCATGCAAGAAGTTGCAAACCTTCACTTTGACACCAATGTATTTCTCGACCTTTCCCTCTAGATTTGCTTTTGGAAGGCCATCCTCATCAAGGTCATCATCACTCTGATCTCCATCCTATAGAAATGAAACCAGAGTTTATAAAAAATCATTTCAGAATCAACTAGTTATGCTTTAAAGAATGATATCTAGATTCTTGAACCTCCCAAAATGCCCCAATATGAAACTCCCAAAAAAATGCAAAACCAGAAGAAAGAGATAGAGAAGCTGACTTCCCATTATCAAAATTGTTGAACATGAAACACTGAGATCATCTTCCAATAAACTGGCAAGGACAAGTTTTTTTTTTTTGGGTGCGAACATACACCAGAAAGAAAGAAAAAAAAAGTAAGGAAAAGAAAGGAAGGGGGGGGGGGGGGGTTGTTGAGGGGGGGGGAGGGGTGTTTGGGAAACCCTATTTGAAAATCATTAGTAAGATGCAGCAATTTTACATAAAGAGTCAAGGAAAGAAGCGCATCCCAGAAATAGGAATAACAAAAATTAATGAAATTATGAATACTTTCCTTTGACTAACTAGGAAAAGAACAAAACATTGTTGAAGATAAGTACTCTCTAAAATCCTATCACAAAACCAAATTCAAGAGAGGTAATACTCTTTTAGCAAAAGCAATTCCTAAAAGAGCTTTTTCTATTAATGATTTCTTCACACTTCTTAGGTCAAGTTAGGCAAAAGACAAAACAAGAATCTTGAGAGTCCTTTCTAAAACAAAGAAAAACAAGACATTATAATAGAGAAATTTAAGTGATACAACATTTGAAAATCTTTCAACATAAAGATAAAATAACAAAGCAAAAATTATTGATAAAATAGGCAATCTCCACCCAACTTTATTAATTCACACACAATAATACAACCTAGAAGTCAGACATATCAATGTAGGATGACAAAGCTAATCTCACTAAAACACTGAAAGAAAAAAAGGTAAAAAACAAAACAAAAACAAAACTATTTCTCATGCAGACAGAAAATGCTAAAAGGTGATTGCATATGTTTCATTCTCAAACTACACACCATGCTCCTAATGATGTTTTATTTCAGATTGAGCTCATTATGATGCACAGCCTAATCCATGCCGGTGGATCTCACTATCAGAGAATAAGTGAGACCAAGCAAAGTTCACTTCCAAACTGAGGGCAGTGATATATTTTCCATGCTCAACCCCAAATTCACTAGGACAGTGATATATTTAATAGAAAGGTGGAAAGAGCTTACAAACCTTTTTCTTTATCATAACCAGATCGCCATGCCCACCCTGAACAAGTTCAGAAAATACTTCACGGAAGTGCCTAGCGATGCCTTTAAAAGTACGTTCTATTTCTTCATCCTTACACTGATCTAAAAAGGATATGCATTTTCTAATTTCCTGCACAAAGTACAGATAAAGCAGATCTTAGCTTCACGTCACAAAAATCAGTGTAGTTTATGGTAGAATACACCCCCGACTTTTCTAACCAGTTCCTATTCTTCCAATTGCAGAAAGGGAATTCTAAACTTATTCAATTTCTTCCTTTACTTTTAACCTTCTCTAAATTAAGTAAATGTAATAAAATCAACTGCAAGTCATCTGACTATAATCGCTGACCAAGACAACTACTCCAGGTAGGCATATGCCACATGATACTTCAGTTAGAAAAAAAATTTCTTTCTACTTTTTATTAGATACAAAGCTTGAATAATCCTCCCGAGGGAAAAAAAAAAAGAAAGAACTCTGTCCCCTTAAAACCACCACATTACTTCAAATGAATTCGGACACAGGAATTAAATTGAAACAAAGTCAAATTTGGGGGAAGATACTGCCGCATCAAAGAAAATGGACCGTGTAGAAATCTTCATAAAGATAGCAGGGCTTAAAAGTGTATTTTGCCTCCAAATTCAAGAGAATCATGTGTTTAGAATTTCAGGGAAAATATACCTCCTCATGTGCATCCATCTCAGCTTGCCCTTTCTTGAATTCTTCTCGTTGCATGGTAAAATTTACATACAGGTCAAGTGCTCTCTTGTTTACATGGCTAAACTGCAGCAGTTGTTCATTGCACCCGTGCAGCATCTTATGCAATTCCTTGTAGCTACACTCCCCCCTGCAGTGTCCAGTCCACATGAGAAAGCAAGAAGCACCTTTCAGGCCTCTGCAATGGGCAGGGGTCCCCACCACCAAAGAGAAAGGCAAGGAGGATAAGGGGGTGGAGTTCCAATTCCACTGCTCCCTATAGAACTAGATCTCCATGTTGCAAAGGAGTAGGAAGAGAAAGATTCAACCCTATAACCTCCACAAAAATGGGAGAAGGAGGTTGAGTTTCCCTTTCTGCTCCCCTGCCAGGTGGAGATTCCCTCCAGTGCCTCCCTTGCGGGACAAGGTGGTCCACCCTCTTCATGCATGCACCATTGTTGGCAACCACCACATAGAAAACATTTTCGGAAAAAGGTGTTTAAAAAGTCAAAATGCTGTCCGAATGTGGTTTCCAAACAAGATGGAACCATTTTGGTAAACGCATGGACTGATTTGACACACAATGCTTCAAAAACTAACAAGTTGGGTAATTATTCAAGGTTCAAATATATGCTTCAATAAGAAAAAAGAAAAAGAGGAGCAATCAGAAGTAATACATTTCAAAAGCATCTGATGACAATGGGCCCAATTCCCTGATTTTCTTGGAGTACTCTTCCTGCTTAGCAAGAAAAACATTTCTTTTACTTAATAGTTGCTCCAATTTTTTAACTTCATCTTGATGGTTCCTCTCATACTCAACCTCCGAAGTCTGCATTAACAATTGATCATCTTAGTAGCTGAAACACTGACAGACGACAGGAATTCATGAATAAAACTTGAAACTTTAACGACATACCTACCAGCCTAAGAGAACTACCTTTAATTCGTTCTTTTCTTCTTCTTTCGTACTGAGTTGCTTTGTTAGCTCATCAATACGTTCAGTAACTCCTAAAAAGCAGAACTTCGTTAAAACACCATATTTTAACATATCAAACTGGGAAATATGCTAGATGAAATTTGAAGCCCTCACTTTTAAGCCGCTCAGTGGTGTCATCAACCAATAGTTTAGCATCATCTAATTCCTGCCTCTTTAATCTGGCTTCACCAACCAAAGTTTCAGTCTCAGCAGACGATATTATGGCCTCCAACTCATGCTTCCGCCTCCCAAGGTTAGTTATTAGATTTGTCTCAAGCTCTGTTTTTCTTGTTTCAGTCTGTTGATAGAACACGCAGGCAAGGACTTTAGACAATAATGATGATAAGCTAACTCCAACAAAACTGGCCATCAATCAGGGCCAACACTGAGAAAATGGAGGACTCTTAAAATGCATTTTGCTAACCTCTATACGATCTGTCTTGCAGGCAATAAGCATCTCTTTAAGCTCCACAATTTCAGGGTTCAATCGTGAGAGAAGAACTTTTTCCTCAGGAGTTAAATGATCAATGAGCTCTGTGCCCATTTCGGCCTGTTTCATTGCCATAATGATTCTAAGCTGATCAATCTGAGTTTGAACATCTGCAAGCAACGTCTCCTACATACAACAGACAAGAACATTAGATGAAAAAAATTGGAAAAAATCATATACAAGGCATGCAAGTAATCAAAAGGCACTATAATACCTTGTTTTCAAGAGCGTTAGAAATCGACTGTTTTTGCTTGTTAGCATTAATAACGTCTTGTTTAAGCTGTTCCAGTTCTGACTTTTCATGAACACACATGGCATCAACTTTCTGCTGCTCAGTAATGAGTTTTGTTATCTTCTGATCTATCTGTATAATTTACTAAGCAAAAACCAAAAGAATAGAAGAGAAACGATTATCCAATATCAAGAAGACACACTGACTCTAGAGAACACCATCAACTAATAGTTTGGCCTTTACCAATTTAAACCTTACAACTTGACAGCTTTAATATTTTTTTCTTTTTTTGGTAGCACCTTCTCAATATGATTTTCCACAGTCATCATTAGCAATGAGATTTTCTAATATAGAAACCTAGGCAAGTGCAACCAATTATGATTCAATCACAAGGACAAGATAGACTGTGACAAAATTATATTTGAAACTCCAAAATGTGTTATGGAGTAGAAAACAGGCACATGTACGAATACTGGAAAATATAAGAGAAACCTAGAATGGAAGAAGCACTAGTAAAAATATGATTGTCCCAAAAGGATATCTTGATGCATATTTCTGGTGTCTTCCAGCTCTTTTTCCTTTGAGTTGATAGATCTTCTATTCTGCTTAATTATATTCATAAATTTCAGTTTTGAGCGCCTGGGATCATAAAATCCTCCAGTCATACCACCTTTCTTGCTGACTTGATCCCCTATTTTATACCAATATCAAAAGGTGAAGGCATCAGAAGCTAACCAAAGTTTGTGCAACCTTTAGTGCAGAGTATTTCTATCCAACCTTCCAAAGTAATGCAGTCCAAACCATCAGTACGAGCAACACTGGTGGCCACATCCAAATCACGGCAAATCACTGTCCTAGCAAAAACCTAGTAAAAAGAGCATATAATATGAAAACCAAGGCCAGAGGACATCCATAAATGTCAAAACACCCAAGGCCAGAGGACATCCATATATGATATTCTCCATAGTGATCTCTTTACAGTGGTTAACATATATATGTAATTATATTACAGTAACCTTACCAATAATGAAAATACCCTACCAAAAAAATTATATTTTTCTTAGAGAAAGTTTCCTTTATCATAATGCACAAGGGAAAGGTATTGTGTTAAAATCTTTTGTCTACATCAAAACACTAATGATGATAAACCAGACAGAAACTAGAGGCCTCCATTACTTTCCACAGTAAATTTATGAGACCAATCATAAATGATAAACTCCTCTCGCTTAACCAAAAGCTGAAATCTGACTATATTACTAATATAATAATGATAAACTAGACAGAAACTAGAGGTCTCCATTACTTCACACAGTAAGTTCATGAGACCAATCACAAATGACACACCCCTTTCACTTAACTAAAAGCTGAAAAACTTACTATATTACTAATATAATGTTTAAAAAAAAAATTACAAAAGCAGCTACAGGCTCGTGGAGCTCGATGGGATAATGCACATATGTAGATACACACACAAATACCAAATAAATATAAAACTTTAAGGAATGCATCAAGGAAAATACTAATATGACACCACAAACCACATCTGGACCAAAAATATGTGTTTTTAAAAAGAACAGAGCCCGGGAAGATGCTAACCTGTGCAAATGCAGCAGAATAGTTGGGAGAGAACTGCAACTGCTTCAACAGAGGTAGCACATCAGAACTCTGCGGATAAGATACATGGGGAGCGCTCACCCTGTTCAGTGGGATAAAGGTAATTCGTCCACCTTTCAATGAGTTAAGGTGTTTAATTATCTTTGTTGGTATTTCATCATTTTCGACCACCACATTAAATAAGCTGTCCAGACCATAACAGATGTCAACTAATTGATTTTCAACCAAGAATCTCAAAATACAAAAATTCAATACATACCACCTAAAATAATTTCTCAAATATAGTTTACATTACATGCTTCTTGGGAAAAAAGAAAGAAAGAAAGAAAGAAAGAAAGAAAGAAAGAAAGAAATGTCATAATGAACAACAACAATACATACTTGTTCCCAGCAGTGACTTCAACTGCCGTAAAAAGCCTTTCATCACAGTCAAGCAACTCAATAATCGGACCAAAAACCCCATTAATTTTATACTCTTTGCAGATATACTTAACAGTCTTCAGGGCTCTCCTCACATCCTGTAAGGTATCTAGTAAATGATAAACTTTTGATGATCACAAGATCTAGTATATGATAAACTTTTGATGATCACAGGAGTAACTTGATGACACTGGCTTACAAAAATTTATGCTAGCATAGGAACTTCTATCAGGACTCACCCACAGTAAGAAAGATGTTTTTTCTTTAATTTATTAAAAAAGAAAGAATGCGACACTGGTTCAAATTATGGGGATGTCATAGGATGTTAGATACATGAAGAGAATGGGTATTCATGAACCTTCTAAAATATGATCTTGCAGGACAAAAGCACAGTAAAAGTTAAAAGATAAAAAATAAAAATAAAATAATTTAAAAAAAAAAAACTCTGTAAAATGCCATAGTTGTGAAACACAAATTTGCAAAACAGATGGTTATTCCAGTCATATTTGCATGACTCCCAACATGTAGAAAAAATTTGAGCCTAAAACATAAACACTAGAATGTATCACTGAACCATTATACATATCAGAAGCACCAATATATACATATCACTATGCACTTTGACACACATGTTCAACAATTTCAGAATGTAAAGAAAATCAAATGTGTTTACTCACACCAGGAGTTGCATGGTCAAGGCTTTTTGCTGCCTTTTCAACTTCTGTTCTCAACTTATCAATTTCAGAAGAAAGCTCGCTTTCTTTGCCCCATAAGTACCTGCACAATTAACTTCATTGAGCATGTTGAAGTACTATAACAATCCTTAACAGAATCAGAAGTACCAAGATAATACTTCCGCTCATTTTGCAGCTTGTCTCTCTGAGCTTTATGATGACTGAACCCTTCGAGTGACTGAGAGATATGTGATTCCAATGTGGCAATTTCAGTTCTACGACTCTCAGTGTAGGCATCCCGCTCTTTTAACTCTGTATTAAGCCGGCAAATTTCATCCTGAAGTTTTTTCTCCTGCAACCAAAAATAAGGGATAAGAAGGAAAAAAAATTTCAAGTGATCTACAAATTATACAGTAATTATTCCAATAATGACAACAAAACTTAAGGCTTTGTTTGCGTACTAGATGTAGTCAAAAACTAGAGCCAAGTATCAATATTCAAGGCATTCTTACATTTAAAATTGACTTAAGCAAAGGAGCCCTTCCCCCAACAAAAAGAAGGAACTTGCATTTCGTTGCATATGTTAGCTACATTTGAGATCTTCTATGTATGATCCCTATCACCACTCCCAGGCAAATAAGTAAATTATTAGCCCCCATGGGGATATAGTTATTACCAGCAAAGGCTACATAATATCATTCTTTAAAGCTCAATCATATCAGCCATTTCCTGGGCTACCAGAGTTGTGTGCTCTAAACAGCCCCATATAAAATGTCCCAGAATGCAATTAAAACTCAATATTAATAGGGAAATTCTGGGAAATCAATGTGATCATTGGCAGCCCATACCATGATGGTAAAGAAGGTGATATAGCACAGATGGAGTTGTACAAAGAATTCAAAAATAAGTTACTATGTTGAACTAGGGAACTTGTTATGCCATGTTTGAGAGATGCAATCAGCTCATTTGCACTCTTTGTTTGATCAAGTTATTGTTGCTATTCTCAACTTGTCAAATAGGGAAATATTTCTACTCCTATGTTTGATTTTATCAATGTAGCCTTATTAAGGGCTAATTGGGACACATGGGAACTTCTTATCATCAGCACTCAAAAGTTTAAGAACTTTTCTTTAGAGAACTCTCTCTACTTTTGGTGGATTCCACATCCATTTTGATTAAGCAACTTGATACAAGTCCTCATCACCTTCCACTGAACCACGAGTGGATAGCAAGTCACTGATATCCTCAAAAATAGGTTTGCACTTATTTTGTAGGAGTTGTCAAAAGTCCATATGCTGTCTCACCCAACTCATATTTCCATTTTCTTAACACGCACTCTGTAGCTTCGTTGTTTCTACACCAGCGTACTCTTATGCTTTTGGTGTGATTCACCTTTTTCCAATAAAGAAAAAGAAAAAGCAACTGTGTCCAGATAGTGGTGTTCTCTCCGAGAAGGGCCCTTCAATGGCCATGTATCAAAGATGATCCTTTCCCCAGTCGTTCTTTGACAAGCAAACAGCAAAACAAACTGAAGTATCTTATGTGCTATTCATACAGAATGTTTTCGACGACATCATCAAATGATATTATACTTTCCTAGAACAAATCATTTCAAACATTTACCTGCATCAAATTTGAAGATAGCACCCGCTCGAGATCATCAATTTCCTTTTGAAGCAACTTGTCACGAGCAGCTTTACTTGAAAACTGTGTGGCATTACCTTGTTTCTGATAAAGAATGCTAAGATGATTTTCACGCTCCATTATTCTACATGACACCAGAAATATTGAAATGGAAAATACATTAGAAATCAAAATAGCGGGAAGGTTTCTTCACAGATCAAAATAAGTACAATCACTCTGGTCAGACAAGCACACTTCCTAAAGTATGCATGCATAGATGCATCAATATATTTGATACTTCCATGACAGAGTTCAACAATTAAAAAGTACAGGGTGGGATCAGAGAGGAGATTTACAGGAAATAACAAAATGGATACAAGGACAGATAACAAAAGTACAATGCAGGATCTAAGGCCACCATTTCCAGAATGAACTACGATGCATTAACTGTACCTATCCAAGGCAATTGAAGGATGTCTAAACAGAGATCTACTTCATATATGAGATGTTACCCGAGGCAATTGGAAGGTTGTCTAAACAGAGATCTACTTCATATATGAGGTATTACCCAAGGAAAACTGTTTTTGCAAATAAAAGGAATTACTTCCAGTATAGTTACATGTATATTCTTAACTACTAGTATGTAGCATATCTACATGTGTATACATACATATTGAATACTCAATGGAAAAAGAGTGATTATGAGATTAGAAAGTCAGCATAGATGATGGAAAAATCAGCTAACTGCCAAAGAAATACCCTTTTGTTATCTCTTTCTCCTTTATGACTTGATTCTCATAAGAGGGACGTATTTTTTCAAGCTTATCCATTAAGTCCTGAACTTCTCTCTCTAGAATCTCTAGCTGCCTCATAGCATCCTCCTGAACCATGTAACTTTAGTCAACGTTTGCAAGATTGTGTGTGTGTATGTGCACGCAGGCACGCATGCACAAGCGTATATGTGTGTGTCTATCAGAGGCAATACACATTAGCCGAAAAATTACCTTGGCACAGTTATTTCCATAGATCTTCTCTTGTAGGTCTTTGACGTCAAGCTCAAGTTCTGTGTGCTTCTTTATCGCTTCTGTTCGTCGTTTTTCTACTACTTCTTTCACTTTGATCAAACCTTGAACTTCTTTTGTCAAATCTTTCAATGTCTCTTCCAAGTTTTTAAACTTTTCAATGGCATCAAGCACACTATTATACATCTTTATTGATGTTTCAGAAACTCTATTTCGTGCTTCTTCAACCTAAAATCAAGGTAAAATCATATTTCTACTTGAAAGCAATTGTTATTAAAGAATTTAAATTCTTCAAACATAAATAAATGAAGCCACTTCAGCAGAGAACATCAGTACAGTTTAGATCCGTAACACAATACATCAATTTAATGTCTTCACAAAGAAACACTGATATGAGAGTTTAATAGAACACTTAAAAAGAGGGTTAAAATCATTGATGAACAGAAATAAAAAATGATTGTTTGTCTCCTAGATGGTGACACATTACACACCACATGTGGGAAGAAATAACAAGAAAAAATTTTATATAACAGAAGATAATAAGAAACTGGTCATCTGATACAATGAAAAATTAGTACTTGCTAATTCTTAAAGAAACACAGCCCCATTTTCAGATGAGGAAGAATTTTAAACAAGTTACGGCTTGACTTCTTAAATTCTGTGGCACAAAGTTCATTGCTGTCAGGAATGCAGAAGTAATGCACTCAATTCGTAGTAGAGTATGCTAGACATTGTGCATCCGCAATATCAAACATCCAATAAGTCTTGTATGTAGTGAATTATCACGTTAGTGGCTACTTAGTTCTGACAAGACAATTAAAAATCAAATCACCACTAATGTGCTTTGAAACATGAGTTATGTGATTCATTAATATTGTTATGGCATTGTCAAAATTTCCATTAAGGGTTCAATTTCACACAACAAAATTTGGTACAGCCACGAGTTTTTATAGTCCAAATCATAAGATCATGAATTTGGTCCACATCTTATAAATATGTGCAATGAAACATCAACTTATATGGAATATTATTATCTAAACTAGAAATTTTCATTTATATATGTAGTAAACAAATATCAACAATGATGATTCTATTCTCTTCAGGACACTCTCCCATCCTAGTAATTATAAAAAGAAAAGTTTCCACGCTTCTGTACATTGAATCAAAATTATAACCAATAGATATGATACTGCACTTAAGTTAGAAACTATGTTGAAAATAATCTCAAAAGAGCCATTTGTTAATTGCTTATATGCAGCTTGATATCCTCTTATTCTTTTTCCTTTTTTTTTCTTTTTAAATTTCTGCTTATTAAGAACCTTTATTTCCATGTCGATACTCCTGCTGAGGAAAAAGAACTCTTAAGGGATAATTGGCTTGCTTTATAATAGGGACACATAAAGCACAATTTCTTACCAGCTAAAATTCATCAAACAAAGGAAAAAATATTCCCACAGAATAATCTATTTGATCATAGTTCTCTCCTTCGGAGTGCTTAGGACAAAGCTCCTTCAAGATTGGTATTCTGGTGGCAATTCTAGAGAAGATTCTTATGGAGGACAATATAAGAAATAGATCCGTTACAATGAAAAATTGGTGTTATGTAGAAGAAAGGTGAGAAAACTATAGATCAATGCTGCTCCACAATGAAGTAACAAATAATTGAGTTTTAATTTTCAGGTCATTGGGATGACCGGCTCATGCCAGAATAGATGATAGATCTACTAGGCTTCTGAAACGGTTGCACAAAAGATTGCAATATAGAATCCTAGTTATTTAATGTGATGTATTTCCATAAAATGTGATCCTCAAGATTTAGAAGTGCATGAGAAAACAATGACAAGTTTTAGATTTTTCATTCTAAAATCTTCTTATGCTTTAGTGGTTGCACAAAGTTGTGCTCAGGCTTCCAACTTTTTAGAATTCATAGTGCTGTATTCTACTTCTTTTCTCTTATTTGGTCTCTTTTGGATGGTCCAAGTGTATTTGGGTTTCACCTGTCCATGTTCTTTAATAAGTTTAGACCAATTATCTAAGATAAAAGATTGATTTATCCTTATCTCAGTTAATATGTCATTGAAAAAAGCATGCATCTTTGTAAAACCAATTCAAAGTTCACAAATAGAAATGAAAAGTAAAGCATAATTTTTTCCAATTATGATGAAAACAGAAATGAGACATTGATGAAAGCTTCTAAAATTAACTGACCTCAGCCAGTTTCTGCTGAACATCATGAAGTTCCTTGTCATATATAGTATATTCCAGAGATTTCCTCTGCTTGTCAAGCTGCTGGTATTTTCTCAGTTCCTCTTTCTTTTCATCAAGTTCCTTTAGTATGTTATCAATGCACTGAAGAACTTGAATTATTTTCTTTTCCACATTTCCTAATTTAAATGAAAAATGAATGTTACATGCACGTCTACATACATAAAAGAAAAGGTGGAGAAAATGACTTACCTTTTTCTTGCAATAGTTTCAAACATTCATGTCGTATCTCCTCAAAAACTTGAGCGCCACCAATTTCTTTGAGTAAATCCAGCCGCCTAGAGTCTTTCATCAATGTGAGTGATGCTATCTATGATCCAGTCCAGATACAATTGGGGGAGATCAAAAAAGAAACAGTCCAGAAAATAAGCACATGATACATGAATCATTAAGCAGAATGACATGACAACAACGAAGTCAAATCAAGCAGAAACATCAAACAAGTATACCTTTCCTTGCTGCACAATATAGTAAGGATTTGAGCGAGAGAACCCAGCACCTTCCAACAAATTCATAACTTCTGTTTTCCTGCAAATCATTTTACCATGTTAAGCTACATCAATTAAGAGTAAGGACATAATGGAAACATGTTCTTTAGAACGACATTACTCACCTGATGTGCTTTCCATCTAAGAGATACTCATCCTTTTTCAGACCAATCATTCGACGCAAGCGCACTTCCTTCTTATCAACCTAAAAAGAGGAGGAGCAGCATGATAATTTAGTGCACAAACAACCACCACCTAAAGACGTGAGCATCCATCATGCCTCACTTGTATTATGTTCTAGAACAAAATTAAAGGTACAAAGAGTACCATGGATTACAATTATAGAAATCATACTACCTACTAACTAGAAATATAGCTTTTGCCTTTTAAAGAAAAATCTTTTTATACGATATCTACTCTCACACTTGCAACATTAACAAGTAAAACTAATAATAACAGATAAAAGTAACTCATAAAATCACAATTGCAAAGCTTTCCCAAAGTTCATTTTTCCATTTATTGCATTAGTTCAGTGGCATTAAATGTGCTCTACTAGTGTGTGACATGGACTTTAGTACATGAATCAGGTGCAGATACTGTATGTCATGTTAGTCCTACTCATCTAAAGTTCAAAACCTGGGAGACAAAGGTAAGGAACCCCAACTTGGCTAAATCATCAAGAAATAGAAATAAAAATAAAAACAAAAGATGCAGCCTAGATGAATGGAATAAAGGTAAACAGCAAACTAAAAAACAAAAGGGAGGTAATCTAGAGCAAAAGATGACCAAAACATAAAAGATCCAAGCGCAAAACTAATTGGCTGCACTTTTAAAGGTGACTACTCATTGCTTTTGCAAACTAATCACATACAACTGGAAAAACTTTCTGATCAAAGCGCAAAACTAAGAAGGAAAAAAAAAATGATAACTAGGATTTAGAGAAAACATGAAGTTTTCACCATTAACCCCATCTCCTAGTAAAAAGTTGTGCTTAAAAGGTTACCAGGATGCGGTTATCGGAATTATCAAACACAATCTCCACAAACGCGGATAAAACTTGGTGTCCTGCACCTTCCTGTCCAGTAACAATAAAAGGCAAATTTTTAAGAGTAAAAGATTCAACATCAAAGCCTCATCTAAGCATGATTACTCAAAAATGAGAAAATATGTGGTGAAACATACATGGAGCAAAGTATGCCTATCTTCACTCCGCAGGTTCTGGAAAAGATCACTTAATGCAAATTGAATGGCTACAAGAACACATATTTTGAGTCCAAATATAAGACATGATTTTCTTCCAACAAATCATAGGTGACAAATACAAAAATGTAATTAAAACAAATATACATTCCCTTACCATGGAAAAAGTTTGTTTTTCCAGATCCGTTGGCACCAACTATAGAACACAATGATAATGTAGATTTAAAAATTAGTGAATACCATAAAAACACTTCATTTAATAGGAGTAAAAGATACATTAATATCCCAATAGCACATAAGACCGAGAAACCCATTCTTTTAGATAGCCTTTCCTTTTTTTCGCTTTTATCTCCTTGGCAGGTTATATGCATAGGCAAATGAGTTCTAAACCCACAACCTCATCATCTATATGATCAAAATTTGAGCTGAATCATTAGCATTTTAAGTAGACATATGCTAGTGTAAGAAGAAGAAAAGTAGATGATCAAAAAAACATTAAGGGAAGGACAAAACAATTACTTTTATGCTTTAAAATATTTTCTAAAACTCCTTGGCGTAAAGGTCCACCTAGAAGTCAAATAATCAATGTTGACAAGAACTGAAATGCTTAAAAATTTTCTCAGTATGCTTCAATTGTATCCCAGAAATTTGTTAGCCACTAACAATCAATACCAAGAACTTAGCCTTTGAAGGGCAACTTCAAAACAACTATCTATATTAGAGATCATGCATATTCAGAGCCTAATGCTAGATCTTCAAATGCTAACAAATAAACTATTTAACCTAGATGATTTAATTGAGAAAAATAACGCTTTCCTTCTAAAACAAGCCTAAATTCCATATCATAAAGAACAAGACAAACCTCAAAAATAAAGAAACTTAGAACTTCTCTTGCTGATGCATCAACAATAAAGTTGAAAGATATAGGAAACTTAGCATAGAGAAGGAACAACAATATTACCAACACAGTTGATATTTGGACTGAAGGGCTCAATAGTGATTTGTTCTCTGAAACTCTTAAATCCTTCAATGACAACCTAAATTGGAAGTCCATATATCAAAATAGTACCCAACAAACAACAGAAAAATAAACTGAAAGTAGCAGAAGAAAAAATAACACAGAAACTAACATTACCTGCTTTATGTACATGCTGAGACTACCAGATTATCCAACTTTTGTTCAAGAATGCAAAAGGATGACTATCAGGCAACTTTTAATGTGAATAACATCTCAAAAGCATTGCTTAACTCTCATAAACCATAAAACTAGCATTTTCTACCGGACTGATCCAGTTTAGGCCATTCCAGATGTGTTTAAAACATCAACGGACATCCAAAATGCTCACCAGGCAAGATTCAAGATAGAGAGTCTGAGAATTATTAGTCTGGAGGTACTTTACATGCCATTTGACCGCAATTGGCTTTAAAGACAGAGGAGCACTTCAATAAAATAACAAGTAGCACAAACGTACAACTGAAGATCTTGTACAAAACTGAAGGAATGTAAAAGGAAAATATACAGAGAAATGAATAAGAATATTTTGCCATTGTATACTAATTTAAGTTTCCAAAATAACCTACTTTTAAGAATCAACAATCGTACCATATGGGAAATATCTCACTCCAAATTAGGAAAACAATCAAAAAATATCTAAGGAATATATGCACATAAATTCAACAACATGTTTGCGTTGCCCAGTCGGAGACAATTGCAGTGTTAGGGCCTTGGCTTACGCTATTCCGCCAGAACCGAACCAATAAAACAAGTCGCAAAGCCTAGCGAATGTACAAACACTTGCTTTTGAACGGACTCTTCCACCACCACTTGGTTGATGTGCAGATCACACGGTGCCCACTTCTGGCAGAGGGTTTGAATTCATCACCAATAAGTGATTAGGTTAATAGACTGTAAAAGTTGAACTCGTTTCTTTTTTGAGAAAAATTGTTAGCAAAAGGTCCTTAATTGTTGCAAAAGCATGTCAATTCCTTATGGACTGCTTCTTGAAAAATCTAAATTGCTTTGCATTTTTTCTTCCCCTTTTCTATAGAAAGCACCATGTTTACAAACAAAGTTTGTCGTTTTTTTTACCTTTTTTTTTTTTTTGAGACATTTTACCAGCAGGTTAAGTCATCGAAGATCAGAACAAGTCTTCTTCCCCATGGATGACGGCAACTATACACTTCCCCAATCCTTTCTCTGCCAAGACACCTGCCAATGTCTGCACAGTGCTGAACATGGATGGCGGCAGCTATACCCCTGTCTTCTTTTCATTGCTTCTACGTGTCCCCCACCCATCTTCTCTTTGCTCGGACAGAAGCTGACCTTCGTTACCTTGGTTTTTCTTCAATTCCCCCCGCCCGATGATATATGATTAAAAAAATAATTCCTTTAAATATATATATATATATATATAAATCCCTTTGAATTCTAAAAGTTATTTTAGGGTATATCTTCAAAGATCTGAATAATTCCTCCACCATGCAACTCCATAAGAATGATTAAAAAGCAATTGATGTTTACAAGATAAATTGCAACTTTAGATACACCAATATGGTCGAGCCAAAACAATTGCTTGCATGCATCTAGAACTTCTCAGTTCTATTATTGAAATTCTTTTCATCATCTCTACCAAGAACAATCCTATACTAGAGGCACTCCCACCAAGTAAAAACTCCACACAGTTGAATCAAGCAAGACAACTGCCACTTTATATCCATCAAAGGCTGCTACATCAAGTATTGATGTGTTGTCGTTATCCCATAACTAAAATGCAACTCAAGGAGGACTTTCAATATCAAGCTGTCCATTTGGCCAATTACAACACAGTTTCTTGGTGAAACCCTACAAGAAAAATGGGGAAAAAAAATGTAACCTAATCAAGATGTGGATTGGATCCCCAAAGAGCATTTCCAAGCTCTTCATAGTTTTTTTTATCATAGTTGTTTGATGCTGCACCAAATCCATCAGCCAAGTACGGCTTGCAATACGTAAGCAATATTCAATTTTGCAACTTGTAAACCAAAGCTTCCTGGTGGAAATCCGAAAAGAAGAGGGGAAGATTGGAGGTTTAGCTACTGTACATATCTTTCAAAAAGAGCCAAAGTCTCGAAACAATTCATGGAAAGAATTTCTCTGCAATAATTTGTTTTGCATCATACCTTGAATAGGTAGACTTATGCATAGATGTCATGATTCAGATGCCTGCTGCAAAATTATTCCTCATCATCACTAATTTCTGGAATTACATGTAAAGAAGGGCTGAAAAACAAAAAGAATATGAAGTAAAAAATGCTGAACGCAGAAGCAAGAAAAACATAAGTCGGGTAAATGAACATAAAAACCAAATTTTACATATGTACTTACATAATTGTTCAGTCACATACCTTGCCAAGAAATGGAAAGAGGATTACTTTCCACATACTCTTCATTCACCTAAATGACACATCATAAAAGCCTGACAATGACTGACATACTTGCTAGATTTCATAAATATTCCAGCGAAACACAGACCATCAGCATGTAGTACTTCCAACTCCAGTATCTATTTGACACTCGCGATGAACTACTGCAATGAAAACAGCATGCAAAAGCTGTAAAAATCATGAAAGAAGACACTAAAAAGAAGGCAGTAATATATCCCAAGATAGCGACTCTATCCCAAATAGTTGATAGTAAAAAACAAAAACTCAATGATATTAAATCAAGAATAAAGTTTTTTATTTGTAAGTATTGAATCAAGAAATTTAGAAGTATAAAGGTTTCTAATGTCTCAATATCTAAGTTTCAAGTTTCAAGAAATCACCATGAGGCCTACAAATACATATGGCAATATGCCCTTGTAGTAACTGAGGAAGTTGTCTTATACTGATTTCTAGGAGAGTAACTCAACAGCCCACGTAAAATCCAAACGTTTCACAATCATATTGAACAGACTACAAAGCATTCTAGATTCAAATTATCACTGAGCCATTAGTAACAATTGAAACTCTCTAACTTGGTTAAACTAATCAACGAACATGATAGAGATGAAGTGACTGGTTCACATCACATATATTAAGAAAAAATGTATCCAACGATCATTGACTATAGAGGTGGCATTGCCCATACAAAGACACAGGAGATGATGCAGATGTTTAGAATCTCGCAGAGATTAATATCTCACATTCAACACAAATGACTCAAAACATCTTTTAGATAGGTATTCCTGCAAATGGCAATCCAGAGGATGATACAAGACAAATGAATAGAAACACTGTCTGAAGTCCTAGTGGCAGAGAGAGTTTACACCGATTACATCAGTTGTTCAATGTCCTACAATATCTAAAGAGATGGGTGAAACAAGAACCATCTTGTGTTGGAGAGGAACGACAATTTACTTTTCATGGCAACTAGGATAGAAGATATTTCTTTTAGCATGGAAGTAAAAAATTTCTCTCCAACAGAATTATATGTAAAATCTCTGTTATGGAAAAGAACACAAAGTTATTTAAAGTAGAAACAAAATACCGGGAATTATCATAAACCCACTAAGTTTTCACATTTCACCTATTAATGTTTGATTTTGACTAACAAGTGCCTCTTATTTTTTTATTTTTTTTTCAAGTACATCCAGTGTCCAACAAAGGGATTCATTACATATGGTGTCTTTCAATTAGTAGGCTCACCCATGTAAGCCTTTGGCTTTCAACATTTAGGAGGCCAGCACTATTTTCTTTTTATTTAAACCGTCTAGCTCTTTAATTAACATTCCCAAAGCTCATTTTGATTTCACACAACTAGAACTTGTTTTCTCAATATAAGACTTTTCAGTTCCCCTCTTCTTGAATAGGTAAAGAATGAAATATAAGTAAGAACAAACCCACCCCCACTGCCTGGTTCACCACAAAAAAGAAGGTACAAGAATTTCCATACATGATTTCTAAGGGAAAAAATATATATATATATCGTAACTTTCCAATTAATATTCAGTAGCTGAAAAACAGCTATTTCACCTCTTTTTCTATTTGTTGGGCAGGCTCTCTAGTAGAAGCCAATACCAATGCCAAAGGTCCATCACCACAGTAAACGGGAGGTTGAGCCAAGCAATGCTGCATTCAAAAGGATATATTTAGCAGGCAAAGTATTCAAACTGTGACCAAAAAGAAATAAAGGATACTCCAGTGCACATCAAATGAACTAAAACCTGTCTCTTTGGGATAGCAAATGCAGCCGTTTTGCCAATTCCAGTTGCAGCACAACCTAACAAATCCCTCCCACTAAAGGCCACGGGCGTAGCCTGAGCCTGAATAGAAGTAGGCATCGTGTATTCATGAAATGCTATATCCTTCATGATACTTGGATGCAAGCTGGAAAAATATAAATACATAGTTTCTTAAATCCTTATCGAATACCAAACTAGTCCAGATAAAACCAGATATAGCATACAAACGATTACCATATCCGCGGAAGACTCAATAGGCGCAGGCGTGGGAGGGGAGTCACCGACAGTAACATCGACATTTAGCCGCAAATGGACGTCTTCAATCTGAATGTGTAACAACAATATGAGCAATCAAGTAGACATACGAAAAAAAAAAAAAAATCGCTCACTTAAGTTGAAAGAAATGTCAAACAAGTTTATTGATTATGTTTCGAGGCCATTATTCATAATATCACCCGAAGAAGATAACAAATACTGCGCTTCACAAAATTGAGAGTATATGTTGAAAATTAAGAAATGCATCATCGTAGTGGAGTAGATTTCAAACGATAAAAGAAGTTCTAATAACTACCGAAAAAAACAACAAAACACTAAATGAACTCAAAGCTAAGCGAAGAAAGAAAAAATCAACACAGAATCAAAAAGTCCCAGTAAGAAGATAAGCTCAAAAGCCTCAATTTAGCAACAGAAACGACCTACAAATGCAGCAACGGAGTCCAGAGAAGTTGGACAAAACGTAGAAGCAGAAGAGGGAACCTGCTCGGACTTCATGCGTAGAACGCGTTCGGAGGGCTTCCATGGAGGGAAAACGGGGTCCGGTACGGGAAGATGGAGGGAGCCGGAGCTCCGGCGAGAGGACTTAGAAGGGGTTGGAGGAATCGGAGAGATTGACGCGGTCAGCGCCTAGGCTTAGAGATGAGATTCCGGTGGTGATGGAGGTGGTTGCCGAGCCGGAGTTCCGGAGGTGCGGAGGTACATACGACATCGTCTACACTACTAGCTTTGCGGAGAAGCCCTCCTTAGCGACAGCGTCAGTGGGAGGTTCCTGCTTAATTTCGCTTTCGCGATTCAACGCAGATACTATTTTCAACATTTTGGACCTGCGCTTTGTTTTGGGCTTCTATAAGCTCTCTTCTTCTGGGCCACATTTGGGCTTTTCTGTTGATTATGCGCATCATAAAATATACTACGCCCTATAGCAACTGTTCGTAATATTAAACATTTTATATAATTCGGAATAAACTAATTCTTACTAAGATTTTTATATGCTTTCAAATAAATCAGTTCTTGCATTAACAAAGACAATAACTTACTCTAAATTTGAAGCCTAGTACACTTAAAAGCCGTCAAGAATTTTCCATTTTAGTGTTTATGCTTTCTTTAGTTACTATAATAACTTACAAGATGATAAGGTTTTCTAAATTCTTATACTTATAGGTAATTTTTTGTAAAAAATTTATTTTTATATATAAGATAATAATTTTATCCCATTTAGCCCTACATAAAAATAAAAATTAATTTTATATATTAATTAATTTTTCTATTTAATGCTTCGGGTTTTAAGTTAAATATAGTCAAATTTTATAACTTATAACATGATATCAAAAGTCAAGTTCTCTATTGTATACCCATAGACATAGACAAGCCTAAAATTCATGTAAAAATTGACACTATAAGATGATTTAGGATGGGTGACTACAATAAAGATGAGATATGTTAACTAAATAGTGTATCATTTGTCATTTTGTTTGTGGACAAAGTCATTGTAAAAAAAGTTGTCAAGCACTTAGAATAGTAAAACATATTAAGTCTCATATGAATATATAAAAATTTAAAATATAGTTTATAAAGAAATAAATCCCTCTATTTAATACCCCATAAACTAAAAAGAAAAACGAGAAATCAAACATTTGAGAAGTAGAAGCCAAATATGTTCAAATAGTACAACCATTTATTCAACTACTTGATCTAGCCCTTTAATCCTCAATTGAAAATCTTTTCCCTTTTTTATTCGCTTCAATAACAAAGCTTAAACATGGGGAAATATTCATGTTCTTTTATGGAGAATTGGAGGAATGACTATTTCACTCACTGTCAATGAAGTTACTCATATGGAGAACAAAGTTCTTTTCATATTATTGATAGAAAAGGAGGCCACATTTGTGCAACTGACTGAGGATAAATTCCATCAATGATTTTCATGCATAATCTTGATGGGCAAAGGGATGTCTAATGTCACCACAAGGATATTCCTGAGAATAATGAAGTTAAAAATGAAGATTCTCGTATTTGCTTTTATGAACACTGATCACTATAAGTTAAGTGCCATCAATTCTTTCCAATCCTTTTTTTTTTCTTGTCATTCTTTTTGCTCTCTTTTTCTTCTTGTCATTCTTTCCAATCCATTTTCTTATTTCCCTTTCCCTTCTATGGCCGACAAAAGAAAATGGAAGAGCTTTTCTAATGAAGCTTGGGACCTTAATAAATAGGTAGTCTTGGATAGGGATAAGGAAGCCTTAAATTTTGCTAAGGAAGCCTTAAATTTTGCTAAGAAAGCCCTAAATTTTGCTAAGGAAGCCTTCAGCATAAAAAAGTTCAAAAATGACAAGACCTTTTGTCTCTCACTCCAATAACACTTCATCAAAACACCTAAGCTCGAAACCTTGGCCAAACTTGGCACTCCCAATTATTTACAAGTGAGGGAGCTTTCATGCCATGCAATCCAATCAAAGGTTGAATACCCATTGAAGAACTAGTGGGCATCCGAAATCAAAGGGGAAGGAGGGAAGCTAGTAGTGCCTTCCCATAACATAGTGTACCAACTTTATGTTTCGGAGCTAAATCACTTCATGCTAAAAAAAAGGATAATGTCCACAACAAGAGTTATCCTTCCACTAACCACAAGGCCGAGCTAATTGTTTTGATCCCGTAGATCATTTAGGATCTCTATGGGCATAATATACACATGAGCAAGTGAGAAATTTTCTACACCATTTTCAACCACTTCAATAGCTAGAAAGATTATGATTCTATCATTAAAAATGTGGAGTGCCTACTCAATTGCACTCGCTCAAACCTCAACATCATTGTTGATAACAAAGGCATTGTCATGGGTTGCCTTTCTTATAAGCATAATGGCAAGCTAATTGATTATGAATAAGTGGAAATTGGAGGTATGACTATTCCACTCAATGTCAATGAGGTTATTGATATGTAAAGTAAAGCTTTCTTCATATTGTTAATAGAAAATAAGGACACATTTGGACAACTAATTGAGGATAAATTCCATGAATGATTTTCGTTCATAATTATGATGGGTAAAGAGATGCTTGATGTCGCCACGAGGATATTCTTGAGAAAAATGAAGCTAAAGCTGAAGATTTTGATATTTTCCTTTATGGACAACAATCCCTATAGGCTAAGCGCTATCCATTTTTTCTGATTACTTTTTCTTCTTGTCATTCTTTTCAATCTACTTTCTTCTTTCCTTTTCCATTCTATGGCCAACAAAAGAAAATGGAATAGCTCTACCAATGAAGCTTGAGAACCTAATAAACAAGTGGTCCCAAGCAAGAATGAGGAAGTCTTAAATTTTGCTAAGGAAGCCTTAAGCATAAAAGAGCTTAAAGATGATGAGACTTTTCATCTCTCGTTTTAATAACTCTCCATCAATACACCTAAGCCCAAAACCTTGGCTGAACTTGGCATGACCGATTGCTTACAAGTGAGGAAGCTTTCATGCCACACAATCCAGTCAGGGATTGAGTACCTATTAAAGAACTAGTGGGCATCTGAAGACAAAAGGGAAAATGGGAAACTCGTAATGTCTTCCTACAACATAGCGCAGCAATTCTACATTCTGGAGCTAGACCATTTCATGCTAAAGAGGAAGGATAATGACCACAACACAAGCCGCCCTTCCACCGACTGCAAGGCCAAGCTAATTGTTTTGGTTTTAGAGATTGTTTAGGATCTCTATGAGCACAATATACACATGAGTAAGCGAGAAATTTTCTACACCCTCTTTAATCACTTTAATAGCTAGAAAGAGTGAAATTCTATCATTGAAAACATGGTGCGCCTACTTAATTGTACTCGCTTGAGCCTCAATATCATTGTTGATAACAAAGGCGTTGTCATGGGTTACCTTTCTTATAAATATAATGGCAAACTAATTGATTGTAAATAGGTGGAAATTAGGGGAATGACTATTACACTCAATGTTAATAAGTTTACTGATATGGAGAACAAAGTTCTTGTCATATTGTTGATGGAAAAGGAGGCCACATTTATGTGACTAATTAAGGATAAATTCCATGAATGATTTTCATGCATAATCTTAATGGGTAAAGGGATGCTTGATATCACCATAAGGATATTTTGGAGAAAAATGAAGTTAAAGCTAAAGATTTTGGTATTTGCCTTTGTGGATAACAATCCCTATAGGCTAAGTGTTATCCATTCTTTCTGATCCATTTTTCTTCTTGTCATTTTTTCCAATCCGCTTTCTTTTCTCACTTTCCTTTCTATAGCTAACAAAAGAAAATGGAATAGCTTTACCAATGAAGCTTGGGACCTGATAAATGGGTGGTCTTAAGCAATGATGAGGAAGCCTTAAATTTTGTTGAGGAAGCCTCGAGCATAAAAGAGCTCAAAGACAACGAGATTTTTCATTTATCACTCTAATAACTCTCCATCAATTCACCCAAGTCCAAAACCTTGGTTGAACTTGGCATGACTGATTGCATATAGGTGAGTGAGCTTTTATGCCACACAATCTAGTCAAGGGTTAAATTCCTATTAAACAACTAGTGGGCATTCAAAGAAAAAGAAATGCAGGAAACTCATAAAGCCTTTTCACAACATAGCATAATAGTTCCACATTCTAGAGCTGGACCACTTCATGCTAATGAGGAAAGATAATGTCCATAACATGACCTACCTTTCCATCAACCACAAGGCCAGGCTAATTGTTTTGGTTTTGGAGATTGTTTAGGATCTCTATCAACATAATATACACATAAGCATGCGGAAAATTTTCTACACCCTCTTCAACCACTTTAATAGCTAGAAAGAATGCGATTCTATCATTGAAAACATGGCATACCTACTCAATTGCACTCGCTTGAGCCTTTATATCATTGCTGATAAGAAATGCGTTGTCATAGGTTGTCTTTCTTATAAGAATAATGACAAACTAATTGATTATAAATAGGTGGGAGTTGGATGAATGACTATTCCATTCAATGTCAATAAGGTTACTAATATGGAAAACAAAGCTCTTTTCATATTGTTGATAAAAAAGAGGCCACATTTATGCAATTGACTAAGGATAAATTCCATCAATGATTATCATGCATAATCTTGATGGACAAAGGGATGCTTAATGTCATCACGAGAATATTCTTGAGAAAAATGAAGTTAAAGATGAAGATTCTCGTATTTGCCTTTATGGACAACAATCACTATAGGCTAAGCGTTATCCATTCTTTTTGATCCATTTTTCTTCTTATCATTTTTTTTATCCACTTTCTTCTCTCCCGTCCCTTCTATGCCCAATAAAAGAAAATGGAATAGCTCTACTAATAAAGCTCGAGACCTTAATAAATGGGTGGTCTTAAGCAGGGATAAGGAAGCCCTAAATTTTGCTGAGGAACCATCTAGCAAAAAAAAGCTCAAAGACAATAAGACTTTTCATCTCTCACTTCAATAACTCTCCATCAATACACCTAAGCTCAAAACCTTGGATAAACTTGGTATGATCGATTGCTTATAGGTGAGGGAGCTTTCATGCCACATGGACTAGTCAAGGGTTGAGTACCTATTGAAGAACTAGCGGGCATCCGAAGACAAAAGGGAAGGTGGGAAACTTATAGTACCTCCACACTAGCTTTACATTTTGGAGTTGGACCGCTTCATGCTAAAGAGGAAGGATGATGTCCATAACATGACCTGTCTTTTTTTTACCATAAGGCTAAGCTAATTGTTTTGATCCAAAATATTGTTTAGGATCTCTATGAGCATAATATACTCATAAGCATGCAGAAAATTTTCTACACCCTTTTCAACCACTTTAGTAGTAAAAAAGAGTGCAATTCTATTATTGAAAACATAATGTGCCTACTCAATTGTCTGAGCTCAAGCCTCCACATCATTATTGATAACAAAGGCATTGTCATGGGTTACCTTTCTTATAAGAATAATGGCAAACTAATTGATTGTGAATAGGTATGAATTAAAGGAATGACTATTCTACTTAATATCAATAAGGTTATTGATATGGAGAACAAAGCTCTCTTCATATTGTTGATAGAAAAGGAGACCACATTTATGCAACTAACTGAGGATAAATTCTATAAATGATCTTCATGCATAATCTTGATAGGCAAAAAGATGTCTAATGTCTCCATAAAGGTATTCTTTAGAAAAATGAAGTTAAAGCTAAAGATTTTGAATTTTCCTTTATGGATAATGATCCTTATGGGGCTAAGTGGTATCCATTCTTTCCAATCCTTTTTTCTTCTTATCATTCTTTTTTATTTGCTTTCTTCTCTCCTTTTTTCTTCTTTTGCCAACAAAATAAAATGGAATAGCTTTACTAGTGAAGCTTGGGACTTGATAAATGGGTGTACTTGAGCAAGGATGAAGGAGTCCTAAATTTTGCTAGGAAGCCTCGATTATAAAAGATCTCAAAGACAATGAGACTTTTTGTCTCTCACTCCAATAACATTCCATCAATACACCTAAGCCCAAAACCTTGCCCAAATTTGGCATGATCGATTGCTTACAGGTGAGGAGCTTTCATGCCATGCAATCCAGTCAGGGGTTGAATACTTATTAAAGAACTAGTTGGCATTTAAAGAAAAAGGGGAAGGCAGGAAACTCCTAATGCCCTCCCGCAACATAGCACAACAACTCTACTTTTTGGAACTGGACCACTTTATGCTAAAGAGGAAGAATAATGTCCACAATATGACCTAGCTTTCCATTGACCACAAGGCTAGGCTGATTGTTTTTTTCCTACAAATCATTTAGGATCTCTATAAGCATAATATAAACGAGCACATAAAAATTTTCTACACCCTCTTCAATCACTTTAATAGTTAGAAAGAGTGTGATTCTATCATTGAAAATGTGGCATGCCTACTCAATTGCACTCACTCAAGCCTCCACATCATTGCCAATAAGAAAGGTGTTGTCATGGGTTATCTTTCTTATAAGGATAATAATAAACTAATTGATTGTGAATAGGTGGGAGTTGGATGAATGATTATTCCACTCAATGTCAAAAAGGTTACTGATATGGCGAACAAAGCTCTCTTCATATCGTTGATAGAAGAGGAGGCCATATTTGTGTGATTGACTGAGAATAAATTCCATGAATGATTTTCATACATAATCTTAATGGGCAAAGGGATGCTTGATGTCACCACGATGATATTCTTGAGAAAAATGAAGTTAAAGTTGAAGATTCTAATATTTGCCTTTATGGAAAATGATGTTTATAGGCTAAGTGATACCCATTGAGTAAAAAGAGAATTTTGCTACAATGATTCAGGCGGTTGGTGGCCCTTTTTAAGAGTGGCGAGCCCTTACCGCTGCATGAGTGGTAGATCCAACTCAAAACTCTTCCAACATGAGTCCTAGTTATTCCAATGTGGTTTATTTCTCAATTTCACTTGTGCAATTTGTCCTTTTGGTTGGTTCCATGGACACTTATTCTCTCCATTCTATCTTCTATACTTGAAAACCACTTGATTAAAATTTGTTTGTGCTATCCTAATTCATCATTAGTACTAAAATGACAAGACATCAACTATCCATCTGTGGAAATAAGTGTTTTTTTTTTTTCATATGTGAGATTTAGTTTATCATTTATAAGAAAATTTAATAGAAAAATAAATTTTAATAAATTGAACCATAACTATTTGAGAAATATACATAATCCTTCAGGGGCTTAGATTAGATTTTAGAATTGATGTTGACTAGTTATATCCTAACTATTTGAAGAAAACATTCTAGGCAAATGCATGAGTGACTTAAAAGGTCATAAATAAGTATCAATCACTTAATTGTATCCATTTACAATAAGGTTATTTCACTAAGCACATAAAAGCTAAATTTTAAATGTAGTGTTTTGACCAAATCTTTTCCTCCATAATTTGGTAGGTTCAAGATCCTTTTGCGTCATATCCAACAACATATACTCCATGGACCAAATGAAAGTGAAACTATACTTCATAATAATTGTACAATAATATTTTCTAATGTGCCCTATACTTTTGTAGCTATACCTTTTCAAAAACTAGCAAACATAAGAAAAAGGCCACATGCAAAATCAAAGACCAAGTTTTATACAAATATTTTTGAAATTCAGGTCAATGGTAATCTACATGACCAACTGTTCCCAAATGTTTTCTACCTAGGCACGATACTTGGAATGACAATGAAGTCATTCCATAAAGGATGATGACACATAATGATTTCTTTTTGTGTAGGATGATGACAGTGAAGTCATTGCTTTTTCAGCATCAAAGACCATTAGAGTTGCCATTCTAGTGTCTAATTCAAGCATCATAAGTAATATGCATTCAAGTTTTGAAACCAAACATCACAAACCCACTAAATTTAAGTAAGAACCTAAACCAACTAACCAATAATGCCTAAGGAGATTGTGTCCCCATTGTGCAAAAAATGAATTCCTTGCACTCAAGGGTAAATGAAAAAATTTAGCATCTTAAAGATCTTGATCACTTCCCTCATCACTTCTAATTGAAAAGTGTTAAAAGGAGATTTATGTCTATTTTGTACTCAAATCAAAATTTAAAAGGACACTTCAACCTCTTGTCTTTTGTCAATTTCAAGCTCAGGAAGAGGCATGCATACCTTTGACCTCTTTAGCCATTGTTTTAACCACTTTCGCCATAATTCAACCTCTTTAGCAACTGATACAACAACTTTAGCCGCTAGTTCAACCATTTTAGCTAGCAAAGTTGTGTGACACACTTTAGACAATGCTCTAAAAGTATCATCATTACTGAAGTCAATAGTGTACATGAAAATGCATTAGATGCATACATATGAAGGTGTCTTTTTGGAAGCAAATATCAATGGAATTGAGGTTTTAAGATGATTACTAAGAAAGAGCTAGGTCTATGATGATAGACTTTGATAACACCATCTAAGAATAAGTAGGAGAAACATAAAACAAAGGCTACATGTGAGTAAAATTTAGGAAAATCACCATGTACATAGCTACTCAAAAGAATTCCATTGATTTTGAGACCAAAATTTGGCATCAACTCCATGATCTACTCATTGTATTTAAAGATTATTAAAGAATTAGTGAGTTAAAAGTAAAAAAGAAAATTATGAAAGTAAATGATTACTTTATGGCAAAGAGGTCGAAATCATTTAGCTCCTTAGGGCTAAATTGCTTATAAGTACTAGTAGGCAACCTACATATGATAGAGTCAAAATAGAAATATATTAAATGTGAAGAAAATAAAATAAAAAAGAAAATAGAGGATGAGTCAAATAAATACAATTGAAACTACATACCAAATCTCCATCAACAATGGTTTGTAAGGAATTTCTTTTGCTTTTAGTTTATTTGTGCACCTGGCAAGGGAGAAGACAAATAGAAGTTTTTTAAAGCTTTAGTCTATTATAATTTTCTATGAAAAATGTAATTCATGTCTAATTGCTAATGTTTAAAGTTGTCTTTCTAGACAAAAAAAATTCTTGGCCCAACACTTCACCCATTCCTCACTTCCTTAGTTGCTATTTGCTTTTTGATGTGAATGCAAGTCAAAAGTTCAACCATCTTAAGGAAATTCACATTTTACTTAAACGGTGATAAAGCAATTAAGAGTGTCCTCCTTTTATTACTCTAGATGAGTGATTATTCAAGCAAGGCATGACTTAAAGACTTACTTGAATACTATTTTCTCGTATATGTACACAACACAGGCATTTGTATGCGTGCTTATGTTTCATATATAGATGATGTCTAGGATGGACAAGTCGTTATGTCTTTCTATTACTCAACAACCTTTGATCATATGGTAGAAGATAGTGCAAGAGATTTGTTTTAATGTCCATGCAAAATTTAATAGGAGTCTTTGGTTGTTGATTCTTTGAAATCGAAAGGTGAATCCTATTATTAGCAAAAGTTCTTAGCATTGTCAATACCCAAACTTCCACCTACAATTGATATTTTACTCCCACAGAATTTTACATAAGCCATGGCATTAAGTTAGGGAAAATAATTGTAATTATTATGTGGAATCTCTTGATATTGACTATAGCTTGATAGATCCCTAATTTATGTACATCAGCTAATTCTCTTATTTACTTTTTCCTTTTGTATTACTTAATTTATAGTTCAAACTATAAATTTGTTTTTTTTTTTAATATGCTACATTTCTTGGGCACATGAATAACCTCTTAAGATAGTTAAAAGCATACCAATAGTTTAGAATTTACTTTGAACCATGTTTTAGGAGTTCCTTATGTATGGAACAATTAGTCTATAGGTTAAGAAACCTTATCCTTTCAAGTATGGGTAAAATAAAATGAGTATGCTATAGATTATGTTATTTATCTTGTTTCCAAGTTATTTTTTTCTTTGATTTGTCATTTCAGAACTATAATAGCTTATTGGACATTAAAAGAGAAAAATTGTAAGACAAGTTGTTAAAGACTTTATTAAAGATGAAGGTCAGAAAATATTTTGCAAAGGATTAAGTCCAAGATTTTTCAACATGTTAGCTTTGGGAACCTCCATAGTTTTAGCATAAGAGCCTCCATGATGTCAGAATGGGAGCTTCCATTTTTTAGCATTTCAGCATGTTAGCCTATCATAAGCCAATGCTTATGAATATCTGAGTAAGAGTCCTCCCTTTAAAATTTGTTGTTTGGAGTATGAGAACATTTGTGATTAGAAAATAAACAATGATAGAGGAGTCTTAATATTTATGTTTTTTTACTTATTATCAAATGGATCTCAATCACTAGTAATTAATGGACTTAGTGTTTCATCTCACATGCATGATTTTATAATTATATTCCTAGTTATTCTTTTTCTATTGGTCCAATAGTTCTTGAACTATGGTTTTGGAACTAAATTTGAAGATCCATGGTGTTAAAACTTATGTTACTATGTGCTTCGCTATGTTTCAAGATTTGTTGTTTTCATTGGCATAGAGCAATTGGATAGCTCTCAAGGTAGCTTTCCTTAATTTATAATCTTGTATTATATTTCTTTTTATGCTAATGTGTTCTTAACTACTTTGATATTTTCAACTATAGGAAATTGATGCTTCCTTTATTTTTTGAGCTACCAATAACTACATTACTATATCAAACCATGTCTTACTTAAGTTATTAAACATTTAACTTTAGGATATCTTCAATACTCCAAGAAATAAACAAGAAATACGTACATCTTTATGTTTTATAGATGATGACCTACTATTGGGTCACTCAAATATGATTGTGTCTACTTTGAATGGAAAAGTGTTGCTAGTATCTTCCCCATTAGGATATCAAAATTATTACTTTCACTTAAATATAGGAATTGCTAAAACCCAATTTCTACCTCAAAGGGTCCATAGAACCTTAGACTTAGCTTATGATACCTCTTAAGGGTAGTATATGTCTACCTTTAAGGCTGCAACCATAGATACCAAATTTCTCCTTCTTAGAAAATTAACTCCTTCTTCTTCTTACCATAAACGATCTTCATTTTGTTTTAAGTAAAGGGTAATTTCTCTCATAGCTCCCTTAAAACTAGATCCTTTTGATATAACTCTCTCTTTACAAATTTTTCAGCTATGGTACCTAGTACATAAGTCAACAAAGATAGTGGAGGCTTACCATAGATTATTTCATAGGGAAATTTTCTTCTCAATGACTACACACTGGTATTGGAGCAATAGGAAGCCCACAATATCCACTTACACCATTCTTTTGGCCTATTCCGTACAAAACACCTCAAGTTCATTTGGATTATCCTATTGCTAACTTTAGATTGACCATCCATTTAAGGATGATAAGTGAAAGGCATGTTAAAATTTAACACCTTAGAGTCTAAACTTTGCTTGCCAGAATGCACTTGTAAAAAACTAGCACCCTTCATCACTTATTATTGATTTTGGCATGTCATATAGCTTGGAGATATGCTTAAAGAATACTTAAACTATGGTGCTAACTGTGTAAAGGTAAGTAATAGGAATAAAGGGCTCGAATTTAGAGAGCCTATCAATGACCACTAGGATGAAAGTCTTACCTTGATGTAAAGGCAATCAATTAACAAAATCCATGAATAGAGTTAAACTAGAAGTGTGCTTGATGTAAACTTTCTTGTTATCAAGTGCAAAAGTGGCATTTAGGTAATTAGGACTAGTTGGTCTATGGCTTTTTCCCTTCCAAGTCCTTGACTTGTGGTTCTAGCAACAATACTAATGAAATTAGAAAGTTTGGTTAAATTGGCAAATTATAATGCATATTTAAAACAAGATTTATAAGACAAAGTGCAAAAGAAAGAACTTATCACTTTTTCAACATTATATACCAAAAGGACAATGTAATCAAAGAAATGACTTAATATGCACTGATAATTTTATTGGTATTAACGTCAATTTGCTTGCTACCAAAGATTCATGTAGTACCAAAATATGAGATTCTTGGGTTCATCTCATTATCTAATAATATGTCGCTTGCCTTTATATCTCTACGAATGATTTTGAGTTGAGAGTCTTCCTATAAAGATAAAGGATCCCTAATAATTCCATTGATAATGTTTGTGCGCTTAGCCCAATCTAATACCCATGTCTTGTTTGATCTACATTGAAATATAAGGTAAACAACACTTTCAAAATGTAATAGCATTAAGGAATTCGGCAAGCAATAGATGGTGCTAGAGAGGGAGAGAGAGAGAGAGAGATAGGCATCTAGACAAGTGTCAGCCATGTACTCATACACCAAAAGCTTTTCACTATATCCTAAGAGTCTCACTAGATTTTTATGTTGAAGTTTTGCAATCACCATTACTTCATTTTTCAAAACCTTGCAAGATTTCCCTGGAGGCCTTTTAATTGCTATTTCTTTTTTGTTGTTTGACTTCCTTTATAAGCATTTAAACTTTCAAAAACAAGAAAAGATAATCACAACATAAAAATATGCATGCATACCTAGATATTACTCGGCTAGTGTTTGTTTCTTATTTTAAAGCATAATTTGTTACTACAATCTTTAGATGCCATTAGTCTCCTCCCTCCACCTTTTTTTTAATAGGCAAAGAGGTGAGGGAATTTGAGGATTCAAGTTGCCTTGGTTCCAACTAAGCCATGGCTTCTTGACTATTGCTATTTTACATTTCAAATTCACATTATTAAATGTCTGCAAAAAATGCATGTCTACAAAAAAAGATAGCCCTTCTTTTAACCTTGTAAACTAGGCTGAAATCACCTTCCCCAAGCTTATTTGCACCATCCAAATTGTTTCTAGCAATTTTTATGACACTCAAATTGAAGTATTGCATTTCTCCATTGTGGTCTTCATGCCAAGAATTGACATTCTCCATGAAAAGGCTTGATAGTGAAGCGTCCAAATTTCAGAGTGAAATTTCTTGCTCCACGGCCCAGTAACAAGCTTTACTTAAAATTATTGGCACTCGAGAAATAGAAGTCAAAATAAAGTGACCTGAGTTTGGTTTCCCATCGAGCTAATAAAATGGAATTTACCTTCTTGTCTTTTTCTCCTAGCATACCATGAATAATACCTAATACTCGAGAGAAACTCCAACAATTGATGATACAATAATGATACCGATCTTTGTTGTATTGCTCTATCCTCCTAGTATTAGAATCATTATGAGATATATGTTCCTAAATCGGATCTTTAGTCATAGTCTCCTCTGCATGTGATGCTTTTTCCTGAAATAGTTACAGTGATCATTCAATGTACTTCCTCCTCGTCTGTAAGGAATAAAGTTTTAAAAAATAACAACAAGAATTGGGTGAGTATAAGCTGTAGCTTGCCAGAGGCAAACAATGAAAAAAATTAATTGTTTTTATATATGATTTTCATATATCATTTAATTCTTCTTTGCATATAATTTCCATAAAACATCTAATTAACCCAATTTAACTCGCTTCTTGAATTAATCAAAATCCAACAATCTTGAGCCATTCGACTTGGCATCGTTATTGCGTTGTTACGGCTTTTGATGGCTTTAAAGAGCCTAGACCCGCAATTAGCAAACCCTCTTGCTCTATTGTACTATGTTGTATCTAAATAAAAAAGTCCAAAATATATTGATCATGGATTAAGACTAGAGCCACGAGGCTGCATGTGTTGCACGTCGGCTTTTGAACCGGGACATCTATATAGGCACAATAGTACTCATGGGTCAGGTTTCATAAGCCCAATTTGTAGATTCTTTGTTTACTTATGCTGGTTGGCTTTCACAAATTTTTCTTTCTGTTTTGGTTTCTTGTGTATCCTTTAGTTTAGCAGTTCTGTTTTAACCATGAAGCAATTATCAAAGCAGGTAAAATGCTAAGAACAGAAACAAAAACAGAAAATGGTAGATGGAATTGAAGCAAACCAATTCACAATGATACAGCAGTAGGTAAAGCAAGGAACTCAAAGATAAATAGCAAAGCCAGAGACAACTAAATCTCAATAGGTAATATTCGTACACAAGCAAGCATATAAGCTATTTAAACATTGGTTAACAAAATAACGAATAAAAAAAAAACACCAGGCAAAAACAGAGAACACGTAGCATGTAGAAGACAAAGAAAGAATTATGAAATGATTAAGACTTCAATCCTATCCCACCTCATTTAGCAAACCACTAAAAAGGTCCCTTTGATTTCGCAAATCAGCTCACAACAGTTCAGATCTGTAATCCAGTGGATTACAACCAGACAAAAAAAAAACAGATTGACGCAATTGAGGATTTAATGTGCTTCAAACGACCCGCAGACGGACCAAAAATGCAACAATGATAGCTCGAATGAGGTTGACAAAATAAATCCCCAAAATATAAAACCCTAACTCCCTAGGACTTGAAGAAATGCTATAGTAAAGTACAGTATGTCCGAGAATATCAATTACATCTAAATTAAATCTCACAAACGGACTCTATATGTATCGATTGAACGCAAATTTGACCAAACAAGAGTATTTCCGTCGTTGCTCTTCTTGCTCCTTACTTCTCAAAGCACCTCTCTTCAAATACTCAATTGAAACAGCATTCAGAAGCTCAATTTTCGATTGAGAACTGCCATCCACCCGTAGCTCTACTCAGAACGATCAATCTTGTAGGTTGGCATGGCGGAACGGCTCTTTCTCCTTTCATGAGGTAGACTGAAATCCAAAGGCATTTGTTTCTCTCAACGGTTCAGTGAAACACTTCCTTCCTAACGACGTCGTCCTCGTATTGTTCAGACAAATATGGTAATTAAGTCTTTGGGCCGTATCCTTCTCTGCGGACTTTCCCTTAGAGCCCTTCCTAGTGTCGGAGTTTAAAAAGAGCTGGGGCTTCTTAATGAAGTTGTGCTTCAATCCATAGTCAAAGGTACAGCATATTTTCTACAAATTTCCACCAAGAAACTTGCACAAATATAAGATCTAATAATTTATAGAAAAATATTCCAACATTTTCAAATCATTATTATAAATCAAATATCTTCTAATCATAAAAAACAATACCAATTCGAACTAGCTTGTCTCACCAACCCACATCTTGTTATCATTCAAAGTTTTAGTTTATATGTTCTTTGGTTTGTAAATCATTTGTTGTACAAGTACTAATACAAAATGTCCTTTTTTTTTCTTTTTCTTTTTTTTTTTTTATCTTCGTGCCTTTCACCGATGATTTTTAGTTTCTTTCAATAATTGCTAAAAGTTCTCATTAGCAAGGGAGTTGTATATTATTGAAAGCCAAAACCTTCTTGGTAAGAAGTCTCCGGCCACTACGAAGTAATATCGTTGCTTGTAATACCTGTTCAAGTAAAGAAACAAATTGGGCACCTGGTCCATTTGTTTCTGCATAGATGTATTGAGCAGTAGGTATTTCCTAACGGATTTCCTTCTATATTTCTACCATCTAGGTGGGCATCCCACAGGGAGAAAACTTGCCTTTTCGGCCTGGCTTGATTTGTGACAATGCTTGAAAGTAGGCTTTTGTCATGTTCGGCCCATTTGACTTGGATGGAGGTCTGCATGATTTGAGAACCCATCCCACGCTCTGCCTAAAACACCAGGGTTTGTATTTTTTTTTATGGCTGTTGATCTTAAGTTGTAGGTGGGAAGAATAGTTGGTACAAAGCAAGGTGGCGCTGCAAGGACAATGTCATCCCAGATTTGCATGCCTGCATCACCATAGAGCTTTTGGTGTTCGTCGTGCTTGGGAAGAGGAAAGGCCTTTTCAACGTTGGACAGTGGTTCATGAGCGAAAGGCGCGCGCAAAGATTCTAAAACGAATTTGGAAGCCTCAAAAAAATTTCATTAACTTAATCTCCCAATCGTTGCTAGAATTTTCCACTCCAGCTGTAAGTGCATTGCAAGAGAGTTTCTTGCACTTTTAACTCATCTACAAATTAGTAAGTTGAATATGCAATTCAGTGACACTACCTCACCTCATTTTTAGTTCACTTATGGAGGTTAAAATATTTGTGTCTACCCAATCAAAACTATCCCTTAAAATCCGCCATACATCAGCTACACAATTTGACCATGAAATAAGATTCAATAAACTCAAATCCACCAAGTTAAAGAGCCAAGTTTTCCCAGTAGCGTGGCATTGACCCCTTTGTTGTGTGCAATGGAGATCATCTGTTGGCCAAGGAAGAGTCCTGTCAATAACGCCATATTTGTTGTGAGGGCTGTAATTGAAGTCACCAACGAGCTTTTTAAATACCAAAAGCTAGAGTTGCACATCATCAACTGTCAAATGTAAGGATCATCGAACGGCTTGGTGACAAGATCTATTTGAGAGGTCGTAAGTGTCATGGGATGGAAGGCTAATTTAATAAGAGTGGTCAAGCTCATTTATATTATTAGAATTCATCTTTTCTAATGTAAGAAGTTTCTGTAACATTCTCCTCTCCCCAAAACCATGTCAATTCTGATATGGTCATGCACCTCTACCTACTCTACTTAGGGGCGCTAGACACAAGGCATCAAATCAGGTTGCAGATTAACACTGATACTACTTACTACAAGCGTAGTTTCCATTCTAAAGGACTATCTTGATAAAAAAATTTAAAAAAATCTACTTATATGACCAAAACCCTCTACTTGCCTTCCCTATATGGGAGGAAGTCTCCATGACAATTACTGTTGTGTCGAGTCTCAAGTAGCGTTGGGATACTCGGGCAAAGTTTTTGTGGTAGTTAGTGATTGGCTTGGGTTTTAGAAAAGGACAATAATTCTATGATTCAAGGGGTTTTGGATAAGGGTAAATTTGTAATTAAATATGAGGTCATAAATGTATATTTCCATTAGGAGAAAACAAAAATTGGATGGGCAAACAATTGGTAAGAATCGCAAGGTTTTCTCATTCAATGGCAAGCCAACAAGTGTCACCTACCATTAGGTTAGGAGTGTGAGTCATAAAAAAAAAAAAATTGATGAGAGAAAGAAGCAAAAAATTAAAAAAGAGAGAGAACACTCACAATTTTTGGGTGAAATTTTAACCTTATTGTCTATATTTTTTTATTTTTTAATAAAAAAGTAATCATGCTTGATACTAACTTGTTTGTTGGTTTCAGAGAATGTGCACCAAATTCCTCATCAAACAAAATGCACCATGATATGTTATAATGAATTATGAGAGCTAGAGAAGAATATGTGAATTGTTTGAAGAGAGATTGATTGAACGAAAGTGAAATTAAAGGGCTTATGTGAGTTATGTGAATAAGTCGTAAAAAATGAAAATTTCACATTAGACAAATACAATTATTGAGAAACTTTTAAATATATAAAATATATCTAGTATCAAAATATGCTAAATGTATAAAATGTCTCTCTATATATTCATTACATCAAAAAGCAATATACAATCTTCATATATAGGCCTGACATTATGTAATTATACAAGTTACTAATAATGATGAAGATATGGATACGTTTCCCAACCCAATTTTTGTTCAAAAGTAGTATCAACTTGGGCCAAAACCTCTGGGAACCTGAAGGGATTGGACATATGTGGAGACTAGAGGAGAACTAAGTGACGGGTCAAGAACAGGGGAGGGAGAGGCCGAAAGAGGAAATTGGATTTGTTAAGTAATTCAAATTGGTTCTATATTATCAGAGAAAGACATCCACGGCCAACGACGGAGAAAACTCCATTGGTGATAGGAATCCCATGCTTCATCGGTCAATTTCTTCAGCAAATATTATAATGATTTGACATCACAAAGGGAGTAGCTTCTTCTTCATAACTATGGAACCTTAAATTTACGCAATTGTTTAAGCTTCAAAAGTTCTGTTGTTCCCCGGTTCCTGCAATATTTGTCTATCATCCAAGTTGTAATTACTTGTTTACATGTAGAAGATATATATGTCCAATTGTTTGGACTTCAATGTTCATAGAATATATGGATTAGCAAACACATGAACAACAAATGCCAAGTATGCCAAGTATGCCAAGTATGCCAAGAATGTTAAAGATTTTATGTGAAACTAAACACACTTTCTCAATGTTCACATAAACAATAATTTATTTCCTACTTCGGTTTTTTATACAGCAAGGAGATCATTATAGAATTTTTTAACCTTCCCATCCAAATGCTTCGTAGTTTGATTGCTAAGCTCTTCGATGGAGTAGAGTGCTGCAACATCATTTCATCGGGGTAAGTTTTTGGCTATGATTGGTGAACAGTGGTTGCCCGAAGGAAAAAGCACAAAGGTCTTATCACTAGGTAGCTGAGACCGTACAAGCTGCAGTCTCCGGTGTGAGTAACACCTTACTCATGGAAACACCTGAAAGATCATTTATGCTTGACTCTTTCAATTGCATTGCTGAAACACATCCATTGCTATTGCCCATAATGTTCACACCATGACGAAGATCACCCATCACAATTGCACCGTTTTCTTCGGAAGTAACGTCAATAGCTGCCTCCTGAAGTTGAAGGGCATATTCAAGATTATGTAGGACTTCTCCCATTGAGGGTCTGTTAGCACCAAAGTGAGCCAAGCATTTCTCAGCAATCTCTCCATACTTCTTCAGGGAATCTGGTCTTATTTTTCCCACCAAAGTTGAGTCTATGATTTGCTCTAACTGCCCTCTCCTTTGCCATTTCATTGCCCATTCAGCCAAGCCCACCAAATCACTTGGAGATGGATTAGTAACAGACCTGGCACAAAGAACTTCAAACAAAACCACGCCGAATGAATATATGTCTGACTTCTCTGTCAACTGTCGGCTTCTAAAGTACTCAGGATCAAAATATCCAAAGCTTCCTTTTACAGCAGTACTCACATGTGTTCGACCAATTTCAGGCCCTGGTCTCGAGAGCCCAAAATCAGCAACTTTGGCCATGAAATTCTCATCAAGCAAGATGTTAGCAGACTTCACATCGCGATGGATTATTGGTTTCGTATGTCCTGTGTGAAGATAATGGAGTCCTCTCGCAGCTCCAATGCATATTTCGAGCCTCTGTTTCCAACTCAAGCTGAGATGACTAGACCCATAGAGATGACTCTTGAGTGTTCCATTTTCCATGTATTCATAAACCAAGATCATCTCGTTCCCTTCGTCACAGTACCCAACCAATGAAACAAGGTGGCGATGGTGGAATTGGGAAAGCATCACGAGCTCAGTTTGAAACTCAGTAAGTCCCTGTTGGGACCGGGGATTGCTCCTCTTCACTGCCACTTTTGTACCATTTAGAACTCCCTTATACACTTTTCCGAAGCCGCCAATCCCGATGACCCAACTCTCTTCGAAGTTGTTTGTAGATTCTTGAAGTGCTGCAAAAGGAATGCGATAGCGATAGATGGATTTCAAGTATTTTCCTTCCGTGAACGGCGTCTTTGAATGTCCTCGGAGGGGCAGTCTTCTATTTCTGCACCACAGACAGAGAATTCCGGCCAACATCGCAACAACAACAATGTCCCCGACGATTACACCCACCGTCAAACTGACATTTTTTTTGGAGCTCAAGGAAACATTCACAGCGTCAGAACTGTGGCTGCCCTGGGACTTTTTAATCTTCATGATCTCCAACCCATTCAGGATGCCACTAGGGGAAGCAACCCGACCAGCATACGGGCTAACGTGGATTTGAAGCTTATCGTCGACGGTCGATGCCGTAACAAAATCCATATAAAATGGACCCGCGAAGGTGCTTACTCCATCAGATATGGGACTAAGAGTCTTCACCAGCAAGGAATCGACGTAAACATTGAAATAGAGTTGATCATGAAGTCCACTCACATCACAAATGTGAAACCGAACAAGGTACTGACATCCGGGGTCGACCTCGAATTCCCAGGTCACATTGAACTTACTATATGTATCGGTTGCATTAATCACTTTGGCCGTTCCATAGACCATATCTGGAGCTGAATCTTGCGTTGCCCCGCCTTGAACGTACTGCACCGCTGCAATATTTGAGTAGTTCACGGACCACTTATTCGCTACTAGAAAAGGTTCATCGGGAAGCCAAATTCGCCCAAGCGTGTCATTATCCGCCTTCACCATTGGCCCGCCCATATTCACCCTCCAAACGTTCTCAAGTGCCACCGACACTAAGTCTACAAAGTTCGCCGCTTGCCTAACGCCGATGGCATCGTTCGAAATGAACCCACTGGGGACTGAAACCACTTCTATAGCATTCAAGAATGCGAATGAATTTCCAGAAGGGGTGAAGCTGACTACAAGGTTGCCTGAGGCCACAACAGAAAATTCTTTAAGAACGAATGTGTTTTGCACGCTGAAATTGCTCAGAAGGAGTTGGTCCGGAGTCGAAACAGCAAACTTTGCAGAACTCATGTTGTAACCATTATACGAAAATGGGTAGAAATAGAGGCGGATCCAGTGTCTCCCATTCTGTTTGATCGAAAAGGTGTATTTCGAGGATCTAGTAAACACTCTTGCTGTCTGAAGCAGCACCGAATATTCGGAAGAAGGGATGGATTCCAATGTGGAAGGGATAGATTCCAAAGTGGTATTTGCAAGAACATCTTGAGGGGTTGAAAGCAAAAAGGAAGCCTTGTTATCGGCAAAGAATTCACGTTTTCCAACAAAAGAATCATTGGATGCTCCACAGTCTATAAGGTAATCACCCATAGGATTAAATCTAGCAGAGACGCTTGCCAAGAACAAAATCTGGAAACCCCATATAACCAATTCGGGTGTTTTACGACACATCATCATAAAGACGGGTGATTTATCGAAGAACAAGAAGATGGATTCTTGGGAAAAGCCATGCGAGAAAGAGAAGAATATATGGATTAGTTGAGGAGAGCTAGTCAACTGGTAATATTCTCCTCATTCTCCCCCTCCCTTCTTTTCTTCTTTCTTTTATGACTGATTCTAAGCTCGCAAACACGATTCAATGCGTATGAGAAAAGCAAACTGTGTTGACTATCCCAATGTGCTTTTCATTCAAAAGATGACAAAAGAGAAGGCAACCAACAAAGAAAAGAATGAACGTGATTTTTGCCTTTACCTATACTTATGTGATTGCTAAGAAATTTAGACTGAGAGTGACTATTAAGCAAGACCAAAGTCTATGGTTCTTAAATTGTGACATGTTATTCACTTGGTCAGGCCAACAACATCATAAAGAGATGAAGCAAAGATCATTGTATGCCCCCTTTCTGGCATGAGGTTTGTGTTGATTGTTAGAAGACTCAAAGTTTTAACTTAAAAGTTAATTCAAAGATTAAAAGATCTTATTTTCATTTAAACTTTATCTCACAAATATTATCTTTTGATTTAAGACTTTCATTATACATACACTTCCATGAAAATTGAACATCATTAGTCAAAGTTGCATGAGATGAAACAAATTTAATTTGAATTTTGATACTATATTAGAAGATTCAAAGACCAAATATAAAAGATAGCTCAAAAGTTAGCGAATTTTGTTTTTATTTAAACTTTATCTTAGAAACATTATCTTACAATGTGGGACACCCGTCCTACACTTATTCATTACCCATTATTAAACTTCCCATTTTCTATGGCCCCCATCAGCCAATCTTTGCACCACGTTGAACACTTGTTTCCCTTGCATTGCTCCACATCTCACTATAGGCAACGAAGAGAAGGCTGCCATGTAGTGGCATGATATTTTCTTAAATTTTACATGAACTATTCTATATCTACTTTTATCCTCGTTAGAAGATCCACTGAAAGGAAGATGAAAATTTACATTTGGTGATATTTTAAAGCACAAAATTGTCGTACAACAATACTCTTTTATCATCCGAGACAGGATTACTTTTTTACATATTTAATATTTAAGTCCAGAAGGTTGAGAGATTAATTAGGCTCTCATATTGGTTGTTTGAAAGAACATATGAATTTAGTAAATACGTATACATTAAATACCAAAACACTGAATTTCTTAAGTTGATTAAATGTACGGCCTTGCAATTCTCCACGAGGGTGGCAGTGATAGGAAGGTCTCACAGAAGGAAGAAATGGTGGAGAGGGAGAAGGAGCACTGGCTGAGGGATTTGGAGGTGAAGTCAAATGTATGGTCATAAAGGGAGTTGAAGTTTCTTATTAGGGATGATGAAGTGGTGCTGGTGGTGATGTATGGATGTGACCATGTTTTGGGATTGGTGGGATGGGACTCATGGGAGGGGAATTGGGTGCCAAAGGCCATACTGTCTTTGTGAAATGGAGCTTTGAGGTTTCTTTCTGGTACGTTTAGTGGCATTCTTCTTCATCCATAAAGAGTGATGTTAGACTGAAGTAGTCTTGTACTGATTAAGAATGCAGCGTGTCATGTGCTTTAAAAGTTTTGACAAACTCTCATATCTATGTCTACAATTATAAGGGTGCCTGGAAAATATGAAGCTACATACATATAACGTATCCCTATTGGTTTGATATAACAAGATGATAATTTTTAAGGTTCCTGTTAAAAGCTGAATGAAAAAACAAATTATGTAAATACTAATTTCCGCAATGCCAAGAAAATAAAACGGTGGGGGAGAGAAAAAGAGAAGAACAACTACGAATTCCAACTTAAGGAAGACGACGGAGGTAGGGCCTTCCAGTGCTAGAGAGCCCTACAACCCATTCCACACTCCACCGACTAGTGAAGCCTTGACTATAACCATAATTTGGGAAGACGACGGACGCAGGGCCTACCAGTGCTAAAGAGGCCGGCAACCCATTCCACGCTCCGCCAATTCAGGCCTTGACTACAAACATAATTTGGGTTTGGTGGGATAGGACTCATTGGAGGGAGGGGAATCGGGTGCGCAAGGGCATTGATCTTTGTGAAACAGGTTGAGGTTTCTTCCCTGTATATTTATTGGCATTCTTCTTGATTTCTAGAGAGAAATAGACCAAAAAAAGAGATTCAAGGTGAAGCTTTATTTATGCTTGTCAATTGTCTTGCTCAAAAAACAAAAATAGTGGATATTTGGGAGCAAGTATTGTTTAAAATTTCTTAAAATTTGGCACCAAAATATTTATTTTTATCAGCTTAGGGCTTAACGAGATATTTGTTTTTGTCTCTTTAGAAAGAGAATTAACACTCCATTTATAAACATCTAAACTACTCACCCTTCTAGCATGTAATATGAATATTTACTTTCAAATGTGATAATTAGGCTGGTCCTTCCAGTTCCGCTAGGCCAATCACAATTGTCCAATGTGGCTCTCATCATGGTCAGGTCTCACTTGATGTGACTGCGCCATCTTGGCAATTGGAGCCTCTTTTCTACCCTGGTTCTGCCTCCTCCCTAGTCCAGCCAGGCCCAACGACTCTTGGTGAGTCATGTTACCATGAGTTTGAATTTCATACCCAAAAGACGACATTTTAGGAAGAATAACTATTACACTTACAAATTTCATAATCTCTTTATTCCTATTTAATGTGAGATAAATGCCGTTTCCCTCTACATGTAATTGGACTGGACCACCTAATTCCATTAGTCCCATGACAAATGGATCAGTGCATAAAGTTGAAACCTACCTCCTGTATATTTCTATTATACAGGTAGGGGGTGTTTTAGAGGCCCGCAACCCATTGCGCACTCCGCTGACTAGGGAAGCCATGACTGAGTTCAAACAATGCGATGTTACCATCAAATACGAAGAATACTTAAAAAAGAAGTGCATCTAGATATTATTTATCGGTTTGTAGCTCCACAGATAAATCTATACCAGACTTTAGAGAATCCTACATCAGACCTCGAGCGTCCAGAGTGCTTCCATCTTCCCAGTGCTGTCTCTCATATGGTGGCAGCAGAAAGAGTATTTTCCCCCTTCCAAAGGTAGGACTTTGATGGTTCATGGGACTTCGCAGCACCTAGCAACATGCTAGGGCAACATTGAGAGCAACAAACAAGGGGAACACTGCCAGGCACCTGCTATACCCAACTGAGTTGAACCAATCACCATACCAATCAATGTCACGCTAAATTTCTAGCCAACACTATGCACCAACAGGCAACCAATAAACATAAAGTTGTAGAGATTCGTAAGTCTTCGTTGGGACATCTATCTAACTCAATGAAGTGGAAAATAAGAACTTGAAATTTAAAAGAAGGTTCACCTTAGCGGGCACAATGGGATGGATCATGCTTGATAAAATCTAGTGCAACTTCCTGGGAGATAACACTGACGCGGTCCACACTGTTTTTCTAAGTCACCCCATATATCTTGTCAGCAACTTTCACAATCTCTGGCATAAACATTGTTGTTATAAATTGAGAATTTGGCATGTTTGTCAGATGACATATCTACCAAACAAGTGATTTAAGGATCTACCAGTATTACAGTTTATAACAACAGAGTCGATTAGCCAAAACCAGGATGAAAACAGCAGGCCTAATGCATATGCAACAGTACATACTTTATCTAGTCTAAATGCATGATAATTTGTCAATTGCAGAAACAAATAGATCAATTGCAGATATAAATGAGAAAATGAGCAACTAACTACAATCATGAAATGTGTAGGGTTTTAACAGCACAGTCGGAACCCATATAGAAACACAATGCTTTAATTACTGTAAAAGAAATGCAGTGTCATTCTTAAAATCTGAAGTCCATTTAGCCCCTTCTAAACATAAAGGCCACTAGAAGTAGAGAACCTGAACCAGACCATTCGAAAACCAAGTCTTTTTTGAAACCAATCATCATAGACCCACTAAATTTAAGTAGAAATCTAAACCAACTAACCAATAATGTCCCAACTAAATAATCATCAAAAAACCAATTTACTTTGGAGCGAGGGTATATATTGCCATAAGTAAGATATATTATTCATGTAATCCTAATTAAAACACAACACTCATTATTTTTTCTGAATTTCATCTTTATTTTTCTAAGACTTCTAATTGAAGTTCCAACTATTAATACTAGTTAATTTTTGCTTAATTAATCCCGGAAAATCTCCTTACATGCTCTATAGAAGATAATTTAAGAGATATTATATATCCTGTGTTCATGAATCTGCTGTATCCACACACGTCTATGCAGCTATGCATCTCTAATAAGCCATGATGGCACACAAGATGGATTGGATAACAAGAGGCACAAGGATGGCACACAACTAGCATGAAAAGAGGATACTTCTAACAGCAGCTCTGGATCCAGCAGCTCTGTACTGAGGATCCAGAGCTGCATCCATCTCATCAAAAAGATAAAATGAAGCAGGATCACCCCGCTGTGTGACAAATATAAGTGCCAGGGCAACTACAGTTTTCTGACCCCCCGACAATTGCTTCATAGATTGTGTCTCCCCTTGCCCAGTAAAAGAAACTTGCCACACCAAAAGGCACTATAAAAAGTTGTACATCTAAAAGCTCCCTTAACAAACTTATGAATACCTTCCTTTGACTAACTAGGAAAAGAATAAAACATTGTTGAAGATAAGTAGTCTGTAAAATCTTGTCACAAAACCTAACTCAAGAGAGGTAAAACTCTTCTAGCAAAAGCAATACTTAAAAAAGCATTTCATATTAATGATTTCTTCATACTTTTTAGGTCAACTTAGGCCAATGTCAAAACAAGAATCTTGAAAGTCCTTTATGAAACAAAGAAAAATGAGACATCATAATAGAGAAGCATATGATAGTACATTTGAAAACTTTCAAATATAAAGATAAAATACAAAGCAAAAATTATTGATAAAACAGGCACTCTCCACCCAACTTTATTAATTCACACACAATAATACAAAATAGAAGTCACATGTATCAACGTAGGATGACAAAGCTAACCTCACTAAAATACTAAAAAGGAAAGTATCTCTCGTTCAGACAGAAAATGTTAAAATGTGATTGCCTGTGTTTCATTCTCAAACTACACTTCATGTTCCTAATGATATTTTATTTTATATTGAGCTCATTATGATGCACAAACTAGTCCATGCCGGTGGATCTCACTATCAGAGAACAAGTTTGACAAAGCAAAGTTCACTTCCAGAAAATGAGGCTAGTGATATATTTTCTATGCTCACAACCACAAATTCACTAGGACAGTGATATATTTAATAAAAAGGCGGGAAGAGCTTACAAACCTTTTTCTTTATCATAACCAGATAGCCATGCCCAACTTGAACAAGTTCAGAAAATACTTCCCGGAAGTGTCTCGCAATGCCTTTAAAAGTACATTCTATTTCTTCGTCCTTACACTGATCTAAATAGATATGCATTTTCTAATTTTCTGCAGAAAGAACAGAAAAGGCAGATCTTAACTCCACGTCACAAAAACCAGTAGTAGTTTATGGTGGAATACACTTCTAATCTCCCAACTTTTCTACCGAGTTCCTATTCTTCCAATTGCAGAAAGGTATTCTAAACTTATTAATTTCTTCCTTTCCTTTTAACTTGGTTTAAATTTAAGTAAATGCAATAAAATCACCTTCAAGTCATCTTACTATAATCACTGACCAAGACAACTACTCCAGGTAGGCAAATGACACATGATACTTCAGTTAGAGGAGAATTTGTAATACAAAACTTCAACAACCCCCCTGAGGAAGAGGAGTAGAGGGAAAGAAAGGGGGGTGGGTGGGTGGGGAGAGAACTCTGTCCCCTGAAAACCACCACATTACTTCAAATAAATTGAGACACAGGAATTAAATTGAAACAAAGTTAAATACTAGGGGAAGACATTGCCGCATCAAAGAAAATGGACCATGTAGAAATCTTCATAAACTTGATGGGGCTAAAACTGTATTTTACCTCCAAATTCAAGAGAATCATGTGTTTAGAATTGTAGCAAAAATATACCTCCTCAGTTGTCAGCTCAGCTTGCTTTTTTCTGGTGTTTCTTCTCGATGATGGTAAAACTTGAATACAGGTCAAGTGCTCTTTTGTTTACATGGCTGAACTGCTGCGGTTGTTCATTGCACCTGTGCAGCCTCTTATGCAATTCTTTGACGCTAGCCTCCCCCCTGCAGCGTCCAGTCCACATGAGAAAGCAAGAAGCACTTTTCAGGCCTCTACAATGGGCATGGGTCTCCACCACCAAAGAGCAAGGCAAGGAGGATAAGAGGGGTGGAGTTCCAATTCCACCGCCCCCAACAGAACTAGATCTCCATGTTGCAAAGGAGTAGGAAGAGAAAGATCCAACCGTATAACCTCCACAAAAAAGGGGTGAAGGAGGTTGAGTTTCCCATTCTGCTCGCCTGCCAGGCAGAGCTTTCCCCCACTGCCTCCCTTGCGGGACAAGGTGGTCCAATTTCTTCATGCATGCATCATTGTTGGCAACCACCACACGGAAAACATTTTCAGAAAAGGTTTGTGTTTAAAAGTCAAAATGCTGTCCGAATGTGGTTTCCAAACAAGATGGAACTATATTGGTAAATGCATGGACCAATTTGACACACAATGCTTACAAAGCTAACAAGTTAGGTAATTATTTAAGGTCGAAATATATGCTTCAATAAGAAAAAAGAAAAAGAGAAGCAATCAGCAGTAACACATTTCAAAAGCATCTGATGATAACGGGCCTAATTCCCAAGATATAGCATAGATGGAGATGTACAAAGAATTTAAGAATAAATTACTATGTTGAGCTAGGGAACTTGTTATGTCATGTTGAGAGAAGCAATTAGCTCATTTGAACTCTTTGTTTGATCAAGTTATTTTTGCTATTCTCAACTTGTTGAATCAGGATATTTCTCTAGTCCTAGGTTTGATTTTATCAAGGCAGCCTTATTAAGGCCGATAAATTGGGACTCCTGGGAATCTCTTATGATCCTTTTCCTAGTAGTTCTTCGCCAAGCAAAAAGCAAAGCAAATTGAAGTAACTTATGTGCTATTCATACAGAATGCTTTAGACAACGCCATCAAATGATATTCTAATTTCCTAGAATAAATCACCGCAAACATTTACCTGCACCAAGTTTGAAGAAAGCACCCGCTTAGGATCATCAATTTCCTTTTGAAGTGATTTGTCACAGGCAGCTTTACTTGAAAACTGTGTGGCATGACCTTGTTTCTGATAAAGAATGCTAAGCTGCTTTTCACGCTCCATTATTCTTCATTGACACCGGAAATATTGCAGTAGAAAATACATTAGAAATTAAAATAGGGGGAAGGTTTCTTCACAGATCACAATAAGCACAATCACTCTGGCCAGACAAGCACATTTCCTAAAGTATGCATGAATGGTTATATAAATGTATTTGATACTGCCACGACAGAGTTCAACAATCAAAAAGTACAGAGTAGGACCAGAGGTGAGATTTATAGAAATAAAAAAATGGATACAAGGACAGAAAACAAAAGGACAATGCAGGATCTAAGGCCACCACTCCCAAAATGAACTAGGGTGCACTAACTTTACCTATCCAAGACAATTGAAGGTTGTCTAAACAGAGATCTACTTCATATAAGCGGTGTTACCCAAAGAAACCTGTTTTTGCAAATAAAAGCAACTACTTCCATGGAATATTATAAGTACAGTTATATGTATATTCTTAACTACTAATATGTACTATATCTATATATGTATACATATACATTGAATACTTAATCGGAAAAGAGTGATTATGACATTAGAAAGTCAGTATAGATGATGAAAAGATCAGCTAACTGCCAAAGACATACCCTTTTGTTATCTCCTTCTCCTCTATGACTTGATTCTCGTAAGAAGGATGTATTTTTTCAAGCTTATCCACTGAGTCCTGAATTTCTATCTCTGGAATCTTTAGCTGCCTCATAGCATCCTCCTGAACCACGAAAGTGTAGCCAATGTTCGCAAGATTGTGTATGTCTGTGCATGCACAAGCATATATGTATGCGTCTCTCAGAGGTAATATACGTCAGCCATAATAATACCTTGGCACGGTTATTTCAACAGATCTTCCCTTGTAGGTCTTTGACGTCAAGCTCAAGTTCTTTGTGCTTCTTTATTGCTTCTGTTCGTTGTTTTTTCTACTGTTTCTTTCTCTTTGATCAAACCTTGAACTTCTTTTGTCAAATCTTTCAATGTCTCCTCCAAGTCCTTAAACTTTTTATTGGCATCAAGTACACTGTTATACATCTTTACTGATGTTTCAGAAACTCTGTTTGATGTTTCTGCAACCTAAAATCAAGGTAAAATTATATTTCCACATGAACGACATTGTTATTAAAGAATTTTAATTCTTCAAACATAAATAAATGAAGCGACATCAGCAGAGGATATTAGTACAGTTTAGATCCATAACACAATACATCATTCACAAATAAAGACTGATAAGAGTTTAATAGAACATTTAAAAAGGGGATTAAAATCATTGATGAACACAAATAAGAAATGAATGTTTGTCTCCTAGATGGTGATTCATTACACACCACATGTGGGAAGAAATAATAAGGAAAATTCTCATATAATAGAAGATATAAGAAACTGGTCATCTAATACAATGAAAAATTTGTACTTGCTAATTCTTACAAAAACACTGCCCCCTTTTCAGATGAAGAAGAATTTTGAACAAGTTATAGCTTAACTTCTTAAATTCTACGGCACAAAGTTCATTGCTGTTAGTAATGGAGAAGTAAGGCACTCAATTCCTAGTATGGTATGCAAGACATTTTGCATCCTCAATACCGCACATCCAATACGTTTTGCATGTAGTGAATTATCACATTTAGTGGCTACTTTTGTTCTGACAAGACAATTAAAAATCAAATCACCACTAATGTGCTAAAAAACATGAGTTATGTGATCCATTAATATTGTTATGGCTTTGTCAAAATTTCCATTAAGAATTCAATCTCACAAAACAAAATTTAGTACAGCCACATGTTTTTATATTCCAAATCATAAGGTCATGAATTTGGTCCACATCTCATAAATATATGCAAGGAAACATCAACTTGTATGGAATATTATTATCTAAACCAGAAATTCTCATGTATATATGTAGCAAACAAATATCAACAATGATGATTTCATTATCTTCAGGACACTCTCCCATCCTACTGATTATAAAAAGAGGAGTTTCCACACTTCTATAAATGGAATCAAAATTACAACCAACAGATATGATACTGCATTTAAGTTAGAAACTATGTTAAAAATAATCTTAAAAGAAGCATTTGTTAATTGCTTATTTGGTGCAGCTTGATATCCTCTTTTTCTCTCTTTTTCATTATCTTTTTTTTTTTAATTTTTGCTTATTGAGAAGCTCTATTTCCATGTTGATATTCCTACTGAGGAAAAAGAAATCCTTGGGGATAATTGGCTTGCTTGATACTAGGGGCACATAAAGCACAACTTCTTACCAACTAAATTTCATCAAAGAAAGGAAAAAATATTTCTGCAGAATAATCAATTTGATCAGAGTTCTCTCCTTCAGAGTGCTTAGGACAAAGCTCCTTCAGGATTGGTATTCCGGTCGCAATTCTAGAAAAGATTCTTATGGAGGACAAATTAAGAAACAGATCCATTACCAATGAAAAATTGGTGCTGTATGTAGAAGAAAGGTGAGAAAACTGTAGTTGGAGGTTTAACTACTGTACATGTCTTTCAAAAAGAGCCAAACCTTGAAAGAGTTCAATAGAAAGAACTTCTCTGCAATAATTTGTTTTGGATCATACCTTGAATACAGGGACTTATGCATTGATGTCACAAGTTAGATGCCTGCAGCAAAAATTATGCCCCATCATTGCTAAATTCGGGAATGCCATGGAAAGAAGTGCTGAATTTTTTTTTAAAAAGAATATGAAGTAAAAAATGTTGAACAACATAAGTGGAGTAAAAGAACATAGAAACCAAATTTTACATATGTACTTACATAATTATTGAGTCATATACTTTGTCAAGAAATGGAAAGAGGATTACTTTCCACAAATTCTTCATTCACCTCAACGACAAATCATAAAAGCCTGGCAATAATTGACATGCTTGCTAGATTTGACAAAGAAAAACACAAAGCAACAGCAAGTAGTACTTCCAAACCCTTTCTTAAACCCAACAACTGTACAAGAAAATGAAACTAGGATGATTTCATCATCCATGATTCAGTGGGCACATCAAGAAGCATTGTTTATCCTCAGAGGAATTAGTTAAGAAAAGGTGGTTGGTTTACATCAGGGAGGTTTGATAAGTGTAATTGAGATTCACTAAGTGGCACATCCTCTGCTTCTGAAATGACAACACTGGACACCGAAGGTCGTTTTCCATGTTGCGGGTGCCAATTGGATTTCAAGTTGTCATCACCCTCGTCATTGCGGCGTCTCTTGCCAAGTTGAATACCATTGATTGAATCTACCAAGTTTTCACCAGCTAATTCCGTTAGGCACTTCGTATGTCCTCCTGACGCTTTCTTTTTTTTTTTTTTTGGTTTTTAATGTAAGTTGCATTAATAGAAATTAATATACAAAGGTACAGGGGCATACCCCAGTATTACAACAATTTTCAAAGGTAAACTAAATTCTTTCCTCAGGAGATCCCGAATCAACAGAATCATCAGGTAGTAGAACATACTTATTGTTGTATAAAACATAATTATCAAGAGGGGCATACCGATTTGTTGAGGTCTCTTCATGACTGCGTAGCAAATGGGCTCCACAACTTACCAAAGTACGCACTTTCTGACTCACACCAAAAACGAACTTGAATATCATCCCATTTCAGTTCGAATTCCCTCGGTAAATAAGGGTCTTCGAATTTCAGCCCGGGTATCTCTGGGCCTTTAACGTAATACCTGACTTGCCCCAAACCTTCTGGAAGGATGGTTAAAACATTAACATTATTCAAGTACAAATCGGAATAAAAATCTGTTGGGATTTCTACACCACCACTGATGAGATGAATACTCAAGAAACCCTTTGCCCCGTCTTTTGCACTTTCACCATCCTTAATTTTACACGTAGCACAGAAAGCAAATCCGTCGAATTTTTCACCAGAATTTGCAACCTCATTAATTACTATTTCGCATGAATTTTCACTTGAAGCTTTTTCATGATGTCCAAACCAAGCTGGAATTTCATTTCCTAAATATTTAATTTCAAACTTATTGGCCACTCGACATTTCTGCTTAGAGATCTGCCAAATTTTTATCAATAAAACTAACAAATCAAGACCCACAAAAACATGCCCAAAGAAAAACAATAGTAAAAGGACAAAAATAAACCTGTACATAAAAGAGAAAGGCCAGGAGACATACCGTACTTGATATGAACTTATCCACACCATTCGCTGGGTTTTCACGCAGACGAGGGCAGTCCGAGAAATCAACTTCTTCAAGGCATGGCTGGGTTTTCACGCAGACGAGGGCAGTCCGAGAAATCAACTTCTTCAAGGCATGGTAAATCGCATGCATTGACTGAAAATTTTTCTAATGAGATGCACCTTCTTGTAAATAACATTAGCAAAAAGCGTGGTAGTGCCACGCAGTCATTTAGATGAAGTTCAGAAAGATAAAGATAATTTTGGACGCAAGCTGGAAGGCTAACTATACTGGTTCCTGATAGATTTAAATCGGCAAATCGTTTTAGGAAGTCCGATGTTTGTAGTGGCAATGGAAGGGGCCCCGTACACGATAAAATTACAAATTCTTTCATGGATTCAATATAGAGAATGCATTGCATGTGATCCACTGCCTTCTTTGAAAACTTTCTGCATTCCGAACAGTCACTGGGTGACCCTTGGTGTTCAATTTGCGAGGGAAGAATGTCACTAGAGATATGCTTAAGCTTTTTGCAACCTTTTAGAGTCACCTCTGTAACCCTAACCAAGTTTTGAAATGATGACGGTGGATGTTCTATAGCAGTCCTCTCAAGTGCAAGAAAATCTAAACTTTCCATTGGACACTCAAATTCAGGAAAACTCTCAAGCCTTGAGCAGTCGGAAAGAACAAGTTCCTCCAGAGATCTCATCTTACGTACTGTCGGGAACTTCCTAAGGTTAAAGCATCCTTTAAGATTCAATTGAACCAACTTCTCCAGACAAGCAACAGAAGGATGAAGCGAAATTAAATTTTCACAGTTTCTCATAAACAATTCCTTCAAGTTCGCGATTCTTGAAAAATCTGGAATTTCTTTAAGGAATCCACATTCTGAAAAATCCATTCTTATGATGTGTTGAAAATTCTGTGAAATAATATAAAATAAAATAAGTGAGACGATATATATTGGCTTTCAAAAAATTTACAAACTTTGACCAAGAAAAATAAACAATAATCAAGAATACCTTGAAACTTTCCAAACTCTTCAACTCACTTCGTGGCATTTGCACATCTACAAGATTCTTCCCACGAAAATCAAGTGGCATAATTTCTCCAAGATATTCAGGCCATTTAAGTAATCTTAAATTATTACTTAGATATTCAGGTATTCCAGAAATTCTTGCATTCCAGTTTATAAAAATTTTAAGCTCTTTCATCTCATTGAATGCCTTAGGATGCATGTGTATTTCATCTTCCTTTGGCAAATTTATCAATATGCCTTTAATTTTAATTGTTCCCTATCAAAGAAAATACATAAAATTTGTCAACAAAATCCAAGCATAAAGTTCTCAAATGAGTTAGCATTTACAAGTTACAGTTCTGGCTATGATGAGATATATGTATACACGCGCGTGTGAATTGTTTGTATCACAAAAACCTTTCTTTTTAAATTCGTGAATTCCCCATATCGCATTTCCAGGAGAGCAAGCTTCTTTCCATGAAAGTCAACGGGCGTAGATTCTTGACTCACTACGGAGAACATTGGGCATAAATAATTTAAGAAAACCTTCCATTACCGACTATAATAATTTAAGAATTGTCACTTTCTCAAATGTCTCAAGAATCAAGTCTATTTTGCCTCCTCCAAGTAAGCCTACTACTAGCCTTAGGACTTCATTTGTTCCCAGCAAGACAAGACATTAGTAGTTTGTGCACAAAAGCCAAACGTAGTTTTCTACATTTAGTACTTACTACTATTATAAATGATAATAATGTTTGCAAGTCAAGTTTTACAACGATAAATTTAGAAATTTTTTGCAAATGAATTATTTCTTGACTTCGCCCTTACCCATAAAGAAATTAACTCCTACTCCACCTAGTCATGTTTTATGCAAAAGCCTCATCCTAAAAAGACAACAAAATCAGTGTGTGAGTTTCTTTTCCAATTTAGAAATAACTCATATTTTGAGATTTACAAAATAAATAGTACTTGGAATGTAGTAAGGTGATCATGAGATTTTGTGGTATAATATTTCTATAATTCCATGTTAGACACAAATATATGTGATGGTGTTATTTATCGATTTCATACAAATGATTTACTTTTTCAGTTCTTTTACGTGTATATATTAAGCTTGATGACTTGTCCACATATGTGTGTGTGAATAAAAATGTCATTATGTGTGTGTACATTTCATACGTGTATAAAGTATGCATATAAGTGTAAATGTGTGAAGGGTGTTATGCATAAGAACAAGGATGTTTGTATGGTTATGCGAGACTATGCATATATAATTTTTGTAACTTAATGCTTACCGCATTTTCTTCTAGCACATGACGAACATCTTCATGAAACCATAATCTACTACGTTCACCAACTGTTCGGTGAAATTCTAAATGCAAGTGAACATGTCGAACAAGTAATATAATGATAAGAAAGATATCGTCCCATAGAGATTGGTGATTACTAGACAAACTAATTACCAACGGTGAATAACTCCTAGAATTTATCTAGCAAACCAAATTGATAGATGATAGATTAACTAATTAAGTCTAAGAAAACTAAATACAAGAAATATGTTAGAGCATATGATTTCACCATAATTACTAGGTATTAGTATTGATTATTTATGCTTACAAGAGGGATAATATCTATGTGATGGCAGAATTTCCTAATTTATTTACTATCCTATGTCTAAGTATAGCAAACCTACTTAGTTCATTAATTCACTATATCTCTATATGTGAATTGAAACAAACCAAATGCATTAGGATCTATGAACATTCCCAGTTTACACCGAAAGCCACACAAACAATATGGTATATGTCTATCCATATTTAATCTATGGTTACAAATTACAAGAAGCAACTGCATGCTATTTCCTGTCGGTCTTTAACATGCAAATCAAGTCATCTAAGTGGTAGCTAATCACTTAAAAGCATTAAACTCCGTAATATGTAACTTCACATAAACAAAATATCTTGCAAAACATAATAATCATAAGATTCATACCATCATAATTAGGTTACATCGTAGCTCTAACAAAAATAAACTAAAACATAAAGAAATAATGAGGAAGAATGGTAATAAGAAATAAAGAATGCATCTTGAATCCAAGAATAAGAAGTCTGTCACCCTTTTTGTCTTCTCTTCAAGAAAACCTTGAATTCTTGGCCTCTTTCTTGAGTTGTGCTCAATTTCCTCCTCCTCTCTCCTTTTGCCTTTTCTCTTCTCTTAAATAGGGTTTAGGTTTAGACCTATCTCCTATCCTAGTAGAATTGGGTTTTAGAGACCTAAAACAATTGGGTTTTGAACTCCTAAATTAATTAGGTTTTGAACTCCTAATATGATTAGGTTTTCTAATTATTTAGAAAACCCAATAACAATAAAATCTAAATACAATCATCTAAAGCCCAAGCCTATCTTGACTCTTTTGATCTTGATATTACGATTTTGCCACATAATAAGTATCAGGTTCTCCATGTTCATTCCTTTTCTCCTTGCCTCCTTGTGCTACATAAATAAGATAAATTTAGGTAAATAAGGAGGAATTCAAATATTTTCTCATAAGAATTGCATTGCTTATTGCCTAAAAAATAGGTCAAGTAACTCTATAAAAATAGAGTTATCAAAACCCCCAAACTTAACATTTTGCTAGTCCTCTAGCAAAAGCAATAAACAATATACGTTTTAGACAAAACCCTTTCATGATATTCTCCCATAATTGCTCAACTTAACAATTCAAAGAAATATATAGCTTTCATCCAAACACCACAATTGTTTCATAAGATAAGATAGACTCTTAACTATGTTAACCACGTGTGTGTGTGTGTGAGTCCTTATCTTTTCAATTATATGCACTCCAAATAGATTCACATTAATATGCAATCTCTCAAAATCTTTAACCAAACCTCATAGGTTTGCTTTTCATTCATCTCTCCACTAATGTAGGCCAATCATCTAACCAAGAATCAATAGGACTTTTATAAGCTTGTAATGTAAGGTTGGGCTAGGGGTAAGATGAAAGTCATTTAGGCTTAATTCACCCATGAACACATTGCTTTCTAGGATCTAATTTAAGCTTTTGTCACTTCCTTTCTTTGCTTTTTTTTTTTTTTTCGCAAATGATCTTTCTATCACCATTTCTCTCATTCCTTTCTTCCCAAAAATACTTGATTTCACTTGGATTTTGACACTCACAAAAGTCACAATCATGCTTGCAATAATAAAGCAAGTAGTAGGACTAGAAATGTAACCATTATAATATTATCTTGCTTATGATATCCAACTACTATGCAAAAGCCAATTTTTGAACCTTGAGTGGCTTGATTTGACAATAATCAATAAGAAAATTCCAATCTTGGACAGATGTTGCATTTCCCTTTTCTTTTTTTTTTTTTTTTTTTTGCATTCACAAAAGCAACATATTATGCTACATAATCATTGCAATCAATATCCTTCCCATATAACATCCTTCCCCTCGACTTCTCTTTCACTCAAATAGACTTATATCCTAAAAATCAACATGTTTAAGGGTATGGGACGAAAAGATAATTTATCAAAGGCTCAAAGGTATATATATGTGGGTGTCAAAATAAAAAAAATGGATATAAATCAAGGCTCAGCGGGGTGACTGGGGATAAATAAATAGGGTTGGCTTGAAAGGCTCAAACGATCCAAAGAATGGCCTAAATCATTTTCTCAATTAGATACAGCCTAGGATTTCGCCTCAAGAGGAAATCAAACAAATTCTAAGATCCAGATGAGATTTAAGAAAATCACATACTTCATATGAATGTTTTCTAGAGATACACACAATTTCAAAAATGAAGGACTTTTAGTGCTCAATAGGTGGATCAACATAATTGGAATCACACTTAACTCACACCACAATTGCAGGTTTGAACAAAATCTATATCTTCCAAAGAATCACCAAGAATTCACAACAAGGGATGTAATCATGACATAAAAAAAATTTCAATCAGATTTAGCACAAAGATTCTTTCCCTACCCCCAAACTTGAATGAAGCATTGTCCTCAATGCAAAAACAAAAGTAAGTAATAATAATGAAGGAATAGGAATGAGAAAACTCCCTTGATTGTAGGTTATATTCACGTAGAGCTCTGAGGAAATGGTGGTGACAAAACTTCTAATGAAAAGACTAAAACGAAATTGCTTAGGTTGCCTCCCAAGAAGCGCTTGCTTTATAGTTTTCAGCCAAACTATCCTGGATGTTGTTGCTCAAGGAGGATGAAATTCCAACAGTTTCGGAGACAGCTTATGTTGCATAATGGTTGAGCATTCTGCAATCAACGCTACTGTCTCATATATTTCCAGCTTCCTTTTGTTCTCTAGTATCTCTTTCAAAAGTTCTGCATAATTGATCAATTGAACTGGAGCATCTGCAAAAGGAGTGTTAATGTGCAATTTTAAAGATATATCAAGGAATTCCAAAAATTGCTTATCTCTTTCATGTTGCTGGAATTTATGGAGAGATGGAGCTGAAGGCATAAAAGGCATAGGATTTTTTTGAACAAGCTTGCTCCTAGGTGCCTTCTCAAGTTGTATGCTGACATTCTTATTTGTTTCATTGAAAATGGCTTTGTCAACATCATCTTTTCCCACTTGGTTGCCACTTGTGAAGGTTATTGCCTTTGCGGTATTTGTAGGACTTTTCTCCATATTGCTAGGCAAATGACCCTCTTGTCTCTTTGAAATCATGCTAATCAATTGACCCATCTGCATCTCCAAATTTTTGATTGAAGTTTCTTGTCTTTGGAATCTCTTTTCATTGTTCTGCAACATCTTGTTAATCATGTCTTCCAAGTTAGGCTTTACCTTTTCGCTTTGCTCAAATGTTGGTGGCAGTCTCATATCATTTAAGTTACTCCATGAAAAAGTTTGATGGTTGTGCCATCTCGGATTGTACGTGTTGGAGTAATAATCATTTTGTGACCTGCTAAGAATCCCAACAAAATTAGCATAATCATTATAATGAGCATAAGGGTTACTTACTTGACATTTCGTGCTCTCATGTGCTCTACTATAAAATTCACATGATCTACTTTGATGTCTCACAATTGGAGTATTTAGGTTGTCTATCTTCTCATTTAGCATTTCTAATTGTGTAGACATTATGGTGAAGATATCTACTTCATGAACTCCACTTGGTTGATGCATTGGTAGCCTCTTAGTAGACCATTGATAGCTATTGGCTGACATTTCCTCCAAAAGGTTATATGCCTCTTCTGCTGTTTTGCTGTGCAAATCACCTCCTGCAGCTGTATCAATTACAAAACGAAGATTTATACTACACCCATCATAGAAAGTTTGTACTTGTAACCAAATGGGTAGTCCATGATCTGGACATCTCCTTAGAAGTTCCTTGAATCTCTCCCAAGCTTCATACAATGATTCATTATCTATCTGCTCAAAAGTGAAAATGTCGTTACGCATTTTTGTAGATCTTGCGAAAGGAAAGAACTTACTAAGAAACTTTTGAGCCAAATCATCCCATGTAGTAATTGATCCTGCAGAAAGAGAAGAGAACCAATTTTTAGCTGTATCTCTAAGAGAAAATGGAAATAGCCTTAGCCTGATAACATCCTCTGTAACTCTATGATCTCCAATCATGTCACAGAATTTAAGGAATGCTTCAATGTGAGCTTTTGGATCCTCATTTGGTAGCCCACTATATTGCACGGAGTTTTGAAGCATCTTGATGAGCATAGGCTTGATCTCAAAGTAGTTTGCCTGATTTGCAAGTCTAATGTTTGATGAAGCATTCCAAAATGTTGGTGCAGCATAGTCTTGTAAAAGTCTATGTGTACCATCATATCTTTCCATCCTTATTGCTTAATCTTTTTATAATAGCAACTTAACAAAGATTTTTTTCTTTTTTTTTCAAGAAAAAAATAAAGTGAAATAAAAATAAAACAAAAAAAATGATTTTTTTTTCTTTTTTTTTTTTTACAATTAAAAAGAAAAAAGATTTTTTTTCAAGAATTAAAAGAAACGATTTTTTTTTTCAAGAATAAAAAGAAACGATTTTTTTGTTTTTCAAGAATTAAAAGAAACGATTTTTTCAAGAATTAAAAAAAATGATTTTTTTCTTAAAAGAAAATAAAAGCTAGATTAAACCTAGAAATTATTCGGTATTAATATTAATCAGCAGTAAAACAACCAATCCCCGGCAACGGCGCCAAAAACTTGTTCGGTGAAATTCTAAATGCAAGTGAACATGTCGAACAAGTAATATAATGATAAGAAAGATATCGTCCCACAGAGATTGGTGATTACTAGACCAACTAATTACCAACGGTGAATAACTCCTAAAATTTATCTAGCAAACCAAATTGATAGATGATAGATTAACTAATTAAGTCTAAGAAAACTAAATACAAGAAATATGTTAGAGCATATGATTTCACCATAATTACTAGGTATTAGTATTGATTATTTATGCTTACAAGAGGGATAATATCTATGTGATGGCAGAATTTCCTAATTTATTTACTATCCTATGTCTAGGTATAGCAAACCTACTTAGTTCATTAATTCACTATATCTCTATATGTGAATTGAAACAAACCAAATGCATTAGGATCTATGAACATTCCCAGTTTACACCGAAAGCCACACAAACAATATGGTATATGTCTATCCATATTTAATCTATGGTTACAAATTACAAGAAGCAACTGCATGCTATTTCCTGTCGGTCTTTAACATGCAAATCAAGTCATCTAAGTGGTAGCTAATCACTTAAAAGCATTAAACTCCGTAATATGTAACTTCACATAAACAAAATATCTTGCAAAACATAATAATCATAAGATTCATACCATCATAATTAGGTTACATCGTAGCTCTAACAAAAATAAACTAAAACATAAAGAAATAATGAGGAAGAATGGTAATAAGAAATAAAGAATGCATCTTGAATCCAAGAATAAGAAGTCTGTCACCCTTTTTGTCTTCTCTTCAAGAAAACCTTGAATTCTTGGCCTCTTTCTTGAGTTGTGCTCAATTTCCTCCTCCTCTCTCCTTTTGCCTCTTCTCTTCTCTTAAATAGGGTTTAGGTTTAGACCTATCTCCTATCCTAGTAGAATTGGGTTTTAGAGACCTAAAACAATTGGGTTTTGAACTCCTAAATTAATTAGGTTTTGAACTCCTAATTTGATTAGGCTTTGAACTCCTAATATGATTAGGTTTTCTAATTATTTAGAAAACCCAATAACAATAAAATCTAAATACAATCATCCAAAGCCCAAGCCTATCTTGACTCTTTTGATCTTGATATTACGATTTTGCCACATAATAAGCATCAGGTTCTCCATGTTCATTCCTTTTCTCCTTGCCTCCTTGTGCTACATAAATAAGATAAATTTAGGTAAATAAGGAGGAATTCAAATATTTTCTCATAAGAATTGCATTGCTTATTGCCTAAAAAATAGGTCAAGTAACTCTATAAAAATAGAGTTATCACCAACTGTTTTGGGTGATTCTTTTCGAACTATCTCTCTACCCATGTTTTATACTAGATCATGCATCTCCAATATACCAAACTTAGCCTGTATAAGAGATTTATCTCCCAACTCTTCAACACACAACTTTAGAGAGTAACCACAACTAGTTAGTATATGTTCAACATCTTTTATAAACATTCCCTTGAAGAAACATGCAATGTCTAGAAAAGCATCTTTTGATGATTCCTCTAAATTATTGTAACTAAATTCAAGTGTTGTTTGAATATCTTTATGAGGAAATCTTTTATATTCCTCGAATTTCTCCTTTTGAAAATCTAAGTCCTTGCCACAAAGAGTTGAACCTAGCACTGTCAAAGCCAAGGGAAGGTGTCCAGTATAAGATACAACCTTCTTGGCAAGCTCTAAAGATTCATTGTCAGGCTTGTCAGTTTTGAAGGCATTCATATTGAACAACTGAAGAGCTTCATTGTCATTCAATTTCTCCACCTCATATATGAAATGTTGTTTAAAATTCCACATATGACTAGTTAGCAAACTCTTGTCTCTTGTGGTTATGATGATCACACTACACAAACCAAACCAAGCACTATCTCCAACTAATTTTTTTAATTGTTCCAAGTGATTCACATCATCAAGTATTAAAAGAATCGTTTTAGAGCAAAGACTCCTTTGTATATTGACAATTCCCTCGTGAACATTATCACTCCTCAAAGTATCATTTCCTAAGATCTTCCAAAGAATTTTGTTTTGAAGCATTGTTAAACCATCTTTTTCTATTTTTTCTTTAACATTGGCTAGAAAACATGCACCTTCAAAAACCTGAGCAATGGAATTATAAATTGCTTTGGCAATAGTTGTCTTGCCAATTCCACCATCTCCAAAAATTCCTACCATGCAAGTGACATTTGTCCTCTCCTTAGTGTTTAAACTTTTTATGAAGTTCTCTACACAAGACTGTATTCCAACAGGATTCTCGGCAACATCTAAGCATGGAAATTTTACTAATTTTGAGACTTGTGGAATGACTTCTGTTGGATCCTATAGCAACCTAAGAGGGGGGGTGAATTAGGTTTATCAAAAATCTTTTGGTCTTTTTCGTTTTTCTTATGTTAAACAATAAATGCAGTAAGTAAAGTTATCACACAAGACAAAGACACAGATTTTTGGAAGGTGGTTCGGCCCAAGCCACCTCGGCACCTACTCCACCCCACTCTAGCAACAACCTGCTAGAGTCACTCTTTAATCAATTACACAATTGATTACAAGGGAGAACCAATCCCTCAATCCCAGTTACAAGGGAGAACCAATCCCTCAATCCCAGTTACAAGGGAGAACCAATCCCTCAATCCCAGTTACAAATTCTCTCCCCAAGAATTTAAACAAAGAGTAACAATTAAGTACAGTTTCCAAATTCAGCTTCTGTAAGATATGAATTTAAGTTCAGAAGCTTTAAACAAGTGCTAGTGACCTAATACATAATGATATGGACAAAAGCCCCAAATTCAAATACACTCTAGCACTGTTCACTCGTATGAAATCAGCTCAATTAAGATATGAATTGAAGAGCAAACTGATTTCCTAAGCTTCAGATAAGTGCATATATTTGATCTAAAGTAGTATGGACAGAAGCCCCAATTTCTCAAATCGCAGCACTATTCATCCGAATCAAATTAGCTCAAATATGATATCAATTGAAAATCAAACTGATTTCCTAGCAAGAATATCAAAGCAGTAATGAGCTTAGAATAGAATCACCGAATGATTTTGATAGCTTGATGAACTTGAAGAGCTTGAGAGAAGATTGATGAAATTCCACTTCAAGAACACTTAGCTTCTCTGATTTTCGTTATGTTTCAACAATCAAACTTCTATCTCTTATATAGCATCAAGAGAACTCACCTTTCTCATTCAAAAGAGCCGTTGCTCCAACATTCCCGTTGATTCCCCACCTTCTCTTTTTCTTCCCCTTTTTTTTTTTTTTCGTTGGAAGCCATTTTTGAGATAAGAGCGTCGGGCTGTGATTCTGTCTGAGTTTCGTTCAAAACCCTTATCCAAAACGCATCCGTTTTGGCTACGTCATTAAATTTGAAATTCGGATCCCGCGGAGCTAATTTCGGGTTACTGGGTCAGAATATGGGTTTCACTCAAATCTTCCTCAAAGCTCTTCAATCTTGAAGTAAATCGTTGTAATTGCTTCACATACTGATAGATTAACTTCTTCTCTTCAAAAGCCCTATGAAATCGTCTTCAGAAACTCTTCAATCTGTTTCCAATTTCTGTTTTGAGCTGTTAGGGTACAAACTCAAAGAACTCTTAATTTCTTCAAATTAATCTTCTCTGAGGAGTGGGTCTTTGATTTATCTTCACAGAAATGTTCTACTCTCTGTTAGCTTTCAAATGACACCTTTTCCAGCTTGAACGGAGTTGTTTCTGGTGACCTATTTGAGCTTTAGGTAACAACGACGTTGAGCGGGTCGAGCTGGGCGCTTAAATTCGGATCAGGCAGAGTGCAGATGAACAGTATTATTCGTGAATAGTTTTGTTTGAATAATGACTGTTTGGTGAACAGTAATTGAACCAATTTCGAATTTAAACCAACAACTAATCAAATAATGATTATAATATTCTCATATTATAATTCTTATTTTTCTCATCATCAAAATATTAATATATTCCAATTTCATTATAATATATTCCAACATTCTCCCCCTTTTTGATGATGATAAAATAAAACATTTTGATGTAATATAAATCATTTTCAGCTTTTCAACTTTCAAGTTTCCAAGTCAAGCATAAGCACTTTGAAAACATTTTTAAATATATATTGATGCATAATCATGCCAAGTTCAAAGTACATCAATATAACAATCAAGAATTATATTTCTCCCCCTATATCAAGGCCAAAGTGCATATGACCAATATAACATCATGTATTTGTCCCCTTATACCAAATGATTTCTCTCCTAATATCAAGTTCTAAGTACATCAAATATATATATGATAAACATAGCATCATAGCATATATTTCTCCCCCTTTTTGCTTTATCAACACCAAAAATAATAAACCATGTGCTATAACCATAATCAATAGCAAAATCAATAGATGTATTCAAAAACATTCAATCATGGAGAGAGTTGTTGTGTCATGTATGTAGTGAGAGGAAATGTCTTTTCTACATGATGCACAGAGATTTGCAGCAAAGTAGATGATAACGAAGATGTGCACACATCACCAAAATTTATCATCACAGTATCACCATATTTGCATAATTGAGTTCCAGAAAGCAAAATTCATATTTTACCAGCAACAAAGAAACGATACAGATCTTACAGCGCATGTGTTGTATGAGCAAGTAAAAAAAATTTGGAAAGATCATACCCGATATGATGAATCAAAAGCTCCCCCTGAGTAGTAGCGCCTACCATTGTTGTAAAGTGGAGTTTACATTCGAGTTTGGAGTTTTGCAGCGGAGTTTGGAGTGTTGCAGCAGAATATCAAGTAAACTCCCCCTTAAACTAGGAAGGGCCCCTTCTTGTTACAAGAAAGGGAATGTTGATTGACAATAAAGGCTACTTCAATCATGAGATTGATGAAGAGCACATGTATGTCAATACATTAATGTAGTGATGCAGATTTAGCTAAAACTGGACCTATAAATCATCTACATTACACATTCCTAACTCTCTTCGTAGATAACAAAACCTTTCTTTGTCGAGAGGTTTAGTAAAGATGTCCGCAAGTTGATGATAAGTGCTAACATAGTCTATGGTGACATTTCCTTTAAGGACATGATCCCTTATGAAATGATGTCTGATCTCTATATGTTTAGTACGAGAGTGCTGAACAGGATTTTTTGTGAGGTTAATAGCACTTGTGTTATCACACTTCAAAGATATAGAACTTTGAAATGAATTAAAATGGGCAAGTTGATTTTTCATCCAAAGAACTTGTGCACAACAACTACCCAAAGCAATATATTCAGCTTCGGTAGTAGAGATAGCAACACTTTGTTGTTTCTTAGAGAACCATGAAACTAACATATTTCCTAGAAATTGACATGTTCCACTAGTACTCTTACGATCAGTTTTGCAACCAGCATAATCCGCATCACTATATGCATGCAAATGAAAAGATGATTCTCTAGGATACCATATACCTAGCTTAGGTGTGTGCTTGAGATATCGAAAGATTCTCTTTACAGCAGCAAGATGACTCTCTTTAGGATCAGCTTGATACCGTGCACAAAGACACACACTAAAAAGAATATCAGGTCGAGAAGCAGTGAGATATAACAATGATCCTATCATGCTTCTATAAGTCTTTTGATCAATGGAAGTACCTTCCGGATCTGCATGTATATGGGTAGAAGTACCCATAGGAGTATCTATCTCTTTGATTTGATCAAAGTTGAACTTCTTAAGAAGTTCATATGTAAATTTACTTTGAGAGATAAAAATACCATGTGCTGTTTGCTTAATTTGCAATCCTAGAAAATAACTAAGTTCTCCCATCATGCTCATTTCAAATTCTTTCTTCATAAGTTCAGCAAATTCAGTGCACAAAGATGAATTAGATGAACCAAAAATGATGTCATCCACATATATTTGAACTAAGAGAATATCAGAATCATGTGACTTGATGAATAAAGTAGTGTCTACAGCACCCTTTTTGAAGTTGTTTTCCACCAAGTATGTACTCAAATGATCATACCAAGCTCTTGGAGCTTGTTTCAAACCATACAATGCCTTAGTAAGTTTAAAAACATGATTTGGAAATAAAGGATCTTCAAAACCAGGAGGTTGTTCAACATATACTTTCTCATTTATGTAGCCATTCAAAAATGCACTTTTAACATCCATTTGAAACAATTTGAAATTCTTATGAGATGCATAAGCTAAAAGCATGCGAATGGATTCCAATCTAGCTACTGGTGCATAAGTCTCATCATAGTCTATGCCTTCTTCTTGGTTATAACCTTGTGCAACAAGTCTAGCCTTATTTCTAACTATTGTTCCATGTTCATCCATTTTATTCCTATATATCCATTTTGTTCCAATGATGGTTTTATTTTCTGGTCTAAGAGTTAATTCTCAAACTTTACTTCTTTGAAATTGATTTAACTCTTCTTGCATGGCAATGATCCAATTACTATCAAGTAGTGCTTCTTTAATGTTCCTAGGTTCTTCTTGTGATAGGAATGCAGCAAATGCACAAATATTATAGGTTGAGGATCGAGTACTGACCTTATCCAAGGACTTTCCAATAATATTAGTAGGAGTTACCTCATTTCGTACCCTTGGATAAATGGGGTCTCTTTGCACATGTTCTGGCCACTCTTCCCTTTCATCTTGTATAATGCTAGCATCGGGAGAGTTGTTGTCAGGAGCTTCCAGCAATGGTACAAATTCTAAATTTTTACTTGTACTAGAAGCATTTCTTTGTGAAGTGTCCAACAGTGGTGCAATCATTGGATTTTCATCTGCACATGTAATCAACCTTTCCCTTGCTTGGGAGTTAATAGTTTCATCAAATATTACATGGACTGATTCCTCTACCACTAATGTTCTTCTATTTAGAACTCTAAATGCTTTGCTGCTACTAGAGTATCCTAGAAAGATTCCTTCATCACTTTTGGAATCAAATTTACCCAAATTTTCCTTTCCATTATTATGCACAAAGCACTTACAACCAAATATGTGAAAATATGCTACATTTGGCCTTTTTCCATAAAATAATTCATATGGGGTTTTATCTAATATAGGTCTTATTAGAACCCTATTTGAGACATAACATGCAGTATTTACAGCTTCACCCCACAAATACATAGGCAAACTATTTTCACACAACATGGTTCTACCTAGTTCTTGTAGTGTTCTATTCTTTCTTTCCACTACACCATTTTGTTGTGGTGTTCTTGGTGCAGAAAAGTTATGTTCAATTCCATTTTTAGTACAAAAATCTTCAAACTCATGATTCTTAAATTCTGTCCCATTATCCGTACGAATGTATTTGATTTTAGAATCTTTCTCATTTTGCACCTTTTTACAAAAATTTTCAAACGTATGAAATGTTTCACTTTTATGAGCAATACCAAATGTCCAAGTAAATCTAGAGTAATCATCAACAATTACAAACACATAATACTTACCTCCAAGGCTTGCTGTCCGCATGGGTCCAAAGAGATCCATATGTATTAACTCAATTGGTTTTGTGGTTGTAACTATATCTTTTGAATTAAAACTAGTCTTTGCATGTTTTCCTTTAATGCACGCATCACACACTACATTTTTGTCACATTTCAGTTCTGGTAGCCCTTTTACTAAGTCTTTTCTATACAATTTCACAAGTTGTTTTACATTGATATGAGCTAATCTTTTATGCCACAACCAACTACTATTGTCCAGATCTACTGCTAAGCATATTTCTTTGTTTTTGAAATGTGTTAGATCTAAAACATATATATTTCCTAGTCTTTTTCCAAAAACAACAGTCTTTTTATTTCTACTAGATATTTTGCAGAAATTAGATCTAAACTTTACTTTATAATCCTTATCACATAGTTGACTAACACTTATGAGATTGTGTTTCAATCCTTCTACATACAAGACATCATCAATCACAAAAGATGAGGATGAATTACCTATTGTTCCTATACCTTTTATGATGCAAGAAGAATCATCTCCAAATGATACCGTTCCTTCGTGTCTTGGGGCAATGGTTGAAAACAGCTTAGGATTTCCAGTCATGTGTTTGGAACATCCACTGTCTACAATCCATGTTTCCTTGCTATAATCTATCCCTTTCACTGATTTCAAGCCCTGCAGAACAGAAAATAATCTTTGATTTTGTTGGTACCCACTTTTCTTTGGGTCCATGAGTGTTAGGGATCATTGTGCCTTTTGGCACCCATATTCTTTTAATCTTAAAGCTTTTACCAGATTTCAGTGGACATTTATTAATGGAATGACCAACATATTTACAATATGTGCATTTGTCATACAAGGTAGTCATGTAGTTTTTCTTTTCAAAGAATCTAGTAAAAGGTTTTGCATCAACATTTGATCTATAACCTATACCAGCCTTGTCATACATGCCTTGTTGTGATTGTAATATCTTTTCAAGTATGGCACTCCCATTAGTAAACTTGTTCAGCAAGCATGTTGAGCTATCTAGTTTGTTTTCAAGCTCTTTTCTTAAACATTCAACATTGAACAACTTTCTAGTTAAAGAATCAATTTCATTCTTCATATGCTCATGCTTTTTAGAACACATGCATATTTTATCATTCATTTCAGATTTGTTTCCATGAGATAAAATTGTTTCTTTTAACTTTTTAATATCAAATTTCATGCTTGAATTTTCATTTACAGCTAGCTCATATTGGTTTTTCATTTTCTCATGTTCTTCTACATTCAAATTTGATTTCTTTAATTGGCATTCAAGCTTATTCTTTTCAGATTGCATGCTGGACATATTTTCTTTTAATGCTTTATTTTCAGATTCTAACTCATGCAATCTATCAACCACTTCATTGAATGTATCATTTAGCTCATTGAATAAAGTACAATCTTGACACTTGTTAGATGTACTTACCTCATAGTTATCATAAGTCTCCATTGCCATGAAACATTGAAAGTTCCTTTCATCTTCCTCTTCATCAGAAGATAAGCTGTCTTCATCCCAAATAGGCATTGATTCATCCTTTTCAGCATGCCTTTCTATCCCCATGAAGCATACATTTGCTGTCTCCACTACTTCTTCATCCGAAGATGAGTCATCATCCCAAGTAGCCACCATTGCTTTCTTCTTAGACTTTCTATTTACCTTCAAGGTTGGGCAGTTTGCTTTCATATGACCTGGTTTCTTGCACTCTAAGCAAAGATCATCAGTAGCTCTAGTTGCATTCTTACCTTTTGCTTTGTAGAACTTCCTTATTTTTCGAGCAAGTAATGCAACCTCCTCATCAGAATCAGAATTATCATTTACATGAGTTTTAAAAGCAATATTTTTATCTACTTTCTTTGACTCTTCTATATCATTGTTTCTTCTATTAATTTGAAGCTCATATGTTAATAGAGATCCTATCAATTCATCTAGTTTCATTGTATTCAGATTATTTCCTTCTTCTATGGCAGTTCTTTTAGCTTCCCAACTTTTATCCAAACATGCTAAAATCTTTTTAACTAATTTCTTATTTGGATAAGTCTCTCCTAGCAATGTAAGTTTAGTAACAATATCAGAAAATCTATTATACATTTCAGAAATGCTTTCACCTGGTTTCATCACAAACAATTCATAGTTATGATTCAACATGTCAATTTTAGAGTCTTTAACTTTTTCAGTTCCTTCATGCAAGACCTCTAATTTATCCCAAAGTTCTTTTGCTGTTTGACAAGTAGAGATTTTATTATATTCAGATGCAGTCAAAGAATAATACAACATAGTCATAGCTTTACCATTTTTCTCCATTTCTTTGGAAACTTCATTTGACCAAAGTAAAGGTGATTCCTTGGGTATTTCTATTGTTTTGTTTATGATTTTCCAAGATTCTACATCTTGTCCCATTATAAACATTTTCATTATATTTTTCCAATGGTTATAGTTTGTACCATCAAATATGGGTGGTCTATTGAAGGTCAATAAGGCAGCCATTCTGGTTGCTATGCAAATCTCACTAATATCTAACTAAATCTAGTCAGAGCAGAGATAACCTGCTCCGATACCACTTGTTGGATCCTATAGCAACCTAAGAGGGGGGGTGAATTAGGTTTATCAAAAATCTTTTGGTCTTTTTCGTTTTTCTTATGTTAAACAATAAATGCAGTAAGTAAAGTTATCACACAAGACAAAGACACAGATTTTTGGAAGGTGGTTCGGCCCAAGCCACCTCGGCACCTACTCCACCCCACTCTAGCAACAACCTGCTAGAGTCACTCTTCAATCAATTACACAATTGATTACAAGGGAGAACCAATCCCTCAATCCCAGTTACAAGGGAGAACCAATCCCTCAATCCCAGTTACAAATTCTCTCCCCAAGAATTTAAACAAAGAGTAACAATTAAGTACAGTTTCCAAATTCAGCTTCTGTAAGATATGAATTTAAGTTCAGAAGCTTTAAACAAGTGCTAGTGACTTAATACATAATGATATGGACAAAAGCCCCAAATTCAAATACACTCTAGCACTGTTTACTCGTATGAAATCAGCTCAATTAAGATATGAATTGAAGAGCAAACTGATTTCCTAAGCTTCAGATAAGTGCATATATTTGATCTAAAGTAGTATGGACAGAAGCCCCAATTTCTCAAATCGCAGCACTATTCATCCGAATCAAATTAGCTCAAATATGATATCAATTGAAAATCAAACTCATTTCCTAGCAAGAATATCAAAGCAGTAATGAGCTTAGAATAGAATCACCGAATGATTTTGATAGCTTGATGAACTTGATGAGCTTGAGAGAAGATTGATGAAATTCCACTTCAAGAACACTTAGCTTCTCTGATTTTCGTTGTTTTCAACAATCAAACTTCTATCTCTTATATAGCATCAAGAGAACTCACCTTTCTCATTCAAAAGAGCCGTTGCTCCAACATTCCCGTTGATTCCCCACCTTCTCTTTTTCTTCCCGTTTTTTTTCTTTCCGTTGGAAGCCATTTTTGAGATAAGAGCGTCGGGCTGTGATTCTGTCTAAGTTTCGTTCAAAACCCTTATCCAAAACGCATCCGTTTTGGCTACGTCATTAAATTTGAAATTCGGATCCCGCGGAGCTAATTTCGGGTTACTGGGTCAGAATATGGGTTTCACTTAAATCTTCCTCAAAGCTCTTCAATCTTGAAGTAAATTGTTGTAATTGCTTCACATACTGATAGATTAACTTCTTCTCTTCAAAAGCCCTATGAAATCGTCTTCAGAAACTCTTCAATCTGTTTCCAATTTCTGTTTTGAGCTGTTAGGGTACAAACTCAAAGAACTCCTTAATTTCTTCAAATTAATCTTCTCTGAGGAGTGGGTCTTTGATTTATCTTCACAGAAATGTTCTACTCTCTGTTAGCTTTCAAATGACACCTTTTCCAGCTTGAACGGAGTTGTTTCCGATGACATGTTTGAGCTTTAGGTAACAACGACGTTGAGCGGGTCGAGTTGGGCGCTTAAATTCGGATCGGGCAGAGCGCAGATGAACAGTATTATTCGTGAATAGTACTGTTTGAATAATGACTGTTTGGTGAACAGTAATTGAACCAATTTCGAATTTAAACCAACAACTAATCAAATAATGATTATAATATTCTCATATTATAATTCTTATTTTTCTCATCATCAAAATATTAATATATTCCAATTTCATTATAATATATTCCAACAACTTCTTTATGAATCAACATGTATTCATTCCTACAAATCAAAAAAGAAAACGTAAGAAGGCATGAATGCACAAAAATATAATATGATTCCAAATTACTTACACACATTTCTCATTGTTTATAAATGTGTAATTAAATTTTTTAACCTCTAGATTACATTCTTGAATTTGGCATCCCCTATTAAGAGTATATTTTTCTATTTTACTCTAAAATGTTATAGTCTTTATTTAAATATGTTTTTCTTTAAAATATTTATTTAGTGCTACTAGATTACATCATTTTCATCCTAAAGTACAGAAGAAAGTCGTACTTATATATTGAATAAAACAAACATGTGAAAATGGATAATCATCCAAAGTTGGTCGGATGGCCTCTACATTTGATGTGTTAATTCATCAGTAGGTGGTAAGTGCAGACTCCTCTTTTTGTAGTAGCCAAAAAAGTAAGTATTCAAAGAAGAAAAAAAAAGTTCTTTTTTTTTCCTTTCTCTCCATCTCTTTTTCCTCGAAACACCGTACGATGAAAACTTTATCCCTTGCTCGTGTCTCTGGGATGAAATTTCCTTCCTAGTCTCCTAGCAGAATCCGTAGGCAATTTTCTAAGGGCCTTAATAAATAGAACTTCCTTAAGATTGACTGGTCCTAAAAGGCCCCTAAGAGTTAAAATGCCTTAGAAAATGGAATTAACAAAGGATACCCAAAGTCTGTATGATTTAAGTGACAATGGTTTAAAAATAAAATAAAGTCAAAAGAGGCTTTTTCCACCTAATTGGACATATGTCTAAAGAGAGAGATCAAGGGCATATGGATCCATGAAATATAGCCACTAGACTCCCCACTCCCATTTTTCACTTGTATGCATGTACATATAGTAAGATGAACTATAACAAAGAATAAGAAAAATTCTAAAATGGAGGCACAAGAGTAATCTTTGTAAATACCCTTCTTTGTGATGGAACCAAGAGAAATTGGCCACTTTTTTTAGGGCTATCTTCCACTCCTCCACCTTCTTGTTATCATTGAATTTGTCTAATGCATCTCCAACAATATTAGCTTGATTTCGTATATTTGATGGATCTACATGATAAAACACAGGTAGAACCTTTTGGCCCTTCTTTTCCTTGCATTCAATAATCTTTAACAATTCATTCAAACACCAAGAGGATGATGCATAGTTAGGAGAGAACACAACTATTGAAATCTTTGACTCTTCAATAGCTTTGAAAAGCTTTGGAGAAATTTGCTCTCCTTTTTGCAGCTTGTTGTCAATAAAGGTATTGAACCCTTTTTGTTCCAAAGCACCATGTAAATGGGCAACAAAAGTGTCTCGAGTGTCTTCTCCTCTAAAATTCAAGAATACATCATAAGTCCTCAGATGGAAAGAAGGGAAACGAAAAAAAGAAGAGGTTGCATTGGAAGCCATGGAAGATGATGTAGTACTACAAGTGAAGAAGTTTGTGAGGGATGTAAAAGCAATCTGACTCCCTACATTTAAAAGAGAAATGGATGCCTTTTGGGAATAAAGAAAAAAGGTCAAACTACTTGGCAACTATCTCACAAAGGAAAGTCTACATAAGAAATTACATTACACCTTTTGGGAGTTAAGAAGATTGTGAAAGGTGTAGAAGTCATCTGACTCCTTACATTAAAAAGAAAAATTGATGACCCTTAGGAATCAAGAAAAAAAAGGTTAAACTACTTGGCAACTACCACACAAAGAAAAGTTAGCAAAAGAAATTATATAATGCCTTCTCAAAGCTAGGAAGATTGTAAGAGGTATAGAAGCTATCTGACTCCTTGCATTAAAAAGAGAAATGGATGACACTTGGGAATAGAGGAAAAAAGGTCAAACTACTTGACAACTACCTCACAAAGAAAATCCAACAGAAGAAATTACATAGCACTTTTTGTAGCCAAGAAAATTGTGAGATGTGTAGAAGCCATCTAACTCCCTACATTAAAAAGAAAAATGAATGCCCTTTGAGAATAGAGAAAAATGGTCAAACTACTTGGCAACTACCTAGCAAAGAAAGTCAGTAAAAGAAATTACATAGCACCTTTTAGAAGCCAAGAAGATTGTGAGAAGTGTAAAAGCCATCTGACTCCTTACATTAAAAAGAGAAATGGATGGAATAGTGTAAAAAAGGTCAAACTACCTAGCAACTACCTCACAAAGAAAAGTCAACATATGAAAAGCCTAGAAAATTGTGGAAGGAGTAAAGGCTGTCTAATTCCCTATATTAAAAAGAGAAATGAATGGCCCTTAGGAATAAAGAAAAAAAGGTCAGACTATTAGGCAACTATCTCATGAAGAAAAGTCAACAAAAGAAAATACATAATGCTTTCTAGGAACCAAGAAGATTGTGAGACATGTAGAAGTCATCTAACTCCCTACATGAAAGAGAAATAAATGCCCTATAAGAATAAAGTAAGAAGGTCGAACTACTTGGCAACTACCTCGCAAAGAACAGTTAGCAAAAGCAATTACATAGCACCTTTTGGGTGCCAAGAAGATTGTGAGAGGTGTAGAAGTCATCTAATTCCCTACATTAAAAAAGGAAATGAATGACCCTTGGGAACAAAGAAAAAAAAAATTCAGACTACTAGGTAACTACCTCACAACGAAAAGCCAACAAAAGAAATTATATAGTGCCTTTTGGAGCCAATAAGATTGTGATAGGTGTAGAAGCCATATAACTCCCTACAATCAAAAGAGAAGTGCATGCCCTTTAAAAATAGAAGGAAAAAGTCAAGCAATTTCCTCACAAAGAAAAGTCAATAAAAGCACCTTTTAGGAGCCAAGAGGATTGTGAATGGTGTTGAAGCCATCTAATTCCCTACATTAAAAAGAGAAATGGATAACCCTTGGGAATAGAGAATAAAAGGTTAAACTACTTGGCAACTACCTCACAAAGAAAAGTTAGCAAAAGAAATCACATAGTGCCTTCTTGAAGCCAAGAAGATTGTGAGAGGCGTAGAAGTCATCTAACTCCTTACATTAAAAAGAGAAATGGATGACCCTTGGGAATATGGAAAAAAAAGTCAAACTACTTAGCAATTACCTCACAAAGAAAATTTAGTAGAAGAAATTACATAGTAACATCTTAGAGCCAAGAAAATTGTTAAAGGTATAGAAGTCATCTAACTCACTACATTAAAAAGATAAATGAATGACCCTTGGAAATAAAGAAAATAAGGTTAGACTTCTAGGAAACTACCTCGTTAAAAAAAGTTGGTAAAAGGAATTGCACAACACCTTTTCACAGCCAAGAAGATTATAAGAGGTTTAGAAGGTATATGACTAAGGACATTAAAAAGAGAACTGGATGACCCTCAAGAATAGAGAAAAAAAGGTCAAACTACTTGGCAACTACCTCACAAAGAAAAGTCAGTACAAGAAATTATATAGTGTCTCTCCAAGAAGATTGTGAGAAGTATAGAAGCTATCTAACTCCCTATATTAAAAAGAGAAATGAATGACCCTTGGAAATAAAGAAAAAAAGGTCAAGCTACTGAGCAACTACCTCACAAAAAAAAGTCGGCAGAAGGAATTGCGCAATGCCTTCTTGGCGCCCTTCAATATATCTTTAACAACACAGAGTATGCGTATAGAAGTTGACTCCACGTGGCAACATTAAAAAATGAATCGCTGTTCATAAAAAGCAGGAAAAATGGTAGGTCGCGCCCATTAAAATAGTTCTAAAATATTTTAGCGAAAGTAAACTTACTCTAATTGATTAGTATGTTATTGCTCATATAATTTATTCTAAAATAAAATAAATATTCTTTTAAAAAAAAAGATGGCAATATGTCTCGGTAACTCTTTTTTTTTTTTGTTTTTAAGTTAAATTTACATTTATCGTTTAGTTTAACATTTTTATTGCTCACGCCAGTCCAAAAACAAATAAATACAATTTATTCTACCACCAACTTCTGCGTGAGGCGATTAATAAGACAAGACCTATTTTTAAGATTTTACTACAAACTATTAAGCCAAGTTAAAAAGAAGAAGATTACAAGTTACAATAATTTGCAAATATCTCTTTACTAGAAAAAAGTTAAATTTATTTCAGTTGTTTTGCGTATTATTACTCATGTTAGTTTAAAAGCATTAAACACACTTTATTGTACTACGGACTCCTGCACTAGGCAATTGATAAAGAACCAATTTCTAAGTTCATATTGCGAATGATTAAGCCATTTTAAAAGAAGTAGATAGCATGTCATGAAAACTCTCTTATATATTTTCATTAAAGATAAATTTATTCTAATTGTTTAGTTAAATTAGCTCAATCCAAAAGCAAATAAATACATTTTATTCTATCACAATTCCAGCATTGTACAATAAATAAAGATGAGCCGGATCAAGTCAAAGTTAAAAAAGAAAAAGACAACATTTTGTCGTAAACAAAAATATTTTTTTAAAATTAAATTTAACTTAATTAAGAGTGCTATTGTTCATGTTGGTCCAAGAGCGAATAAATAACACCTTCTTCTACAACCAACCCATTTCACACTCTGCCGGCTAGTTGACCCAAACCCAGCCAAATGGTCAACAACTAATAGCCAATGAAGTCTTGGCCAAGTGACAGCTTGGACATTTATTTAACGGTCCACGTTTAAATAATGCAACATTCCAATCTTGGTGAGTTAGTGGGGATCACAATCATCAAATTTGGGGTTTGACATCCTATGTGTATGAATTTGGGTGTGTGAGTTATAATATTTAAAAAATAATATATATTTTTTTTAAAAAGGAATAGCCATACAAAAAAATGTTATTTGATTTCTATTCATGATTCCGCCTAAGGAAGCCAAGCCCAGAATAACAGCCCGAATCCAATTCAAGCACATCAGCAAGGGTTCCTAAGAAGCTCCTCATTGAAGACCAAGATGAGATTTCCTTTTTGCACCTCCTAGGTCTAATCAACTATGTTTTATGTCAAAAGCCCAAAGATAATGCTCATTCCTTATTCCACTTGGTCACTATTTCCTAAAGATAAGACCCGTTCCTAATAGTACTAGGGTCACTATTTTTAGTTGCCGGATCTCTTTTGAACTAATCATCTCTAGCCCTTAGATATCTTTTCTTGACCTAAATCCTACTATATAGTTCAAGGGAAATTAAACAAAAAAAGAAAAGTTAAAGATTGAGAAAAGTTTAATCCTCTACTTACATTTGGGGTTCAGTACATTGTTGGAATTTCTCCAAAAGAATGGTGAATACCATTTTATTGTTATTATCTCTTTGGATTGCTCCAAAAGAGCGGTGATGTTCATTGAATGTTCTATATCTCTTTGGATTATGCTACAAAAGTGGTGAATTCCTGTCTTGTTCTATATCTCTTTGAATAGCCCTTCAAGAGTGGTGACGGTTTTGGATTTTCTATATCTATTTAGATTATTCTAGAAGAGTGACTATTTATGTTTTAGTAGTTTTGTTTAGTGGTGAATACTAATTAGTTTGTTCCATTGAGTTAAGGACAAGTTTTAATATTATGTTTGTTTGAAAATTTTTGGATAAGCAAACATTGTGCGAATCAATTGAGAATTATTGTGGGAAAATTTTTTGCCGATTTACAACTGAAAACCACACAGAAAGACACAAGAGCTAATCCTATTCTCCGCTTACAAAAGAATGAATTGAATCTTACTACTTACACAACACCAAACGATCAAACGGTTGCTAGCTCGATCTATCCATGCCTCACTGCTCGGTTAAGATTGGTTTGGCACTGTGATTCACGTTGCTCACTCGTGTGAAGATCTAGCAACCTTGCTACCTTGGAGATGCACTGAACGAAGCTTTAGAAGCCTTCAGATGATGTAGGCCATCCACCATCGATAATAGAATCCACGTCAGGCGTAACAAATAGATATCCATCACGAAGTAGATCGTGCCCAGCTGCTATAAACTGCAACATCCTGCCTCAAGGTTGCGGTCTGTAAAAATCCAAAGCCCTAAGCTTGCTAAAGAGATGATAATGTTGATTCATTTCTAATGTGTTAGTCTATATATCTACAGACTGATCATGAGTCTCAACACGCAGAGTACTAAGTAGATTATAGTGAATTTTCTCAGGAATCAAGTGACAAGAAACATCAATGTGCTTGGTTCTCTAATGAAGAACCAAATTTTTCGTCAATTTTTATGCCTCCTTATTTAACTACAAAAGCAGCTGCAAGATTGTGGAGCTGGGTGGGGATACTGCACGTACGTAGATGCACACACATATAACAAATAGATATAGAACTTTAAGGAATGCATCAAGGATAATACTAATATGAAACCACAAACCACATATGGACAAAAAATGTGTTTTTATCAAAGAACAGAGCCCACGAAGTTGCTAATCTCGGCAAATGCAACAGAGTCCTCGCCCTGTTCATTGGTAAAAAGGTAGTTTGTCTACCTTCAATGAGTTAAGGTGTTTAATTATCTTTGATGGTATTTCGTCGTTTTCGACCACCACATGAAATAAGCTGTATAGGCCATAACTGATGTCAAATAATTGAGTTTCAACCAAAAATCAAAAACTACTAAAAATCAATCATAACACCTAAAATAATTTCTCAAATATAGTTTACAATTACATGCTTCTTGGAAAGAAGAAAAAAAAGGAGATGGAGTAATGAACAAACAACAATAAATACATGTTCCCAACAGTGACTTCAACTGTCATAAAAAGGTTTCACCACAGTCAGGCAACTCAATAATCAGACAAAAAACCCCATAAATTTTATACTCTTTGCAGATATACTTAGTCTTCAAGCCTCCTCTCACATCCTTTAAGGCATCCAGTAAATGAGAACATTTTGATGATCACAAGAGTAACCTGATGATACTGGATTACAAAAATCTATGACAGCATAGGAACGTCTGTTAGGACTCACCCATAGTAAGACAGAGGTTGTGCTTTATTTAATTTATTAAAAAAGAAAAAAGAAAGAAAGTGACACTAAGACAAATTATGAAGATGTCATAAAATGTTAGATGCATGAAGAGAATGTGGATGTCCACGAACTTTCTGAAATATGATCTTGCAAAACAAAAGCAAAAAAAAAAAAAAAAAATTAAAAAGAGAAAAGAAAATACTAACAAAAAATGCTTGAGGGAAAAATAAATTAAACAAATTTCAACAAGCTCGCTAACCATAGAAATCAATAAGAACGTCAATTTCCAATCTTAACATATAACGTACGTTTTATCGTCACAAGACCACTAAATCAGACACAACGTACATATCCACTATGGTAAAACTGTTGTCCACAATTTACATTCTCACCAAATGACCTCCAATAGTAATCAAAATGTTTTTCATTGCTGGAACTACAGAAAGCCCAAGTTTCAAAACTTTTGCGTCACCAGATAACTTACAGTAAAGCCATAGGTGTAAAAACAAATTTGCAAAAGGCATGCTGACTCCTGTCATATTTGTACCACTACCAAAGTGCAAATAAAATTTGAGCGTAAAACATACACACTAAAATGTATCACTGAATCACTAACTCAGAACCATCAATATTTGCATTTCGCTATGCACTTTCACACATGTTCAACAATTTTAGAATGTAAAGAAAATAAAATGTATTTACTCACACCAGGAGTTGCATGATCAAGGCTCTCTTCTACCTTTTCAACTTCCGTTCTCAGCTTATCAATTTCAGAAGAAAGCTCGCTTTATTTGCCCCATAAGCACCTGCACGATAAAGTTCTTTGAGCATGTTGAAGTATTATAAAAAACCTTGACCAGAATCAGAAGTACCAAGATAATACTTCCACTCATTTTGCAGCTTGTCTCTCTGAGCTTTGTGATGACTGAATCCTTCACGTGACTTATAGATATGCGATTCCAATGTGGCAATTGCAATTCTACGACTCTCAATGTAGGCATCCCACTCTTTTAACTCAGTGTTAAGCCGGCAAATTTCATAATGAAGTTTTTCCTCCTGCAACCAAAAATAAGAGATAAGAAGGGCAAGAAATTTCAAGTGATCGACAAACTATACAGTAATTATCTCAATAATGACAACAAGACTTCTCGCTTTGTTTGCTTACTAGAGGTGGTCAAACACCAGGGCCAAGTATCAATATTCAAGGCTTTCTTGCATCTAAGATTCACTTAAGCAATGGACCCCCTCCCCTTACAAAAGGAAGGAACTTGCATTTCTTTACACATGTTAGCTCCTTTTGAGACCTACTACATATGATCCCCATCACCATTCCCAGGCAAATAAGTAAATTATTAACCCCCATGGGTAAACAGTTATTGCCAGCAAAGGCCTATAGTAATATCATTATTTAAAGATCAATCATATCAGCCATTTCCTGGACTACTAGAGTTGTGTGCTCTAAACAACCCTTTATAAAATGTCCCAGAATGCAATGAAGGCTCAGTATCAATGGGGAAATTTTAGAAATCATTGTGATCACGAGCAGCCCATGGCATGATGGTAAACGAAGGTGATAAAGCACAGATGGAATTGAACAAAGAATTCAAAGTAAGTTACTATGTTGAACTAGGGAACTTATTATGCCATGTTGAGAGAAGCAATTAGCTCATTTGCACTCTTTGTTTGATCAAGTTATTGTTGCTATTCTCAACGTATTGAATAGGGATATTTTTCTACTCCTAGGTTTGATTTTATCAATGTAGCCTTATTAAGGCTCATAAATTGGGACTCATGGGAATCTCTTATCATCATCACTCAAAAGTCCATATGCTGCCTTAACCAACTCATATTTCCATTTTCTTAACAAGCACTCTGCTTTTGATATGATTCACATTTTTCCAATAAAGAAAAAGAAAAGCAACCATGTTCAGATATTGGAGTCCTCTCTGAGAAGGGCCCTTCAATGGCCAAGTATCAAAGATGATTCCTTTTCATAGTAGTTCTTTGCCAAGCAAAAAAGCAAAACAAATTGAAGTACCTTATGTGCTATTCATAAAGATTTTTTTGGACAACACCATCAAACGATATTCTACTTTCCTAGAAAAAATCATTGCAAACATTTACCTGCACCAAATTTGGAGAAAGCATCCGCTCAAGATCGTCAATTTTCCTTTGAAGTGATTTGTCACGTGCAGCTCTACCTGAAAACTCCTAGCGTGACCTTGTTTCTGATAAAGAATGCTAAGCTGCTTTCCATGCTTCATTATTCTACATGACACGCGAAATATTGAAGTGGAAAATACATCAGAAATTAAAATAGTGGGAGGGTTTATTCACAAATCACAATGAGTAAAATCACTCTGGCCAGACAAGCACACCTCCTCAAGTATGCATGCATAGATGCATCAAAGTATTTGATACTGCTACGCCAGAGTTCAATGATCAAAAAGTACAGGGCAGGATCAGAGAGGAGACTTATAGGGAATAACAAAACGGATACAAGGAGAAAGACAAACAAAAGTACAGTGCAGGATCTAAGGCCACCACTCTCAGAATGAGCTACGATGCATTAACTGTACCTATCCAAGGCAGTTCCAGGTTGTCTAAACAGAGATCTACTTCATATATGAGGTGTTAGCCAAAGAAACCTGTTTTTGCAAATAAAAGGAACTACTTCCATGAAATATTATATATTCTTAACTACTAATACCTAGTGTATCTATGTGTGTATACATGCACATTGAATACTCAATGGGAAAAGAGTGTTTGTGACATTAGAAAGTCAGTATAGATGATGAAAAAAATCAGCTAGCTGCCAAGGAACATACCCTTTTGTTATCTCCTTCTCCTTAATGACTTGACACTCATAAGAGGGATGTATTTTTTCAAGCTTATCCATTTGGTCTTGAATTTCTCTCTCCAGAATCTCTAGGTGCCTCATAACAACCTCTTAAACCATGCAAGCTTAGTCAACGTTTGCAAGATTTGTGTGTGTGTGTGTGCGCGCGCGCGCACAAGAATATATGTGTGCGTCTATCAGAGGCAATATACACAGCCGTAATAATACCTTGGCATGGTTATTTCCGTAGATCTTCTCTTACAGATCTTTCAAGCTCAAATTATGTGTGCTTCTTTATTGCTTCTTGATACCGGACGGAGAGGAGGAAAATAAAAAGATAAAATTATCTTTGAAAACTAAGGATACAGATAATCACCACCTTAGAATTCGAGGATACAAATAACAATTATCTTTGTAAACTAAGGATACAGATAACTCACCACCTTAGAGTACAATGATACAAATAACAAATATCTTTGAAAACTAAGGATACAGATAACTCACCACCTTAGAATTCAAGGATAAAACACTCACCACTCTTTTGGAAGTAATTCCAAAGAGATACAGAGCAAAAGAAGCTCACCACTCTTGCCACAAGCAAAGAGATACAGAACTTAAAAAGAAAACTTAAAGCTTATACTCAAATCTCACAACTCAATGCCTCTACTACACAATGGCACTAGCTATTTATAGGAAACTAAAGCACCCATAATCATAAATATAGCCAACTACTATCTTCCCAACTACTATCTCCCCAACTACTATCTTCCAACTACAACCTCTTAATTGCTAGCTCTCATCTGCCAACTACCAACCACTTACTCTCAACAGCCAACCACCAACCACTTGGTCAACCTTCTCAAGCTTCTTTGGATTGGGCTTATATAGGTTGGGCCACTTTACCACTAATGAGTATTTGGGCTTGGGCTTGGCTTGTGTAGGATGGCCACATCATGCTTCCCTGGTTGGAGAGGACTCGTCCTCGAGTCCAAGTTGTCTTCACTATAGTAAGGAGATAAATCTGCTATGTTGAAAATATCTGAAACTCCATATTCACTTGGAAGTTCCACCTTGTAAGCATTGTCACCAATCTTCTTCAAAATCTTAAATGGTCCCTCAGCTCGTGGTTGAAGCTTTGCATACCTTCCTGGTGGAAATCGTCCTTTACGTAAATGTATCCACACCAAATCTCCTTCTTCAAACCTAGCAAACCGACGATGTTTATTAGCTTGTGTCTGATACTTTTGATTCTGCCTTTCAATCTTGTCACGGATTTGCTCATGTAGCCTTTTAAGGAACCTTGATCGTTCTTCTGCATCTCCACTGAACTGGTGTTTTGATGGTAATGGCACCAAATCCAAAGGAGTTGTTGGATTCTTTCCGTTGACTGCTTCAAAAGGGCTGCAACCGGTAGTTTGACTTGTAGATCGATTATAAGCAAACTCAGCATGTGGTAAGAGCAAATCCCATTCACGAATGTTCTTTTTTACCAGGCTCCTTAAGAGATTTCCCAAAATTCTGTTGACGACCTCAGTTTGACCATCAGTTTGAGGGTGACATGTTGTGCTGAACTGAAGTTGCGTTCCGAGCCTTCGCCATATTGTTCTCCAGAAATGGCTTAAAAACTTTGAATCCCGATCAGACACCATGGTTTTTGGAATACCATGAAGCCTTACAATTTCTTTGAAATACAACTCTGCAATGTGAGATGCGTCATTGCTTTTGTTGCAAGGGATGAAGTGTGCCATCTTTGAGAATCTATCCACCACTACTAGAATTGAATCTTTATTTCCCTGAGTTCGGGGCAATCCCAAAGTGAAATCCAAACTCACATCTTCCCAAGGGAAGTGGGGAACAGGGAGAGGAGTATATAATCCTGTATTTTGCCCATGGCTTTTCGCCTTATGACATACCAAACAACTAACCAATAGTTGTTGTACATCCTTTTTCATCTTGGGCCAATAAAATCGTTCTTGCACTAAGGCTAGTGTCTTGTCTCTGCCAAAGTGTCCAGCAAGGCCTCCTCCATGTGCCTCTTTAATAATAACGAGTCGCAACGAACATTGAGGGACACATAGCTGATTATTCTTGAATAGGTACCCCTCTTGCAAATGGAAGTGATCATGGCCACCTTCTAAAGTTGCCTTCCATATTGAACAAAAATCAGCATCACTTGGGTATAGTTCTTTGACAACCTCAAAGCCCAAAACTTGAACTCCCAAGGTAGTCAACAAGCAATGTCTCCTACTTAAGGCATCAGCAACTCGATTAAGCTTCCCAGCCTTATGCTTGATAGAGAATGAATAGGATTGTAGAGACTCTACCCACTTAGCATGACGACTATTTAGCTTTTGTTGGCTGTTAAGATACTTGAGGGCTTCATGATCAGTAAAGAGAATGAACTCTTTTGGCAGTAGATAATGCCGCCAATGATCAAGAGCTCGAACAATGGCATAGAATTCCTTATCATAAGTTGAATACTTCCTACGACTTTCATTGAGCTTTTCACTGAAAAAGGCAATGGGTTTACCTTCTTGGCTAAGAACAGCACCAATTCCCACATTTGAGGCATCACATTCCAATTCAAAAAGCTTCTCAAAATCAGGAAGTGATAGGATAGGAGTAGATACCATTTTTTCTTTGATAAGCTCAAAGCTCTTTTGGGCTGCCTCTGTCCACTGGAACAAATCACCTTTTAAGCATTCTGTGATTGGACCAACCATCGTACTGAAATTCCGGATAAATCTTCTATAAAAGGACAACAAGCCATGGAAGCTTCGTATGTCATGAATTGACCGAGGCACTGGCCAACTCACAATGGCCTCAATCTTGCTAGGATCCACCTTGACCCCTGCATCAGAAACAACATATCCCAAGAATACAATACTCTTGGTAAAGAACTGACATTTCTTTAAGTTGACATATAGTTTCTGATCCCGCAAGGTCTGAAAGACTTGCCTCACATGACTTAGATGTTGATCTTCAGACTTGCTAAAGATTAGTATGTCATCAAAATAGACGACAACAAATTTCCCCATAAATGGTTTAAATATGTGAGTCATGAGACGCATGAATGTGCTTGGAGCATTAGAAAGTCCAAAGGGCATTACCATCCATTCATAGAGTCCGTTTTGAGTTTTGAATGCAGTCTTCCATTCATCTCCAGTTCTCATCCTGATATGATGATAGCCACTTCTAAGATCAATTTTGGAGAAGACAACAGCACCATGCAGTTGGTCAAGTAAATCATCCAACCGTGGAATTGGAAACCTGTATTTGATAGTAATTCGGTTGATTGCTCTACTATCAACACACATGCGCCAAGATCCATCCTTCTTTGGTACCAACAAAGTTGGGACAGCACATGGGCTCATGCTTTCTCGAATCATCTTTTTGGACAAGAGCTCATCCACTTGCCTTTGTAGCTCTTTCTGTTGCTCAGGATTCATACGATAAGCAGCTTTATTAGGAAGAGAAGCTCCTGGCACTAGATCAATGCAATGCTGAATATCCCTAGTTGGTGGAAGGCCAGGAGGAATTTCATCTGGAACAACATCTTCAAACTCCTTGATGAGAGATTGCAATAAGGGATGTGGCTCAGGTTGAAGCTCAGGATTTGATTCCATGAGCACAAGAGCATAAACCTCTTCACCTTCTTGAATTGCATGCTTCATTTGAGTTCCAGAAAGTGCAAGATTGCCTTTCTTGCTTGATGGTGCAGATGTATTGCCTGGCTTAAGAGAAGCTAACACAATATGATTTCCATCCTTGTGAAATGAATAGGTATTGCTATACCCATCATGCAAGGCTTTTTGATCATACTGCCAAGGCATTCCCAGAAGTAGGTGACAAGCATCCATTGGTACCACATCACACCAAGCACTATCCTTATAGTTTTTCTCAATTGAAAAGGAAATTGAGAAATATTTATCGACTTTTACCTCATTTTGTTGGTGGAACCATTGTAACTTCTGTGGATGATCTTTGGTCTTTAAATGCGGCTTTTCTACCATTTCAGAGGCTACGACATTTGTACAGCTCCCTTCATCTCCAATGATATTGCATACCTCGCCATGTGATGTACAACAATTGTGGAAGATATCGTCTTCACGCCAATCATCTTCTTCAGTTGGATTCAGGTTCAAAGGAATGATTAGGGCTTCTCCTTCATCTGCATACACCAATTCTTCCTCACTTTTTGCATTGGCTTCATCAGGTTCTTTTAGGACATCTTCTTCAACAAGAGCAATGATCTTTTGGTTGGGACAATCAAAGGTTGTATGTCCATAACCCTTAGAGGAACTTCGAGACTCCACATGCTTTATTGGTGGGGTTGACTTCATAGTTGCTGGACTTCTCCGTGTTGTAGCACCTTTTCTTGACATAGGCTCATAATTATAATCCTCAACAGATAAGTCTATCTGTTTCAGATTTTGGAGCTTGAGAAAATCTTTCATTCTGTAGTTGCTTGGGAGGAACCTTCGTATCAGCTCTCTCTTCATTTTCTCCCAAGTTCGAATTTTTCTTCTTTCTTCTCGAACTCTTTGTCTCTGCAAATTTTCCCACCACAAAGATGCATATTTTCTTAGTTTCAAGGTAATAAGTTTTACCTTTTGTTCTTTAGAATAATCTTTGATGGCAAATGCTCGTTCAACTGTATGCAGCCAATCTAAGAATTCGTCTGGCTCCATTCTTCCTTCAAATTCTGGAATTTCAACTTTGACATCAGGATATTGTTGAAGATATCGCCGAAGATGACGAGGATGGGGTGGAGTACTATCATCAGAGTCTTCTTGAGCAGATTGATAGAAAGGATTATCATCCTCTCGAACTCTGGAATGACGACTCTTGTCAGATCCAGAACGATAGTTATACCGTTCTCTTGTTTGGAGACGTGCCAGCTTTTCTTGGAGTTCTTCAAGTTGTCTCCTCATTTCGTCCATTTCCATCTCATGCTGGTCTGCTTCATTCACCTCAGGGACTTCAAGATGGCGAGCATGATGACGACGACCAGCCATTGAACCTAGGCTCTGATACCAAACTTGATACCGGACGGAGAGGAGGAAAATAAAAAGATAAAATTATCTTTGAAAACTAAGGATACAGATAATCACCACCTTAGAATTCGAGGATACAAATAACAATTATCTTTGTAAACTAAGGATACAGATAACTCACCACCTTAGAGTACAATGATACAAATAACAAATATCTTTGAAAACTAAGGATACAGATAACTCACCACCTTAGAATTCAAGGATAAAACACTCACCACTCTTTTGGAAGTAATTCCAAAGAGATACAGAGCAAAAGAAGCTCACCACTCTTGCCACAAGCAAAGAGATACAGAACTTAAAAAGAAAACTTAAAGCTTATACTCAAATCTCACAACTCAATGCCTCTACTACACAATGGCACTAGCTATTTATAGGAAACTAAAGCACCCATAATCATAAATATAGCCAACTACTATCTTCCCAACTACTATCTCCCCAACTACTATCTTCCAACTACAACCTCTTAATTGCTAGCTCTCATCTGCCAACTACCAACCACTTACTCTCAACAGCCAACCACCAACCACTTGGTCAACCTTCTCAAGCTTCTTTGGATTGGGCTTATATAGGTTGGGCCACTTTACCACTAATGAGTATTTGGGCTTGGGCTTGGCTTGTGTAGGATGGCCACATCACTTCTGTTCGTTGTTTTTCTACTGCTTCTTTCTCTTTGATCAAACCTTGAACTTCTTTTGTCAAATTTTTTAATCTCTCATCCATGTCCTTAACCTTTTCATTGGCATCAAGCGCACTGTTGTACGTCTTTGCTGACACTTCAGAAACTTTGTTTCGTGCTTCTTCAACCTAAAATCAAGGTAAAATTATATTTCTACTTGAAAGCTATTGTTATTAAAGAATTTAAATTCTTCAAACATAAATAAACCACATCAGCAGAGGACATCAATACAGTTTGGATCCATAACGCGATACATCAATTTAATGTCTACACAAAGAAACACTAATATGAGAGTTATAGAACACTTAAAAAGGGGATTAAAATCATCGATCAACACAAATAAGAAATGATTATTTGTCTCCTAGACTGTGAGAGATTACACAACACATGTGGAAAGAAATAATAAGAAAAATTCTAATATAACAGAAAATATAAGAAACTAGTCATTTGATTCACTGAAAAATTTGTACTTGCTAATTCTTAAACAAACACAACCCCCATTTCGGATAAGAATGAACTATGGCACAAAGTTCATTGCTGTCAGTTATGGAGAAGTGATGCATATAATTCCTAGGATAGTATGCAAATACATTGTGCATCCTCAATAACGAACATCCTATAAGTTTTGCATGTGGTGAAATGTCACATTCAGCGGCTACTTTTGTTCAGTAAAAAGACAATTAAAAATCAAACCACCAGTAATGTGCTTACAAACATGAGTTATGTGATTTATTAGTATTGTTATGGCTTCTCAAAATTTCCATTAAGAGTTCAATTTCACAAAACAAAGTTTGGTACAGCCACATGTTTTTATATTCCAAATCATAAGATCATTAGTTAGGTCCACATCTTATAAATATATGCAATGAAATATTAACTTGTATGGAACATTGTTATCTAAAGCAGAAATTCTCATGATATGTAGTATATAGATATCAACAATGATGATTTCATTATCTTCAAGATGCTTTTCCATCCTACTAATTATAAAAAGAGATGTTCCCACGCTTCTATACAGTGAATTAAAATTATAATTAACATACATGATACTGCACTTAAGTTAGAAACTATGTCAAAAATAATCTCAAAAGAGAAATTTGTCAATTACTTATATAGTGCAGCTTGATGTCCTTTTTTTCTATTTCTTTTTCCTTTTCTTATTTTTTTTAATTTCTTCTTATTGAGAAGCTCTATTTCCATATTGATACTTCTACTTGAGGAAAAAGAACTCTTAGGGGATAATTGGCCTGCTTTATACTAGGGACACATAAAGCACAACTTTGTACCAACTAAAATTCATCAAACAAAGGAAAAAATTGTTCCCACAGAATAATCAATTTGATCACAGTTCTCTCCTTAAGAGTGATTAGGACAAAGCTTCTTCAAGATTGCTATTCTGGTGGCAATTCTAGAAAGGATTCTTGTGGAGGACAATATAAGAAATAGATCCATTACATTGAAAAATTGGTGTTGTATGGAGAAGAAAAGTGAGAAAACTATAGATCACTACTGCTCCACAATGAAGTCACAAATAATTAAATTTCAATTTTCAGGTCATTGGGATGAGCGGCTCATGCCAGAACAGGTGATAGATCTACTAGGCATCTAAAACGGTTACACAAAAAGGTCATTGTAATATAGAATCCTAATTATTTAATGTGATGTATTTCCATAAATTTGATCCTCGAGATTTGGAAGAACATGAGAAAACAATCACAATTTTTAGATTTTTTTGTGGTAAAATCTCTTATGCTTTGGTGGTTGCACAAGCTGTGCTCAGGCTTCTAACTTTTTAGAACTCAGTGTAATATTTTACCTCTTTTCTCTTATTTGGTCTCTTTTGTATGGTTGTAAGTGTATTTGGATTTCACTTGTCCACGTTCCTTAATAAGTTTAGACCACTTATCTAAAATAAAAGATTGATTTATCCTTATCTTATTCAATATGTCATTGAAAAAAGCCTACATCTTTGTGAAACCAATTCAAAGTTCACAAACAGAAATGAAAGGTAAAGCATAATTTTTTCCAAGGATGATGAGAACAGAAAATGACGCATTGATGAAAGCTTGAAGATCAAGAAACGACAGAGCAACAATCTCACAAAGAAAACAAGGTCGAGAAACTACGGGCAACTACCCCACAAAGAAAAATCAGTGGGAGAAATTACACATCGCCTTCTGGGAGCCCTTGACGATAATTTCCGCAAAACAGAGTATGAATATAGAAGCTGGTACCGCATTGCAAATTTAATTGCTGTTCATAAAATGAAGGGAAAGTCAGGGTTCACATTCATTTAACATGATTCAAAGCATATGACAAAAGCAAGCCGTTTTGATTATCGGAATCTACTTTTCATTTGAAAAGGAGGAAAAAGAAGACAATTAGTGGATGATAAAAGAAAGTCGTGTTGACGATCCAGAGTCTATTTTTCATTTAAAAATGAAGAAAAAGAAGACAATTAGAGGATGATTAAAGCAAGTGGTGTCAACCATTTGAGTCTACTTTTCATTTAAAAAAGAAGGAAAAAAAAAAGACAATTAGTAGATGATAAAAGCAAGTTGTGTCAATGATCTGAGTCTACTTTTCATTTAAAAAGGAGAAAAAAGAAGACAATTAGCTAAAGATAAAAGCAAGTAATGTTGACTATCCGAGTTTACTTTTCATTTGAAAAAGGAGGAAAAAGAAGACAATTAGTGGATCATAAAAGCAAATTGTATCAATGATCCAAATCTACTTTTCATTTGAAAAAGAGAGAAAAGAGGACAATTAAAAGTAAAAAGTATGAATGTAATTCTAACTTTTCCTATAATTTACCTATACGATTGCTAGTAAGGAAGATGAACGGATATTTATTTAAACTGTGAGTGACTATTAAAATAGACTAGAGTCTATGGTTCTTTAAATTGTGACCTGTTATTGACTTGGTTAGACCAATGTTTTGAAGTGAAAATGTTTTAACTAATCATCAAAGATGAGTAGTTAAATAATTGCAAAAAATCACTTAGTGAGTTAGATCAATGGTGAGCTAACGGAAAACATTTGTATGTCAACTTGAGAGCTCGAAAACTTCTCCTTCATCGAAATCAAAAGATTGCAACGAAGAGCTTCGTTAAAGAGTGGGGCTGTTACGCGCATATTCCCAGTGGTCTGGAGGACAGGAAGGGTTATTATTGTGCATCAGGGGTAGGCATGCCTGCCGTGAGTCTTTCCTTCCCAGCGTGCATAAGAAGCCAAGTAGGAGAAAAGTACAGGTAATGCGTGGTTATTTTTTGTAATGTAAGAGACACAAAGTTTGTGTTTTTACCACTATGAAAATAAGGTTATCAATTTTTTCTCATTGAACCAACTTTTCAATATCTAAATAGTTTCTTAACTATCCAATTTTGTTATTTTTTCTTGAACCAACTTTTCAATATCTAAATAGTTTCTTAACTACCCAATTTTGTTTGGATGTGCAACAGTGAAGATTTCTCTTTCTTATCATTTGAGAAGCTTGTAAGAGGAGAGGAGACCAACTTTTCAATATCTAAATAGTTTCTTAACTACCCAATTTTGTTTGGATGTGCAACAGCAAAGATTTCTCTTTCTTATCATTTGAGAAGGTTGTAAGAGAAGAGAGGGGACCAACCTTTCAATATCTAAATAGTTTCTTAACTACCCAATTTTGTTTGGATGTGCAACAGTGAAGATTTCTCTTTCTTATCATTTGAGAAGCTTGTAAGAGAAGAGAGGCGACCAACCTTTCAATATCTAAATAGTTTCTTAACTACCCAAGTTTGTTTGGATTTGCAACAATGAAGATTTTTCTTTCTTATCATTTGAGAAGCTTGTAAGAGAAGAGAGGGAAATGGGTGGTGAACTCCAACCACCAAGCATAATTGAGTTCAACGTGGCATAAGATGAAACAGATTCAACTTAAATGCTAATACTAAGTTAGAAGGCTTAAAGATTTAACCCAAAAACTAGCTCAAAGGTTTAAGGGTTTTCTTTTTATTTATATTTAATCTTAGGATTTTAATTTCCAATATGGAACTCTCCTCTTCCACATACTTCTTTGCTTCACACATTTCATAGTGAGCCTCCACCGTTGGTGTCTCCCATGCCAATGTGTGATCGGTCTTGACATAAGAGCAGTTAATCGAGCATCTTGGCTGAGTCAGTTGGTTGTATAACCGGCAAAGATGGGTGTTTTTCTTCCGATTTATGGTGTTTGTCGAAAGGAAGAGATAATCAATAAAATCGCAACTCAGATGGGGGAGAAGCGGACCTCTTTGTAACTGGTTTTCATTTAACAAAAAGATACGTTATACAGGGAAGAAGACGACTAAATACAAACCCACCCGTCTCTCTTATTTTATTGTTCCTTCTCTCAGCAATCCGAGAATCACGACCCACTTGCCCTTTACGCTGGACGCTGCTCGGCCCTCCGCGAAGCTTATTACACTTTAGGCTTAACGCTGCTCCCGCCTTCCACGTGAGCTTATTGCCGTGAAGGGTCCAAATTTCGGAGTGGAATTTCTTGGTCCACTGCTAGTAACAACTTAAAATTATTGGCACTCGAGAAGTACAAGTCAAAAGTAAATAACTTGAGTTTAGTTTCCCTTCAAGCTAATAACATAAATTTTACCTTCTAATCTTTTTCTCCTACCATACCATGAATAAAACCCGATACCAAAGAGAGCAACTCCAACAATTGGTGATACAATAATGATCCCGATCTTTGTTGCATTGCTCTACCCTACTGCTGTCAATCATGCAATTCAACACTCAGACCTGCCTGATAGGTTAAATATATGGACAAAACAAGAAATGCAAGGACAAAGACCGCACCAACAGTGATTAACATTGAATACTTTAGTTGAGACAGTAGTCCTGTTTATATATGTTTTGCTCAAATCATCCTGTATTAAATGGGTTTTTTATTTTTATTTCATAACTATGTGAATTTATTCATCTAAGAATGAAAACCTCTCTTAAATGATTCTTAAATCATCCAAGAATAGAATTTTTAGCTGTACAATACCGGCACTTTACAATTTTAAGGTACTAGGTAACAGTTTGTTCTATAATCTTAAGGACTAATCTACAAATTGGCCGCGTTGCACCAACTAATAAGTGCCAAATATGCAGGGAAAAAGTTGAACCACCTTCCATTTAAAACACAATTGTCTATGTTTTAAATGTTACCTGGCGGCGGCTGTGATGTGGCAGGTATAGATTGGGGAGGTGATTGCACAGGTTGGGGCGGTGATTGCACTGTTCGGGTTGCTGATTTTTGAAAGAAAGAGTAGTTCTCAAATCTCATACTGCAACTTGGGCCTAAAACACGCCACCCTTCTTTACCTTCACAGCATGCCTTGGCCTCAATCAATGTCTGATTCAAACAATTGAAGCATAAAGAAGGGCTTATCTTGAGTACAATGCACCAACCCATACTACCTGCGCTGTAAAACGCCTTTGACTCTGAAGCATTAGCAATTAAGATGCTCATCAGACCTGGTGCTGCGTAATTATATATATTGTTAACATTGTTAACATTCACCATGGTGAAAAATGGAGACATCTGTTGCTGTCCAAAGAAATTGGTGTTCGAGTGCCGTAACATGCCCTGATCGAACCATATGAAAGCACTTCTATAAAATGAACACATATTTGTGATATATTGACTTGCATGGCTAACACAGCTTTGACAGGTACTACTGTGATCATCACCTCGACAAAGAAAGAGGCCGTAGATTCCCTGTCAAGAAACGGATAGAGGACTACTTTCCGCATCTTCTTCATTCACCTAAATGACAATAACTGACACACTTCACACACTTGCTAGATTTCACAAATATTCCGGCAAAATATATGCCAACAGCAAATATTACTTCCAAATCCAATATCTATTTGGTAGTGCAATGAATTAATGTCATGAAAATAGCAAGAAAAAGCTGTAAAAAGCATTAAAGATGACACTAAAAACAAGGCCGTAATATGAGCCAAGCTAGCGACTCTGTCCCAGATAGTTCACAGAGCTGCAGAGACTTGCTTATGTCCAGATGTTGCAATTGTGACCGAGATTCGCACATGAAGCCTTTTCTTAATCGCACCAGTGATGCAAGAAAATGAAACTTAGATGATTTAGTGGGCACATCAAGAAGAATTGTGGATCCTCAGAGGAATTCGTTAAAAGGAGGGGGCTGGTTTAGGTCAAGGAGGTTTGATTGGTGGAATTGAGATTCACCAAGTGGCTCGTCCTCTGCATCTGAAATGATGACACCTGACAACAAAGATCGTCTTCTGTTTTGCGGGTGCCAATTGGATTTCAAGTTGTCATCACCCTCGTCATCGCGACGTCTCTTGCCAAGTTTAGTCCCTTCAATTGAATCTACCAAGTTTTCAGCAACTAATTTCGTTAGGCACTTCCGTATGTGCTCCTGATGCTCTCTTACTTCTGGAGATTCCCGGTCAAAATCTGCTTCACAAACAAATTCCTCGCGTGGAACATACTTATTGTTGTGTAAAACATACCGATCAAGAAGGGTACACCCGATTTGTTGAGTTCTCTTCATGACTGCGTAGCAAATGGACTCCACAACTTAACAAGGATACGCCCTCTGACTCGCACCGAAAACGAATTTTAATATCATCCCACTTCAGCACGAATTCCTCCGGACTTCTAGAGAATTGCCCTAAACCTTCTGGAAGGACGGTTGAGAACAACACATGATTGGAGACCAACCTCTCATACGAATTTGTTGCGATTTCTACACCACCACTGATGAGATCAATATACAAGTCTGCCGTTGACCAATGTTTTGCACTTTCACTATCCTTAATTCCATAAGTAGTACAGAAAGCGAATCCTATGAATTTTTCATCAAAATTTGCAAGCTCATTGATTACTATTTCACATGATTTGTCGCTTGAAGCTTCTTTCCGATGGATGAACCAATCTGGAATTTCATTTCCTGGATATCTAAGTTCAAACCTTGGGGCCACCAGATATTTTTGCACACACGTCTGTTAAATTTTCATCAATAAAACCAACAAATCAAGACCCAAACAAACATGCCCCAATAAAAATAATAAGAAAACTACAAACACAAATATGTATACGAAAGAGAAAAGAAAAGAGACATACCGTACTCAATATGAAATTATCCACATCATTCATTGGATTTTTACACAAACGATGGCAGTTCACGAAATTGAGCATTTCAAGACATGGCAAATTGCATGCATCAACTGAGAATCTTTCTAATGAGTCGCACCCCCCTGCAAATAACTCTCGCAAAAAGTGCGGAAGTAAAACAATTTCTCGAAGTTCCATGCAACCTTCTAGAAAAATTGAAGAAACATAAAGAAAATTTTGGATGCACGTTGGAAGGCTAACTATACTGGTTTCTGATAGACTTAAATTGGCATCTCGATATAGGAATTCCAATGTTTGTAGGGGCAATGGAAGTAGCCCTGTACTCCATGAAGTTTCAAATTCTTTCAAGGGTTCAATATTTTGCCTGTTATCCGGCACCTTCTTTGAAAACTTTTTGCGTTTTGAACAATCACTGCACGACTCTTTGTATTCAGATTGCAACGGAACAATGCCACTAGGGAAATTCTTAAGCTTTTCACAACCGTCTAGAATCATAATTCCAACCATAGCTAAGTTTTGAAATGATGAAGGTAGATGTTCTATACCGGTGTTTTCAAGGAAAAGCTCTTCTAAACTTTCCATTGGACACTGAAATTCAGGAAAGTTTTCCAGCCTTGTGCAATTGGAGAGACAAAGTAGCCGTAGAGATCTCATCTTAAGTACGGTCGGGAACCTCCTAAGGTTAAAGCATCCAACAAGATGCAATTCAACCAACTTTTCCAGACAACCAACAGAAGGGTGAAGCGAAACTAAATTTTCACAGCCGCCCATATCCAATTCCCTTAAATTTGCGATACCCGAGAAATCTGGAATTTCTTTTAAGAATCCACATTTTGAGAAATCCATTCTTTTGAGACTTTGACAATTCTGTGAAATAGTATAAAACAAAATAAGGAACAGTGGATATAGATTGGATTTCAAGAATTTAAAATTTTTAATCAAGAAAAATAAACAGTAATTAATAATACCTTGAAGCTTTCCAAACTCTTAACTTTACTCTTTGGCATTCGCACGTCTACAAGTTCAGCTCCACGAAAATTAGATGGTATAAATTTTCCAGGATATGCAGGCCATTTAAGCAAACTTAACTTATTACTGAGATATTTAGGTGCTCCAAAAATTCTTGCATTTAGATTTATAAAAATTCTAAGCTCTTTCATCTCATTGAATACCCGGGGATCCATGTGTATTTCACCTTGCTCTGGCAAGTCTATCAATATGCCTTTTATTTTGCTTGTTCCCTATCAAAGCAAATACATAAAATTTGTCAACAAAATCCAAGCATAAATTTTTTTTGAATTAGCACTTACAAGGTTACAATTGTTGTGATGATGAGATCTATGAATACACACGTGCATATAAATCATTTGTATGGCAAAGACCTTTCGTTTTAAATTCATGAATTCGCTATGTGGCATTTTAGTACTTACTACTATTACAAATGAAAATAATGTATACAAGTCAAGTTTTATGAATGATGATTTTAGAAATTTTTTACAAATGAATTATTTCTTGAAGTAACACATACTCATAAAAAAATTAACTTATACTCTGCCCATTCATATTTTATGCAAAAGCCTCATCATATAAAGACAACAAAAATGGTTTGTGAGTTCTTTTTCCAATTTAGAAATAACCCTTATTTTTTTATATTCAAAATCAATAGTAATTGGAATGTCATAACGTGGCCATGATATTCATGGTACAATATTTGTATAATTCTATGTTAAAGAAAAATACACATGATGGTGTTATTTATTGATTTCATTCAAATGATTTACTTTTTTAATTCTTTTATGCATATATATTAAGTCAAATGACATGTCCATACATATATGTGTATATAAAAATGTGTATTATGTGTGTGCATTTCACACATGTATGGTGCATGCACATAAGTGCACATGTGTAAGAGGGCATAAACATATGGGTGTTTGTATGCTAGTACAAATATATGTATGTAAGCTTTATAACTTAATTCTTACCGCATTTTCTTCTAGCACAAAACGAACATCTTTATAAAGCCACAATCTACTACGTTCACCAACTATGGATGATTCTTTTCGAACTATCTCTTTAGCCATGTCTTGTATTAAATCATGCATCTGCAATTCACTAGTCTCAACCTTTATAAGAGACTTATCTTCTAGCTCTTTAACACAAAACTTTAGAGAGTAACTAGCACTTAGTATTTGTTCAATATCCTTTATAGGCATTCCCTTAAAGAAACATGCAATGTCAAGAAAAACATCTTTTAATGATTCCTCCAAATTATTGTAACTAAATTCAAGGATTGTTTGAATATCTTTATTAGGAATCCTTCTATATTCCTTGAATTTCTCTTTTTGAAAATCTAAATCTTTACCACAAAGAGCTGAACCTAGCACTGTTAAAGCCAAGGGAAGGCCTCCAACATAAGATATTATCTCATTGGCAAGCTCTAAAGATTCATTGTCAGGTTTGTTAGTTTTGAAAGCATTCATATTGAACAATTGAAGAGCTTCATTATGATCCAAGTTCTTAATATTATATATAAAATTTTCTTCAAACTTGCACATATGACTAGTTAACAAACTCTTGTCTCTTGTGGTTATGATGATCACACTACCCAAACCAAACCAATCACTTTTTCCAGCTAATTTTTTCAATTGTTCCAAGTGATTCACATCATCTAGTATTAAAAGAATCTTTTTAAAGTAAAGACTCCTCTGTATTTCAGCAATTCCTTCATCAACATTGTCACTCCTCAAAGTATCATTTCCTAAGATCTTAGAAAGAATTTTGTTTTGAAGCTTTACTAGACCATGTTTTGATGGAGCTTTTGAACCATCTTTTTCTGTAGTTTCTCTCACATCTGCTAAAAAACATGCACCTTCAAAAACATGAGCAATTGAATTATAAATTGCTTTGGCAATAGTTGTCTTCCTAATTCCACCATCTCCCCAAATTCCTACCATATGAGTGACAATCTTCTTCTTCCCAATGTCTAACCGTTTTAAGAAGTCTTCCACACGAGACTCTATTCCAACTGGGTTCTCAGCAACATCCAAGTATTGAAATTGTACTAATTCTAAGGCTTGTTGAGAAATTTTTTAAATTTTTTCAAATTAAAAATTCTGAAAATGTTATACGAATGCAAGTGAATAGTTTCTTAAATTTATTCGCTAGTTAAAAGGAGGACAGGACAAAAAATTAAAATAATCAAATAATTAAATTTTTAAATAAGAAGGTTAAGAAGTAATTGAGCAGTACTTTTAAGTAATAATATTGGTTTTGCACATGTAAAAATAGTTCAGGTGCATTGTAAATGCATGAAGATAGATAATTATCCAAAGTTGGGCAAATGGCCAACATTGATGTGTTAATTCATCCGTAGGTGGTGAGTGCAAACTCTTCTCTTTATATTGCCCAAAAAAAAAAGAAGTATTTTCATAACCTTTTTTTTTTCTTTTTTCCTTTTTCTCCCTTTCCTTCTTTCCTTCAAAACATCATCATACAGTGAAATTTTTATCTTTCGCCCGTCTCCGGGATGAAATTTCTTACCTAAAGTCAGGGTATAATACGTACACAATTCAGGCAATTTTTGAAGGGCCTTAATAAATAGAATTTCCTTAACATTGAATGGTCCTAAAAGGACCGAAAGAAGTGAAAACCATTGCTAAGGATTAAAATGCATTGCTAAGTTATAAATAGTGTTTTCATAACTTCTTTTTTTTTTTTTTTCCTTTTTCTCCCTTTCCTTCTTTACCTCAAAACACCATACAGTGAAATTTTTGTCCCTTGTCCCTGTCTCCGGGATGAAATTTCCTTCCTAGAGTCAAGGTATAATCCATACGCAATTCAGGCAATTTTTGAAGGGCCTTAATAAATAGAATTTCCTTAACATTGAATAGTCCTAAAAGGCCCAAAAGAATTAAAATGCATTGCTCAGTTGAGAGAAGGTGCTACCTATTATGTGTTGGTTTTAGGTTAAATTTGAGTGTACGAATTTGGGCGCATGTACAAAAAAAAAAAATGCCTTATAAAATAGAATTAATGAAGGATCCCAAAAATCTATATGCTTTAAGTGACCATGTGGGAAAAAAAAAATCAAAGGACATTTTTTCCACCTAAATAGACATGTGTCCAAAGAAAATAAAATAAAAATATATCCAACAAAAAAAAAAATTAAGGGAGGATGGATCCGTGAAAGATATCCATTGGACTCTCCACTCCCTTGTTCGATTCTTTAAGTCCATACTTGTATGCATGTACATATGGTAAGATGTATTGTAATATGAATAAGAAAAATTCTAAAATGAAAGCACAAGAATAGTCTTTGTAAATACCCTTTTATATGATGGAACCCAGACAAATCGGCCACTTTTTTAAGGGCTATCTTCCACTCCTCCACCTTCTTCTCATCCTTGAATCCGGCTAATGCATCTCCCACGCTATTAGCTTGTTTTCGTATATCCGATGGATCTACATGGTAAAACACAGGTAAAACCACTTGGCCCTTTTTTTCCTTGCATTCAATGATCTTTAACAATTCATTCAAACACCAAGACGAGGATACATAGTTTGGCGAGAGAACAACTATTGAAATCCTTGACCCTTTAATAGCTTTAAGAAGTTCTAGAGAAACTTCTTCTCCTTTTTGGAGCCTATCATCAATGAAGGTATTAAAACCTTTTTGCTTCAAAGCACCATGTAGATGGGCAACAAATGTATCTCGTGTGTCCATGCCTCTAAAATTTAAGAATACATCGTAAATCCATGGATGGAAGGATGAGAAAGAAAAAGAAGAAGAGGTTGCGTTGGAAGCCATGGAAGAGGACATAGTAAGTACACAAAATTGTGAGAGGTGTAGAGGCAATCTGACTCCCTACATTAAAAAGAGAAAATAGATGCCGCGTGAGATTAGTGAAAAATGGTCGAGAAACTACAAGGCAACTATCTCACATAGAAAAGAGTCGAGAAACTACATGGCAAATACCTAACAAAGAAAAGTGTTATGGTCTTCCCACCACTTGTGGGTCCGTTTTTTCTTCTCTATGATTGACTCGGGAAAGACTTTCTCACGAAATAAGCTTTTTGGCAGAAATACTTCTTGCCTTTTATTCATTATTTATTAGGGCATTTATGCAAAAGTTCCAACCCAAATGATATCCATTTACACGTTTCCGCGCTTAGGGATACAAGAGAATTACTTTTGTAGAATATCCTAAAAAATAGCTCTAGGGACTGACCGTTTAACTTTATTTCTAACAAACGGACTAGGACACGGAATGATGACAAACCGATCTAGACGCCGCTCCAAGATTGCTTGAGGATCTGGAAAATTTTGGCTAGTCTTCCATGAATACCGGCAATGATGGTTGCACCACGTCGTGTTGCCCCCACACACCTTTTAAGAAATAAGACGTGAAAGGTGGAGTGAATGTATGAGGAAGGGGCAAACGTAAAATTCCCCCACCTTGAATTCCGTTTCCTTCCTGTTTTTGTCAAAGTTCACGGATTTGAAATCTGTGTACAAGTTCACGGATTTGTCAAACTCAACAAATCGATGTCCCTTTCTATAAAGTTGTGGAGCCCATTTCGCATGAATTATTGAAACTTCTTTACGATGGATATGTAATTTGAAACTTTGGGTACACCAGATATTTCTGCTCACACATCTGGTAAATTCTCATCAATAAAACCAATCAAGATCCACACAAACATGTCCAAAGAAAAAAATTTGGAAAAAGACAAACTCAAACATGTATATAAAAGAAAAAGGAAAAGAGACATCTTGTACTCAATATGAAATTATTCACATTATTCATTAGATTTTTGCACAACCAATGGCAATCCACCTAACTGACCATTTCAAGAGATGGTAAATCACATGCATTAATTGAGAATCTTTCTAATAAGTCGCACCTCTTGCATATAACTCTCGCAAAAAGCATAGAATTATAACAATTTCTTGAAGTTCCAAGCAGCCTTCTAGAGAAATGCAAGAAACATAAAGAAAATTTTGGATGCATGTTGGAAGGCTAACTATACTAGTTTCTGATAGACTTAAATTGATGTCTCAATATAGGAATTCCAAGGTTTGTAGTGGCAATGGAAGTAGCCCTATACTCCATGAAGTCTCAAATTCTATCATGGATTCACTATATTGCCTGTCATCCGCCACCTTCTTTGAAAACTTTTTGCATTCTGAACAATCACTATGTGACCTGTAGTATTCAAATTGCAACGGAACAATGCCACTAGGCAAATACGTAACCTTTTTGCAACCATTTAGAATCACATCAACACAAAACCTAACTAAGTTTTGAAATGATGAAGGTAGATGTTCTATACGATGTTCCTAGGTACAAGGTATTCTAAACTTTGCATTGGACACTGAAATTCAGGAAAGTTCTGCAGCCTTGAGCAGTCAGAAAAGATAAAGTAGCCGTAGAGATCTCATCTTATGTACTGTCGGGAACTTCCTAAGGTTAAAGCATCCATCAAGAAACAATAAAACCAACTTTTCCAAACAACCAATAGAAGGGTGAAGCGAAACTAAATTTTCGCAGCCTCTCATATGCAATTGCTTTAAATTTGCGATACCTGAAAATTCTGGAATTTCTTTTAAGAATCTGCATTTTGAGAAATCCATTCTTGTGAGGTTTTGATAAATCTGTGAAATAGTATTAAACAAAGTAAGAGGCAGAGGATATAGATTAGCTTTCAAGAACTTATAAACTTTAACCAAGAAAAACAAATAAAAATTAATTATAACTTGAAATTTCCAAACTCTTGATTTGACTTCATGGCATTTACACATGTACAAGTTCATTTCCATGAAAATTAGATGGTATAAATTTCCAAGGATGTTCAGGCCATTTAAGGAAACTTAACTTATTATTGAGATATTCAAGTATTGTAGAAATTCTTGCATTTTCATTTATAAAAATTCTAAGCTCTTTCATCTTATTAAATACCTAGGGATTCATGTGTATTTCAGCTTGCTTGGGCAAATTTATATCAATATGCCCTTAATTTTGCTTGTTCCCTTAAATATATGAAACTTGTCAACAAAATCTAAGCATAAAGTTCTTTATTAATTAGCATATACAAGGTTATAATTTTTGCAATGATGCGATCTATGAACACACACGTGTGATAATCATTTTTTATCACAAAGCCTTTCTTTTTAGACTCATGAATTCTAACACAGCAAGAACCTTTTAAACTTGGACTTTATTTGTTCCTTAGCAAGACAATACATTAATAGTTTTTCAACGAAATCCAAATGTGTTTTTTTGCATTTTAGTACTTATTGATAATAATGTACACAAGTCAAGTTTTATAAATGAGAATTTTAAAAAGTGTTTACAAATGAATTATTCTTAATTGAATGCTTACCCAAAGAGAAATTAACTCATACTACATCTAGTCAAATTTTATGCAAAAGCCTTATTATAAAAAATACAACAAAAATCATTTGTGAGTTCTATTTCCAATTTATAAATAACCCTTATTTTGAGATTTACAAAGCAAATAGTAATTGGAGTGTTGTAAGGTAATCATGAGATTTAAGATATAATATTTCTGTAATTTCATGTTAAAGAAAATTATATATGATGGTGTTATTGACTGATTTCATTCAAATGATTAACTTTTTTAATTATTTTATGTGTATAATTAAGGCCTATATGTATATGTGTACACATAGTGGGTATTATGTGCATGTGCAATTCATACGTGTATAGCACATGCACATAAGTGTAAATGTGTGAAAGTGTGTTATGCATATGCATGTGGGTGTTTGTATGCTTGCATGACTTTATGTAAGTAATCTTTGTAGCTCAACTCATACCACATTTTCTTCTAGCACATGACAAACATCTTCATGGAACAACAATCTACTATGTTCACCAATTACTATGGGTGATTTTTTTTTAGCTATCTCTTTATGCATGTCTTGTACTAGATCATACATCTCCAATATACCAAACCTGACCTTTATAAGAGACTTATCTTCTAGCTCTTTAACACAAAGCTTTAAAGAGCAACAACTAGTTAATATTTGTTCAACATCTTCTATAAGTATTCCCTTTAAGAAACATGCAATGTCAAGAAAAATATCTTTTGATGATTCCTCTAAATTATTGTAATTAAATTCAAGTATTGTTTGAATATCTTTATTAGGACACCTTTTATATTATTTTAATTTCTCTTTCTAAAAATCTAAATCTTTACCACAAAAAGCTGAGCCTAGCACTATCAAAGCTAAAGGAAGGCCTCCAACATAAGTTATTGCCTTTTTGGTGAGCTCCAGAGATTCATTGTTAGGTTTGTTAGTGTTGAAGGCATTTATATTGGACAATTGAAGAGCTTCATTATAATTTAATCTCTCTACATCGTATGTAAAATTCCCTTCAAACTTTGCTAAATGAACAATAAGAAAACTCTTGTCTCTTGTGGTTATGATAATCACACTACCCAAACCAAACCAATCACTTGTTCTAGCTAAATTTTTTAGTTGCTCCAAATTTTTTAATTGCATCAAGTACTAAAAGAATCCTTGTGAAGCAAAGACTCCTTTGTATTTTAGCAATTCTTTCATCTACATTGTCACTTCTCAAAGTATCATTTCCTAAGATTTTAGATAGAATTTTTTTTTAAAGCTTTAATAATCCATCTTTTGATAAAGCTTTTGCACCATGTTTTTCTATAGTTTCTATAACATTTGCAAGAAAACATGCATCTTCAAAAACATGAGCAATGGAATTATAAGTCACTTTGGCAATAGTTCTCTTCCCAATTCCACCATCTCCCCAAATTCCTACCATTTTAATGACATTCTTTTTCTTCTCAATGTTTAAACATATTAAAAAGTCTTCAACACAAGACTTTTATCCAATTGGATTCTTAGCAACATCTAAGTATGGAAGTTGTACTAATTCTTAGATTACTTTCTACATCAATATGTACTCATCCCTACAAATCAAAGAAAAAAAAAAGAGATAAGAAGACATGAACACTAAAAAATATAAAGTGGTTCCAATTTATCTACCTCCAACAAATGACTTTGGCATTGTTAGAGTTGGGAGATTCTTTCTTTTTTTATTTCCTCCTAAAATTGCAATCCTCGAATAGATAAGAAGCAAATGATTCATCCCCATAATAACACAAATGTCCCATTGTTTATAAATGTGTAATCAAATTTTAGTAACTTCAGGATTACATTCTTGAATTTAGTATTAACAACTAATTTTTTATTATGCTCTAAAATGTTATTGTCTTTATTCAAATATATTTATCTTTGAAAGTTTTATTTTGTTGTGAAATGCTTAAGTTGTCACTAGATTACATTTTTCTTCATCCTAACATATTGAAGAAATTCAAACTTAGATATTAGAACAAAACAAACACATAAACTTTAGTACTAATACCAAAATTTTAGAGTTGATTACTTGATTTAAAAGTCCACTAAGATATTATAAACCATATAACAGTTTGTGTTAGACAATTATATTTTGTCATTTGATTTGGGGTATTATCAAATGACTACTTTAACTTATCTTAGATTTGAGAAGTATCACTTTAGTTTCAAAGTATCTTTTCTCTCTTAATTCTCTACAACATTTTTTTTTTTTGGAAAATTCCTTTAATCAATTTTATTAGTTGCATAACCAACTCCTCTAATTGACATTCAATTCAATCACTAATCTCAAACCTAAGAAAATAATTCAACATTGAATTTGTTTACCTCCTCAAATGGCTTTCTAAATCTGAAAGTACCTGCAGTATTACACTCTCTAATTGGAATTCTCTTGACAGTTAGAATGAAATATTTTCTTTGTTTCTTTATAAAAATTAATTCACACAATTACATGAATTTAATGGCTTGTACCATTGATTTCTAGAGAGATTTATCACAACCTTCCTTGTAGGTATTAGCAAGTAAGCTTTTACCGTAATTTTTATTTTTTCCAAATTACTAATTTTGAAACTGTTATACGAATGCAAGTAAATAGCTCTCTGAATTTATTGACCAGTTAAAATGTGAACACGACAAAATTAAAATCATTAAATAAGTAAAGTTATGCTAGATTATGTATTAAATTAGAAGGTTAAGAAGGAAGTGAGAAGTACTAGTAAGTAATAAATCGTACAAAGTTGGACCAAAAAATAAGTATTTTCATAATGCAATTTTTTAAAGGCCTTAATAAATATAACTTCCTTAATATTGAACTGTCCTAAAAGGCCCCTAAGAATTAAAACGCCTCAGAAAATGGAATTAATAAAGGATCCCAGAAAATCTGTATGATTTAAATGATCAAGGGGGAAAAAAATTAAAAGGGGCTTTTCCACCTAAATAGACATGTGTCCAAAGAAAATAAAATAAAAATTTATCCAAAAAAAAAAAGAAGATTAAGGGAGGATGGATCCGTGAAAGATATCCACTGGACTCTCCACTCCCTTGTTGGATTCTTTAAGTTTGTGCTTGTATGCATGTACATACGGTAAGATGTATTGTAATATGAATAAGAAAATTTCTAAAATGAAAACACAAGAGCAGTCTTTATAAATACCCTTTTATATGATGGAACCTGGATAGATCGGCTACTTTTTTTCAGGCTATCTTCCATTCCTCCACCTTCTTGCCATCCTTGAATCTAGCTAATGCTTCTCCAATGCTGTTAGCTTGTTTTCGTATATCCAATGAATCTACATGGTAAAACACAGGTAGAACCACTTGACCTTTTTGTTCCGTGCATTCAATGATCTTTAACAACTCATTCAAACACCAAGAGGAGGATGCATAGTTTGGTGAGAACACAACTATTGAAATCTTGACCCTTCAATAGCTTTGAGAAGTTTTGGAGAAATTTCTTCTCTCTTTTGGAGCCTATCAACGATGAAGGTATTGAATCCTTTTTGTTTCAAAGCACCATGTAGATGGGCAACAAAAGTGTCTCACGTGTCTGTGCCTCTAAAATTCAAGAATACATCATAAATCCATGGATGAAAGAATGAGAAACAAAAAGAAGAAGAGGCTGCATTGGAAGCCATGGAAGAGGATGTAGTACTACAAGTGGAGAAGATTGTGAACGGTGAAGAAGCAATCTGACTCCCAACATTAAAAAGAGAAAATGGATGCCGCGTGGGATTAGAAAAGGCAGGTCGAGAAACTTCAGGGCAACTACCTCACAAAGAAAAGAAGATCAAGAAACGCGAGAGCAACAACCTCACAAATAAAAGAAGGCCGAGAAATTACGGGGCAACTACCTCACAAAGAAAAGTCAACAGGAGAAGTTACACATCGCCTTCTCGGAACCCTTGAGGGTAACTTCAGCACAACAGAGAATGCATATAGAAGTTGGTAACGCGTAGCAAATTTAATCAATGTTCATAAAAGGAAGAGAAAGTCGTGGATAGCGCAAGATTCAAAGCATATGGGAAAAAAAAAAAAAAGCAAGCCGAATCTACTTTTCATTTGAAAAGAAGAAAAAGGAAGGGAATTAAAAAAATAAAAAGAATAAATTTGATTTTTTGTTCTCTCTGTATTTTACTCATATGATTGCTATAAAGGAAGATGATTGGATATTTTATTTAAAACAAGAATGATTATTAAAAAACCACTAGAGTCTATAATTCCTTAAATTGTGACTGGTTCGGCCAACATTTCAAAGAGATAATTTTTTGACTAACCATCACAGATGAATAGTTAAATTATCCCAAAGGTTGAGTTCAAGACCACCAAGGGCGACCCTCTCATTCGGAGCCTGGCCAATGAACAACAGTCAAAGACAGCACATCTAGAGATGATTTCTTGGGGAGAAGGATGGACTAGTCAATAAGGGGGCAGCCCGTAATAATTGTGGTTCTTTGATTTGTCAAACGGAGAACAAATGATAATTTGTAGGATTTTCGTATTGTGAGAAGGATTTTATTTATGTTTTACATTAAATTGATTGTAAAATCACTAATTCTCCGCTAGCAAGGGGTTTTGACGTAGGATTTACTAGGATTTGTGTGATGCGACTCATAACAGGAGAGAGAAGAAAGTGGGAGTTGCGTATTTTACTGGGTAAATGAGTAAGAAAGACGTACAGGAAGGGAGCAGGAATGCTCTTATAAAGAGCACCTCGTATAAAAGAAGAACTTTAACTTTTGAAATCTAATCATCCGGTTTGTTTTTCCTTCTAAAATAGTTTCGGTGTCCCTCTATCACCAAGGGTCCATTTTTATTCAAAATTATGATAATTCACCGACAAATGAGAGAAAATCCGTTGGTCCACCATCTTATTATGTGCTCTAACACTTTTGCACGTAACACAATGATTCAGTCCGCAAATAATATTTACTGAACAGTAAAATAAAATTACAATAGTTAAATCCAAGAGTAAAGCTCCACATCGGGACTCATACCAGTTGAGGCCATAAGTTAGTTCAAAACGGAAGGAATATAAAAGGAAGATATACAGAGTTGCACTTGTTTCTTTTTTGAGAAAAATTGTTAGCAAAAAGTCCTTATTTGCTGCAAAACGCATGTCAATGCTTCTTGAAAAATCTAAATACCTTTGCCATTTTTTCTTCTTTTTTTTTTTTTGTAGAAAGCACCATGTTTGCAAACAAGGTCAGGTCATCGAATATCAGAACAAGTCTTCTTTCCCATGGATGACGGCAACTATACGCTTTCCTTATTCTCATTGTTTCTACGTCTACCCACCCATCTTCTTCTATTTCCTCAAACAGAAGCTGCTATTAATTTAGGAGGAGTTCCCTTGCTTACCTTGGTTTCTCTTCAATTCTCCACACTGTTACGTGCAAATGGGTTTGAACACGGAACTGGCTCACAAACAAACAGATTAATGCTCATAGGGAACCGATTCGGGGTGTTTGGATGATTCTGGAGTGTTAGCATCGTTTGAGGAACTCCAAGGACCTCTGTTTTCAGAAGGGAAAGCACACTAGGTTCTTTGATTTCAAAAGCTAGATTTGTCTTTACACTTCGAGCTACTTCTAAGAAATTGCTGTCCTAACAGTTGGACCGTTTTGCCCCCTTCCCTCTTTGCCTGGTTGCAGACAACCCAATTCCCTGTTACACTCTTTTTTAGAAAAAGTCACGTCCTTCACAGAAAATCCCACGATATCAAGAAAGTTAGTAAACAAAGAGATACTCCCAGATTCAAAGTCTCCTTTGACACACGGACGTAACACCCCTGCTTACCTTAGTCACTCTTCAATTCTCCACACACACCGCTGATGATATAGAAGACAGATGGAAAGAAACGAAGTAATGAATAGTGTTACGTGTTAAAAATAATAATTGCCTTATAATTAATATTTTGTTATTGTATTATATATATATAGATATATATAGATATGAATTTATCGTATTCTTTTTATGATTAACTTTTTAAAAATAACATTTTTAATTATAACACCAAGACACAGGTTAAGTTTCACCAATACTGTTGCAATTGGGCTTTGTTTAATTTTAAAATTTATTTTAGGGTATATGTCTTAAAAGATCTAAATAATCCTCCACCATGCAAGTCCATATGCATGATTAAAAGAAGAAAAAATGATGTGTACAAGTTAAATTGCAACTTTGGATACACCAATATTGCTAGCCAAAGCAATTGCTTGCATGCATATAGAAATACTCACTTCTGTTACTGAAATTCTTTTCATGTTCTCTACCAAGACTAACCCTACACAAGAAGCATTCCCAGCACGTACAAACTTCGCACAATGGATCCAAGCAAGGCCATTGCCACTTAAACGAAGTGTATCCATCATAGACTACTACATATCAATTAATGGTATGTCATCATTACCCCATAAGTGCAATGTTGCTTAAGGACTTTCAATACCAGGTGGTCCATTTGGGAAATTATAATCCAAAGTTTCTTGGTGAAACTCTAAAACATTGTAAAGCCTTGAACCAGTCTTTAATAAATAATTATTGAGGAACGATTTAAAAATGACCAAAAAAAAAATACACATTTGGCCATCATAGTTATCCAATGCTGCACCAAATCAATCTCTCAATAGGCAAGACCTAATCAAGGTGTCAATTGGATGTCTTAGGAACATTTCCAAGCTTTTCATAGTTTGTTTATCATACTTGTTTGATGCTGCACCAAATCCATCAACTAATTAGGGTAACTTTTTTCAAGTAGGACTTGCAATACCCAACCAATATTCAACCTATTACCCAAAGCTTCAGGTGAAAATCCAATAAAAAATGGGAAAGATTTGGAAGTCTAACTATTATACATGTCTTCCAAAATCAGCCAAAAGCTTAAATTACTTCAATAGAAAGAATTTCTTTGTAATAATATGTTTTGAGTCATAACTTGAATACATGGACTTATGCATTGATGTCATAAGTTAGATGCCTACTCCAAAATTATGTCCCATCATTGCTAATTTTGGGAACAACATGGAAAGAAACATTGAAAGAAATTAAGAAAGAATATGAATTAAAAAAAACACTGAACTCAAAATTAAGAAAAACATAAGTGGAATAAAATAACATAAAATGAAATTTTACATATGCATGTATCTAATTGATGAGTCACATACCTTGTCAAGAAATGGAAGAGGATAACTTTCTACATATTTCTTCATTCACCTATGTGACAAATCATAAAGCCCTGGCAGTGATTGACATACTTGCTAGATTTCACAAATATTCCAGCAAAACACAGACCAACAGCATGCAGCACTTCCGACTCCAGTATCTATTTGACACTCGCGATGAATTAATGCCATGAAAACAGCAAGTAAAAGCTGTAAAAAGCATGAAAGAAGACGATAGAAACGAGGCAGCAATACAATCCAAGCCAGCGACCCTGTCACAGACAGTTGATGGACCTTCACAAACTTGCTCATGGTCAGATGCTGCAATTGTCACCCGCACTCGCACGTAAAACCCTTCGTCAATCACACCAATGCTACAAGAAAATGAAACTAGGAGGACTCATCATCCATGATTCAATGGGCATAGCAAGAAGCATCATGGACCCTCAGAGGAGTTAAATTAGAAGGTGGCTGATTTAGATCAGGGAGGTTTGATTGGTATAATTGAGATTCAGCAAGTGGCACGTCCTCCACGTCTGAAATGATAACACCTGAGGCCGAAGATCGTCTTCTATAAGCTGAAAAGCTAGGTATCGAGACAATGAAGTTGTTAAGGACAGAGAGAGGAGAGAGTTTAGGCAAAAAGAGAAGTGCTTTAACACGTTACCTAACATTCACGACCATGGTAACTTCACAAGCCGCGAACTTTCCTTCGAGACTTGGTCTCCTTCACGCTTGAGTACAGGGTAGTCTTCGTTCCTAATCTTTGAAACTTCTTTCGTCAGACTTTCTTCTTAGCTTGACAGAATTTCCATGAGGGAGATCAGACCCTCTGGCGTTTCTTTGAAACTTCTTTCACCAGACTTTCTTCTTGGCTTGACGGAATTTCCATGAGACAGATCAGACCCTCTGACGTTTCTCCAATAATCAGTTGTTGAGGCTTCCGAGTTTCAACTGCTGTGGCAAGCACGGCTTTCCCTTTATCATTGACTGACTTGCTTGAGCTTGAAGCTCCCTGGAACTTGCCAAGTGCTGAGTTGGCAGATGTAATGTGAAGATCGATATCTCCAAAACAGTCTTGCGTCTCCACGTCAGCTTGCTGGAATGGTTCATTGGAGAATGGCACAAAGCGCTCTGTTTCATTATAAGGAACCAGAGTACGTTCATCCAGGTATTCCGTCTCATTGAGGTCGACCATCATGGCCGTTGGTCCCATCGGGTTTCTGCTGGAGGTACCACCGAATATTTGTGAGGTACCTTGGGAGGCTTGAGCATTGCAGAACCAGTTGCATCCAGGGAGATCTCCGGGAAAGGCAGGGAATGCAGATATTGGTTGTGCTGGAGTTGGTTGGACATTGTCCGGAACAATTCCTCCAACACTATGTTGCCGGTGCCAATCGGATTTCAGGCTGTCATCACCCTCGTCATCGCGACGTCTCTTCCCAAGCTGAGTACCATTGATACTCAGTGATTTCTTTTGGCACTCCGGAAAGTCCTTCACAGGCTCTGTTATTTGTGGAGGTAGAAGTAGAGGTGCCGTACGAGCGGTTAACAAAGAAGCATATTCCTTACGTGGAACATACTTGCCGTTGTGTAAAACATACCGATCAAGAAGGGTACACCGATTTGTTGAGTTATTTTCATGACTGCGTAGCAAATGGACTCCACAACTTAGAAGGGACACGCACTTTGACCGACACTGAAAACGAACTTTAATATCGTCCCACTTCAGCACGAATTCATAAGGCCTTGTAGGGGGTAGATATAAACCCTCTGGAAGGACGGTTGAGAACAGGACATGATTACAGTACACCTGCGGATAGCAATTTCTTGCGATTGTTAAACCGCCACTAATGAGATCAATAACCAAGGTTGCCGATGACTCGCCTTCCGCACTTTTACTATCTTTAATTCCAAAGGTAGAACAGAAAGCAAATCCTATCAATTTTTCATCAAGACTTGCAATCTCGTTCATTACTATTTCGCATGAATTATCGCTTGAAGCTTCTTTCCGATGGGTGAACCAACTTGGAATTTCATTTCCTGGATATCGAGTTTGAAATATTGGGGCCACCAGATATTTTTGCTCGCACATCTGTTAAATTTTCAACAATAAAACCAAAAAATCAAGAGCCACACAAACATGCCCAAAGAAAAACAATAGGAAAAGGAGAAACACCAACATGTATATAAAAGAAAAGGGAAAAGAGACATATCGTACTCAATATGAATTTATTCACATCATTCATTTGATTTTCACACAAACGATGGCAGTTCTTGAAATTCACCATTTCAAGACATGGTAAATTGCATGCATTGACGGAGAATCTTTCTAATGAGTTGCACCCTTGTGCCCACAAATTTCGCAAAAGGCGTGGAAGTGCAACAATTTCTTGAAGGTACACGCAATCTTATAAAGAAATGCTAGAAACATAAAGGAAATTTTGGATACATGTTAGAAGGCTAACTATACTAGTTCTTCGTAGACTTAAATCGACATAAAATTTACTCCATGAAGTCTCAAATTCTTTCATTGATTCAATATAATGCCCGTTATCCACCACCATGCGTTCTGAACAATCACTGCGCAACCCTTGGTATTCAGATGGCAACGGAACAATGCCACTAGGGAAATGCTTAAGCCTTTTCCAACCATCTAGACACACACTTCCAACCGTAGCTAAGTTTTGAAATGATGAAGGTAGATGTTCTATACCGGAGTTCTCAAGGTAAAGCTCTTCTAAACTTTCCATTGGACACTGAAATTCAGGAAAGTTCTCCAGCCTTGAGCAGTCAAAAAGATGAAGTGCCTGTAGAGATCTCATCCTAACTATTGTCGGGAACCTCCTAAGGTTAAAGCATCCTTCAAGATATAATACAACCAACTTTTGAAGGCAACCAACTTAAGGGTGAACCGAAATTAAATTTTTACAGCCGCTCATATGCAATTCCTCTAAATTTGGGATATCTGAAAAATCTGGAATTTCTTCTAAGAGTCCACATTTTGAGAAATCCATTCTCATTAGGTTTTGGCAACTCTGTGAAATAATATAAAACAAAATAAGAGTTGGGATATAGATTGGCTTTCAAAAATTTACAAACTTTAATAAAAAATATAAACAATAATTAATGATACCTTGAAACTTTTCAAACTCTTGAGTTGACTCCATGGTATTTGCACTTCTACAAGTTTAGTTCCATGAAATTTAGATGGCATAAATTCTCCAGGATATTTAGACCATTTAAGCAAACTTAACTTATTACTGAGATATTAAGGTACTCCAAAAAATTTTGCATTTCGATTTATAAAAATTCTAAGCTCTTTCATCTTATTGAATGCCCCAAGATCCATGTGTATTTCACCTTCCTCGAGCAAATCTAATAGAATGCCTTTAATTTTTCTTGTTCCCTATCAAAGTAAATACATAAAACTTGTCAACAAAAACCAAGTATAAAGTTCTTTATTAATTTTTGCTATGATGAGATCTATGAATACACACGTGGGAATCATTTTTATCACAAAAACCTTTCTTTCTAACTCGTGAATTTGAAAGCAAAAGCTTTTAAACTTTGACTTTATTTGTTCCCTAGCAAGACAACACATTAGTAGTTTTTCAATGAAATCCAACTTTGGTTTTCTACATTTTAGTACTTACTACTAATATGAGTCATAATAATGCATATAAGGCAAGTTTTATAAATTATAATTTTAAAAATTGTTTACAAATGAAATTAACTCATACTACATCTAGTCAAGTTCTATGCAAAAGCCTCATCAGAAAATAGACAACAAAAATGGTTTGTGAGTTCCTTTTCCACTTTAGAAATAACCCTTATTTTGAGATTTACAAAACAAACAGTAATTGGAGTGTACCAAGGTGATCATCAGATTTAAAATATATTTTTTTGTAATTTCATGTTAAAGAAAATTATATATGATGGTATTATTTACTGATTTCATTCAAATGATTTACTTTTTAAATTCTTTTATGTGTATATATTAAGGCAAATGACATGTCCATATGTATATGAGTACATAAAAGTGGGTATGCGTGTGCAATTCACGTGTAAAGTGCATGCATGTAAGTGCAAATGTGTGAGAAGGTATTACGCATAAGCATGTGAGTGTTTGTATGCTTCTGCAAGTTTGTGTATGTAATCTTTGTAACTCAACTCTTACCGCATTTTCTTCTAGCACATGATGAACATCTTCATAGAACCATAATCTACTTCATTTACCAATTATGGGTGATTCTTTTCGAACTATTTCTCTACCCATGTCTTGTACTAGATCATGAATCTCTAGTATACCAAATTTGGTCTTTATAAGAGACTTATCTTCTAGCTCTTTTACACAAACCTTTGGAGAGTAACCACAATATTTGTTCAACATCTTCTATAGGCATTCCCTTGAAGAAACATGCAATTTCAAGAAAAACATCTTTTGATGATTCCTCCAAATTATTGTAACTAAATTCAAGTATTGTTTGAATATGTTCATTAGATCACCTTCTATATTTCTTCAATTTCTCTTTCTGAGAATCTAAATCTTCACCACAAAGAGTTGAGCCTAGCACTGTCAAAGTTAATGGAAGGCCTCCAACATAAGATATTACCTCTTTGGTAAGCTCTAAGATTCATTGTCAAGTTTGCTTGTTTTGAAGGCATTCATACAAAACAATTGAAGAGCTTCATTATAATTTAATTCCTCCACTTCATGTATAAAATTCTTTTCAAACTTCCACATATGACTAGTCAAAAAACTCATGTCTCTTGTGGTTATGATGATCACACTACCCAAATCAAACCAATCACTTTTTCCAACTAATTTCTTTAATTGTTCCAAGCGATTCACATCATCAACTATTAAAATAATTTTTTTAGAGCAAAGACTCCTCCATACTTTAGCAAACATTGTCAATCCCCGTAGTGTAATTTCCTAAGATCTTAAAAAGAAATTTGTTTTGAAGCTTTATTAAACCAACTTTTGATAGAGCTTTTGAACTTTTTTTTATTTAGTTTCTCTAACATTTGCTAGAAAACATGTACCTTTGAAAACATGAGCAAATGGTATTGTAAATTGCTTTGGCAATTGTTGTTGTCCACCATCTCTCCAAATTCCTACCATACAAGTGACATTCCTTTTCTCCCCAATGTCCAAATGTTTTATGAAGTCTTGCACATGAGACTTTACTCTAACTGCATTCTTAGCAACATCTAAGCATGGAAATTGCACTAATTTTGAGACTTCTAGAACAACTCTTTTCTAGATCAACTTGTATTCATTCCTACAAACAAAAAAAGATAAGATAAGAAGACATGAATACACAAAAATGTTATCTTTTTCCAATTTATTTACCATTGACAAATGACTTGGTGTTCCAAGAGTTAGGAGTTCTTTTTTTCTCCTAAAATTCCAATCCTCCAATGGATAAGAAGCAAATGCTTAATGTTAGGAATTTGTAATATTTAGTGAAGGTGAAATGACCTTCTTAACCCCAGGGATATTTGGATTAGAATAGGTGAAGAAGGGCAATATTGTAATTACCCTTCTCAGGTCATTTTAAGAGTGAGGAGCAGGAGAGAGAGATGAGAGTTTGAGCGTGAGATTGCAGGAGAGAGAGTGAGACCGCACAGCAGCGGGCTGCTGCTGTGCGGGTACTGTAGCAATCCGGCCAGCTCCCCGGTGAGCTTATTTTGTACTCCAGATGTTCCTAATGAGAAGGAGAAGGGGCCGTACAACGGTGACAGTGGACGTAGGCATACTTGGCCGAACCACTCTAAAATATGGTGTCCTCTTTGTGTGTGTGTGCCTTGATCCTTATTTCCGCATGAAATCGTGTGATGATGGTTCTTGTTGGTGTGCTTGCTTGAATCCTAGCTCCCAGAGCTTTTAACAAGAACCTAACAAGTGGTATCGGAGCCCTGGTTGATGGGTTTCGGAGCTAGAAGCAGTGCATGGGTTGAAGTGGAGCTTCGGTTTTGAAGCTTGAAGAATCGCACGATTTTGAGCTAGATCGAGCAAGATCGAGCTAGATCGGCACTTATAAAGAGGTAAACGACTTCTCCTTGGTGTTTTCTTGAAGATTTGGCCTTAGATCGAAGGTTTTTCGAGGTGTTCTTGAGTGGGTTTGGAGGAAACCCATCTCGAACTTATATTAGCTCAAAACGGCGGAAAGAAGCTGTTTTTGGATAAACGGAGGCCAGATCTGGAATCAGGGCGTCGAGATTTACAAATCTGGAGATTTTCATCAAAAATGGTGAAATTTGGTAGCCGGACGGCCGCCGTGGGTGGCGGATTCGGCACCGGCAGCACTGGCGCCGGCGAACTGCAGACCGGGTCGTACAACCCGGTTCGGGACCCGAATAAGAGGCGCGGATCCGGGTTTGGAGCGGACCGGATCGGGTGTGCGCGGGCGCAGGTAATCCCGTGTGGAACAGATCTGGCGCGCGCACCACACGAGCGTCGCAGTGGATCGATGAGATCGGATAGGTGCGTGCACTACACGCGCGGGCGAGCTGCGGGTCGGAGACGATCCATGGATCCGGGTATGGATCGGTTATGGTTAACCGGGTTGAGTCCAAGTCAACGGGTCGGGAGGATCCGGTACAGGCTCGGGTTATGGATCTGGATCGGGTCAGGAGATGAACGGGTCGGGAGGATCCGAATTATGGGCCGGGTTGAGCCCAAATTGCACAGGCCGAGAAATTGGGCCGGTTGGGCCCAAGCCCATTAGAGACGGGCTTCATCAAGCGGGCCAGGAAAACGGGCCAATACAGGCCCAAGTCCGCTGGGTCGGGCCGAGATGCAAAACGGGTCGGGTGTGACCCGAATTACGTACCCGTCGGATCATGGATGAACGGCGGAGAAGACTTTGGTGGATCTGCGGTGATCGACGGCGACTGGGAGAAAAGTAATGGTGGCCAAGTGATCTGTGGAAGATTGCGGTTCCATCCCTGGTGTCGGATCGGTGAACGGCGGCGGAGTGTGGCCGGAAACACCGGGTCGGGGTGCGGAAGTCGCGGATGGCGGCGAAACTCCGACAACCGGCGGCAGATCGGAAAATCCAAGGTGTGCGGATGATAAGTTGGCCCAGCAGAAGACGATTGGCAGCGAAGATCTGCCGGAAAAGCGGCTGAAAACGGCGGAATCAGCGCCGGGTCGCTGCGGGTTCAACCCGCGGGTACAGTGTCGGGCGCGTGAGATGCACGCTCGCGACTGCGCTGGGCGCGTGACGTACACGCGCGTGAGGCGCGTGAAGCCCATGCTCGAAGAGAGAATTTGGCGCGTGAACCCGACGCGCGGGCCAGAAAATTTTCAGGTATTTTTAGCCAATCTTGGACAGAATTTCGAGCAGTGTTTAATGGTATAATTGGATCATGATTCCGAAGTTTAGGGAGGTTCAAAAATGTAATTTTTTGGAGAACCCATGTTTCAATGTGGCTAGGTTCTGATTTGTTTTGGCATTGAGGGGTTGATTTAATAGGCCATCAAGGATGACAAAGATGGAGTTTAGAGCATGATATTGCTTGGTGCCTTTGTCTTGATTTTTTTTTTCAATGCTAATTATGGTCACATGATTAAGAATGTCTTTGCTGGTTTATTAGTGGATTTCTTTGAATTGGATTGCTCTGATTTATGATATACTCTGCTGGATATATGGGATCTACTGGTCATGTGTTTGGTCAGGGGATGGTTCCAAAGGTGAAGGTCAATTTTTCAGGGGGTTGAGAACTACGCTCCTGAATGGGGATGTAAGAGGTGTTCTTCGTCCATTGCCTTCGATGTTGTCTTTTGACAAGAGCGGAGATGAGATAGTCTGTTTATTTTGCGGTTCTTTAGGAACTTATTGGCTATGGGATTAGCTATAAGATTTCAAGGTGGAGGCTGATATAGGATTTGAGGGGGAGAGAGCTCTTCATCCGGAGCTTCCGAATACATTGTCGATTGGACAGTGGCGGGCAAAATCAGACAAGGGTTATATGAGATCAGATGCAAGAAGTAGAAGAAGGAAATCTCTAGTGTTGGTTTCACGCTATTGAGATTTGGAGATAGCAAGACATTGAGGAATCATTGATGGACTCAGGATTAGAGTCATTTTCTCAGAGAATGTTGGATTCTCTTGGAGAGGTTACACTGCATATGTGAAAAAGGTAGAAATTTGTTTTTCATTGGTTTGGATTTCACATGATTGGATTGGCTGGTTGACTTGAGCTGATTGAGACTCAAGGGATTCGGGGTGTGCTAGACCCCAAGGCCTTAATGAGGCTAGACATTGCCCATGGAGCAGACATGAGTCGTATGAGCATACATGAGTTAGGATATAATTCTTTGCAATGAGATATGGACACGGGTGATAACCCCATTGGTGGTTGGTGTACTACCGGTTGCTTCGCAGTTGGCTTATTGACTTGATTAGCGGTATTAGCTATCGTCGGAGTGGTGTTATCCACGGAAGCCCAGAGATATAGCTGTGGTGGCAAGGGTTATAGTGTTCATGAGGTTTTATAAAGTTTTCCAAGGGAGCCAGATTAGAAATTCAAATGGACCGTTCAAGGATGATGCACTTTTCAGCAAGGATGCCCTTCATTGGTGATGGAGGAAGAGCTTGAGAAGCTGAGGGGGAGACGCCTCCCGATGTAGCTGATGTGCTTATCAAGATGGTGGATCGACGTTGAGGGCATGCTCAACAGTTGGATGGCTCAGAGGTTATGTATGCGGCATTTCACCTATTGTGCAGGGATGTTGCACTAATTATTTCAAATTAGGGGGAGAATTGTTAGGAATTTGTAATATTTAGTGAAGGTGAAATGACCTTCTTAACCCCAGGGATATTTGGATTAGAATAGGTGAAGAAGGGCAATATTGTAATTACCCTTCTCAGGTCATTTTAAGAGTGAGGAGCAGGAGAGAGAGATGAGAGTTTGAGCGTGAGATTGCAGGAGAGAGAGTGAGACCGCACAGCAGCGGGCTGCTGCTGTGCGGGTACTGTAGCAATCCGGCCAGCTCTCCGGTGAGCTTATTTTGTACTCCAGATGTTCCTAATGAGAAGGAGAAGGGGCCGTACAACGGTGACAGTGGACGTAGGCATACTTGGCCGAACCACTCTAAAATATGGTGTCCTCTTTGTGTGTGTGTGCCTTGATCCTTATTTCCGCATGAAATCGTGTGATGATGGTTCTTGTTGGTGTGCTTGCTTGAATCCTAGCTCCCAGAGCTTTTAACAAGAACCTAACACTTAATCCCCACTATCAGTAGGGTTTGATCTTGAAACTGACTCTAAAATTATCAGTTCAAAAATCTATAAAAGTATAGTAGGATTTTTATTTTATCCTACTATATCTAAACTAGATATAATGTATGGCATGGGTCTTTGTGCACATTCTCAAGCTAATCATAAAGAAATGCACTTCATGGTAGTAAAGAGAATCTTCAACTACTTAAAAAAGACAAAATCTTGGTCTATGGTATCCTAGAAATTCACAACTATAATTACATACCGGAATTTACAATCAAAGAAAAAGCACTATGGCGCTTATTTCTTTTAAGGAAATATGATACCATCTTGGTTCTCCAATAAACAACACAGTCTAACCATTTTTACAACCGAAGTAGAATATATAGCCATGGAAAGTTGTTATACTCAAATTCTTAGGACGAGACAACAACTAGAACGCTCTGGTATAAGTCCTAATTGTATTTCAATCAAATGTGATAATGCAAGTGATGTATACTTTGCAAAAATTCCTATACTGCACAACTCTTTTTCAAAAGATATTGATATTTGTCGCCTCAGGAGTCTTCTGCTCTAACAGTCACCACTTCATATGTGACCATGTAGCTCAAGGTGACATGAAATTAAATTATGTTCCTATATATTATCAATTTGCATATATATATATATATTCCGTAAACCATTGAACATTGGCCGTTTTTAACTCTTTATCGGGAACTCAGGTTGTACATGTATGATGGCATCTGTTGATCTTATCTATATGCCGCTCATTCTACATTATTTCCTTACATGTTACTCAGTTTCTGGTTTTTCAAGCACATGTGGTCTCCATGGCCCTGCCTCTGGATGAATCATGCTTCCCTCTACTGGTCTCTCTCCGGTCCTGGCTTTTGACTTTTGAGTTATTATCATTCCTTCTTGAGATTCATTCCTACACAAGTTAATTCAAACAACCATTTTTTGAATGAAGAAACTAAATGCAGTGCACCGTTTTGAAAATAAAGGATTTAAAGCACTGCGTTGTTTTGGAAATAAAGGATTGAAAGCAACGCACGATATTGTAAATAAAGGATTCAAAACAATGCACCAGCTTCTGGAAATGAATGTCAAATGCAACACACAGGAGAAGCTTTCTTGTCACTTGCGCAAATATAATGATCATTTGGGGAAGAAAGTCACCCAAGAGAACTTCCAAACGGTAACTTTTTAAATGCTCCAGTCTTTATTTAAGTTGAATATAAGCCAAGGAAAACACAGTGATTTTTGAGAAAAATTTTGATCTTGCATATTTTTGCGTTGAGTTAAGAGAATCTATTGGTTGAAATCTGTATTATTCTATTGCTATATTGACTGTTATGGACATAGATTGATAAAAACAAGAAGGAATATGAGTCTAAAACATCAAGACTCCTATTACATCAAGAAAATGTTGATATTTGTGTTAACAAAGCATGATTAAGTATCCAATAAGAACCCTAAACATTCAAATAAACTAAGTCATAAAAATACGTACCATTGATTAGACTTGATGGAAAAAAAAGAGTATGTTTATTTGGCTAGTAGACAAACAAGATAAGCAATTGATTTAGAATAGGAGATGTTTTATCATGAGGGAAATATGTTTCAACTATGAATGAACAAGATATTTGTATCAAATATCAAATTATTATTAAAGTTAAAATGCCCATGACCTTTACTCTAGTAATTGGGCCTTCCTTTGTCCTCATTTCTTATCCTTCCCCCACTTTTGTTCGAGGCGACCTCGTGTACATGCTTGAATTCAGGGCCACCAGGGGCAACTTTCTCTTTCTGACGCTGGCCCGCCCAATGCGGGGACCAGTGCATCCAGAGATGATTTCTTGGGCCAGAAGGCTGGACAAGTCACAGAGGGGCCGTCCTTAAGATTGTGGTTCCTTTGATAGGTCAAATGGAAAACTCACTTGTAGGATTTTCCTACTGTTAGAGAGATCAGTTTTTTACTTTTTTCCTCAAATCAGCAGTGAACAAAGATATATAGTGAAAATATGAAATAAAATTAACAACAATACAGAATAATCATTCTTTTTAACATATATATGTACCCGAACATAAAGAAATTACAATACTTTAGAACGTGAAAAATATTGGAGAGATAAAGTTGCAAGAATCTAATCCATAAGAACTAATTTTAGTCTTTCAATGATAGAATGTGGCACGTGAATGTAAACTTTAATATTGTGTCAAAAAAAATAACTTCTTCCTTTTAAGTTTATTGTTAATGAATATAATTATTCAAATCAAAGCATAAATATGGAGTAAACCCATTTTGTATGGTTATTCAAATCAATTATATATTGGAAATGCTAAATCTTTATGATCATTAAAATTTTAATTTTCCTAACAATGAAGGATGGATCAAGAACTGGGTGTAGACATCGAAAGGGGAGTTGGAGTTTGTTAAGTAATTTAGATGATTTTGTATTCTTTGGTGGAATACATCCATGGCCAACGATGGAGAAAACTCCACTAATGAAAGGAATTCCATGCTCTAATTGTCAAAGGGAGTAGTTTCCTTATCCTGATTGTAGAACCTTAACTTTCCGCAATTTGGACCCATCACAGAGTTTGAAGTTCAAACGTTCCACTATTCCTTATTGACAATCATCCAAGACGTGGTTACTTTTTTACATATATGACGTAGAAGTCCAAAAGGATGGGAGACTAATGAGGCCTTATCCTAGTTTTTCAAAGCATCTATGGGTCTAGTAAACACGTGCGCATCAAACACCAAGAATACTAAAAGATTTTAATTGATTAAATATAAGACTTTGCCGTTCTCCACAAGAAGTGCTGGGAGGTAAAAGTAGAGGCAGAGTCTATAGGGACGGTGGCGGTGGAAGGGTTTGGTTTATAGGAGGACGAGGAGGAGTTTGAGAGCAAGGAGCACTGACTGAGAGATTTGGAGGTGGAGTAAAAGGTATAGTCAAAGGGAGTTGAAGTTTCTTATGAGTGCTGGTGGTGGTGGTGTTAGTGGTCAAGGGTAATGTTTGATCGTGACAATAATTTGCGTTTGGTGTGATGGGACTCAAGGGGAATCGGGTGCCACGTGAGACGATTCTTGTCATAAATAATTGTCTAGGTATCCAAGTAGTCATAAATAAATGAATGTGTGTAGGTGTTTGAGTTAATTATGGGTCATAAATAATATATAGTATAAGAATGAATATAAATAGAAGAGATTATATTTGGAGGGCATTGACCATTTACCCACTTCGGCCTAGTTTTCTCATTGGTCTGTGTTGTGCAAACCACTCTTTGTAAAAACCTCCCTTCTACAAAAAGTTTCTAAGTTTTCACTGTATAGCCTGATAATCCATTCTACACCCCACCGACTAGTGAAGCCTTGATTGAGTGACATCTTGCTTTTAACCAATTTCTTTACCAACTAGCTTTGACAGCCAAGAAAAAGGAATAGTCAATGCAAAACAAAGTCTTTGTTGGATAAGCTCCATGGTATGTTGTTTGACTTCTGTTTACGTGATTTGAGATAGATCATATTTCACATAATTATAATTTATTTTTTATTTCAAGATTTTTGTATCCCAAGGAGATTGTAATAGAATTTTTACCTTAATGTTTCGCTTTCTTTGACCATGACAATTCATCCAATCATAGTGCATATAAAGTTTCTCAAAACGTTATATTTACAACCAATTGGAGAAAATTTATTGAACTACATCCCTATTTTAACTTCATAACTAACATAAAAAATATGAAAGTAAAATTGACCATAGACAAGAAAGTAGTAAGAATTACAAAGAAATCACCTTAGAAAAAAAATATTATGACTGTTTATCTAATAACTTAATTAACAAAGTTTCTTAAAATCTAATAAACAATTAGCAACTTGGAAGAAACTTTAGCTGAAATAATATTTTATTCTTATCCCACTTTTTAACTTGATAACTAAAATAAAAGTAACAAACTAAAATGGAACATACACAACATTATAAAGATCACAATAGAAATCACTTATTGAAAAAAAAAAAAAAAAAGTCATTGTAAAGCTAACACTAAACATAGTCCTCACCATGTTTTTCTATATTTTACACGCAACTAAGTTGAAACTTGCCTTTTCGAGCAAATGCTTCAATAATTGAGTGCTAAAGGCTAATCGAGTAGACTTCTTTGGATTTTCCAACAACCATTTCAACAAAAAACATACTGTACATGGAAATGCTTATTGTTCCTACTGTAATTACTAAATGGTGATTTCTTTGGAGGATAAAAGCATAAAAGTTTTGCTAGAAAGCAGCTGAGACCATAGAGCGTGTGAGTATCGCCTTACACATCGAATCACCTAAAAGATCATTCATGCTTAATGCTTTTAATTGCATAGCAGAAACACTAGCATTGCAATCACCCAAATTGTAAACATGGGGAGGAAGTTCCCCAATCATAATTGCATCAATTTCTTCAAAATTTCCATCATTGGTTGCCTCTTGAAGTTGAAGAGCATATTCAAGATTTCGGAGGACATCTCCCATTGAGGGCCTATTAGCACCAAAGTGAGCTAGGCATTTCTTAGCAGTCTCTCCATACTTCCTCAAAGAACTAGGTTTGATTTTTCCCACCAGGGTAGGGTCTAAGATTTGCTCCAACTGTCCTCTCCTCTGCCATTTCATTGCCCATTCGGCTAAGCCCATTGAATCAGTTTGAGATGAGTTGGTAACAGACTTGGCACAAAGAACTTCAAATAAAACTACCCCAAATGAGTATACATCTGACTTTTCTGTCAATTGTCCACTCCTGAAATATTCAGGATCAAGATATCCAAAAGTTCCCTTCACAGCAGTAGTTACATGGGTTTGTCCAATTTCAGGCCCCGGTCTTGAGAGGCCGAAATCAGCAACCTTGGCCACGAAATTCGCATCAAGCAAGATGTTAGCAGACTTCACATCGCGATGGACGATTGCTTTCTGATGTCCTGTGTGAAGATAATGGAGTCCTTTAGCGGCTCCAATGCATATTTCAAGCCTCTGTTTCCAACTCAAGCTCGGAAGACCAGAGCCGTAGAGCTGACTCTTGAGTGTTCCGTTCTCCATGTATTCATAAATCAAGATCATTTCGTTCTCTTCGTCACAGTACCCAACTAACGGAACAAGATGGCGATGGCGAAATTGGGAAAGCATCGCAAGCTCAGTTTGAAACTCTGTAACTCCCTGCTGGGACTGCGGATTACTCCTCTTCACTGCCACTTTCGTACCATTTAGAACTCCCTTGTACACTTTTCCGAAACCGCCAACCCCAATTGCCCAACTTTCGTCGAAATTATTTGTAGATTCATGAACTGCAGCAAAAGGAATGCGATAACGATAGATGGAGTTCAAGTATTTTCTTCTCGTAAACGTCGAGTTTCCTCCATTGATCGACAATTGACTCCCAGTCTTTGAATGTCCTTGGCGGGGCAGTCTTCTTCTATTTTTGCACCAAGGACACAAAATTACGACCACCATCGCTGCAACCACGGCTCCGATGGTGACACCTCCGATCAAGACTTTGAGCTTTCTATCAAAACTGAAATTTCTCTTCGAGGTCAAACCTGGGGAGATATTCACAGCGCCAGAACTCAGGCTGCCCCGGGAATCGCTCATCTTCATGATCTCCAGGCCATTGAGGATCCCGTCGGCGTAATATCCCGCATCAAGCGGACCAACGCCAATACGGACCTTATCGGTGACGATAGACTCCGTGGCAAAATCAATATAAAATGCAGCGGCTAAGATTTTTGAACTAGCATAACTCGGTTCAACAGCGTCCACCACCAAGGAATCGACGTAAACATTGAAAGAGAGCTGATTAAGGCTTTTACTCACTATATCACAAACGTGAAACCTAAGAAGGTACTGAAATCCGGGATCGACATCGAATTCCCAGGTCACAATGGAATCACTTCCAGGATTCAGGATTGCGGCTGTTCCATAGACAGTCCTTGGAGCTGAATCTTGTGTTGCCCCGCCTTCAACATACTTCACCTTTGCAATATTTGAGTAGCTCGAGATCGCGTAGGTCTGTTTTAGAAATCCTTGATCGGGAACCCAAGTTCGCCAAAGGGTATCATTATCTGCCGTCACCAACGGCCCACCCATGTTCACCCTCCAAACCGTCTGAAGGGCCATCGGCAACAAGTCCAGGGAGTTCCCCACTTGATTAACGCCGGTGGCGTCGTGCAAAATAAGCCCATCGGGAACTGAAACCACTTCTATAGCATTCAAGAAGGCAATTGAATTGCTGGAAGGGGTGAAGGAGATTACAAGGTTGTTAGAGGTCACACTTACACAAAATTCCTTAACAACGGATGTGTTTTGCACATTGAAATCGCTGAGAAGGACATGGACCGGAGTCGAAACAGCAAACCTTGCGGAACTCATATCGTAATTATTATATGAAAATGGGCAGAAATAGAGGCGGATCCAGTGTCTTCCCCTCTGTTTGATTGGAAAGGTGTATTTGGAAGATCCAGTAAATACTCTTGCTGTCTGAAGCAGCACCGAATGTTCGGAAGAAGGGACAGATTTCAAAGTGGTTTTGGCTAGAACATTTTGAGGGGTTGAAAGCAAATTCGAAGCCAAGTTATCCAGAAGGAATTCACGATTTCCAACAGAAGAATTGATGGATGATCCACAGTTTATAAGATAATTATCAACAGGATTAAATCCAGCAGAGAAGGCTGCCAAGAACAAAATCGGAAAAACCCAGACAATTAACTTGGATTTTTTACGACCCATCATCATAGACTGGAGATTTATGGAAGGAACAAGAAGATGGATTTTTGTCACGAACTGTGAGAGCAATAGAAGAATTCTGGATGGTTGAGCAGAAAGTATGAGACCAAAGTCAATGCAAGTTAAAGTCATTCAACTCTGCAAGACGCCAATGGAGTAAAGCGTATTTACTTTGGTCATTGTTACTGTTCATAAAAAATATAAAATCAACTTTAAAAAAATTAAAAAAATAAGTGTCTTTCCCTCCCTCCAAACATGATTCACATTTCTTCTTTGTCCACATTCCTTGCTCTATTTCTGCCTAATTCTAATCCAGAAGGGTTGACCAACAGTGAAGGGCCGTCCTTCAGATTATGGTTCTTTGATTAGTCAAGTGGAGAACAAATAATAATTTGTTGGACTTCTGTGTTGTGGGAAGGATTGAGTTTTTCTTTTTTTAATATTAAATTGATTGTTAAAAAAATTTTTATTTTTCACATACCTGTAACTCGAAACTTAAAAAAATCACAATAATTCAGTCCACAAATGGTGATTACTGAACAATAAAATAAAATTACAATAATAAAATCCAATAGTAAAGTTCCATCTTCCACAAGGCTGAAAAGTAGGAATGAAAATAAAACTAAGTGGCAAAAGCCTAATGGACCTACAAACATTAGCTAGGCTGGCCTATGCGAGGATCACCCTGTGCCCAATTCTGCCATAGGGTTTGTCTTCTCTACCCATTATTAAACTTCCATTTTCTAGGTTCCCCCGCTTCCATTGAACGTGGATGATGGCAAGATTACACTTGTCTCCTTTCCATTGCTCAACGAACAAGATATTACTTCAATATCTATATTAAAAAAACAGTTTTGGCCCCATATTCAGAAACCTAATACTCTTCTTTTATTAACAAATATCATCCTCTCTTGACAACTAATTTAAAGGAGAAAGTAAGACATTATAGAATAATTTTTCCAAACCACCTTTATAAAAAGTTTATCCAAGTAATGTTCGGACTAACCATGTAAAATCTGATTCAGTCTAGATGATTTACTTAGAAGATATGTTCACTTAGAGACAGAAAATCCGTTAGTTAGGAAAGCAAGAGTTAAATAAGCATAGAACAAGACCAAATTTATGTGGTTCAGCAGATGTTTGCCTAAATCCACGGGCAAAAGAGAGGGAGGAGCTTTTCTTATTTTGCAATTAGTGAGAAAACAAGAAAATTACAGGCTAATGCTCACTTCTTGTAAAACCCCAATGCACCTTTTTCTCCATATTATGGCTCACATTTTTACTATCTATACTTGATTTCTCCTCATATAGAAAATATTTTTCTATCTTAACAATCAATTTTAAAAGAGAATATGAGATTTTCTAATTAAAAGTTTTCCTGTACCACCTTTTATAGGGATTTTATCTACCAACTTAAAATGTTTCATAATCGATTTGGGTATACAATCTAAAAGTCTGAGATTTTATGAGTTAAAAGTGATTATACTCTACATCATTCTTGCCAAATAGAATCTAAATTTATAATTTTACCTAAAGTGATTTTCTCTCTTAACAATCAAATTCAAAAGAAAATAAGAAATTTTCTAATGCTCTATATCATTCACACGGAATAAAATATAAATTTATAATCATATATAAAGTGCTTTTATCTCTTTACAATTAGTTAAAAAGAGAACATAAGATTTCCTAATAAAAAGATTTTTCTAGGCCAGATTTTTATAAGGATTTTATCTATCAATTTGAAATATTCAATAATCTATTTGGATTATTTATAAAGAATTTGAGATTTTATGAGTTGAAATTGATGATACTCCACATCACTCTTGTCAAAGAGAATCTAAAATTTATAATTATATATGAAGCACTTTTAAAAGAGAATATGATATTTTTTAATAAAAAGAATTTTTTAATACCACCTTTAATAAGGATTTTAGCTACCAACTTAAAATATTTGATAATCTATTTAACTAGATAAATACAATAAAGATTTTGAGAGTTTTCGAGTTGAAAGTGATTGTCCTTTCCATCATTTTGCCAAAAAGGTTATCTTTTCCTCATTGTTTATCATGTTCTTTCTTCATCTACTCTCTTCACTTGCTTTTCTCCACTTGAAACTTGGCTCAAAACCTTAGGTGATCCTTGAGGGATTGGGCCTAGGAGGCTTGAAAAGAACAGGGAAGGAAGAGGCGGAAAAGAGATGGATTTTGATAGTAATTTGGATGGATTCATTATTCTCTAGAGAAAGATATCCATGGTTAAAAATGGAGAGGACTGGAATATCTTGCTCTACTGGTCAAGTAGTGCAGGAGTAGATAGGTCAGTTTATCGGATTTGACACCACAAAGAGAGTCGTTTCTCCGCCATAATCATGGAGCCTTAGCTTTCGTGCAATCTGGACACATTACAAACTTTCGAGCTTCAAAAGTTCTACTATTCCCCTGTTGCTCCAATCTTTATTATCATCCAAAGACGTAATTACCTGTTTGTAGAAAAACATAAAGAGACCAAGCTTTTGTGCAAGACTTTGGGAGAATAACAAGGCTCTCATTCTAGTTGTTGAAACAATATTAGGATTATCTATTAACCAAATTCACTATAAATGCAAAGAATATTAAAAATTTTACATAATTTAAGATGAACTTTTATATACCAAGCAAGCCATCAGAGAATTTTTCTTCTGATAGTTTTCTCTCTTTAATTACTACAACAATTCGTCAAATGATATAGTATACATTCCAAAGCCTCACACCTAAGAGCAATTTATTATTTCAGTCTCACTCATAACTTTGAGTGTATAACAACAAAAATATGGAAGTGAGATTGAACATACACAACAAATCAATAAAAATGTAGAAATCACCTAACATTGAAAACCCTTGCAGAAGTAACAGCAAACATAGTTATTACCATGTTTCTTTACATAACATAGGAATCTAAGAGAGACAGAAAAATGTACTGTACCTGCAACCCTAAGATGGATCATCCAGCCTTTCTATACAAAGTAGAACGGAAAATGCTTCTTTGAGTTGGATTGCAGAATTCCTCAATGGAGCAAAGCTCTTGGGATATTCCAGGAACCAATCAAAGAAGACAAATATTATTGTACAGGAGGAAACTCATCCTTTTACCAGGATAAGGCTTTTGCTGTAATTAGAGAGCAGAGGATAAAAGCACAGAAGTTGTCAGAAAGCAGTTAGAGCGTAGAGCATGTAGAGAAAATTTCAGAATGGAACCTAACTAGAATCATACTACTTGATAATATTTTACTTGGTTACAGGGACCTGAAAAGAAAGCTGCAAATTTCAAAATGCACAATTGTGAGTGAGTTTCCAACTCTTTTGCATTCAAAATATTTGATAGCTAGGTGTGTCTTGATTAGTAGCTTCTGAAGGCCTGTGCCGATCCTTCTACACTGTGTTCCTGCTTTGCGAATCTTGAACTGCTTGGTTGTCATTCAACACAACATACTTGGCTGTGTAGTCAATGGCCAGTGGTGGGTTTACTTCCATGTTGACAATCTTCCCTGTAGCTTCAGGATTCATGCGGAATGAGAATGATTCACTTAAAGTAGGAAGAGAGTGCCGAGTCGGTTGCATACAGCTGAAGCTAGAGTTCTCTGGCTTTCTTTTCAGTTCCCTGTGCACTTTAGATGAGCTTCCTCTTTCATATTTAGTGAATGCTGACCTGGCCGAAGGATATTTAGTGTTGGGTGCGACTTGGACTCCATTGACCGATTGCTCCGTCCGTCGTGACTCTTTTGTCTGCCCCAACGATATTCCAGCAATAGAAACTGTTGCATTTCCGGCTGATGGGGCTAAGCTTTCATGCGTGAGTAATGCTCGACTCGCGGAATCACCTAAAAGATCATTCGTGCTTGACGCTTTTAATCGCATTGCAAAAGCACTAGCATTGCTGTTACCCAAATTGTTCACATGGGAAAGAAGTTCACCGGTCATAATTGTACCGTTTTCTTCAGGGTTACCATCAATGGCTGACTCCTGAAATTGAAGAGCACACTCAAGATTCCGTAAGACATCTCCCATTGAGGGCCTGTCAGCACCAAAGTAAGCCAAGCATTTCTCAGCGGTCTCTCCGTACTTCTTTAAGGAATCTGGACTCATTTCTCCCACTATAGTCGTGTCTACGATTTGCTCCAACTGTCCACTCTTCTGCCATTTCATTGCCCATTGGGCCAATCCCACCAAGTCATTTGGAGATGGATCAGTAACAGGCCTGGCACAAAGAACTTCAAATAAAACCACTCCAAATGAATATACATCTGATTTTTCTGTCACTCGTTGCGTATTGAAATATTCCGGATCCAAATACCCCAAACTTCCTCTTACAATAGTACTCACATGGGTATGATCAATTTCAGGCCCTGATCTCGAAAGCTCGAAATCAGCAACTTTAGCCATGAGATTCGCATCAAGCAAGATGTTAGCAGACTTTACATTGCGATGAATGATTGCTTTCTGATGACCTGTGTGAAGATAATGGAGTCCTTTCGCGGCTCCAATGCATATTTCAAGCCTCTGTTTCCAACTTAAGTTGATAAGACCAGAGCCGTAGAGATGACTCTTTAGAGTTCCATTTTCCATGTATTCATAAATCATGATCATCTCATTCTCTTCATCACAGAAGCCAACCAATGAAACAAGATGGCAATGGCGGAATTGGGAAAGCATCACAATCTCATTTTGAAACTCTCTAAGTCCCTGTTGTGACCCGGGATTTCTCCTCTTCACTGCCACTTTTGTACCATTTAGAATTCCCTTGTACATTTTCCAGAAACCACCAATCTCGATTACCCAACTATCTTCAAAGTTGTTTGTAGATTCATGAACTGTTGCAAAAGGAATACGATAGCGATGGATGGAGTCCAAGTTCTTACTTCCCATGAGCGGTGACTTTCCTCCATTGATCGATACTGGAGTCCACGTCGTTGAATGTCCATGGCGGGGCGGCCTCTTTCTATTTCTACACCACAGACATAGAATTCCAGCCAACATCGCAGCAACCACGGGCCCGACGAGTACACCCACTATGAAACCGACGTTTTTCTTGGCAGCCAAACCTGGGAAAACAGTCACGGCACCGGAGCTCAGGCTGCCCATGGAATTATTCATCTTCATGATCTCCAGCCCATTCAGGATGGCGTCGGGGAAAACACCGTCAATAACTAACGGGGCAACGCCAACTCGAAGCTTATCGGCGACGGTCGATGCTGTAACAAAATCAATATAATATGCAGCGGTCAAGAAGTTAAAACTATCAGAGCTCGGATCAACAGTCCTCACCAGTGAGGAATCGACGTAAACTTTGAAGTACAGCTGGTTAAGACTTGCGCTCACTATATCACAAATGTGAAACCGAATCAGGTACCGAAATCCTGGATCGACATTGAATTCCCAGGTGACATAATTACTAGAAGGATCACCCGTCGTATTCATCCGAATGGCTGTTCCATAGACAGTCCTTGGGGCTGAATCTTGTGTTGCCCCGCCTTTAACATAGGTCACCGCCGCAATATTTGAGTAGTTCGCGATCGAGTTAGCTAGTTTAAGAAATCTTTGATCGGGAATCCAAGTTCGCCAAAGCGTATCATTATCCGCCGTCACCAACGGCCCGCCCATGTTCACCCTCCAGACCGTCTCAAGTGCCATCGGCAACAAGTCCAGGGAATTCGCCTCTTGACCAATGCGAATGGCGCTGCCCGAAATGAGACCATCGGGGACTGAAACCACTTCTATAGCATTCAAGAAAGCGATTGAATTGCTGGAAGGCGTAAAGGTGATTACAAGGTTGTTAGAGGACACAGTTACAGAAAATTCCTTAACAATGGATGTGTTTTGAACACTGAAATGACTCAGAAGAACATGGTCCAGAGTGGAAACAGCAAAGTTTGCGGAACTCATATCGTAACTATCATGTGAAAATGGGTAGAAATAAAGGCGGATCCAGTGTCTCCCACTGTGTTTGATCGAAAAGGTGTATTTGGAAGTTCCAGTAAATACTCTTGCTGTTTGAAGCAGCACTGAATGTTCGGAAGAAGGGACAGATTTCAAAGTGTTTTTGGCAAGAACATCTTGAGGGGTTGAGAGCAAATGCAGGGCCGAGTTATCGGCAAGGAATACACGGTTTCCAATAGAAGAATCTGTGGATGCTCCACAGTCTATAAGGTAATTATCCACAGGATTAAATCCAGCAGAGAAGCTTGCCAAGAACAAAATCGGGAAAACCCAGATAAGCAATTCAGGTTTTCTACGACACATTATCATGAAGACTGGAGATTTATGCAAGAACGAGAAGATGGATTTTTGTGACGGGCCAAGGCAGAAAGAGAAGAATGTTTGGATTAGTTGAGGATAACGAAAGAGGAGAGTAAAAGTAAGTAAAAATCAGTCGGCTAGTAGTTTTTATCCACTTTCTTAATTTTAATTGCCACCTAACATCCGTCCCGAACTTTTTCTTTTTGATTAATTCTAAGCTACCAAACATTCAAATCATATGATTAAAGCATGACGTATTGATGGTTCAAATGTGCTTTTCATTCAAAGGAGGAGAAAAAAGAAATGACGAGAAACTAAAAGAAGAAGAGGTTGCGTTGGAAGCCATGGAGAAAAGGATGTAGTACTACAAGTGGAGAAGATTGTGAAAGGTGAAAAAGCAATCTAACTCCCTCCATTAAAAAGAGAAAATGGATGCCGCGTGGGATTAGAAAAAGAAGGTCGAGAAACTTCAGGGCAACTACCTCACAAAGAAAAGAAGATCAAGAAACTACAGAGCAACAACCTCACAAAGAAGAGAAGAGAAGGTCGAGAAACTACGGGGCAACTACCTCACAAAGAAAGTCAGTAGGAGAAATTACACATTGCCTTCTGGGAGCCCTTGAGGATAACTTCCGCACCACAGAGTATGAATATAGAAGCTGGTACCGCATTGCAAATGTAATTAGTGTTCATAAAATGAAGGGAAAGTTGTGGGTCACACCCATTGAACATGATTCAAAGCATCTGATAAAAGCAAGCCGTGTTGATGATCGGAATCAACTAGCCATTGGAAACCCATTTAACCAGACAGTTTGGGTTATAAATGGGAGGACAGAAATCAAAACATTGTAACGAAGAGCGTCGCTGAAGAGTGGGGTTGTTACACGCATATTCCCAATGGGCACATGGGTACAGGGCATGATGAGGATTTTAGTAGAAACATTAGAATCATCATAGGATACATGTTCCTAGATTGAATCATTAGTCATGGTCTCCTCATGCATCACTAAACGAATCAAAATTTGGGACATTTCTGGTCAAAACTCAAGTCAGAAGAGACAGCCCTCGTTTCAGGGCCAAAAGCCTTTCCTTTATGTGTGATGCTTTTTGCTGAAATAGGTATAGATAATTAAATGGATTCCCTCTTCCTATGACATGAACAAAGTTTCAGAAGATAACACACAATATGTGGGTGAATATAAGCTACAAATTGTCAAAGAAAAACAATTATAATTCTTTTTGTATATGATTTTCATATATCATTTAATTCTTTTTCATTTCTTTTTTTTTGAATAATAAGAGAGGATTTGTAAATCCATTCGTATAAGTTATTATTTTGGTTTTTTATTTGAGAGAGGGGAAGGGGGAGGGGGAGGGCCCACGAGCTGTGTCCTCATTGCAGACTTTGTCCGAGACAAAGATATTTTGAGAAAAAATTCCTTTATATACATATAAATATATTTATTTAGGCTCTAATTTCATTTGGAAGGTAAACTTGTCTTCAGAAAACAAGGAATATACGCAATCCAAGGACTATCAAAGTACACGCAATATACAAAAGCAATTGTAATAACCAAAGAATATGTAAATGAATACTTTTTTGGTTCGTTATTCGTTAATTCGAGAGCTCGAAAGCTTCTCCCTGATTTAGGAAATCAACTAGCCATTGCAAATCCATTTAATAAAACCGTTTGGATTACATATGGGAGGACAGAAATAAAAAAAAAATTGCAAGTCGTGTAATGGGTTGCTCTTGACGCAGGAGAAAGATGTAGACCTGCTCTTCTGAGTGCCGGGTTTTGTAAGCAAAGGGTAGTTTTTGTAATATAAGAGACAAAATTTGTGTTTTTACCCCTGTGAAAATAAGGTTAACAATTTTTTTCTGAATGAACCAAATTTTCAGTATCTAAATAGTTTCTTAACTTACCCAAATTCTCGTATTGGATGCCAAACAGATACCAATCAGCATTTTCAAGGGCCAGTTACGTATTACTTTGATCGGGCATGTAAAAGGGGTTTTGCGCCAAATGGGTGAAAACCAAATCAAAATGACATCATTTTGTTTGGATGTGCAACAACGAAGATTTCTCTTTTTTCATCATTTGATCCGGTAAAAGCATTAGAATATTTGGTTTTGTCTCCTCATGCATCACTGCATAAATCGAAATTTGTGACATTTTTGGCCAAAACTCAAATCAAAAGACCCGTCTCTCCTTTTGAGGCAGAAAACCTTTTCTTTACGCGTGATGCTTTTTCCTGAAGCAGGTACAAGGATAATTCAATGTACTCCCTCTCTAGATATGAAGAATAAGTTCAAAAAATAATGCACAAGAATTGGGTGAACAGGAACTACAGATTGTAAAGAGAAACGATGAAAACAAGTTAACTCTTTTTATATATCATTTAATTATTATTTTTTAACTTACCAGAGAGGATATGTTATTATTTTCGGTACTTTGTTTTTATTTATCAGAAATAGGAAGGGGGAGGGGGACCTTGCCCGTGACATTTATTTATTTATCTTTCTCTTTTGTTATGGTAGAAGAGGCAGTTGAAGATTTGCGATGTTCGAACTAGGAATCTAAAAAAGAAAATCAGGAAGCCATTGGTACCCGTTTTTCTAATTCATATGGATTTCCCAGGTCATAAGTAGCATCACGTTGTCATAGTATGGAGGAACACCTGTTGTGGCCATTCCACGGACGATCTTTGGGGCTGAATCTTTCGTTGCCCCACCACGAAGGTACTTCACCGTTTTAATATTTGAGTAGCTCGCCATCCTGTTTGGCTGTATTAGAAGGTTTGACTATAAGGTAGCTCGGGAATTCTGTTTGGTTACAAGGTTGTTTAAGGTCACATTTACAGAAAATACTTAAACGACCGATGCGATTTGCACGCTGACATTGCTCTGGTCCGGAGTCGAGACAGCAAGTTTGCCCAACTCATACCTTTACTGTTATATGAAAGTGGGAAGAAATAGAGACGGATCCAGTGTCTCCTCGTCTGATTGATCGGAAAGGTTTATTCCGAATATTTAGTGAAGACTAGCTGTCCGAAGAAACACCGAGTTACGGAAGTAGGGACGGATTTCAAAGTGATATTGGTAAGAACATCCTGAGAGGTTGAAAGCAAATTTGAAGCCAAGTTATCGGCAAGGAATACACGATTTCCAACAGAAGAATTAGTGGATGCTCCACAATCTATAAGGTAATTATCCACAGGATTAAATCCAGCAGAAAAGCTTTGCCAAAAACAAAATCAGGAAACAGAAAACCAATTCGGTTGTTTTACGACACATCATCATAGAGACTGGCGATTTATCAAAGAACAAGAAGTGGATTTTTGTGACGAACCATGCGAGAAAGAGAATCATATCTGGATTAGTAAAGGAGAAAGTAAGAGAACATAAGTCAAAATCAGTCAACTGCCACCTAAGGTCTCTCCCTCCTTTTCTTCTTTTTCTGACTGATTCTGTGCTACCAAACATGGTTCAAAGCATAGGATAAAAGCAAGCCATGTTGATGATTCAAATGTATTTTCATGCAAACAAGAAGAAAAAAGAAGGCAACCAACAAAGAAAAGAATGAACATGATTTTGCCTTTACCTATATTTTACTTATATTTTACTAAAAAAGGAGATGAATGGATATTATATTTAGATTGAGTGTGACTTAGTTAGGCCAACATTTTGAAGAGTGATCTTTTTTTTACACTCACTATTAAAGATAAGTAGTTAAAGAATCACAAAGGCTCAGGTTGAGGGCCATTAGGGATGACTCTCATTCGGAGTCTAGCTTGTGAACAATCAAGATAGTGCATTTATTTTGTACCCTTAACTCTTGTGATAGATAATAGATAAATACTTTTTCATTTAAGAAAAAAAAAAGGAGAAAGAAACAGAGCATCTAGAGATCATCTATTTGTTTGTAACTCCTTAGGTAAATCTATATCATACTTCAAACAAACATACATCAGCCCTCAATCGTCCAAAAATGCTTCCACCTTCCCGGTGGTGTCTTTCATACAGTGGCAGCAGCAAGAGTATTTTACACGTTCCAAATCGAGGACTTTGATGCTTCATGCGACTTTGCAGCACCCAGCAACATGCTAGCAGAACATTGAGAGCACCAAACAAGGGAAACAATGCCAGCACCTGCTAAACCCAACTGAGTCGAAATTTAAGAACACGAAATTTAAGAGAAGGTTCACCTTAGCGGGCATTGTGGGATGAATCATGCTTGATAAAATCTAGTGCAACTTCCTTGGAGATAACATTGACATGGCTCACACTTTTTTTATGCGTCACCCCGTATATCTTGTCAGCAACTTTCACAAGCTCTGGCCTAAACGTTGTTGTTATAAATTGAGTATTTGACATGTCTGCTAGACGACGTATCCTATACAATTTACAACAAAGTTCATTAGCAAAAACAAGCATGAAAATGGCAGGCCTAACGCATATGCAACAATGCATACTTTATCTAGTCTAAATGTAAGGTACTTTGTCACTATGCAAATGGATCAATAGCAGCAATATATGACAAGAAGAGCAACTAATTGCAGTCAGGAAATGAGTAGGGTTTTAACAGCATAATCGAAACCCAAAGAGAACAATAATGCATCAATTATTGTAAAGCAAATTGTGGTCTCATCCTTACAATCTGAAGTCAACCTGGACCAGACCATTCAAAAAGCAAGTCAATTCTGAAACCAATCATCATAGACTCACTAAATTTAAGTGGAAACCTAAACCAACTAATCAATAATGACCTAACTAAGCAACCATCAAAAAACTAATTTACTTAGGAGTTGTAGTATATATTTTCATAAGTAAGATTTATTATTCATGTAATCCTCATTAAAGCACAACAATCATTTTATTTGTTTAATTAATCTTAAAAAATCTTCTTCTACATGCTCTATAAAAGATAATTTAAGAGATATTATCTATCTAGTGTTCATGAATCTGCTATATCCACACACGTCTGTGCAGCTATGCATCTCCAATAAGTCATAATGGCACAAAAGACGGATTGGATAACATGAAGCACATGATGGCACACAACTAGCACTAAAAGAGGATACTTCCAACAGTAGCTCTGTACTGAGGATCCAGAGCTCCATACATCTCATCAAAGAGATAAAATGGAGCAGGATCACATCGTTTTATGGCAAATATAAGTGCCAGGGCAACTACAGTTTTCTAGGCCTCCAACAACTGCTTCATGGGTTGTCTCCCCTTGCCCGGTAAAAAAAACCTGCCGCACCAAAATGCAGTATTAAAAGTTTTACATCTAAAAGCTCCCTCGTAAGACGGTAACGAAGATGAAATCAACTATGGTTTGAAAGCCCAGCAGTTGAAGAAAGCAATGCCAGAATTGAAGCTGGTTCGCTCACTAGGGAAACAAAGATCTCTTTTACAAGCTTCCACTCCCTCCATTCAATAGCGCCAAACCCTTCGCCCCTCCTTCCCCCTTCCTCCATGGCAGGGAAAAGAGAAGGAAGAGAACAGAAATCAATAGTTTAATCCATTACTCGTAATATTACATCACAATACCTCCTACTACAAGAGCTTACGTCCCATCAAAGTCTAGATAATTCACTTGTGAAATTGAATAACCTAACCCACTCAAGTCTCCAACAGCTTTAGTGCAATCAATAGCTACCAAACAACATATCAAACTTAACACAAATTCGAAAGTGATTGATGTCTAGTATCAAAATCAATAAGCAAAGCTTGCTCAATAACATCAAGCAGAAAAGTGACAAACAGCTAATGTTTGCCCTCAAGTTGAGGTAATCTTAAAGACTTCAAACACTTTATTTTTCCTTTGAAAATTGTTATTTTTATTTTATTTATCTATTTTTTATTCATAGTAGATGTCTAAAATTTCTATTTATTTGGGTTTTTAACATTTTTTTTAAGGAAATGAATAATCCTGCAAGAAGTTGCAAACCTTGACTTTCACACCAATGTATTTCTCGACCCTTCCCTTTAGATTTGCTTCTTAAGGGCCATCCTCATTAAGGTCATTATCACTTTGGTCTCCATCCTATAGAAATGAAACCAAAGTTTATAAAAAATCATCTTAGAATCAACTAGATATAGAAAAGACCAAATATGTTTTCAAGAATGATAATCTAGATTCCTAAACTTCCCAAATTGCCTCAATATGAAACCCCCAAATAAATGCAAAACTAGAAGAGAGAGGAAAAGAAGCTAACTTTACATTATCAAAATTTTTGAACATGAAACATATGAGATCATATTTCAATAAACTGGCAAGGACAAGTTTTTTTTTTTTTTTTTTTACTTTTTCAGGTGCTAACATATATGGAAAGAAAGAAAGAAAGAAAGAAAGAAAGGAAAAAAAAAAAAAACTAGTTTCAAAATCACTAGCAAGATGCAGCAATTTTAAGTAAAGAGTCAAGGAAAGAAGCACATTTAGAAATAGGAATAACAAAAATTAATGAAATTATGAATGCCTTCATTTGACTAATTAGGAAAAGAACAAAACATTGTTAAAGATAAGTAGTCCATAAAATCCTATCACGGAACCTAATTCAAAAGAGGTAATATTCTTCTAGCAGAAGCAAATCCTAAGAGAGTTTTTTCTATTAATGATTTTTTCATACTTTTTAGATCAAGTTAGGCAAATGACAAAACAAGAATCATGAGAGTCCTTTCTCAAACAAAGAAAAATGAGACATTATAATAGAAAAACTCAAATGATAGTACATTTGAAAACTTTTCAATATAAAGATAAAATAACAAAGCAAAAATTATTGATAAAATAGGCACTCTCCACTCAACTTTATTAATTCACATACAATAATACAACCTAGAAATCAACATATCAATGTAGGATGACAAAGCTAATCTCACTAAAACACTGATAAAAAAAAAAAAAGTATTTCTCATGTAGATAGAAAGTGTTAAAAGGTGATGCATATGTTTCATTCTCAAACTACACACCATGCTCCAAATGATGTTTTATTTCGGATTGAGCTCATTATGATGCACAGCCTAATCCATGCCGGTGGCTCTGACTATCAGAGAACAAGTGAGACCAAGCAAAGGTCGCTTCCAAAAACTGAGGGCAGTGATATATATTCTATGCTCACAACCACAAATTCACTAGGACAGTGACATATTTAATAAAATGGCAGAAAGAGCTTACAAACCTTTTTCTTTATCATAACCAGATCGCCATGTCCACCCTGAACAAGTTCAGAAAACACTTCTCGGAAGTGCCTAGTAATGCCTTTAAAAGTACGCTCTATTTCATCCTTACACTAATCTAAAAAGTATATGCATTTTCTAATTTCCTGCAGAAAGTACAGAAAAAGGCAATCTTAACGTCATGTCACAAAAATCAGTGTAGTTTATGGTTGAATTCACTTATAACCCCCTAACTTTTCTAACCAGTTCCTATTCTTCCAATTGTAGTAACGTATTCTAAACTTACACAACTTCTTCCTTTCCTTTTAATTTTATCTCAATTAAGTAAATGTAATAAAATCATCTGCAAGTCATCTAACTATAATCACTGACAAAGACAACTACTCCAAGTAGGCATATGCACATGATACTTCAGTTAGAAAAAAAATTTCTTTCTACTTTTTATTATATGCAAAGCCTGAATAATCAGAAAAAACTGTCCCCTGAAAACCACCACATTGCTTCAAATGAATTGAGACACAGGAATTAAATTGAAACGAAGTCAAATATTGGGGGAAGACAGTGCTGCATCAAGGAAAATGGACTATGTAGAAATCTTCACAAACATAGCACGGCTAAAAGTGCATTTTGAAAAAAAAAAAAAAAAAAACTATCCCCTGAAAACCACCACATTACTTCAAATGAACTCAGACACAAAAATTAAATTGAAACGAAGTCAAATATTGGGGGAAAACATTGCTGCATCAAGGAAAATGGACTATGCAGAAATCTTCATAAACATAGCAGGGCTAAAAGTGCATTTTGCCCCCAAATTCAAGAGAATCATGTGTTTAGAATTGCAGGGAAAATATACCTGCTCATGTGCATCATCCTCAGCTTGCCCCTTCTGGAATTCTTCTCGTTGCATGGTAAAAATTTACATACAAGCCAAGTGCTCTCTTGTTTACATGGCTAAACTGCAGCAGTTGTTCATTGCTCCTGTGCAGCATCTTACGCAATTCTTTGTTGCTACGCTCCCCCCTGCAATGTCCAGTCCACATGAGAAAGCAGAAGCACCTTTCAGGCCTCTACAATGGGCAGGGGTCCCCACCACCACAGAGAAAGGCAAGGAGGATAAGGGGGTGGAGTTCCAATTCCACTGCCCCCTACAGAACTAGATCTCCATCTTGCAAAGGAGTAGGAAGAGAAAGATCCAACCCTATAGCCTCCACAAAAAGGGGGTGAAGAAGGTTGAGCTTCCTCACCCTTCTCGCCTGTCAAGTGGAGATTCCCCCTACTGCCACCCTTGCGGGACAAGGTGGTCCGCCCTCTTCATGCATGCACCGTGAAATCGTACAGTAGGAGACAATCCGAAGTCCGGACAGCAAACTTTGCCGAACTCATATCATAACTATTATATGAAAATGGGTAGAAACAGAGACGCGTCCAGTGTCTCCCACTCTGGTTGATGGGAAAGTCGTATATCGAGGATTCATTAAAGACTCTGGCTGTCTGCACCAGAACTGAATGTTCGGTACAGATTCCAAAGTTGTATTGGCAAGAACATTATGAGAGGTTGAAAGCAAATTCGAAGCCAAGTTATCGGCAACGAACACACGATTTCCGACAGAAGAATTGGCGGATGATTCACAGTTTATAAGGCAATTATCCGCAGGATCAATCCAGCACAAAAGCTTGCTAAGAATGAAATGGGAAATACCAAGATTAACAATTCAAGTTTTCTACGACCCATCTTTATCAAGACTGCAGATTTGTCGTAGACAAGAAGATAGATTTTTGTCATGAAGTTTGGGAACAAGAGAAGAAAATCTGGATTGGTTTAGGGGAAAGTAAGAGAACAAGGAAGAAACCAAGAACAACCTGAATGTACTCATGTATATTTAGTCAACAAAAAAATAACGTATAATGTCCATGAATATACATATACATGACAACTGACAATGACATTGCAACTATGAATGACAATAATAGCAATAATATAACTTACGACGGAGGGAAAATGTGTCGCCTATTAATGTTCACATTGACTTTACCAAGTATAACTATCATCAATTAACATTTTCGTAAGGTAAACATTAAAACAAATTAACTACTACAAGCTGAGACAATAGATGTCAAAAGTGTTTCTTACATATCACCTTGCTTTGTAGAAGAAAAGATTAAGGTTTTGCTTGCTATCCAGAATAGCAAACTTCCAGCCCCCCTTCGTAATGATTCAGGTTAAAGTCTTGCCGCTATGTCTTGAAACCACAAAACCTGAGTGAAACTGAGATGCCCTTGTTTTTTTCTGCTTCAGTTTTGCAACCCCCTTCCGTATTTTGCATATGTTAGGAAGAAAACAGGTGAATCAGGAGAAACAGATTCATTTTGGTTTGGTTAAAATTTGGACGTTTTTGTTACACACCCGTGAATGCAGAGTGGGTAATGAGACCAATTACTGAAAAGTCGTCCCACATTTTTTTATGTAATTGTAAATACAAGAAGTGGGAAAAAATACTCTAGTGAATTGTAAGATGAGTAACTCCAAAACTTAAAGGATAGTTTTACAATTTGCCTCTTTTCTTTTTGAATCCAAATGACCATATTTTTAATTCTGCCCCTCTCGCTTGAAAAGTAAATATAATTTAAATGAATACAATCAAAAGGAAAACTCAAAAAAAAAAAAAATCATTGCAGAACTAATACTAAACATAGTTATTACCATATTTATTTAAGAAAAAAATCATTGTAAAACTAATACTAAACATAGTTACTACCATCTTTATTTACATTGTACAACTAAGATGAAACCAGCCTTTCCTAAAAAAGGCTTCACACATTAATTGTTGAAGTCCAATTGAGTAGACTTCTTTGGATTTTCCAACAACCAATTCCACAAGACATAAATTGTAAAAGGAAATGCCTATCATTTCACCATAGTTAAGCTTTTGATACAATTAGTGAACAGTGGTTACCTCGGAGGATAAAAGCACAAAGTTTGCTCAAAAAGTAACTGAAACCGTAGAGTGTGTGAGTAATGCCCTACTAATGGAATCACTCGAAAGATCATTCATGCTTGACGCTTTTAATTGCATTGCAGAAATACTTCCATTGCCATGACCCAAATTATTCATACGAGGAGGAACTTCACCAATCGTAATTGTACCATTTTCTTCAAAATCACCATCAACATCTGCCTCTTGAAGTTGAAGAGCATATTCAAGATTCCAGAGAACATCTACCATTGAGGGCCGATTAGAACCAAAGTAAGCCAAGCATTTCTCAGCAGTCTCTATGTACTTTCTCAAGGAATCCGGTTTGATTTGTCCCTCTAGAGTAGGGTCTATGATTTGCTCCAACTGCCTTCTTCTTTGCCATTTCATTGCCCATTTGGCCAAGCCCAATGAATCACTTAGAGATGGATTAATTACAGACCTAGCACAAAGAACTTCAAATAAAACCACTCCAAATGAATATGCATCAGACTTTTTTGTTAATTGTCGCCCTCTAAAATATTAAGGATCAAGATATCTAAAAGTTCCTTTAACTTTAGTACTCACGTGGGTTTCATGAATTTCAAGCCCCGGTCTTGAGAGTCCAAAATCAGCAACTTTGGCCATGAAATTCTCATCAAGCAAAATGTTAGCAGACTTCACATCGCGATGGATGATTGGTTTCTACTCTCTTGTGTGAAGATAATGGAGTTCTCTAGCGGCTCCAATGCATATTTGAAGCCTCTGTTTCCAACTCAAGCTGGGAAGACCAAAGCCATAGAGATGACTTTTCAATGTTCCATTCTCCATGTATTCATAGACCAAGATCATCTCATTCTCTTCATCACAGTACCCAATCAATGAAACAAGATGGCGGTGGCGGAATCGGGAAAGCATCACGAGCTCAGTTTGAAACTCTACAAGTCCTTATTGGGATTGGGGATTACTCCTCTTCACTGCCACTTTTGTACCATTTAGAAGCCCCCTGTACACTTTTCCAAAACCACCAATCCTGATGACCCAACTTTCGTCGAAGTTGTTTATAGATTCTTGAACCACCGTGAAAGGAATGCGATAATGATAGATGAAGTCCAAGTATTTTCTTCTTGTGAATGGCGAGTTTCCTCTATTAATTGGTAATGGAATCCTCATCTTTAAATGTCCTTGTAGGGGCAGTCCTCCTCTATTTCTGCACCACAAACAGAGAATTCCAGCTAACATCGCAGCAACAATGGCCTGGACAATTACACCCACGATCAAACCGACATTTTTCTTGGAACTCAAACCTTCGAAAACATTCACATTGCCGAAACTCAAGCTGCCCTAGGAATTGTTCATCTTTATGATCTCCAACACATTTAGGATGGCTATGGGGTAAGCAGCTTGAGTAACATTGGGGCCAATGCTGACTTGAACAACATATGGGCCAACGCTGACACAAAGCTTATTGTCGACTATCGACACCTTAACAAAATCAATATATTGTGTAGCGGCCAAGGTGTTTGCTTAATCAAAATGCGGATGAACAGTCTTCACCCACAAGTAATCGATGTAAGCTACGAAGTAGAGTTGGTTAAGTCTTGAACTCTGTAAGAAAAGGTAAAATTAGGGAGAAAGGGCCAGAGATGTGCAACTGAGTTTTCTATTATTCAAGCTTAATTATCTATACAAGCAACCTATTACATTTATAATGCAAGAACCTAGCTAATATAGGAAACTATATTTACAACATAATTACAATATATTGAGCATGATTCTATTGCTCAATATGGTAACATAGTTGGTAAGATTCTATGTACATTAACACTCCCCCTCAAGTTGGAGATTTGTACAAATCAAATACTCCAAGCTTGGAGAGAAGGTGCCAATGTTGCTTACTGCAAAGTGCCTTTGTCAACAAGTTTGTAGGTTGTTCTTGAGTGGGAACATGTTGAGTTGTAATGATACCCTGTTGAAGCCTTTCTCTCACATAGTGACACTCCACCTCAATGTGTTTCGTATGTTCATGGAAGATGGGATTTGCTGCAATCTTTTCTACTGTCTCATTGTCGCAATGTAGTAAAATAGGACGCTTCTTGTGGAAACCAAAATCCTTGAGTAAACCAATGATCCAAACTATCTCACAAGTGGTGACCTGCATGGCACGATATTTAACTTCGGCGGATGAAAGTGATATAGTGGGTTGTTTCTTCGAGCGCCATGAGATCAGTGAGTTTCCTAACATGATACAAAATCCTGTGGTAGATCTTCTCGTCATAGGGCAGGTGCTGTAATCTGAGTCACAGTAGCCTTTCAGCTCAAACGGTGAAGATGAAAGGGACATGAGACCAAGTCCTGGACAACGTTTGAGATATCTGATCACTTTAAGAGCAGCATCCATATGGGACTGCTTTGGGTCATGCATGAACTGACTAAGAAGTTGAACTGAGAAAGTGATGTCAGGTTTGGTAAGAGTCAAGTAAATCAGTCGCCCAACTAGTCGTTTATAAATAGATGGATCTACAAGAGGTGGATCGTCGGCTTTTCGCTAGAGCTTTTATCATATTCAATGCTTGTGAATTTTTTGTTCTGTTCCATCAAGATAAAAGATGGTTTAGATCCTGCTAGACCAGCTTCAGAGATCAGTTCTAGAGTATACTTGCGTTGGCTCAAAGAAATCCCTTCTGGAGAACGAGCTATTTCGAGGCCCAAGAAAAACTTTAACAATCCAAGATCCTTCATAAAGAAGGTAGGATGCAAGTACTGCTTGAGTTCTCCAATGGCATCTTGATTGTTTCCTGTGATCAAAATATCATCAACATAAATAAGTAGAGTTACGAAAGCAGTACCTCGCTGTTTGGTGAACAAGGAGTAATCATGATAAGATTAAGTGAAGCCATGATCAAGTAATTGTCCGGTGAATTTTTCATTCTACTAGCGGGAGGCTTGCTTTAACCCATAAAGAGATTTTCGCAATCGACACACCCGAGACTGCCCCTGATTGCGAAATCTGAGGGGAAGCTCCATGTAAACTTCCTTAAAGAGATCAACATGAAGGAAAGCATTTTGGACATCCATCTGGTAGAGAGACCAATGATGAACAGTAGCAATGGTAATGATGAGATGAATAGTGACATGTTTGGCAGTGGGAGAAAAAGTATCCTGATAGTCGATGCCTTCTCGCTGATTAAAACCCTTAGCAACCAAGCAGGCTTTATAGCATTCAAAGGAACCATCGGCACGGTACTTCACTTTGTAGACCCATTTACGTCTAATAGGACGACGACTAGGGGGCAAAGGAACGATATCCCATGTGTGATTCGCCTCAAGAGCGGAAAGTTCAGCATCCATAGCATTCACCCAATTGGAATTGGTAGTAGCCTCATGATAGGAAGTAGGTTCGGGAATGGCAGAAATGAAAGCTATGAAGTGTTGGTAAGGTGGGTGGCAGTGATGGAGAGATACATAGTTGGAGATGGGGTAAAGAGAGGTGCAGGAGGATTGGGGAATAGTAAGGCATAGGTAGTCCACACTCCAGATCGGGGGGCGAGTAGGGCAACTAGAGCGTCGAAGGGGAGGATCAGCAAGGGTGGAAGGTGAGGAAGAAGGAGCTGGGTCTGCAAGGAGAGGATTTGGGGTGGGTGAAGGATCAGGTATAGGAGGAGGAGTAGTAGGAACCGGGGTAGGGGAAGAGGGATCAGAAGGAGGGTCAATAGGAAGATCCACCGGTAAAGATAATGAAGTGTAAGCATTAGGATCCGAAGCAGCTAGAGAAAACGAGGCCGGTGGGCTGTCATGGGAAGAGCCGAAAGGGAAAATGGTTTCCTGAAAAACGACGTCACGACTAACAAAATTTTTTTGAGAAAGAGGGTTATAGAGGTAATAGCCTTTTTGGGAAGAGGGATATCCCATAAAAATGCAAGGAAGAACCCGAGGACTAAACTTGTCACGAGGGCCAACAGTGGTGGCATAATACCGACAGCCAAAAAAACGAAGATGGTCGAGGATGGGAGGTTTTCCAAATAATTTTTCAAAAGGGCTAACATCATGGAGAAAAGAAGAAGAAAGACGATTAATGAGGTAAGTGGCGGTAAGAAGACATTCCCCCCAAAATTGAGAGGGAACGTGTGCTTGAAACATTAAGGCGCGAGCCACGTCAAGAAGATGACGATGCTTGCATTCGATGACACCATTTTGTTGAGGGGTGTAGACACAAGAAGACTAATGAAAGATGCCACGCTAAGAGAGAAAGGTACGACACTTGGTGGAAAAAAATTTGGTGCCATTGTCAGAACGGATCCGACGGACAGAGTGACTGAATTGCTTAGGGCCCATGGAGACAAAATATTGAATTTTGGAAAAAAACTTGGCTTTTAAATTTAAGGAGGAACGTCTAAGTGGCACAGGAGAAGTCGTCAACAATAATAAGAAAATAGCGAGCACCATCATGGGTAGGGGTCCGCTGAGGACCCCAAACGTCCATGTGGACAAGCTCAAAAATATTCTGGGTGGTAGTGTGACTCGTGGGAAAAGGTTGGCGAGTTTGTTTAGCCAAAGAGCATATCGGGCAAAAGAAAGAAAAAGGGCAAGAAATGGAATAGTTGTGCAAAGAAAAATTGCGTAAGGAAGAATGACCAAGACGTCGATGTAAAAGTTCGTAAGAAATGCTATTATTAATAAAAACAGAATTACAAGTGGGAAGTTGTTTGTGAGTAAAAAAAGTACTTTTAGGGAAAATAAATATTCAGAAAAAATTGCACGGAAATTTGAGGGAAATTCAGAATAAAGAAAGTAAAGCCCATGATTAGCTTTGTCGAGCCTGGTCAGATCCCCAATTGTATTGTCTTAAAAAACACAAAAATCATCGAAAAACAAGGCCACATAATTATTGTCACGGGTTAGTTTCTGGATGGATAGTAAATTGTGTTTGAATTATGGGGCAAATAAAATATTATTTAAGTGAAGGTTAGGGTAAGGGCGACAATGACCGATGTGAGTGACAGGACGAGTCGAGCGGTCAGGTAATGTGATATGTAAGGGGGTGATGCATGGATGGTATGAACTTAAAAGCATTAAATTGCAAGTGATGTGATCACTTGCCCTCGAGTTTATAATCCATAAAGATGAAATAAATGGAGCAAAGGAAGAAACAGTACCTGAAAATGGGTCAGATGGACCCACTTGGTTGAGGAGGGTCAAAAGCCTTTGTTGTTGGTCAGCAGAGAGGTTGAGGCTCGTAGAGCCCCCATAAATACTGCTTGGGCTGGAAGGAGTAGGGCCTATAATGCTAGGGGTCGGATAAGGTCCTCCATAGTGATGGGTAGTGGGCAATTGAGGTCCAAGCCCAAAGGGAGAAGGCCCAAAAGGGACAGAAGCAAGCCCCCCGTCGATGGCTGCATTATGGGCTAGAGGGCCATGGTTATTGGGCCAGCGACGGGGTCCAACTTTGGGCCTGGCCCACAAGTCTGTGAGATAGCCCACGAGCTGGTAGCAGACCTCATGAGTGTGCCCGGGCTTATGGTAGTAGCTGCACACAGCCCGTTGGGCCACTAAGGCGGGCGAGTGGGACAAACCATGCGGGCTAGAGATAGTATTTGGCCCACTCGCGAGCTAAGAGGGGTCTACAGGCCAAGGGCTAGATGGCCAGTGGGGACGGTCGCGGGAGGAGAGAGCGAAAGGGGTCTCGCGTCGCGCCTAGAAGGCGCTGTTCTCATCGGAAAGGTTCCAGCCGTCGTGTTAGAGCCGCTAGTGGACGTCCCGCTTGGCCAGGGCGTAAGTTATCTCCACAGAGGGGAGTTCTTCCCAGGAGAGGACGTTGCTGTGAAGGGTGTTGAATTCCTCCAGCAGCGCGAGGAGGAACTTCATCGTGAAGTCCTCCTGATCCTTCATCTAGAGGCGGCAGTTGACATCACACTGGCATTTGCCGTAGTCGCAGCGAGTTAGGGGATCATAGGCGTCGAGCTCGCTGTGGAGATCTTTGAGGCGAACGTAAAAGGCGGTTAGATCGTCGCCAAACGTGTCGTCAGGGAGGCACAAATCGCTAACAGCCTGCTGGAGGGAGAACTTCTAGGTGCTAGAGATCTTTGCGAAGGTGTCTTAGATAGAAGCCTAGATGGCGTCAACCGTGTCGGGGCGAGAGACCATGCTCTCGAGGTGGGGTTCGACTGAGTGAAAGAGCCACGTCTTCAGAGCAGCTTGGCACTGGTCCCATTTGGCAGCCACATCAGTGTCATCGACGAGGTGAGGAAGAAGGCCGATGAGGAATGGGAGCTTGTTGCGGGCGAGGAAGACGGTACGGATCTGTGAGCTCCAGATCCCTCAATTTGCTTCACCGGTTATCTTCTTAGAGACGATGCTAACATGTTGCAAATCGGCGAGAGAGAGGAGATAAGGGTCACGATTGACCACGGGAATGGTTAGCGATGCAAGAGAAGAGGTCGAAGATTGTTGGAGCGGCCATTGGAGGTGGCGGCGGTGGTGGTTAGGGTTCCGATTAGGAGAAAAGGAGGCGGCTAGGGTTCCGAAAAGGGTAGGGGTATCGAGGTAATTTTGGAAAAAAAAAGAGGGGTAAAAACATAAAGGTTGGAAATATAAGGGAAAAAAATATAGATAAAAAACGTTGCAATATACTCGATGGCTGAAAAAAAAATATTTTTGGGCGTAAGCAGGTCTCAAAAGAACGGTGGCTGGGATACCATGTAAGAAAAGGTAAAATTGGGGAGAAAGGGCCAGAGACGTGCAACTGAGTTTTCTATTATTCAAGCTTAATTATCTGTACAAGCAACCTATTACATTTATAATGCAAGAACCTAGCTAATATAGGAAACTATATTTACAACATAATTACACTATATTAAGCATGATTCTAGTGCTCAATATGGTAACGTAGTTGGTAGGATTCTATGTACATTAACAAACTCACTATATCACAAATTTGAAGCCGAATCAGGTACTGAAATCCTGGATCGACATCGAATTCCCAGGTCACACTGGAATTCATAGAAGAATCAGCCCCATTCATTCTAGAGGCTGTTCCATAGACAGTACTTAGGAGCTGAATCTTGCGTTGCCCCGCCTTTAACATACACCACCTTTGCAATATTTGCGTAGTTCAAGATCGACTTAGTCTGTTTTAGAAATCCTTGATCGGGAATCCAAGTTCGCCAAAGCGTATCATTATCCGCCTTCACCATTGGCCCGCCCATGTTCACCCTCCAAACCGTCTTAAGTGCCATGGGCAACAAGTCCAGGGGGTTCCCCAGTTGATTAACATCGGTGGCGTCGTCCGAAATAAGCCCATCGGGGACTGAAACCACTTCCATAGCATTCAAGAAAGCAATTGAATTGCTGGAAGGGGTGAAGGTGATCACAAGATTCTTTGAGGTCACATTTACAGAAAATTCTTTAACAATCGATGTGTTTTGCACTCTGAAATTGCCCAGAAGGACATGGTCCAGAATCCAAACAGCAAACTTTGCAGAACTCATATCGTAACTATCATATGAAAATGGGTAGAAATAGAGGCGGATCCAGTGTCTCCCACTCCGTTTGATCGGAAAGGTGTATTTCGAGGATTCGGTAAAGACTCTGGCTGTCTGGATCAGCACCGAATGTTCGGAAGAAGGGACAGATTTCAAAGTGGTTTTGGCAAGAACATCTTGAGGGGTTGAAAGAAAATTGGAAGCCAAGTTATCGGCAACGAATACACGATTTCCAACAGAAGAATTGGTGGATGCTCCACAATCTATAAGGTAATTATCCACAGGATTAAATCCAGCAGAGAAGCTAGCCAAGAACAAAATCGACAAAATCCAGACAATTAACTTTGGTTTTCTACTACCCATCATCGTAAAGACTGGAGATTTGTGGAAGAACAAGAAGATGGATTAAGAGAAGAATATCTAGATTGGTTGGTCAGAAAGTAAGAAAACAGAGTGAGAGCAAATTAAAATCGTTCAACTCTCTTAACTTGCCAACAGTGTAAAGAGTACTGACTTTGGTCATTGTTATTATTCATTAAAGACGAGTCAAAGATGAGTAGCCAAATAATTGCAAGGGCCTGAGTTTGGAGCCACCAGGGGTGTCTCTCTCATTCGGGGTCTGCTCTGTAAACAAGAAAGACAGTGCATCCAGAAATGATTCCTCCGGCCGAGGAAACAAGAGGACAAAAGTGTCGACATCCCGACAAATCATCTTCACAATATCTACAATAGAAGGACATAAGTGTCGACATTTGAGTCTGATAGTGCATAAGTTTCTGACTTCTGTCTTGCAGGACAAAACCTTTTTTTTAATGGTACACAGAAGTAATAAGAGCCGCTGTGTTTAACCTTTAAAAGAATGAAAGAATGATTTATATAATTGTCCTTGTGAATCATAATGGATCGAATTAATAGGGAAGAATTACGTCCAACAACTAACAAGTACAAGCAGTGGATGTCTTTTGCCATTGAGGATTTTCTTACTCATTTTCGCAGTTTGTGGACAATTAGTAGAAGCCGATATCCCTCCCCTTGTCTCTTGTTGGGATATTAGTAGATTATATAGCAAACACAAATATATTAAAAGTTGTACTATTCATGATAGATCAATTTTTATTAAAAGTTGCTAAAAAGGATAATAAATGGATTTTTCTATTAGATTGATAATGACTAGGTGTAAACTTAATTATTAAGCATAACTATAGTCTCCAGTTTCTTAAATTATGATACTTTATTGATTTGGTTAAACCAAAATTTTGAAAAGAAATGTTTTTGACTAACCATCAAAGATGAGTAGTTAAATAATCCCAAAGACAAATAGTAAGCCTAATTTTATCCTTATCTTGACCTTGTGAGTTTAGGATAGTCTTGTGTTTAGAGCCACCAAGGGCATCCTTAGGACTATGGTTCTTTGATTGGTCAAATGAAAAAACTCACTTGTTGGATTTTCGTATTGTTAGAAGGATTCAATTATTATTATTAAATTCATTGTTAAAAGAAGTAAACCTATAAATAATAAGTTGACATAAGATAAAAGTGATAAAAATATAAAATTATTATTATATTTAGCAAATCTCTTCACTTTAAACTTAAAGAAATCACAATGATATAGTCCATAAATAACAATTACTAGACAATAAGATACAATTACAAGAGTTGAGTCAATGAGCAAGAGTTTCAATGTTCCACAGGCTAAAAAGTAGCAATGAGAATAGAAAAAATAAAAAATAAAAATAAAAAAGTGGCAAATCCTAATGAAGCTACTAAAACTTGCTTTTGTAGGTACATTTTGATTGCCACTAGGCTAGTTGATGCAAAGATCACCATGTGCCTCTTTTTGGCATAATGTTTGTATTTATTGCTAAAAGACCTAAATGTTTAATATAAAAGTTAGATCAAAGATTAGAGAGTCTTATTTTCATTTAAACTTTACCTTATAAATATTATCTTCCAATGTAGAACTCTCATTCTACATACACTTTCTTACATACCAAGCATTATTGGTTAAGGTTATATGAGTTGAAATAAATTTAACCTGAGTTTTAATATTGATATTATATTAAAAGGCTCAAAAGTTAGATAAAAGATTAGAGAATTTTATTTTTATTTAAAATTTACCTTAGAGATATTATTTTTTAATGTAGGACTCCTATCCTTTACTCGTTTACCATCCATGATTAAACTTTTCATTTTGTGCGTTCCCCATCATTTCTCTGCCAAGACATCAGCCAATCTTTGTACCACGTTGAAGACTTGTTTCCCTTGCATTGCTCTACATCTCACTGCAGGCAACGAAGAGAATTTTATAATATAATATTAATATTTAATTTTTTTATGACATTATCCCTCGTAATCATAATTTATAAATTAAATTTTTGTTATTTCTTTACATAGAATAAAGTAGATCTTTCAAATAGTGGTTTTTATATATTATCAGTTTCTTATTCTAATATCAAGAATTTATTGTGCTTCTTATACTAAAAAGTACAATTTTTTAAAGAATTTATTTTAAAGAAGAAAGTGAGATATACTTATAAACCAATTTTTCCACACCGCCTTTTATGAAGACTTCATCCAAGTAGTTTAGGTACTTTCAATCTATATGCGTATGTGAAAATAATATTAAGAGTTTGAGATTGTGAGAGTTGAAAGTGGTTGAACTTCACATGATTCCTGCGAAGGGAGCCAAATCTCTTTTGCTGCAACTTTTTTTTTTTTTTTTTTTAATTTCTTCCCAATGGCAATGGATTCTTTTCTTGTTGAAACCCACAATAGGTACTAGTTTGTCGTTTTTTTTTTTTTTGTTAGTAAAAATGTAAATTTATACTAATAAAATAAAGTGTATAGAAGTAAAAGGACTTTACATGAGTATCCACTGAAAGGTAGATGAACATACATGGTGATATTTTAAAATACAAAATAGTAGTACAACAATATTTTTTTTATCAACCATACACATATAAGATTTAAGTCCAGGAGGTTGAGAGATCAATGAGGCTATCATATTGTTGTTGAAAGAATATATGAATTCAGTAAATGCGTACACATTAAATACCAAATACACTATTTTCAGTTGATTAAATATATGGCTTTGCCATTCTCCACAAGAAGCACGGGAAGCAGAGACGAAGCCGTTCTCCACAAGAAGCACGGGAAACAGAAACGAAGCCGAAGTGTGTGGGATGGCGGTGGTGGCAAGGTCTCTCAAAAGGAAGAGGTGGTGCAGAGGGAGGAGGAGCACTAACTGAGGGATTTGGAGGTGGAGTGAAAGGTACTGTCACAAAAGGGAGTTGAAGTTTCTCACTAGGGATGGTGAACTGGTGGTGGTGGTGTTGTATGGTTGGGAACATGGTCTGGGGTTGGTAGGATGGGACTCCTGGAATGGGAATCCGGTGCTAAAGGCCGTATCATCCTTCTGAAATAGAGGTTCGAGGTTTGTCTCCACTGTGTTTTTAGGCAACCGCAATTTTCAAGGAAGAGGACGGACGAAGGCCCAGTTGTACTATAGAGGGCGGCTACCCATTCAACACTCCACTGACTAGTGAAGCCTTGACTGAGTGAGGGCTTGGACATTCATTCAACGGTCTACGTTCAAACAATGCAGTGTTCCCATGTTGCTTTTAACCCATTTCTTTACCGGCTAGCCTTGACCCACCAAAGAAAAGGAATAGACATGCAAAATAAACGTCTTTGCTGGATAGCTCCAAGCATGTTATTTGATTTCTGTTTACAGGATTTACGATAAGTTTTATTTTCACTTAATAATAATTTATTTCTTATTTCAAGATTTTTATATACCAAGGAAATTGTCAAAAAAATTTCCTTAACGTTTCACTTTCTTTAACTACTATGATAATTCATTGAGTAATTGAGCATATAAAGTTTCTTAAAACCTTATATTTATAACTAATTTTGAAGAAACTTTAATTGAAAAAACTTACAATTTATCCTTATCTTTAATATCATAAGAATATGAAAGTAAAATTACCATAAATAACAAAGTAGAAAGAATCACAATAGAAATCGCCTTAGAACAAAAAACCATTATGACAATTTATCTAAGAACTCAATAATTGAACAATTATCTAAAATAATTATCTAAAACCTATTAAACAACCAGCAACTTTGGAGAAACTTTAAAACTCTAATAATAATTATTTTACTATTATTCCTCATTTTAACTCCTTTAACTAATATTAGAGCATGAAAGTAAAGTTTAACATTCACAATATAGCATTAAGGATTGCAGTAAAATCACCTTAGAACAAATACTAAACATAGTGATTACCATGTTTATTTATATTGCACATGCAACCAAGGTAAAACCAGCCTTCCTAAATAAATGCTTCACTCATTGACAGTTGAACCGTGATTGAGCAGACTCTTGAATTTTCCAACAACTAATCCAACAAGACATATATTGTATAGAGAGATGCTCATTGTTTCTCTAGGACAAGACCTTTGCTGTAATTAGTTAATGGTGGTTATCCAGAGGATGAAAGAACCCAAGTTTTGTCAAAAAGTAGTTGAGGATATAGAACGCGTGAGTAAAGCCCTACACATGGAATCAAGTGAAAGATTATTCATGCTCTATGCTTTAAATTGCTTGGCAGAAACACTTCCATTGTTAACATTGGGAGGAAGTTTATAATTGTACCATTTTCTTTAGGATTACCATAGATGGCTGCCTCCTGAAGTTGAAGAGCATGTTCAAGATTCCTTAGGACTTCTCCCATTGAGGGACTATCAGCACCAAATTCAGCTAAGCAATTCTCAGCAGTCTCTCCATACTTTCTTAAGGAATCTAAGTTGATTTTACCAGAGCGAAATGGTAGCACAACATTGAGAGCAACAAACAGCGGGAAGACCACCAGCAACTACTATACCCAACTAAGTTGAAATTTAAGAACCTGAAATTTGAGAGAAGGTTCGCCTTAAAGGGCATTGTGGATGGATCATGCTTGATAAATTCTAGTGCAACTTCCGTGGAGATAACATTGCCACGGCTCACACCGTTTTTATGCGTCACCTCATATAACTTGTCAGCAACTTTCACAAGCTCTGGCCTAAACGTTGTGGTTATAAATTGAGTATTTAACATGTCTACCAGACGATGTTTCATATCTACCAAACAAGGGATTCAAGGATCTACTAGCATTATAGTTTACAACAACAGAGTTCATTAGCCAAAACCAAGATGAAAACAGCAGGCCTAATGCATATGCAATAGTACATACTTTATCTAGTCTAAATGCAAGATAATTTGTCAATTGCAGAAGCAAATGGATCGATTGTAGAAATAAATAACAGCAAGAGCAACTAACTGCAATCAGAAAATGTGTAGGGTTTTAACAACATAGTCGAAACCCATATAGGAACACGATGCGTCAACTACTGTCGACGAAATTACGGTTTCATCCTTACAATCTGAAGTTTATTTAGCCCCTTCTGAACATAAAGGCCACTGAAAGTAGATAACCTAGACTAGACCATTTGAAAACCAAGTCATTTCTAAAACCAATCACCATAGAACCACTAAATTTAAGTAGGAACCTAAACCAATAATAACTAATAATGTCTTAATTAGACAATCATAACTAATTTACCTAGGAGTTAGGGTATATAGTACCACAAGTAAGACATATTATTCATGTAATCCTAATTAAAACACAACAGTCATTATTTGTTTTCAAAATTCATCTTTATTTTTCTAACATTTCTAATTGAAGTTGCAATTTGCAATACTAGTTAATTTTTGTTTAACTAGTCCTGAAAAATCTCCCTCTACATTCTCTATAGAAGATAATATAAGAGATATTATATATCCTATGTTCATGAATCTGTTGTATCCACACACGTGTATGTAGTTATGAATCTCCAATAAGCATGATGGCACACAAGATGGATTGGATAACAAGGATGGCACATAACTAGTATGAAAAGAGCATACATCTAACAATAGCTCTATACTAAGGATCCAGAGTTGCATCCATCTCATCAAAAAGATAAAATGGAGCAGGATCACATCACTGTATGGAAAATATAAGTGCAAGGGCAACTACTATTTCTGACCCCCAAACAATTGCTTCATGGATTGTGTCTCCCCCTGCCTAGTAAAAGAAACCTGCCACGCCAAAAGGCACTATTAAAAGTTGTACATCTAAAAGCTCCCTTGTAAGATGAAAACAAAGATGAAATCAACTGTGGTTTGAAAGCTCAGTAGTTGAAGAACACAATGTCGGAATTGAAGTTGGCTGACTCACTAAGGAAACAAAGATCTATTTTACATGCTTTTACTCCCTCCATTCAGTAGTGCCAAACACTTCCCCCCTCTTCCCCCTTCCTTCAACAGTTTAATTCCATTACTTGTAGTGTTACATCACAATACCTCTTGCTACAAGAGCTTAGTTCCTATCAAAGTTCAGATAATTCACTCATGAAATTGAATAACCTAGCCTGTTCAAGTCTCCAACAGCTTTAGTGCAATCAATAGCTACCACTCCTCCCATAATAAGTCACCAAACTACATATCAAACTTGACAGAAATTCATAACTAAACGATATTCTTTATAGTGATCTCTTTACAATACTTAACAAATTTATGTAATTATATTATAGTAACCTTACTAGACTTGTAGTCTTTTTCACCAATAATGGCTACAAGAACACATATTTTAAGTCCAAATATAAGACATGATTTTCTTCCAACAAATCATAAGTGACAAATACAAAAATGTAATTAAAACAGATACACACTCCCTTACCATGGAAAAAAGTTTGTTTTCCTAGATCCATTAGCACTAACTACAGAGCACAATTATAATGTAGATTTAAAAATTAGCAAATACCACAAAAACACTTCATTTAATAGGAGCAAAAGATACATTAATATCTTAATAGCACGTAAGACTGATAAACACATTCTTTTAGATAGATTCCCACACACACCCCACCCCCCCTTCCTTCTGGCTTTTTTCTCCTTGGCTATGCTAGGCAAACAAGTTCTAAACCCACAACCTTATTATCTATGTGATCAAAATGAGTTCTAACATTTTTAAGCAAACATATGCTAGTATAAAAAGAAGAAAAGTAGATGATCAAAAGAACATCAAGGGAAGGAGAAAACAATCACTATGCTTTAAAATGTTTTTGGAAACTCCTTAGCGTAAAGGTCAACCTAGAAGTCAGATAATCAATATTAACAAGAATTGAAATGCTTAACATTTTTCTCAACATGCTTCAAATTGTATCCAAGAAATTTGTTAGCCACTAATAATCAATACCAAGAACTTAGCCTTTGAAGAGCAACTATCTATAGCGGAGATCATGCATATTTAGAGTCTAACACTAGATCTTCAAATGCTAACAAACAAACTATTTAACCTAGATGATTTAATTGTGAAAAATTATGCTTTTCTTCTAAAAACAAACCTAAATTCCATATAAAAAAGAACAAGACAAAACTTAGAAATATAGAAACTTAGAGCTTCTCTTGGTGATTCATCAACAATAAAGTTGAAAGATATAGCAAACTTAGCATAGTGAAGGAACAACAATATTACCAACATAGTTAATTTTTGGACTGAAGGGCTTAGTTACGATTTGTTCTATGAAGCTCTTAAATCCTTCAATGACAACCTAAATTGGAAGCCCATATATCAAAATAGAATGCAACAAACAACAGAAAAATAAACTAAAAGTAGCAGAAGAAAAAATAATACAGAAGTTAACATTACCTACCTTATGTACATGCTGAGACTACCAGATCATCCAACTTTTGTTCAAGAATACAAAAGGATAATTATCATACAACTTTTAATGTGAATAACAACTTAAAAGCATTGCTTAACTCTCATAAACCATAAAACTAGCATTCTCTACCAAATGATACTAGTGGAGGCCATTCCAAATGTGTTTAACTCGCTACTTTAGCATTAAAAACATCAACGAACATCCTAAATGCTCACCAGGCAAGATTCAAGATGAAGAGTCAGAGAATTATTAGTTTGCAAGTACTTTACATCCCATTTGAACGCAATTGGCTTTAAAGACAAAGGATTACTTCAATAAAATAACAAGCACAAACGGTTAACTAATTGAGAAACATGTCCATATTTGTTGTAAACGAAACATTTAGTCGCATCTTACTTCCTTATGAACTGCTTCTTGAAAAATCTATATAGCTTTGCCATTTCTTCTTCTTCTTCTATTTTGTAGAAAGCACCATGTTTGCAAACAAAGTCAGGTCATCGAACACTAGAACAAGTCTTCTTTCCCATGGATGACGGCAACAATACACTTTTCCTCTTCTCATTGTTTCTATGTCTCCCCATCCTTCTTCTTCTATTCGCTCAAACAGAACCTGCTAATAAATTCAGAGTTCCCTTCCTAGCATTGGTTTCTTGGTAAAACCCTACAAGAAAAAGAGAAAAACATTGTAATCTTAGTGCTTTACATATTTTTTAGCAAGGGCCAAAGCCTTGAACCAATATATAATAAGCTTCTCATTGTTTGTTTATCATAGTTGTGTAATGCTATACTAGACAAAACTTCCTAGTGAAAATTCAAAAAGAAATAAGAAGATTCTGAGGTTTAACTACTATACATATCTTTCAAAAAGAGTCAAAAGCTTGAATCACTTCAATGCAATCAATGGAAAGAATATTTCTGCAATAACTTATTTGGAAACATACCTTCAATAGGTGCACTTATATACTAATATCATAAGTTAGGTGCCTGCAGCAAAATTATGACCCATTATCACTAATTTCTGAAATTAAATGGGGGATGAAAAAAATAGAAATAAAAATCAAATTAAAGAAAAAATGTTAACCAGAAAATTAAGAAAAGTATAAGTGGAGTAAAACAACGTAGAAATGAAATTTTATATATGCAATTGCTTACTTGAGTGTTGAGTGACTTTCCACATATTCTTCATTAGCCTAAATGACAAGAATTGACACACCTGATACACTTGCTAGAGTTTACAAATATTCCAGCAAAACATAGACCACGAGCTAATAATACTTCCAAAACAGTTGGAGGCTGAGTTTGCAAATGGTATGTTTAGGTTGAAGTCGTGGAAACAATCCTGCAGTTCCACGTCAGCCAGCTGGGCTGCCTCATGAGAGAGAGATGCAAAGTGCTCTGTTTCACTTTCATGGAACAGAAGAAGTTCATTGAGTTCGTCTTGCTCTTCCTCCTCATTGAGATCAATAAGCATTGGAGTCGGGCTAGCTGAGTTTCTGCTAGAGCTACGGCTGAGGCCTTCAGTCACAGTGTGATCTTCTCCAGTCCAGTTATATCCATGGAAGGCTGAGAATGTGGTTATCGACTGTGCAGGGAGAGTGGATACCGGTTGAGCTGGAGTTGGTTGGGAGCTGTCAAGTTCAATTCCTCCAACAAGATCAAAGAGGCTTGATTGGTGTAATTGAGTTTCACCAAGTGGCACTCCTCTGCATCTGAAATGATGACACCTTACGCCAGAGATCATCTTCCTTTTTGGGGGTGCCAATTGGATTTCAAGTTGTCATCACCCTCGTCATCGCGACGTCTCTTGCCAAGTTGAGTACCATCGACTGAATCTACTAAGTTTTCACCAGCTAATTTCGTTACGCACTTCCAAATGTTCTCCTGACGCTCTCTTACTTCTGGAGATTTCAAATTAAAATATTCGTAATGAACAAATTCCTCACGGGGGACATACTTATTGCTGAGTAAAACATACCGATCAAGAAGGGTGCACCGATTTGTTGAGTTCTGTTCACGACTGTATAGAAAATGGACTCCACAACTAAGCAAGGACATGTCCTCTGACTCAAATCGGAAACGAACTTTAATATCATCCCACTTCATCTCAAATTCCTTCCATGCGTTTAAACCTTCTAGAAGGACGGTTGAGAACAACACATGATTCGAGTAATACTGCGCATACGACTCGGTTGCAATTTTTACACCACCACTGATGAGATCAATATACAAGGTTGCAACTAACCTGCCTTCTGCACTTTCACTATCCTTAATTCTATAGGTAGTACAGAAAGCGAATCCTCTGAATTTGTCATCAAAATTTGCAAGCTTGTTAATTACTATTTTGCATGAATTATTGCTTGAAGCTTTTTTCCGATAGCTGAACCAATATGGAATTTTATTTCCTGGATATGTAATGTCAAACCTTGGGGCCACTAGATATTTTTGCTCACACATCTGTTAAATTTTTATCAATAAAACCAACAAATCAAGATCCACACAAACATGCCCTAGAATAAAAAATAGGAGAAGGAAAAACTCAAACATAAATGTAAAAGAGAAAGGAAAAGAGACATACTGCACTCAATATGAAATTATCCACATCATTCCTTGGTTTTTTACACAAACGACGGCAGTTCGCGAAATTGGCTACTTCAAGACATGGTAAATCGCGTGCATTAACTGAGAATCTTTCCAATGATTCACACCCGTTTGCAAATAACACTCGCAAAAACCGCGGAAGTATAAGAATTTCTTGAAGTTTCACGCAACCTTCTAGAAAAATCCAAGAAACGCAAAGAAAATTTTGAATGCATGTTGGAAGGGTAACTATTCTGGTTCTTTATAGACTTAAACTGACGTCTCGATATAGGAACTCCAGTGTCTGTAGTGGCAATGGAAGTGGCTCTGTACTCGATGAAGTTTCAAATTCTCTCATGGATTCAATATACTGTCCATTATCTGCCACTTTATTTGAAAGCTTTTCGCGTTCTGAACAATCAATGTGTGACCCGTGGTATTCAAATTGCGGCGGAACAATGCCACTAGGGAAATGCGTAAGCTCTTCGCAACCATCTAGAGTCACAGTAACACTAACCCCAGCGAAGTTTTGAAGTGATGAAGGTAGATGTTCTATACCGGTGTTATCAAGTGCAAGCTGTTCTAAACTTTCCATTGGACACTGAAATTCAGGAAACTTCTCCAAACTTGAGCAGCCGGAAAGATAAAGTAGTTGTTCGGTGAAATTTATATGCAAGTGAACATGTCGAACAAGTAATATAATGATGAGAAAGATATCGTCCCACAGAGATTGGTGATTACTAGACCAATTAATTACTAACGGTGAACAACTCCTATAATTTATCTAGCAAATCAAATTGATAGATGATAGATTAACTAACTAAATCTAAGAAAACTAAATACAAAAAATATGTTAGAGCATATGATTTCACCATAATTACTAGGTATTAATATTGATTATTTATGCTTGCAAGAGGGATAATATCTATGTGATGGCGGAATTTCCTAATTTATTTACTATCCTATGTCTAGGTATAACAAATCTACTTAGTTCATTAATTCACTATATTTCTATATGTGAATTGAAACAAACCAAATGCATTAGGATCTATGAACATTCCCAATTTACACCGAAAGCCACACAAACAATATGGTATATGTCTATCCATATTTAATCTATGGTTGCATATTACAAGAAGCAACTGCATGTTATTTCCTGTCGGTCTCTAACATGCAAATCAAGTCATCTAAGTGGTAGCTAATCACCTAAAAGCATTAAACTTCGTAATATGTAACTTCACATAAATAAAATATCTTGCAAAACATAATAATCATAAGATTCATACCATCATAATTAGGTTACATCATAGCTCTAACAAAAATAAACTAAAACATGAAGAAATAATGAGGAAGAATGGTAATAAGAAATAAAGAAGACATCTTGAATCCAAGAACAAGAAGTATGTCACCCTTTTTGTCTACTCTTCAAGAAAACCTTGAATTCTTGGCCTCTTTCTTGAGTTGTGCTCAATTTCCTCCTCTTTTCCTCGCCGCCTTCTCTCTTCACGTGTTTCTCATTGGTCCCACGTTTTTCCACTCACGCGTCAAAGAACCCATTAATTTCTCCTCTCTCTTTTACATAATAGCCTGGGTCCCTCGTGTTTCCTCTTTTACTTCTTTTTTTCTGTCTTTTTCTTCTCCTTGCTTCTCACGTGCTTCATAGATAAATGGTAAACATTGATTTTGCATGATTTATTGCTTCTTTTTCTTCTATTTTGGGTTTACTGCATAAAATAGCAAAAACATACATAAATATATTTAAATACAAATATGATTTAATAAAAGCTATATTAAACATTACCTAAAATAATCAAAATAACTCTATATAAAATAGAGTTATCAGTAGTTGTAGAGATCTCATTTTAAGTACTCTTGGGAACCTCCTCAGGTTAAAGCATCCATCAAGAAATAATTCAAGCAACTTTTCCAGGCAACCAACTGAAGGGTGAAGGGAAACTAAATTTTCACAGCCGCTCATATACAATCCCTTTAAATTTGGGATACCTGAAAAATCTGGAATTTCTTTTAAGAATCTACCTTTTGAGAAATCCATTCTCATGAGGTTTTGGCAATTCTGTGAAATAAAATAAAACAAAATAAGAGATGGGATATAGGTTGGCTTTCAAGAAAATAAACAATAATTAATGATACCTTGAAACTTTTTAAACTCTTGAGTTGAGTCCATGGCATTTGCACATCTACAAGTTTAGTTCCACGAAAATTAGATGGCATAGATTCTCCGGGATATTCAAACCATTTAAGCAAATTTAGCTTATTGCTGAGATATTGAGGTACTCCAGAAATTCTTGCATTTTGGGTTACAAAAATTCTAAGCTCTTTCATCTCATTAAATGCCTGGATATCCATGTGTATTTTAGCTTGCTTGGGCAAATCTAACAAAATGCCTTTAATTTTGCTTGTTCCCTATCAAAGTAAATACATAAAACTTGTCAACAAAATCCAAGCATAAAGTTCATTATTAATTAGCATATACAAGGTTACAATTTTTGCTATGATGAGATCTATCAATACACACGTGTGTGATAATCGTTTTTGTCACAAAGACTTTTCTTTTTAAACTCGTGAATTCAAATGCAGCAAGAACCTTTTAAACTTGGACTTTATTTGTTCTCCAGCAAGACAATACATTAGTATTTTTTCAATGAAATCCAAACACAGTTTTCTACATTTTACTACTTGCTACTATTATAAGTGATAATAATGTATATAAGTCAAGTTTTATAAATGATAATTTTAGAAATTTTTTACAAATGAATTATTCTTGATGCAATGCTTACCTAAAAAGAAATTAACTCATACTCTATCTAGTCAAGTTTTATGCAAAAGCTTCATTATAAAGAAAGACAGCAAAATTGGTTTGTAAGTTCCTTTTCCAATTTAGAAATAACCCTTACTTTGAGATTTACAAAAAAAATAGTAATTAAAGTGTCATAAGGCGATCATGAGATTTAAGATATAATATTTTTGTAATTTCATATTAAAGAAAATTATATATGATGGTGTTATTTATTAATTTGATTCAAATGATTTATTTTTTTTAATTCTTTTATGTGTATATATTAAGGCAAATGACATATCCACACGTATATGCATACATAAAAGTGGGTATTATGTGTGTGTGTATTTAGAACCTGTATGGTGCATGCACATAAGTCCAAATGTGTAAGAGGGCATAAGCACATGGGTGTTTGTATGCTTGTGCAAATATGTTTATGTAAGCTTTATAACTTAACTCTTACCGCATTTTCTTCTAGCACAAAACAAACATCTTTATAAAACCACAATCTACTACGTTTCCCAACTATGGATGATTCTTTTTGAACTATTTCTTTACCCATGTCTTGTACTAGATCATGCATTTGCAATCGACCAGTCTTAGCCTTTATAAGAGACTTATCTTCTAGCTCTTTAACACAAAACTTTAGAGAGAGACCATCACTTAGTATTTGTTCAACATCTTTTATAAGCACTCCCTTGAAGAAACATGCAATGTCAAGAAAAACATCTTTTAGTGATTCCTCCAAATTATTATAACTGAATTCAAGGATTGTTTGAATATCTTTATTAGGAATTCTTCTATATTCCTTAAATTTCTCTTTTTGAAAATCTAAATCTTTACCACAAAGAGTTGAACCTAGCACTATCAAAGCCAAGGGAAGGCCTCCAACATAAGATATTACCTCATTGGCAAGCTCCAAAGATTCATTGTCAGGTTTGTTAGTTTTGAAAGCATTCATACTAAACAATTGAAGAGCTTCATTATTATCCAATTTCTTAACCTTATATATAAAATTTTCTTCAGACTTGCACATATGTCTAGTTAGCAAACTTTTGTCTCTAGTGGTTATGATAATTACACTACCCAAACCAAACCAATCACTTTTTCCAGCTAATTTTTTCAATTGTTCTAAGTGATTCACATCATCTAGTATTAAAAGAATCTTTTTAAAGTAAAGACTCCTCTGTATTTTAGCAATTCCTTCATCAATGTTGTCACTCCTCAAAGTATTATTTCCTAAGATCTTGGAAAGAATTTTGTTTTGAAGCTTTATCAAACCATGCTTTGATGGAGCTTTTGAACCATCGCTTTTTGTAGTTTCTCTAACATCTGCAAGAAAACATGCACCTTCAAAAACATGAGCAATGGAATTATAAATTGCTTTGGCAATAGTTGTCTTCCCAATTCCACCATCTCCCCAAATTCCTACCATATGAGTAATATTCTTCTTCTTCCCCATGTCTAACTGTTTTAAGAAGTCTTCCACATGACTTTTTATCCCAATTGGATTCTCAGCAACATCCAAGTATGGAAATTGTACTAATTTAGAGACTTTTGAAGGACTCTTTTTTGAATCAACATGTATTCATTCCTACAAAGAAAAGATAAGAGGAAATGAACACACAAATATGATATGATTCTAATTTATTTATCATCAACAATTGACATGGCATTTCAAGAATTAGGATATTCTCTTTTTCTACTAAAATTCCAATCTCAAATGGATAAGAAGAAAATGCTTAATCCTCACAATAACATACATTTCTCATTGTTCATAAATGTGTTCTTAAACTTTTGTAACTTTGATATTACAATCTAGAAATTGGTATTCCCTTATTAAAAGTATCATAATGATACTGCCTTTTTTCAAATATGTTTTCCTTTGAAATATTTATTTGGTTCTCTGATGCTCAGGTTGTCCCTAAATTAACTTTTTTCTTCTAATCCCAACATATTGAAAAAATTCAAAATTAGATGGTAGAAAAACAAAACATGTAAACTTAAGGACAAAATACTAATAGTTTAGAGTTGATTACTTCATTTAAAAGGCCATTATGATGCTATCTACCATCTAACAATTTGTGCTAGAGAAGTACATCTGTATTTTGATTCAGAAAAATATTAAATAACTACTCTAACTTACCTTAAAGATGAGAAGTATGACTTTGGTTTCAAGGTTTCTTTTTTGTCTTAATGCTATAAAATATTTTAAAAAAAATTCATTTAATCAATTTTGCTAGTTACATACCAATTTCTTGGAAGGACATTCAATGGAATAACTGATTCAAAACCCAAGCACATAACTTGAATTGAATTTCTTTACCTCCTAAAATGGCTTTCTCAAACCCAAATTATTTGTACTATTATGCTCTGTAATTGGAATTATCTTGATAACTTGAATACAGTATTTTCCCTTTTTTTTTTATAGAAAAATAAATTCATACAATTGCATGAATTTAATGGCTTGAACCATTGCTTTCTAGAGAGACTAATCAAGACTTTCTTTGTAGGTATTAGTAAGTAAGCTTTTACCAAAATTTTTTACTTTTTTTCAAATTAAAAATTTTGAAACTCTTATATGAATGCAAATGAATAGTTTCCTAAATTTATTGGCGAGTTAAGGTGAACAGGACGGAAAATTAAAATAGTCAAATAATTAAATTTGTGATAGGTTATGTATCAAATAAGAAGGTTAAGAAGTAAGTGAGCAGCACGTTTAAATAATAATGTTGGTTTTGAACATGCAAAAATAGTTCAAGTGCATTGTAAATGCATGACGATAGATAATCATACAAAGTTGGACAAATGGCCAACATTTGATTTGTTAATTCATCCGTAGGTGGTGAGTGCAAACTCTTCTCTTTATATTACCCAAAAAAGTATACTTTCATAATTTTTTTTCCCTTTTTCTCCCTTTTTTTCTTTCCTTGAAAACATCATACGGTGACATTTCTATCCCTTGCCCTCTCTCCCCGGGATGAAATTTCCTACCTAAAGTCAAGGGTATAATCCGTACGCTACTCAGGCAATTTTTTAAGGGCCTTAATAAATAAAATTTCCTTAAAACTGAATAGTCCTAAAAGGCCCGAAAGAATTAAAAATGCATTGCTAAGTTATAAATAGTATTTTCATAACTTTCTTTTTTTTTTTCCTTTTTCTCCCTTTCCTTCTTTCCCTCAAAACATCATACAGTGAAATTTTTATCCGTTGCGGGTCTCCAGGATGAAATTTCCTGCCCAAAGTCAGGGTATAGTCCATACGCAATTCAGGCAATTTCTGAAAGGCCTTAATAAATAGAATTTCCTCAACATTTGAGAGTCCTAAAAGGCCCGGAAGAATTAAAATGCATTGCTAAGTTGAGAGAAGGTGCTACCTAAAATGTGTTGGCTCTAGGTTTGAATTGAGTATGTAAATTTGGATGCATGTATAAAAAAATAAAAATAAAAATTCCTTATAAAATAGAATAAAGGATCCTAAAAAATCTGTATGCTTTAAGTGACCAAGGGGAAAAAAAATCAAAAGACATTTTTTCCACCTAAATAGACGTGTATCCAAATAAAATAAAATAAAATAAAATAAAATTTTACCCATAAAAAGATCAAGGGAGGATGGATCCGTCAGATATATCCACCGACCTCTCTACTCCCTAATTAGATTCTTTAAGTTTGTACTTATATGCATGTACGTACAGTAAGATGTAGTGAAATATGAATAAGGAAAATTCTAAAATGAAGACACAAGAGTAGTCTTTGTAAATACCCTTTTATATGATGGAATCCAGATAAATCGGCCACTTTTTTTAGAGCTATCTTCCACTCTTCCACCTTCTTGTCATCCTTAAATCTGGCTAATGCATCTCCAATGCTATTTGCATGTTTTCGTATATCCGATGGATCTATATGGTAAAACACAGGTAGAATCACTTGACCCTTTTCTTCCTTGCATTCAATGATCTTTAACAATTCATTCAAACACCAGGAGGAGGATGCATAGTTGGCCGAGAACACAACTATTGAAATCCTTGACCCTTCAATAGCTTTGAGAAGTTCTAGAGAAATTTCTTCTCCTTTTTGGAGCTTGTCATCGATGAAGGTATCAAATCCTTTTTGTTTCAAAGCAGCGTGTAGATGGGCAACAAAAGTGTCTCGTGTGTCTATGCCTCTAAAATTCAAGAATACATCATAAATCCATGGATGGAAGGATGAGAAACAAAAAGAAGAAGAGGTTGCGTTGGAAGCCATGGAAGAGGATGTGGTACGACAAGTGGAGAAGATTGTGAAAGGTGAAGAAGTAATCCGACTCCCTACATTAAAAAGAGAAAATGGATGCCGCGTGGGATTAGAAAAAGAAGGTCGAGAAACTTGAGGGAAACTACCTTACAAAGAAAAGAAGATCAAGAAACGACAGAGCAACAACCTCATAAAAAAAAGAAGGTCGAGAAATTACGGGGCAACTACCTCACAAAGAAAATTCAGCGGGAGAAGTTACACATCGCCTTCCCGGAACCCTTGAGAGTAACTTCAGCACAACAGAGAATGCATATAGAAGTCGGTACTGCGTAGCAAATTCAATCGATGATCATGAAAAGAAGAGAAAGTCGTGTGTCACACCCATAAAAGATGATTCAAAGCATATGAAAAAAAAAAAAAAAGCAAGCCGAATCTACTTTTCATTTGAAAAGGAGAAAAATAAGAGAATTAAAAAATAAAAAGAATGAATGTGACTTTACCTTTTTCTATATTTTACTCATGATTGCTATAAAAGAAGATGATTGGATATCTTGTTTAAAATAAGAGTGGTTATTAAAAAGACTAGAGTCTATGATTCTTTAAATTGTCACTCCGTTCGGCCAACATTTTAAAGAAATAATTTTTTGACTAACCATCACAGATGAATAGTTAAATTCTCGCAAAGGTTGAGTTCAAGACCACAAAGGGCGACCCTCTCCTTTGGCGCCTGGCCTGCGAACAACAGTCAAGACAGCGCATTGTCACGGACTAAATTTTAACCTAAAAAATTACTCTATTAGATAGAGTTATTTAAATTCTTATAAACCTAAGTTTACCTTGTTAATATGAATAATGTCTTCCATATTCCTTTTTTTATAGTGTTTCATTATGGAATATAATATTTTCTCTCACTTAAATTCACATCATCCTAATGTGATGACGTATATCTCATGGGTTGTCTTTGATACCATTTTATCATAAATTTGAAATTTTAACCCAAAAAATTAATCTATTAAATAGAATTACCTAGACTCCTATAAACCCAAAACCTCCATTTACTTTCAATATGGGATAATATCTTTTATATCCTCTCTCTATATTCTTTCTTTTTGAGTGTTCCATTATGGAACATGACAACATCTAAAGATGATTTCTTGGGTAGAAGGATGGACTAATCAATGAGGGAGCAGACCGTAAAATTGTGGTCCTTGGATTTTTCAAACGAAGAATAAATAATAATTTGTAGAATTTTCGTATTGTGACAAGGATTTATTTATTTTCTACATTAAATTGATTGTTAAAAAATTCTTACCAAAAAGTCCTTATTTGCTGCAAACGCATGTCAATTCCTTATGGACTGCTTCCTGAGAAATCTAAATAGCTTTGCCATTTTTTCTTCTTCTTTTTTGTAGAAAGCACCATGTTTGCAAACATGGTCAAGTCATCGAATAGCAGAACAAGTCTTCTTTCCCCTGGATGATGGCAACTATTACAAGTTCCCAATCCTTTAACTGCCAAGACACCGGCCAATGTCTGCACAGCGTTGAACATGGATGACGGCAGGTATACACTTTTCTTATTCTCATTGTTTCTACGGGGTATTAGTTGATGTAAGACAAGAGAAGCCGCCATAGAAAAGCCACTGCCCTGTAGAATGAGTGGATTCCATAGATCTAATCTACACAGTCTAATTATCATACTAGTAGTCTATAAAAAGGATTGAGAGAAATCAACTGGGTTATTTGATTTCAAAAGCTAGATTTGTCTTTACGCGGCGAGCTCCTTATAAGAAATTCCTGTCCTAACGGTTAAGACCGTTTTGCCTCCTTCCCTCCTTTCCAAGTTGCAAACAAACCAATTCCCTGTTACACTTTTTTTTAGAAAAAGTCACGTCCTTCACAGAAAATCCCACGACATCAAGAAAGTTAGTAAACAAAGGGATACTGCCAGATTCAAAGTCTCCTTTGACACACGCACGTAACACCCCTGCTTTCCTTAGTCTCTCTTCAATTCTCCCCACACACCGCCGACGACATAGAAGACAGACGGAAAGAAACGAAGGAGTGAATAGTGTTAGGTATTAAAAATAATAATTGCCTTATAATTAAGATTTTGTTATTGTATTTTTTATATATATATGTATTTGTGATTAACTTTTTAAAAATAATATTTTTAATTATAATGCCAAGACACAGGTTAAGTTTCACCAATACTATTGCAATAGGGCTTTGTTGAATTTTAAATTTTATTTTAGGATATGTATCTTAAAAGATCTAATAATTCCTCCACCATGCAAAAATGATGTGTACAAGTTAAATTGCAACTTTTGATATACCAATATTATGAGCCAAAGCAATTACTTGCATGCATCTAGAAATACTCACTTTCTGTTATTGAAATTCTTTTCATGTCCTCTATCAAGAACAACCCTACACAAGAAGCATTCCCACCATGTACAAACTTCACACAATTGATCCAAGCAAGGCAATTGCCACTTAAACAAAGTATATCTATCATAATGGTATGTCACCATTATCTCATAAATGCAATGAAGCTTAAGGACGACTTTCAATACCAAATGGTCCATTTGGAAAATTACAACCCAAAGTTTCTTGGTGAAACTCTACACAAAAAAATAGAAATATTTTGTAATCTAATCACTTTACATGTCTTCCAGCAAGAGTCAAAGCCTTGAACCAATTTGTAATAAATAATTTTTTAGGAACAATTTAAACATGATAAAAATAAAAATATGCACCTAGGGCATCATAGTTATCCAATGCTACACCAAATCTATCTCTCAAAAGGCAAGACCTAATTAAGGTGTCAATTGGATCCCTTAGGAACATTTCCAAGCTTTTCATAGTTTCTTTATTATACTTATTTGATGTTGTACCAAATTCATCAGCCAATTAGGGCAAATTTTGTTTTCAAGTAGGACTTGCAATACCTTAGCAATATTCAATGTGTTACCCAAAGCTTAGGTGAAAATCCAATAAAAAATGAAAAGATTTGGAAGTTTAAATATTATACATATCTTTCAAAATCAGTCAAAAGCTTGAACTACTTCAATGAAAAGAATTTGTCCGCAATAATTTGTTTTGAGTCATAACTTGAATACATGGACTTATGCATTGATGTCATAAGTTAGATGCTTGCTGCAAAATTATGCCCCATCATTGCTAATTTCGAGAACTACATTGAATCACTCCAATGGAATCAATGAAAAGAATATTTCTACGATAATTTATTTTGAATCATACCTTGAATAGGTGAACTTATACATTGATATCATAAGTTAGATGCCTCCAGCAAAATTATCACCCGTCATTGGTAATTTCTGGAATTACACGGAAAGAAGGGTTGAAAAAAAAAATGAAAGAAAAAATGTTGAAAATTAAGAAAAGCATAAATGAAAGAGTCAAAGAACATAGAAACGAAATTTTATATATGCAATTGCTTACCTAAGTGGCGAGTCATATACATTGTCAAGAAATGGAAAGAGGATTACTTCCACATATTCTTCATTCACCTAAATGAAAATAATTGACACACTTGATAAACTTGCTAGATTTCACAAATATTCCAGCAAAACGTAGACCACCAGTTAATAATACTTCCAAATCCAGTATCTATTTGACACTCGCAATGAATTAACGCCATGAAAATAGCAAGAAAAAGTTGTAAAAAGCACGGCAGAAGACACTAAAAATAAGGCTGTAATATAATCCAAGCTAGCGACTCTGTCCCGGATAGTTCACAAACCTGCATAAACTTGCTGTTAGTCAAATGCTGCAATTGTGACCGGCATTTGCACATCAAACCCTTTCTTAATCACACCAAGTGTACAAGAAAATGAAACTTGGATGATTTCATCATCCATGATTCAATGGGCAAATCAAGAAGCATTGTGGATCCTTAGAGGAATTAGTTAAAATAAGGGGGTTGGTTCAGATCAAGGAGGTTTGATTGGTGTAATTGAGATTCACCAAGCGGCACATCCTCTGCATCTAAAATGATGACACTTGAGGCTAGAGATCGTCTTCTATGCTGCGGCTGCCAATTGGATTTCAAGTTGTCATCACCCTTGTCATCACGATGTCTCTTGGCCAAGTTGAGTACCATCGACTAAATCTACTAACTTTTCACCAGCTAATTTCATTAGGCACTTATGAATGTGCATTTGATGAAAATTCTGGAGCTTGATGAATGCCCAACTTGATAAGAAAAGGATGAAGGATAAAACTTGTTTTATTAACACAAGCAAACCTCACGAGAAACAACAATGGTGTTCACAAACTCCCTTATAACTCAATGAAAGGAATAGAAGCTAAATACAATTATATATTAGGGAAAAACAAACCCTAAAGCTTTACTTTATTCATGCGGCGCTATATGGTAAAGAGACCATACAAGGGCTGACATGGAGAAGTTAAATATGGAAGTTGATAAATAACATTCATATTCGAACACCCCTTCAAGCTAATGGCCAATAAGGATCCAGGACACTAAGCTTACAGAGAAGATGAAAATGTTGATTAGTTCCCAATGCCTTTGTTAACACATCTGCAGGTTGATCTTTGGTTCCAACATGTGCTATCGTGATCAAGCCATGATGAATCGTCTCACGAATAAAGTAACAATCTACATCAATGTGCTTTGTGCACTGATGAACTGTAGGGTTTACTGCAAGTTCCATAGCAGCTTTATTATTACAGAACAACATAACTAGGCGAGGTACAACAACTCATATGTCGGCAAGCAAGCCCAATAACCACATAATTTCACAAGTAGTCATTGTCATAGCTCTATACTCAGCTTCTGTAGAAGATCAAGATATTACTTTTTGTTTTTTACTTTTCCAAGAAATCAAAGAATTGCCAAGCATAACAGAAAATCCAGTCACTGATTTCCTTTCCATTTTGCATGTGGCATAATCTGAATCACAATAAGCTCGCATTTGAAAACCACCTGAAGAAGGAATAAAGAGACCCAACCCTACACAACCCTTAAGATATCTAACTACTCGAATGGCTGCTTCCCAATGGGATTTCTTAGGTGCGTGCATGAACTGACTTAAATTGTGTACTGAGTAGGATATGTCAGGCCTACTAACATCAAGGTACATAAGTTTACCAATTAATTATTGATACTTCAAGATATGCTTAAGTGGTGGATCATCATCTCCAGGTATAGGTGCTACTTTATCATACATGGTCGTGGTCAATGTCAAGTTGGTGTCCATAGGATTTCCAAAAGGTTTGGATCCCATAAGTCCCATCTCATTTACTAACTTTAAAATGTACTTTCATTGGCTTAAGTGGATTCCATCCTTGTTCTGAAGAATCTCAACCCCATGGTAAAATTGAAGGTCCCCCAAGTCCTTGATGTAAAAGACTGAATGTAGATGTTCTTTTAATTCCTTTATGCCATCAACATCATCCCCAGTAATGATAATATCATCTACATAAATCAAAAGTATAACAATAGAATTACCTCTTTGCTTTGTAAATAAAGATGGATCATGTAAGGAATCCTTGTAACCAACTATTAGGAGAGCTTCAACGAACTTCTCATACCATTGCCTAGATGCTTGTTTCAAACCATAAAGAGACTTGCAAAGCTTGCAAACTTTAGTCCCCCTCTTATTTAGATTACTTGGGGGAAGATGCATGTAAACTTCTTCATTTAAATCCCCTTGTAGAAATGCATTGTGTACATCCATCTAATGAATCTGCCAATTCTTTTGAGCTGCTACAGTTAAGGCACATCTAACCATTATATGTTTGACTACAGGAGCAAATGTCTCATGAAAATCAATACCTTTTTTCTGACTGAATCCTTATACTACCAATCTCGCCTTATAACGTTCCATTATTCCATCTGCATGATGCTTAATTCAATATACCCATTTACACCCAATTGCTTTTCTACTAGCAGGCAACTCAACAATGTCCCAAGTATGATTTTGCTCCAAAGCTTGTAAGTCCTGATCCATGGCATCTCTCCATCGAGGATCCTTAATTGCCTTATGGTGATAGATGGGTTCTGTGTCTGTGGATATGGAGGCAATAAAATGTTGGCTAGTCTCAGGTAAATGGGTGTAGAGTAGTCAGAAATAAGGTAATTGGATGTGTCAATGGTAAGAGTAGTAAGGGTTGGACAAACATAATCTTTTGTTCAAGTGGGAGGCTTAATAGACCAAATGGAACAACGAGGTGGTGGCTCAAAAGATTCATCAAGGGATGGCTGATGGAGTTCATATTCATCATCAGAAAATATATCATATGGTGCAGCTAATGGAGGCAATTGGATGGTTGAATTTTTAGGAAGAGAAGGTATATCTTGTGAGGATGATGTTGGTGACACATGCTCAATTGAGGTGTCAACCAATGGAGTACGATCAATAATGATGGTTGGTTCATGATTTGAAGGTGATTGGATGATTGAAATTGGCTTAGTAAGTGACCCCAATTCAGGAATGGAATCCAATGTAAAACCTTGATTGACATGTGGAGTCAAGGGAACCTATAGAAAAAAATGAGATCCAGGCTTCAACTGTGCAAAAGGGAAAATGTCTTTATAAAACCGTACATCCCAACTTACAAAAAATCGATGACTCTCAACATCATACAATCCATAACCTTTTTGTCCATGTGCATAACCCATAAATATGCTAGGTATAGCACGAGGGCCAAATTTGTCTCTATGTCCTACCATGATAGTGTAATAGAGACAACCAAAGACTCAAAGATTTTAGATGTTTGGCGGTTTTCTAAATAATTTCTCAAATGGTGTGCATCCATTTACGACTAATGAAGGTGTCCTATTTATAAGATAGGTTGTTGTCTTTATACACTCCCCCAAAAATTTTGTAGGTATTTTGCTTTGAAATTTCAATGCTCGTGCTGCGTCCAAAATATAACAGTGTTTTCTTTCGACTACACCATTTTGTTGTGGAGTATGAACACATGAACTCCCATGTATGATCCCACGTGATGAAAACAATTTTTTGCAGTCACGATTGAAAAATCTAATATATTATCAGTTCTAATGTGTTTTACTTCCAAATCAAATTGATTTTTTGTGATATTAAAAAATGCCTCCAAAAAGGACGTTGTCTCACTTTTGACTTTCATGAGAAATATCCATGTTCCTTGTGAAAAATCATCAACAATGGTGAGCAAATACTATGATCCATCATGATTGGGAATTCGATAAGGTCCCCAAACATCAATATGGATCAAATCAAAGGCTTGTTGCACATTTTCATCACGGATGGACAATGAGTTATGAGTTTGTTTTGCCAACGAACAAATTTCACAATGCATGTCATGAGAAAAATTGGAAGATTGAAACTCATTGATAAATTTAAACTTTGAATTAGACATATGTCCAAATCTATAATGTCAAAGCTGTAAATTCAAAGCATTACAAACTAATAAAGTGTTCTCAAAACTTGAACGACACCTAGGTAATTGGGTAGCTAGTTTACCCTTGGGACATTCTACAAAATAATAAAGTCTGTTTACCAAATCCCTTGACTTCATTCATCAAAAGGTCCTGAAAAACACAGAATTCATGATAAAATAATATCAAGCAATTATTTTCAAGACAAAATTTGGAGACGAAAAGCAAATTAAACTTAAAGGTGGAAGAATATAAGATTGCATGTAAAGTAAGATGTTTAGAAATGGGTATGTTTCCAATGTGGGTAACAAAAGCACTATCATCATTTGGAAATTTAACGAACCTTAGATTAGATGCACATGTAACAGGTGATTCCAAGCAATTATAATTGGCAATTAGGTGGTCACTAGCACCACTATTAATAATCAGACATCTATTTAAGAATTTAGGTATACCTATTGTGTGTGCCTAGGCCTCTTGAGGAATATCAACATTTAAAAAATTCATAAACCTTCGATAATCTGTTTTGGTGATGAAGACATGATCAGAGTCTGGTATAGCCAAATTGGCGCTTGCATCCCTTTTGTAATTCTTGTGTCTTGGTGGAAATCCATTTAATTTGTAGCAATCCTTTCGCTCATGCCCATAAAGCTTGCAATGATCACATTGCGAACCTTTGGCTCTATAGCAATTTTCCATTGAATGTCCCTTTTTTCCACAAAAACTACATTTTAACACTTTTTATCCAATGCCAGATGGCACGACATTTTGTGCTGCCTTAAGTGAAAATGACGTGTCGTTTTCTTTATTATTGTTTGTACCCTTTTCTCTTACGTCGACTTCCATGGTCTTAATAAACTAACTTCCACCTGATCAGTTTGTTGCAACACCTGACAACTTTGCTGCAAAGACCCCACTCGCCTCTATTGTCTTCCCTAAGAATCCCTTCTTGTATTCAGCTTTGGAAACCATTGAATCAGCCGCTTTGACATCAGGCAGTGGATTCATAAGCAAAATATGCTCTCTAAGACTTACATGACATTCATCCAGGCCCCTTAGAAATTGGTAAAACTTCATTCTTTCTTGGTGAGCCTTCCACGGAGCTAGCTTTGCCATATCTGGTGAATCAAGGTCCATAAGAATTGCATATTCATCCCAATGCTTCTTCAACCCGTTAAAATAAACTGTGATAGAATTTCCCCCTTGCCTAACCAAGCTTAGTTCATTGAGAACATCATATAGCCATGTAGCATCCACTTGGTTGTAGTGGTCATGGAGTTCCGTCCAAAGATCTGCAGCTTCTGTCATGTATATAAGGCCCTCATGAATCTCATCAGACAAAGAGTTTAGTAACCAAGTCAGGCACATTGCATTGCATCGTTCCCAAGTGGGAAATAGAGGGGAAGCTTTTGGTGGAACATCATACCTTCCATCAACTAACATTAGTTTGTTGCAGGTCAGAAATGCAGTCTTTATTGTGCAGCTCCATATTGCAAAATTGCCTAGTCCAATGAGTTTGAATGACAGCAAAGAGGTTGTGTTCATGTCACTACCAGGAAGATATAAACGGTTTGAAGGATCGGTGACAAATTGCATGGATGAAGCTTTCTTGTTTCCTCCAATGTTTGAGGAATCAGGGATGATGAGTTGGTTATGGTTTCCATTCCGTGACTGTGGTGGGACATATGGTGTCTTGCTTGATGGTGTTTGGAGGTTTTTAGCCATTGTTTGGTGCATGACAGCAAGTGCTCTGTTTTGGACAGATTAAAACAGGGGTGAATAGAGGTGATTCGGTGGGCTCAAATAGGTTAAGGAAAAAGTGGTCTTTTGTAGGTTTATGAGGCTATGAAGAATGGGTTTGATAGTGTTAGAATAATATATGCGGAAGCGTGAGAAAGATGCAAAAAAAATTCAGGATACAAACCGGCTTGATGGATGGCACGGTGTGGATTTCTGCACTGTTTTTCCTTTTGATGGCCGTGAATAGAGGTGATTCGGTCCAAGAACTGCTCTGGATACCATGAAAATTTTGGAGCTTGATGAATGCCCAGCTTGATGGGAGAAGGATGAAGGATAAAACTTGTTTTATTAACACAAGCAAACCTTATAAGAAACAACAATGGTGTTCACAAACTCCCTTACAACTCAATCAAAAGAATAGAAACTAAATACAATTATATATTAGGGAAAAACAAACCCTAAAGATTTACTTCATCCGTGTGACACTACATGGTAAAGAGACCATACAAGGGTTGACGTGGAGAAGTTAAATATGGAAGTTGACAAATAACATTCAAATAACATTAATTAAAATCTTCGCAAAGAACAAACTCTTCATGTGGAACATACTTATTGCTGTGTAAAGCATACTGATCAAGAAAGGTACACTGATTTGTTGAGTTCTCTTCATGACTGCGTAGCAATGGAGTCCACAACTTAGCAAGGACACGTGCTCTGATGCATACCAAAAACGAACTTCAATATCATTGCACTTCAGCACGAATTCCTCCAGACTTTTCCAGAATAGATTTAAACCTTTTCGAAGGACTGTTGAGAACAACACATAATTTGAGTAATACTGCGCATACGACTGTGTTGCAATTTTTACACCACCATTGATGATATCAATACGCAATGAAGCCACTAGCCCGTCCTTCGCACTTTCACTGCCCTTAATTCCATAGGTAGTACAGAAAGCGAATCCTCTGAATTTTTCATCAAAATTTGCCGGCTCGTTAATTTCTATTTCACATGAATTGTCTCTTGAAGCTTCTTTTCGATGGATGAACCAATCTGGAATTTCAATTCCTGGATATCTAATTTCAAACCTTGGGCACATCAGAAACTTCTGCTCACACATCTGTTAAATTCTCGTCAACTAAACCAACAAATCAAGTCCCAAACAAACTTGCCCCAAGAAAAATAATAAGAAAAGGAAAAACTCAAATATTTATATAAAAGAGAAAGGAAAAGAGACATACCGTACTCAATATGAAATTATCCATGTCATTCATTGGATTTTTACACAGACGATGGCAGTTCTCAAAGTTGACCCATTCAAGACATGGTAAATTGCATGTATTAATTGGGAATCTTTCTAATGAGTCACAACCACAAGCAGTTAACTCTTTCAAAAAGCATGGAAGTGTAACAATTTCTTTAAGTTCCTGACAATTGTATAGGTGAAGGAAAGAAACAGAAAGAAAATTTTGGATGCATGTTGGAAGGCTAACTATTTTGGTTTCTGGTAGACTTAAAAATGACCTCTCGATGTAGGAATTCCAGTGTTTGTAGTGCCAATGGAAGTTGCTCTATACTCGAAGAAGTTTCAAATTCTTTCATGGATTCAATATATTGCCTGCTATATACAACCTTCTTTGAAAACTTTTCATGTTCTAAACAATCACTATGTAACCGGTGGTATTCAAATTGCAACGGAACAATGCCACTAGGGAAATCCGTAAGATTTTTGCAACCATCTAGAATTAGGGCTTTAGCCCAAACTAAGTTTTGAAATGATAGAGACAGATGTTTTATACCGGTATTCTCAAGGTAAAGGCATCTTAAACTATCCACTGGACACTGAAATTCATGAAAGTTCTCCAGCTTTGAGTAGTAAGAAAGAGAAAGTAGCTGTAGAGATCTCATTTTAAGTACTCTTAGGAACCTCGTTAAGGTTAAAGCATCCATCAAGATCCAATTCAACCAACTTTTCTAGACAACCAACAGAAGGGTGAAGTGAAACTAAATTTTCACAGCTGCCTATATGCAATTCCTTAAATTTGCGATACTTGAAAAATCTTAACTTTCTTTTAAAAGTCCACATTTTGAGAAATTCATTCTCACGAGGTTTTAACAATACTGCAAAATAATATAAAACAAATAAGAGATGTGTTATAGATTGGCCTTCAAGAATTTACAAACTCCAACCAAGAAAATAAATAATAACTAATGATCCCTTGAAACTTTCCAAACTCTTGAGTCGACTACATGGCATTTGCACTTCTACAAGTTTAGTTCCATGAAAATTAGATGGCATAAATTCTCCAAGATATTTAGACCATTTAAGCAAACTTAACTTATTGCTAAGATATTAAGGTACTCTAGAAATTCTTGCATTTTTGTTTACAAAAATTCTAAGCTCTTTCATGTCATTGAATGCCCGGGGATCCATGTGTATTTCACCTTCCTTGGGCAAATCTAACAAAATGCCTTTAATGTTGCTTGTTCCCTATCAAAGTAAATACATAAAACTTGTTAACAAAATCCAAGCATAAAATTCTTTATGAATTTGCATATACAAGGTTACAATTTTAGGTATGAAGAGATCTTTTTTTTTTTTTTTTTAGGAATAGAGACAATACTCTTATTATTTATATTGATAACACAGGTAAACTAAGGTGTCAAACCTGTTAGAAAAATACACATGTGTACGAAGAGATCTATGAATGCACACATGTGTGATAATCGTTTTTATCACAAAAACCTTTCTTTTTAAACTCGTGAATTCAAACGTAGCAAGAACCTTTAAAACTTAGACTTTATTTGTTCTCTAGCATGACAATAAATTAGTAGTTTTTCAATGAAATCCAAATGCGGTTTTTACATTTTAGTACTTACTATGACTATAAGTAAGAATAATGTATGTAAGTCAAGTTTTATAAATGATAATTTTAGAAATTGCTTACAAATGAATTATTCTTGATGTAACACTTACCAAAAAGAAATTAACTTATACTCCATCTAGTCAAGTTTTATGCAAAAGTCTCACTGTAAAAAAGACAACAAAAATGGCTTGTGAGTTCCTTTTTCTAATTTAGAAATAACCCTTGTTGTGATCATGAGATTTAAGATATAATATTTCTATAATTTCATGTTAAAGAAAATTATATATGATGGTGTTATTTACTGATTTCATTCAATAATTTATATTTTTAATTCTTTTATGTGTATATGTGAAGGCAAATGACATGTCCATGTGTATATGTGTACATAAAAGGGTGTATTATGTGTGCATGGATTTCACATGTGCATAGTGCATGCACATAAGTGTAAATGATTAAGAAGGTGTTATGCATAAGCATGTGGGTGTTTATATGCTTGTGTTGTATATGTAATCTTTGTAACTTAACTCTTACTGCATTTTCTTCTAGCACATGACGAACATCATCATGGAACCACAATCTACTATGTTCACCAATTATTATGGGTGATTCTTTTTGAATTATCTCTCTACCCATGTCTTGTACTAGATCATGCATCCTCAATCTACCAAACTTGACCTTTATAAGAGACTTATGTTCTAGTTCTTTAACACAAAGCTTTAAAGAGTAACCACAAGTAGTTTTCTTTACCATTTTGACATTTACAAAACAAATAGTAATTGGAGTGTCCTAAGGTGATCATGAAATTTAAGATATAATATTTTTATAATTTTATGTTAAGGAAAACTATATATGATGGTGTTATTTATTGATTTCATTCAAATTATTCACTTTTTTGTCCATATGTATATGTGTACATAAAAGTGGGTATTATGTGTGCGTACATTTCACACATGTACAGTGCATGCACATAAGTGTAAATGTGTGAGAGGGTGTTATGCATTAGCATGTGGGGGTTTGTATGCTTGTGTAGCTTTGTGTATGTAATCTTTGTAACTTAACTCTTACCGCATTTTCTTCTAGCACATGATAAGCGTCTTCACGAAACCACAATCTACTTCGTTCACCAATAGTGGGTGATTTTTTTTGAACTATTTCTTTGCCCATGTCTTGTATTAGGTCATGCATCTCTAGTATACCAAACTTAGCCTTTATAAGAGACTTGTCTTCTAGCTCTCTAATACAAAGCTTTAGAGAGTAACCACAACTAGGCATTACTTGTTCAACATTTTCTATAAGCATTCCCTTGAAGAAACATACAATATCAAGAAAATCATCTTTTAATAATTCCTCCAAATTATTGTAACTAAATTCAAGTACTATTTGAATATCTTTATTAGGACACCTTCTATATTCCTTCAATTTCTCTTTTTGAAAATCTAAATCTTTACCACAAAGAGTTGAACCTAGCACTATCAAAGCCAAGGGAAGGCCTCTAGTATAAGATATTGCCTCTTTGGTAAGATCTAAAGATTCATTGTTAGGTTTGTTGGTGTTGAAGGCATTCACACTGAAGAATTGAAGAGCTTCATTATTATTTAATCTCTCTACCTCATATATAAAATTCTCTTCAAACTTTGCTAGATGACTAGTAAGCAAACTCTTGTCTCTTGTGGTTATGATGATTACACTAACCAAACCAAACCAATCACTTGTTCTAGCTAAATTTTTTAATTGTTCCTAGTGATTCACATCATCAAGTATTAAAAGAATTCTTTTAGAGCAAAGAGTCCTTTGTATTTTAGCAATTCCTTCATCAATGTTGTCACATCTCAAAGTATCATTTCCCAAGATTTTAGAAAGAATTTTGTTTTAAAGCTTCAATAAACCGTCTTTTGATAAAGCTTTTGCACCATCTTTTTTTTTAGTTTCTCTAACATTTGCAAGAAAACATGCACCTTTAAAAACATGAGCAATAAAGTTATAAATTGCTTTGGCAATAGTCATCTTCCCAATTCCACCATCACCCTAAATTCCTACCATTTGAGTGACATTCTTCTTCTTCTTAATGTCTAAAGATATTAAGAAATCTTTCACATGAGACTCTAATCCAATTGGATTCTCAGCAACATCTAAGTATGGAAGTTGTACTAATTCTAAGATCACTTTTTGAATCAATATGTACTCATCCGTACAAACCAAAAAAAGAAAAGATAAGAAGAGATGAACATACAAAAATATAATATGGTTCCAATTTATTTACATTAAAAAATGACTTTGGCATTCTAAAAGTTAGGAGATTCTTTTTTCTCCTAAAATTGCAATCCTCAAATGGATAAGAAGCAAATGCTTCATCCCCACAGTAACACTTATATGATTGTTTATAAATGTGTAATCAAATTTTAATAGCTTCTAGTTTACATTCTTGAATTTGGTATTCCTTTACTAGCAATATATTTTTCTACCATGCTTTAAAATATTATTGTCTTTATTAAAATATGTTTTTCTTTGAAAGTTTTATTTAGTTGTCGAATGATCAGGTTGTCACTAGATTACATTCTTTTGATCCCAACATATTGTAAAAATTCAAACTTAGATATTAGAACAAAACAAACACGTAAACTTAAGTATTAAATATTGAAATTTTTGAATTGATTACTTGATTTAAAAGTCCATCAAGATATTATATACCATATAACAATTTGTGCTAGAGAATTATATTCTATCTTTTGATTTGGGCAATTATTAAATGAGTACTTTAACTTATCTTAGACATTGTCACTTTAATTTCAAAGTATCTTTTCTATCTTAATGCTATACAATTTTTTTTTTTGAAATTTTCTTTAATCAATTTTATTAGTTACACAACCAATTCCTTTGAGTGCCATTCAATTCAATCACAAATTTAAAACCTAAGAAAATAATTCAACATTGAATTTCTTTACCTCCTCAAATGGCTTTCTCAATCCGAAATTATTTGTAGTATTATACTCTCCAATTGGAATTATCTTAATACTTTAAATGCAATATTTTCTTTATTACTTTAGAAAAATGAATTCTCACAATTGCATGAATTTAATGGCTCGTTCCATTGTTTTCTAGAGAAATTTATCACCACCTTGTAGGTATTAGAAAGTAAGCTTTTACCTAATTTCTTAATTTTTTTTCAAATTACTAATTTTGAAACTATTATACAAATGCAATTGAATAGCTTCCTAAATTTATTGACAAGTTTGAAGGTGAATAGGACAAAATTAAAATCGTCAAATAATTAAATTTATGCTAGATTACCCATTAAATAAGAAGGTAAAGATGTAAGTGAGAAGTACTATTAAGCAATAATGTTTTTTTTTCAACATGTGAAATAGTTCAAGTGTACTGTAAATGCTTGAAAATAGATAAATCGTAACAAGTTGGACCAAAAAAATAAGTATTTTCATAATTTTTTTCCTTCTTTTTCTGTCTCTCTCTCTTTCCCTCAAAATACCATACGGTGAAATGTTTATCCCTTGCCCGTGTCTCCGTGATGAAATTTCCTTTCTAAGCTCAAGGTAGTATCCGTATGCAATTCTGGCAGTTTTGTAAGGCCTTAATAAATAGAACTTCCTTAAGATTGAATGGTCCTAAAAGGCCCTAAGAATTAAAAAGCCTCAAAAAATAGGATTAGTAAACGATCCTAGGAAATCTGTATAATCTAAGTGACCAAGGGAGGAAAAAATTTAAAAGGGGCTTTTTTCCACCTAAATAGACATGTGTCCAAAGAAAATAAAATAAAATTTTATCCAAAAAAAAAAAAGAAGATTCAGGGAGGATGGATCCGTTGAAAATATCCAGTGGACTCTCCACTGCCCGGTTAGATTGTTTAAGTTTATACTTGTATGCATGTAGATACAGTAAGATGTATTGTAATATGAATAAGAAAAATTCTAAAATGAAGGCACGAGCAGTCTTTGTAAATACCCTTTTATATGATGGAACCTGGATAAATCAGCTACTTTTTTTAGTGCTATCTTCCATTCCTCCACCTTCTTGTCATCCTTGAATCTAGCTAATTCATCTCCAATGCTATTAGCTTGTTTTCGTATATTTGATGGATCTACATGGTAAAACACAGGTAGAACCACTTGGCCCTTTTTTTCCTTGCATTCAATGATCTTCAACAATTTGTTCAAACACCAGGAGGATGATGCATAGTTTGGCGAGAACACAATTATTAAAATCCTTGACCCTTCAATAGCTTTGAGAAGTTCTGGAGAAATTTCTTCTCCCTTTTGAAGCCTGTCATCAATGAAGGTATTGAATCCTTTTTGTTTCAAAGCACCATGTAGATGGGCAACAAAAGTGTCTCATGTGTCTGTGACTCTAAAATTCAAGAATACGTCATAAATCCATGGATGGAAGGATGGGATACAAAAAGAAGAAGAGGTTGTGTTGGAAGCCATGGAAGATGATGTAGTACTACAAGTGGAGAAGACTGAAAGGTAAAGAAGCAATCTGACTCCCTACATTAAACAGAGAAAATGGATGCTGCGTGGGACTAGAAAAAGAAGGTCGAGAAACTTTAGCGCAACTAACTATCAAAGAAAAGAAGATCAAGAAACGACAAAGCAACAATCTCACAAAGAAAACACGGTCGAGAAACTACGGGCAACTACCCCACAAAGAAAATCGGTAGGAGAAATTACGCATCGCCTTCTGGGAGCCCTTGACGATAACTTCCGCAAAACAGAGTATGAATATAGAAGCTGGTACCACATTGCAAATTTAATCGCTGTTTATAAAATGAAGGGAAAATCTGGGTTCACATCCATTTAACATGATTCAAAGCATCTGATAAAAGCAAGCCATGTTGATGATTGGAATCTACTTTTCATTTGAAAAAGAGGAAATAGAAGACAATTAGCAAATGATAAAAGTAAGTTGTATTGACGATCCGAGTCTACTTTTTATTTAAAAAGGAGAAAAAAGGAGACAATTAGCAGATGATAAAAGCAAGTTGTGTTAACAATTCAAATTTATTTTTCATTTGAAAAAGGAGGAAAAAAAGGACAATTAATAGATGATAAAAGCAAGTCGTGTTAGCAATCCAAGTCTACTTTTCATTTAAAAAGGAAGAAAAAGAAGACAATTAATGGATGATAAAAGCAAGTCGTGTCAACTATCTAAGTTTAATTTTCATTTAAAAAAGGAGGAAAAAGAAGACAGTTAAAGGATGATAAAAGCAAGTCGTGTCAATGATCCGAATCTATTTTTCATTTGAAAAAAGGGAAAAAAAAAAAGACAATTAATGAATGATAAAAGGAAGTCGTGTTAACATTTTAAGTCTACTTTTCATTTAAAAAGGAGAAAAAAGAAGACAATTAGCAAATGAAAAAAGCAAGTCATATCGACTATGCAAGTTTACTTTTCATTTAAAAAAAGAGGAAAAAGAAAACAATTAGAGGATGATAAAAGCAAGTCATGTCAATGATCCAAATCTATTTTTCATTTGAAAAAGAGGGAAAAAAAAGACAATTAATGGATGATAAAAGCAAGTTGTTTTAACGATCTAAGTCTACTTTTCATTTAAAAAGGAGGAAAAAGAAGACAATTAGCGGATGATAAAAGCAAGTTGTGTAGACTATCTAAGTTTACTTTTCATTTAAAAAAGGAGGAAAAAGAAGACAAATAGAGGATGATAAAAGCAAGTCATGTTGACGATCTGAGTCTACTTTTCATTTAAAAAGGAGAAAAAAGAAGACAATTAGTAGATGATAAAAACAAGTCGTGTTGACTATCCAAGTTTACTCTTCATTTAAAAAATGAGGAAAAAGAAGACAAATAGAGGATGATAAAAGCAAGTCATGTCAATGATCCAAATCTGTTTTTCATTTGAAAAAAAGGGAAAAGAAGGCACTTAAAAGTAAAAGGTATGAATGTAATTCTAACTTTTCCTATAATTTACCTATATGATTGCTAGTAAGGAAGATGAATGGATATTTATTTAAACTATGAGTGACTATTAAAATAGACTAGAGTCTGTGGTTCTTTAAATTGTGACATGTTATTGACTTGGTTAGACCAATATTTTGAAGCGAAAATGTTTTAACTAATCATCAAAGATGAGTAGTTGAATAATTGCAAAAAATCACTTAGTGAGTTAGATCAATGGTGAGCTAACAGGAAACATTTGTATGTCAACTTGAGAGCTCGAAAACTTCTCCTTCATCGAAATCAAAAGATTGCAACGAAGAGCTTCGTTAAAGAGGGGCTGTTACGCGCACATTCCCAGTGGTCTGGAGGATAGGGCGTGACGAGGGTTATTATTGTGCATCAGGGGTAGGCATGCCTGCCTTGAGTCTTTCCATCCCAACATGCATAAGAAGCCAAGTAGGAGAAAAGTACAGGTAATGCCTGGGTCAGAAGCCAAGGGTATTTTTTGTAATGTAAGAGAGACACAAAGTTTGTGTTTTTACCACTGTGAAAATAAGGTTATCAATTTTTTCTCATTGAACCAACTTTTCAATATCTAAATAGTTTCTTAACTTACCTAAGTACTCGTATTTGGTCCCAAATAGATACCGATCAGCATTTTCAAGGGCCAGTTACGTATTCCTTTGACCGCGCACGTAAAAGGGATTTTGTGTCAAGTGGGTGAAAACCAAATCAAAATGACATCATTTTGTTTGGATGTGCAACAGCGAAGATTTCTCTTTCTTATCATTTGATTTAGTAGAAGCATTAGAATCCACAGCAAGCTTGTAAGAGAAGAGAGGGGAGTGGTTGGTGAACTCCAACCCTTGCTTTTCTTTCACCCTCAAAATGCCCTTTCATTGATGGCAAGGAACATACTTTGCATTTGCCCCATCATTTCCCGAAGAAACTGGCCGTCCTTCTCTGCTTCAGACATTTCCTAGCGAGCCTCCACCATTAGTGTCTCCCATGCGTGATCTGTCTTGGCATAAGAGCAGGTAATCGAGCATCTTGGCTGAGTCAGTTGATCGTATTACTAGCAAAGATGGGTGTTTTTCTTCCCATTTATGGTGTTGGTCGAAAGGAAGAGATAATCAATAAAACCACAACTCAGATGGGTGAGAAGCAGACCTCTTTGTAACTGGTTTTCATTTAACAAAAAGATGCGTTATACATGGTGTATAGAAGATGAGAGTTCTCACATTGAAAATTAAGGTCTCTAAAATTAAGTATAAATTAAAAAAATAACCTTCTAATTTCTGAATTAGCTTTTAGAAAAAAAATTAGAGTTGGTGTATAAAGTACCGGGACAAAATGCGGAAGCTACTTCTGTATTGATTGTGTAAACTGATTACAGAAGAGGTAAACAAAGATTGATATTGCTTGCTTTTCTCATAGGCAGCAATGCCTCTTTATAGGCTCTCAACGTCCACTTATTTTCTACGCGTAACTTTCTACGAAGCTACCTCAAGTACTTAGATCATTCGAGTAACTTGTTGTAAGGTGCAAGCTACCTTTTGCTTTCTTCCGTGCCTCCATTTTCCACACGTCTGTACTTTTACTGCAGTTCATGACTTGTCGACTGGTGCATGGCTTCCAAACTGTGTTTGTTTTACACGAGCTGTCTTGTTGAGGTGGCTCTAATTCCTGACGCTTAAACTTGCCAAAGGCAGAGTTCACAACACTCAAAGTGTAGCAACAACCAGTGGGAGTATTCGGATATTCTATAACCTTCTGATGAGTAACGTGGGCACGTTGTGGCACCACATGGGCTGCGTGTGTCAGCTTGTGTTGGACAGCTCTCCCAGTTGACAGTCCGAGGTTAAGATCAAGGTTGTTGTGCTCCACGTCCTCCATTTCTTCATCAGGCGGGTCATTGTGACTTTGATGTTGATTAGTTGGATAAGGGACCACCTGGAGTACATGTGGTGGCAGTCCATTGTACAACCAGCGATCTCCCCTCTGCATGACTGGGCAGCACACACGTTTGTTTCTGTGTTGTGAGCTGGGAGCTGAGCTTTCGCCAATATGCTGTTGCTGTGATGCATGGAATGCATGTAGATCCAAGTGACCAGCAGAAGGGACTTCTTTTTCATGCCCCCGCAAACTCTGCGTGGTCATGCAGAGTTTGGCTCGTGAAGTCTCGAAGGATTCTCTAGAGAGAGGCTTTGTTAAAACATCTGCTAGCTGCTGTAGTGAAGGAACGAACTCTGTTATCAATGACCCTTGTGCGACTTTTTCACGCACAAAATGGTAATCAATCTCAAAGTGCTTTGAGCGATTATGGAACACTAGTTTAGTTGTCAGATGCAGGGATGACATGTTATCACAGTACAGCTTTATTGGGTTAAAAATGCCAACACCAAGGTGCCTTAGTAGGTGCAAAATCCACACCCCTTCTACAGTTCCAGATGCCAACGATCGGTACTCAGCCTCAGTTGAGGAGCGTGAGACTGAGTGTTGTTTCTTCGAACTCCAGGACACCAAATTTGCTCCAAGAAATAGGAGATATCCAGTGGTTGAACGTCTAGACTCCGTACAGCCTGCATAGTCTGAGTCCGTGAATCCGTAGAGATTTACGGAGCTGTTTGAATGGATTTTCAATCCCAGACTGGTGGTACCGTGAAGGTAACGCAGGACTCTTTTTAGTTCAAAGAAATCTAGATGAGTTGGCGCTGCCATCTTTTGACACAAGCGATTTACAGCATATGCTAGATCAGGCCTTGTGAGTGTAATATACTGCAAGGCACCCAATATGGAGCGAAATACCGAAGGTTGATCAGAGGGTGTCTCACCATTAAGCATTTTGGACGGTTTCATGGCCACTGGAGTTGGTAGAGGCTTGCAGAAGCTCATAGCTGCTCTGTGAAGAATATCCAAGGCGTATTGCTCTTGGGATAGAAAAATGCCATCAGGGTTGTAGTGAACTTGCATGCCGAGGAAGAAGTGGAGCTTGCCTAGATCTTTTATTGGGAACTTTGCTTTGAGACAGGAGGCAAAGTGATCCAAGAGAGAGGCAGTGCTTCCGGTTACAATGAGATCATCCACATATATCAGGACCCATACGTGGTTGTTTGCTTGGCTATACACGAAGAGAGATGGGTCATACGGTGAGCAGTTGAAGCCGTGATCCAATAAGAAAGATGAGAGCTTGTCAAACCAAGCTCTCAGGCCCTGTCTCAACCCATAAAGGGCTCTGCGAAGAGCGCAGATATGATGTGGGAAGTCAGTGCTTTGGAATCCGGGGGGTTGCTCCATGAACACGGGTTCTTGAAGTTCCCCATGCAGGAACGCATTATCCACGTCAAACTGCCTTAAGTGCCATCCGTGGACAGTAGCTAGGGTGAGAATGATCCTTACGGTGGTTGGCCTTATCACAGGGCTGTATGTTTCTAGGTAGTCAACACCGGGCTCTTGGTGATAGCCCTTGGCAACTAGCCTGGCTTTCAGGCGCTGCAAGGAACCATCAGTATTCAATTTGGGTTTAAACACCCACTTACACCCTACAATGTTCATGGAAGGTTCTCTTGGAACTAGCTCCCACGTGCTATTGTTGTGGAGAGCGTTCATTTTTGAAATCATAGCCGAACGCCACCCAGGATGTTCTAGAGCACGATGGATTGTAGCTGGGACCAACGGTATAGACTGTGGATGAAAAAGGATGTATTTGAGGTTTGGTCGGTGTACACCCGACAAGCTTCTTGTCGTCATTGGGTGAACACGAGTGGGTAGAGTTCCTTCCGGTGGACTGTTTGGTATAATGTCTAGAAGGGAAGAGTGAGAAGGCGGGTCAGTAGAGCACGATGGGTTGGTGAAGTCCGAGGTTATAGGATGAGAAGGGGTTGATTTATGCACGTTTTCTTCTTCATGTGATGACATATTATTGTCAGAGCTTTGGAAGGGGTGCACAGCTGGAAGAGATGAGTGCGGTGAGGAGTCCAACGTGGAGTGAGGTGATGGTGTTTGGCAAAAGCTAGGTTCAGGTTGTTCCACGTCAGTGCAGGGAGGACATGGGACAGGACGTGCTGAGTCATCTATGTCCGGAAAGGGAAGAGAATCTAGTTCGGCTGTAGAAAAATCTAGGAGATCGGATGAGTTGTTGTCCTTGCCCGTTGAATTGTGGGGTAAGTTGATTATGGAATGTGACGGAAGCATAGGAGTTAACTCATGCACTATGGGACTTGGGATATTTTGTGAGGTTGATGGGTGAGTTGGCAGAATTTCTTTGGATGATCCAGAGGTCGGTTTGTATTTTCAAGGTCTTTGGAATGATCTGTTGTGATACGGTGCTGGTTTCCCTGGGATAGTGCTGAAAATGGGAAAATATCTTCATTAAAAATAACATGCCGAGAGATGAAGATTTTACCTATCTCACGGTGTAAGCAGCGGTATCCTTTGTGTTTGGCACTATATCCAAGGAATACACACTCAAGGGATCTGGCAGATAATTTATCAGTCATTATGGAACGTAAGCATGGGAAACATTGAGATCCAAAAACTCTAAGAGATCCATAATCTGGAGTTCTTTGGTATAGATGTTCATAAGGGGATTTATGATTATCCAAAGATGAGGATGGCAGTCGATTTATCAGGTATACTGCCGTTGAGAAGGACTCAATCCAATAACGCTTAGGTACTGAGGCCTGAAGCAACATTGCTCTACCAAGTTCAGTGATGTTGCGATGTTTTCGCTCAGCAACCCCGTTTTGTTGCGGAGTATATGGACACGAGAACTGCTGTAAGATTCCATTCCCTTGAAGGTATGTGTTAAGTTCTGAGCTGGTATATTCACCGCCATTATCGGATTGTAAGATTTTAATTTTAGTATCAAATTGCCGTTCGACCATGGTGTGAAAAACCTTGAATATTTGGCAGAAATCCGATTTCCTTTTTATTGGATAAAACCAAGTAAAACAAGTACAATCGTCAACCAAAACAGCATAGTAAGAGAAGCCCTGACACGACTGGGTTGAGGAAGGTCCCCATAGGTCGCTGTGGACTTTCTCTAAAGGAGTGGTTGAACGATAGGACGAAGCTGAAAAAGGCAAAGCATGACTTTTACTGAGAGAGCAAACCGAGCAGGGAGAAGAAATGTTTCCATTTACTTCGATGAGTTTGCTACTTTGGAGGAATTTTAAAAGCTGAAAGTTAGAGTGACCCAATCTTCGGTGCCAAATGCTGCCATCTGTCTTTTGTTGGTATTTTGAGTAGAGGGCCTGGGTATTTTCCACGGGCAGCACATATAGGTTTCCTTGTCTATGGCCCTTGAGCAGGACTTCCTGCGTGGTCAGATCCTTAACAACAAAAGAGTGACGGACAAAAACCACTATGCATGGAATATCATCAGTAAGTCTTGAGACTAATAGTAAATTGAGTGTTATGTGGGGTGATACTAGAACTGAGTTAAGTTCTAGTTTTCCGTTCCCAATAGTGGTGGATCCGAAATGAGTGATTGGAAGTGTTTTTCCATTTCCTACCATAATAGAGTCCAAACCATGGTAAGGTGATGAGGTCATGAGGTTACCTGAGGAGTCCTTGATATGTGACGAGGCTCCAGAGTCAACAACCCACTCGGAGTTAGGAGGTTCGTTGACTTGAAGAGCAGCCAGAGCTTTAGGAATATCATTCGTTTGGAAGGTGTGGTCAAACCTTCTCCAGCACTCCAACGCTATGTGTCTCCTTTTTCCACAAATTTGACAGTTAGTCAAAGGGTTGTTGTCAGCAGTAAAGGGATTACTTGCCTTATCAGTGGGCTCAGGGGGCACGGCTTTTGTTGTGGAGCGGGAGTTCTAAGCTGAGGGATTAAAGCCTCGTCCTTAAGAGCTAAAGGATGTCATGACTCCTCGGCCTCGAGATCCATTTCTGCCACCGCGGTTGGTGCGTTGTGCAGAAAATGCCAAATTTTCATTTGGAGTGTTAGCAGATCGGATAGAATACCTATTGAGTCGGGACTCAAAAGCTTGCAGTTGAGAGACGACTTCGCTGAACTACGGGATAGGCGGTCGAAACATGGCAGTTTTAAATGCCTTATATTCTTGACCAAGACTCTCAAGGAGTCGAAATGTTTTGGAAGGGTCTGACAGGGGCTTCCCAATGGAGCTGAGCTGATTTGAAAGACCTTTGAAATCGGCCAAAAAGGTGGAGAGAGTTTTTCTCTCTTTGTGGAGGTTGTTAAGCTGTGAGAGTAAATTGAATTCACGAGCTTCGGTTCGCTGAGCAAAATGATTAGCGAGAGCATTCCACACTTGAGCGGATGACTCAAGTTCAAAGATGTGGCCTAAAGCTTCCTCCGAAAGTGTGCTAATAATCCATGATTTTACCAGCGCATCACTTTGTGTCCATGCATCATATGCTGGATTTGAGGCTTCCTTCCCTTCAATTTGAAGAGTTTCAGGAGGGCAAGAGGTCTCTCCGGTGAGAAATCCGGTGAGTTTCTGAATTTGGGTAAGTGATTTTATCTGGGTCATCCACGGAAGATAGTTTCCTTTCGTGAGTTTGATGGTGACAAAATTACTGACATTGACAGTGTTTGGGAAAGGGTAGGATGCGGTCATAGTGGAGGTTAATGACATGATGTAAAGTTTGTGAAAAGGTGGTGGAGATCGTAACCTGGCTCTGATACCAAGAAGAAAAATCAGAGTTGGTGTACAAAGTACCGGGACAAAATGCGGAAGCTACTTCTGTATTGATTGTGTAAACTGATTACAGAAGAGGTAAACAAAGATTGATATTGCTTACTTTTCTCATAGGCAGCAATGCCTCTTTATAGGCTCTCAACGTCCACTTATTTTCTACGCGTAACTTTCTACGAAGCTACCTCAAGTACTTAGATCATTCGAGTAACTTGTTGTAAGGTGCAAGCTACCTTTTGCTTTCTTCCGTGCCTCCATTTTCCACACGTCTGTACTTTTACTGCAGTTCATGACTTGTCGACTGGTGCATGGCTTCCAAACTGTGTTTGTTTTACACGAGCTGTCTTGCTGAGGTGGCTCTAATTCCTGACGCTTAAACTTGCCAAAGGCAGAGTTCACAACACTCAAAGTGTAGCAACAACCAGTGGGAGTATTCGGATATTCTATAACCTTCTGATGAGTAATGTGGGCACGTTGTGGCACCACATGGGCTGCGTGTGTCAGCTTGTGTTGGACAGCTCTCCCAGTTGACAGTCCGAGGTTAAGATCAAGGTTGTTGTGCTCCACGTCCTCCATTTCTTCATCAGGCGGGTCATTGTGACTTTGATGTTGATTAGTTGGATAAGGGACCACCTGGAGTACATGTGGTGGCAGTCCATTGTACAACCAGCGATCTCCCCTCTGCATGACTGGGCAGCACACACGTTTGTTTCTGTGTTGTGAGCTGGGAGCTGAGCTTTCGCCAATATGCTGTTGCTGTGATGCATGGAATGCATGTAGATCCAGGTGACCAGCAGAAGGGACTTCTTTTTCACTTTTAGGTTGAACCTTTAGGCCTTCTAATATAGTATCAGAGCCAAAGTTAAATATATTTCAATTTATTTTATCCCATGCACTCTTAAGTCCAATGACCTTTTAACTCTTGAGTTAGCTTTTAGATTGAGTTTTTGTACCTTCTAACACAGGAAAGAAGACGACTAAATACAAACCCACCCGTCTCTCTTATTTTATTGTTCCTTTTCTCAGCAAGCCGAGAATCACGACCCACTTGCCCTTTACGCTGGACGCCGCTCGGCCCTCCGCAAAGCTTATTACACTTTAGGCTTAACGCTGTTCCCGCCTTCCACGTGAGCTTATTACCGTGAAGGGTCTGAATTTCGGAGTGGAATTTCTTGCTCCACTGCTAGCAACAAGCTTTACTTAAAATTATTGGCACTCGAGAAGTACAAGTCAAAAGTAAATAACTTGAGTTTAGTTTCCCTTCAAGCTAATAACATAAAATTTACCTTCTAATCTTTTTCTCCTGCCATACCATGAATAAAACCCGATACCAAAGAGAGCAACTCCAACAATTGATGGTACAATAATGATCCCGATCTTTGTTGCATTGCTCTACCCTACTGCTGTCAATCATGCAATTCAACACTCAGACCTACCTGATAGGTTAAATATATGGACAAAACAAGAAATGCAAGGACAAAGACTGCACCAACAGTGATTAACATTGAACACTTTAGTTGAGACAGTAGTGCTGTTTATATATGTTTTGCTCAAATCATCCTCTATTAAATGGTTTTCTTATTTTTATTTCATGAATATGTGAATTTATTCATCTAAAAATGAAAAACCCCTCTTAAATGAATCATCCAAGAATAGAATTTTTAGCTGTACAATACCGGCACTTTACAATTTTAAGGTACTAAGGTAACAGTTTGTTCTATAATCTCAAGGACTAATCTACAAATTGGCTGCGTTGCACCAACTAATAAGTGCCAAATATGCAGGGAAAAATTTGAACCACCTTCCATGTAAAACACAATCGCATAGATCGGGGAGGTGATTGCAAAGGTTGGGGCGGTGATTGCACTGGTCGGGTTGCTGATTTTTGAAAGAAAGAGTAGTTCTCAAATCTCATATTGCAACTTGGGCCTAAAATACGCCACCCTTCTTTACCTTCACAGCATGCCTTGGCCTCAATCAATGTCTGATTCAAACAACTGAAGCATAAAGAAGGACTTAGATCTTGAGTAGCCTGCACCAACCCATACACACGCTCATTATTTTCCTCAAGTGGTCAACTACCTAAGCTGTAAAACGCCTTTGACTCTGAAGCATTAGCAATTAAGATGCTCATCAGACCTGGTGCTGCGTAATTATATATGTTGTTAACATTGTTAACATTCACCATGGTGAAAAATGGAGACATCTGTAGCTGTCCAAAGAAATTGGTGTTCGAGTACCGTAACATGCCCTGATCGAACCATATGAAAGCACTTCTATAAAATGAACACATATTTGTGATATATTGACTTGCATAGCTAACACAGCTTTGACAGGTACTACTGTTATCATCACCTCGACAAAGAAAGAGGCCGTAGATTCCCTGTCAAGAAACGGATAGAGGACTACTTTCCGCATCTTCATTCACCTAAATGACAATAACTGACACACTTCACACACTTGCTAGATTTCACAAATATTCCGGCAAAATATATACCAACAGAAAATATTACTTCCAAATCCAATATCTATTTGATAGTGCAATGAATTAATGTCATGAAAATAGCAAGCAAAAGCTGTAAAAAGCATGAAAGATGACACTAAAAACAAGGCCGTAATATAAGCCAAGCTAGCGACTCTGTCCCAGATAGTTCACAGAGCTGCAGAGACTTGCTTGTGTTCAGATGTTGCAATTGTGACCCGCATTCGTACATGAAGCCCTTTCTTAATCGCACCAGTGATGCAAGAAAATGAAACTTAGACGATTTAGTGGGCACATCAAGAAGAATTGTGGACCCTCAGAGGAATTCGTTAAAAGGAGGGGGCTGGTTTAGGTTAAGGAGGTTTGATTGGTGGAATTGAGACTCACCAAGTGGCTCGTCCTCTGCATCTGAAATGATGACACCTGACAACAAAGATCGTCTTCTGTTTTGCGGGTGGCAATTGGGTTTCAAGTTGTCATCACCCTCGTCATCGCGACGTCTCTTGCCAAGTTGAGTCCCTTCAATTGAATCTACCAAGTTTTCAGCAACTAATTCCGTTAGGCAATTCCGTATGTGCTCCTGATGCTCTCTTCCTTCTGGAGATTCTCGGTCAAAATCTGGTTCACAAACAAATTCCTCTCGTGGAACATACTTATTGTTGTGCAAAACAAACCGATCAAGAAGGGTACACCGATTTGTTGAGTTCTCTTCATGACTGCGTAGCAAATGGACTCCGCAACTTAACAAGGACACGCCCTCTGACTCACACCGAAAACGAATTTTAATATCATCCCACTTCAGCACGAATTCCTCCGGACTTCTAGAGAATTGCCCTAAACCTTCTGGAAGGACGGTTGAGAACAACACATGATTCGAGACCAACCTCTCATACAAATTTGTTGCGATTTCTACACCACCACTAATGAGATCAATGTACAAGTCTGCCGTTGACCAGTGTTTTGCACTTTCACTATCCTTAATTCCATAAGTAGTACAGAAAGCGAATCCTATGAATTTTTCATCAAAATTTGCAAGCTCATTGATTACTATTTCACATGATTTGTCGCTTGAAGCTTCTTTCCCATGGATGAACCAATCTGGAATTTCATTTCCTGGATATCTAATTTCAAACCTTGGGGCCACCAGATATTTTTGCACACACATCTATTAAATTTTCATCAATAAAACCAACAAATCAAGACCCAAACAAACATGCCCCAAGAAAAATAATAAGAAAACTACAAACACAAATATGTATATGAAAGAGAAAAGAAAAGAGACATACCGTACTCAATATGAAATTATCCACATCATTCATTGGAATTTTACACAAACGATGGCAGTTCACGAAATTGAGCATTTCAAGACATGGCAAATCGCATGCATCAACTGAGAATCTTTCTAATGAGTCGCACCCCCCTGCAAATAACTCTCGCAAAAAGTGCGGAAGTTTAACAATTTCTCGAAGTTCCATGCAACCTTCTAGAAAAATTGAAGAAACATAAAGAAAATTTTGGATGCATGTTGGAAGGCTAACTATACTGGTTTCTGATAGACTTAAATTGGCATCTCGATATAGGAATTCCAATGTTTGTAGGGGCAATGGAAGTAGCCCTGTACTCCATGAAGTTTCAAATTCTTTCAAGGGTTCAATATTTTGCCTGTTATCCGGCACCTTCTTTGAAAACTTTTTGCGTTTTGAACAATCACTGCACGACTCTTTGTATTCAGATTGCAACGGAACAATGCCACTAGGGAAATTCTTAAGCTTTTCGCAACCGTCAAGAATCATAATTCCAACCATAGCTAAGTTTTGAAATGATGAAGGTAGATGTTCTATACCGGTGTTTTCAAGGAAAAGCTCTTCTAAACTTTCCATCGGACACTGAAATTCAGGAAAGTTTTCCAGCCTTGTGCAATTGGAGAGACAAAGTAGCCGTAGAGATCTCATCTTAAGTACGGTTGGGAACCTCCTAAGGTTAAAGCATCCAACAAGATGCAATTCAACCAACTTTTCCAGACAACCAACAGAAGGATGAAGCGAAACGAAATTTTCACAGCCGCCCATATCCAATTCCCTTAAATTTGCGATACCTGAGAAATCTGGAATTTCTTTTAAGAATCCACATTTTGAGAAATCCATTCTTTTGAGATTTTGACAATTCTGTGAAATAGTATAAAACAAAATAAGGAACAGTGGATATAGATTGGCTTTCAAGAATTTAAAAATTTTAATCAAGAAAAATAAACAATAATTAATAATACCTTGAAGCTTTCCAAACTCTTAACTTTACTCTTTGGCATTCGCACGTCTACAAGTTCAGCTCCATGAAAATTAGATGGTATAAATTTTCCAGGATATGCAGGCCATTTAAGCAAACTTAACTTATTACTAAGATATTTAGGTGCTCCAAAAATTCTTGCATTTCGATTTATAAAAATTCTAAGCTCTTTCATCTCATTGAATGCCCGGGGATCCATGTGTATTTCACCTTGCTCTGGCAAGTCTATCAATATGCCTTTTATTTTGCTTGTTCCCTATCAAAGCAAATACATAAAATTTGTCAACAAAATCCAAGCATAAAGTTTTTTTGAATTAGCACTTACAAGGTTACAATTTTTGTGATGATGAGATCTTTGAATACACACGTGCATATGAATCATTTGTATGGCAAAGACCTTTCGTTTTAAATTCATGAATTCGCTATGCGGCATTTTAGTACTTACTACTATTATAAATGAAAATAATGTATACAAGTCAAGTTTTATGAATGATGATTTTAGAAATTTTTTACAAATGAATTGTTTCTTGAAGTAACACATACTCATAAAAAAATTGACTTATACTCTACCCATTCATATTTTATGCAAAAGCGACACAAAAATGGTTTGTGAGTTCTTTTTCCAATTTAGAAATAACCCTTATTTTTTTATATTCAGAATCAATAGTAATTGGAATGTCATAACGTGGCCATGATATTCATGGTATAATATTTGTATAATGCTATGTTAAAGAAAAATACACATGATGGTGTTATTTATTGATTTCATTCAAGTGATTTACTTTTTTAATTCTTTTATGCATATATATTAAGTCAAGTGACATGTCCATACATATATGTGTATATAAAAAAGTGTATTATGTGTGTGCATTTCACCCATGTATGGTGCATGCACATAAGTGCACATGTGTAAGAGGGCATAAACATATGGGTGTTTGTATGCTAGTACAAATATATGTATGTAAGCTTTATAACTTAATTCTTACTGCATTTTCTTCTAGCACAAAACGAACATCTTTATAAAGCCACAATCTACTACGTTCACCAACTATGGACGATTCTTTTCGAACTATCTCTTTAGCCATGTCTTGTATTAAATCATGCATCTGCAATTCACTAGCCTCAACCTTTATAAGAGACTTATCTTCTAGCTCTTTAACACAAAACTTTAGAGAGTAACTACCACTTAGTATTTGTTCTATATCTTTTATAGGCATTCCCTTAAAGAAACATGCAATGTCAAGAAAAACATCTTTTAATGATTCCTCCAAATTATTGTAACTAAATTCAAGGATTGTTTGAATATCTTTATTAGGAATCCTTCTATATTCCTTGAATTTCTCTTTTTGAAAATCTAAATCTTTACCACAAAGAGCTGAACCTAGCACTGTTAAAGCCAAGGGAAGGCCTCCAACATAAGATATTATCTCATTGGCAAGCTCCAAAGATTCATTGTCAGGTTTGTTAGTTTTGAAAGCATTCATATTGAACAATTGAAGAGCTTCATTATGATCCAAGTTCTTAATATTATATATAAAATTTTCTTCAAACTTGCACATATGACTAGTTAACAAACTCTTGTCTCTTGTGGTTATGATGATCACACTACCCAAACCAAACCAATCACTTTTTCCAGCTAATTTTTTCAATTGTTCCAAGTGATTCACATCATCTAGTATTAAAAGAATCTTTTTAAAGTAAAGACTCCTCTATATTTCAGCAATTCCTTCATCAACATTGTCACTCCTCAAAGTATCATTTCCTAAGATCTTAGAAAGAATTTTGTTTTGAAGCTTTACTAGACCATGTTTTGATGGAGCTTTTGAACCATCTTTTTCTGTAGTTTCTCTCACATCTGCTAAAAAACATGCACCTTCAAAAACATAAGCAATTGAATTATAAATTGCTTTGGCAATAGTTGTCTTCCCAATTCCACCATCTCCCCAAATTCCTACCATATGAGTGACAATCTTCTTCTTCCCAATGTCTAACTGTTTTAAGAAGTCTTCCACACGAGACTCTATTCCAACTGGGTTCTTAGCAACATCCAAGTATTGAAATTGTACTAATTCTGAGACTTGTTGAAGAACTCTTTTTTGAATCAATATGTATTCATTCCTATAAACCAAAAAAATAAAAATAAGAGGAAATGAAAATGCAAATATGATGTGATTCCAATCTATTTACCATTAACAAATGACTTGGCAGTTCAAGAATTAGGAGATTCTCTTTTTCTATTAAAATTCCAATCCTTAAATGAATAAGGAGCAAATGCTTAATCCTTATAGAAACACACATTTCTCATTGTTTATAAACATGTTTTTAAACTTTTGTAACTTCTAAATTGCATTCTAGAATTTGCTATTCCCTTATTAAAAGTATCGTTTCTACTATACTTTGGAATGGTATTACCTTTCTTCAAATATGTTTTTCTTTGTAATATTTATTTGGTTTTCCAGTGCTTATATTGTCACTAGATTAAATTTTTTATTTTTCATCCAACATACTGAAAACTTTCAAACTTAGATAGTAAAACAAAACAAACATGTAAACTTAAAGACAAAATACTAAAATTTTAGAGTTGATTACTTCATTTAAAAGGCCATTAGGATGAAATCTACCATTTAACAATTTGTCCGAGAGAAGTATATCTGTATTTTGATTTAGACAATCATTAAATGACTACTTTAACTTATCCTAAACAGAAAAGTATCAATTTAGTTTCAAGGTTTCTTTTATGTCTTAATGCTATCCAACATTTTTTTTTAAATTCATTATAATTAATTTTATTAGTTACATACCAATCCCTCCTAGGGACATTTAATTCAATCACTAATTTAAAACCCAAGCAAATAAGTTGAATTGGATTTCTTTACCTCCTAAAATGGCTTTCTTAATCCCAATTTTGTATTATTATACTCTGTAATTGGAATTATCTTGACAACTTGAATACAATATATTTCTTTAAAAAATGAATTCATACGATTGCATGAATTTAATGGCTTGCATCATTGCTTTCTAGAGAGATTGATCACAACTTTCCTTGTAGGTATTAGCAAGTAAGCTTTTATGAATTTTTTTTAATTTTTTCAAATTAAAAATTCTGAAAATGTTATACGAATGCAAGTGAATAGTTTCTTAAATTTTTCGCTAGTTAAAAGGAGGGCAGGACAAAAAATTAATATAATCAAATAATTAAATTTTTAAATAAGAAGGTTAAGAAGTAACTGAGCAGTACTTTTAAGTAATAATATTGGTTTTGAACATGTAAAAATAGTTCAGGTGCATTGTAAATGCATGAAGATAGATAATCATCCAAAGTTGGGCAAATGGCCAAGATTGATGTGTTAATTCATCCGTAGGTGGTGAGTGCAAACTCTTCTCTTTATATTGCCCAAAAAAAAAAAAAAAGTATTTTCATAACCTTTTTTTTTCTACTTTTTTCCTTTTTCTCCCTTTCCTTCTTTCCTTCAAAACATCATCATACAGTGAAATTTTTATCTTTCGTCCGTCTCCGGGATGAAATTTCTTACCTAAAGTCAGGGTATAATACGTACACAATTCAGGCAATTTTTGAAGGACCTTAATAAATAGAATTTCCTTAACATTGAATGGTCCTAAAAGGACCGAAAGAAGTGAAAACCATTGCTAAGGATTAAAATGCATTGCGAAGTTATAAATAGTGTTTTCATAACTTCTTTTTTTTTTTTTTTCCTTTTTCTCCCTTTCCTTCTTTACGTCAAAACTCCATATAGTGAAATTTTTATCCTTGTCCCTGTCTCCGGGATGAAATTTCCTTCCTAGAGTCAAGGTATAATCCATACGCAATTCAAGCAATTTTTGAAGGGCCTTAATAAATAGAATTTCCTTAACATTGAATAGTCCTAAAAGGCCCAAAAGAATTAAAATGCATTGCTCAGTTGAGAGAAGATGCTACCTATTATGTGTTGGTTTTAGGTTAAATTTGAGTGTACGAATTTGGGCGCATGTATTAAAAAAAAATGCCTTATAAAATAGAATTAATGAAGGATCCCAAAAATCTATATGCTTTAAGTGACCATGTGGGAAAAAAAAATCAAAGGACACTTTTTCCACCTAAATAGTCATGTGTCCAAAGAAAATAAAATAAAAATGTATCCAACAAAAAAAAAAAAAGATTAAGGGAGGATGGATCCGTGAAAGATATCCATTGGACTCTCCACTCCCTTGTTCGATTCTTTAAGTCTATACTTGTATGCATGTACATATGGTAAGATGTATTATAATATGAATAAGAAAAATTCTAAAATGAAAGCACAAGAATAGTCTTTGTAAATACCCTTTTATATGATGGAACCCAGATAAATCAGCCACTTTTTTAAGGGCTATCTTCCACTCCTCCACCTTCTTGTCATCCTTGAATCCGGCTAATGCATCTCCCACGCTATTAGCTTGTTTTCGTATATCCGATGGATCTACATGGTAAAACACAGGTAAAAACACTTGGCCCTTTTTTTCCTTGCATTCAATGATCTTTAACAATTCATTCAAACACCAGGAGGAGGATACATAGTTTGGCGAGAGAACAACTATTGAAGTCCTTGACCCTTTAATAGCTTTAAGAAGTTCTAGAGAAACTTCTTCTCCTTTTTGGAGCCTATCATCAATGAAGGTATTAAAACCTTTTTGCTTCAAAGCACCATATAGATGTGCAACAAATGTATCTCGTGTGTCCATGCCTCTAAAATTTAAGAATACATCGTAAATCCATGGATGGAAGGATGAGAAAGAAAAAGAAGAAGAGGTTGCGTTGGAAGCCATGGAAGAGGATGTAGTACTGCAAGTACAGAAGATTGTGAGAGGTGTAGAGGCAATCTGACTCCCTACATTAAAAAGAGAAAATAGATGCCGCGTGAGATTAGTGAAAAATGGTCGAGAAACTACAAGGCAACTACCTCACAGAGAACAGAGTCGAGAAACTACATGGCAAATACCTAACAAAGAAAAGTGTTATGGTCTTCCCACCACTTGTGGGTCCGTTTTTTCTTCCCTATGATTGACTCGGGAAAGACTTTCTCACGAAATAAGCTTTTTGGCAGAAATACTTCTTGCCTTTTATTCATTATTTACTAGGGTATTTATGCAAAAGTTCCAACCCAAATGATATCCATTTACACGTTTCGGCGCTTAGGGATACAAGAGAATTACTTTGTAGAATATCCTAACAAATAGCTCTAGGGACTGACCGTTTAACTTTATTTCTAACAAACAGACTAGGACACGGAATGATGACAAACCGATCTAGCCATGGCCTATGCCAACGCCTGCCCACACAGCCCCTCTCATGCTCCCACGTTACAGTGCCGTCCCCTCGAAAGGGACCTTGTCCCCAAGGTCCAGCTTTGGAAACCATAGATGCATCTCTTCTAATAGCTCCCATGTGGCCCGTCCCCTCGAAAGGGACCTTGTCCCCATGGTCCAGCTTTGGAAACCAGAGATGCATCTCTTCTAATAGCTCCCATGTGGCATCCGCAGGAGACAGACCTGCCCAGTGCACTTCTATTTTCTTGTTGCGGACACGCCGCTCCAAGATTGCTTGAGGAGCTGGAAAATTTTGGCTAGTCTTCCATGAATACCGGCAATGATGGTTGCACTACGTCGTGTTGCCCCCACACACCGTTTAAGGAATAAGACGTGAAAGGTGGAGTGAATGTATGAGGAAGGGGCAAACGTAAAATTCCCCCACCTTGAATTCCGTTTCCTTCCTGTTTTTGTCAAAGTTCACGGATTTGAAATCTGTGTACAAGTTCACGGATTTGTCAAACTCAACAAATCGATGTCCCTTTCTATAAAGTTGTGGAGCCCATTTCGCATGAATTATTGAAACTTCTTTACGATGGATATGTAATTTGAAACTTTGGGTACACCAGATATTTCTGCTCACACATCTCGTAAATTCTCATCAATAAAACCAATCAAGATCCCACAAACATGCCCAAAGAAAAAAAATTGGAAAAAGACAAACTCAAACATGTATATAAAAGAAAAAGGGAAAGAGGCATACTGTACTCAATATGAAATTATTCACATCATTCATTAGATTTTTGCACAACCGATGGCAATTCACCTAACTGACCATTTCAAGAAATGGTAAATTGCATGCATTAATTAAGTATCTTTCTAATAAGTTGCACCTCTTGCATATAACTCTCACAAAAAGCATAGAATTATAACAATTTCTTGAAATTCCAAGCAGCCTTCTAGAGAAATGCAAGAAACATAAAGAAAATTTTGGATGCATGTTGGAAGGCTAACTATACTAGTTTTTGATAGACTTAAATTGATGTCTCGTTATAGGAATTCCAAGGTCTGTAGTGGCCATGGAAGTAGCCCTATACTCCATGAAGTCTTAAATTCTTTCATGGATTCACTATATTGCCTGTCATCTCCCACCTTCTTTGAAAACTTTTTGCATTCTAAACAATCACTATGTGACCTGTAGTATTCAAATTGCAACGGAACAATGCCACTAGGCAAATACGTAAGCTTTTCACAACCATTTAGAATCACATCAACGCAAAACCTAACTAAGTTTTGAAATGATGAAGGTAGATGTTCTATACCGATGTTCCTAGGTACAAGGTATTCTAAACTTTGCATTAGACACTGAAATTTAGGAAAGTTCTGCAGCCTTGAGCAGTCAGAAAAGATAAAGTAGCCGTAGAGATCTCATCTTATGTACTGTCGGGAACCTCCTAAGGTTAAAGCATCCATCATGAAACAATAAAACCAACTTTTCCAGACAACCAATAGAAGGGTGAAGCGAAACTAAATTTTCACAGCCTCTCATACACAATTCGTTTAAATTCGCGATACCTGAAAAATCTGGAATTTCTTTTAAGAATCTGCATTCTGAGAAATCCATTCTTGTGAGGTTTTGATAAATCTGTGAAATAGTGTAAAAAAAAAGTAAGAGGCAAAGGATATAGATTAGCTTTCAAGAACTTATAAACTTTAACCAAGAAAAATAAATAAAAATTAATAATAACTTGAAATTTCCAAACTCTTGATTTGACTTCATGGCATTTTCACATGTACAAGTTCATTTCCACGAAAATTAGATGGTATAAATTTCCAAGGATGTTCAGGCCATTTAAGGAAACTTAACTTATTACTGAGATATTCAAGTATTGTAGAAATTCTTGCATTTTCATTTATAAAAATTTTAAGCTCTTTCATCTTATTAAATACCTAGGGATTCATGTGTATTTTGCTTGTTCCCTATCAAAGTAAATATATGAAACTTGTCAACAAAATCTAAGCATAAAGTTCTTTATTAATTAGCATATACAAGGTTACAATTTTTGAAATGATGCGATCTATGAACACACACGTGTGATAATCATTTTTATCACAAAACTTTTCTTTTTAGACTCATGAATTCTAACACAGCAAGAACCTTTTAAACTTGGACTTTATTTGTTCCTTAGCAAGACAATACATTAATAGTTTTTAAATGAAATCAAATGTGGTTTTCTGCATTTTAGTACTTATTGATAATAATGTATACAAGTCAAGTTTTATAAATGAGAGTTTGAAAAAAGTGTTTACAAATGAATTACTCTTGGTTGATTGCTTACCCAAAGAGAAATTAACTCATACTACATCTAGTCAAATTTTATGCAAAAGCCTTAGTATAAAAAATACAACAAAAATTGTTTGTGAGTTCCTTTTCCAATTTATAAATAACCCTTATTTTAAGATTACAAAGCAAATAGTAATTGGAGTGTTGTAAGGTAATCATGAGATTTAAGATATAATATTTCTGTAATTTTATGTTAAAAAAAAATTATATATGATGGTGTTATTGACTGATTTAATTCAAATGATTTACTTTTTTAATTCTTTTATGTGTATAATTAAGGCCTATATGTATATGTGTACACATAGTGGGTATTATGTGCGTGTGCAATTCATACGTGTATAGCACATGCACATAAGTGTAAATGTGTGAAAGTGTGTTATGCATATGCATGTGGGTGTTTATATGCTTGCATGACTTTATGTAAGTATTCTTTGTAGCTCAACTCATATCGCATTTTCTTCTAGCACATGACAAACATCTTCATGGAACAACAATCTACTATGTTCACCAATTACTATGGGTGATTTTGTTTTAGCTATCTCTTTATGCATGTCTTGTACTAGATCATACATCTCCAATATACCAAACTTGACCTTTATAAGAGACTTATCTTCTAGCTCTTTAACACAAAGCTTTACAGAGCAACAACTAGTTAATATTTGTTCAACATCTTCTATAAGTATTCCCTCTAAGAAACATGCAATGTTAAGAAAAATATCTTTTGATGATTCATCTAAATTATTGTAATTAAATTCAAGTATTGTTTGAATATCTTTATTAGGACACCTTTTATATCCTTTTAATTTCTCTTTCTAAAAAACTAAATCTTTACCATAAAGAGCTGAGCCTAGCACTATCAAAGCTAAAGGAAGGCCTCCAACATAAGTTATTGCCTTTTTGGTGAGCTCTAAAGATTCATTGTTAGGTTTGTTAGTGTTGAAGGCATCTATATTGGACAATTGAAGAGCTTCATTATAATTTAATCTCTCTACATCGTTTGTAAAATTCCCTTCAAACTTTGCTAAATGAACAATAAGAAAACTCTTGTCTCTTGTGGTTATGATAATCACACTACCCAAACCAAACCAATCACATGTTCTAGCTAAATTTTTTAGTTGCTCCAAATTTTTTAATTGCATCAAGTACTAAAAGAATCCTTGTAAAGCAAAGACTCCTTTGTATTTTAGCAATTCCTTCATCAACATTGTCACTTCTCAAAGTATCATTTCCTAATATTTTAGATAGAATTTTGTTTTAAAGCTTTAATAATCCATCTTTTGATAAAGCTTTTGCACCATGTTTTTCTCTAGTTTCTCTAACATTTGCAAGAAAACATGCATCTTAAAAAACATGAGCAATGGAATTATAAGTCACTTTGGCAATAGTTCTCTTCCCAATTCCACCATCTCCCCAAATTCCTACCATTTTAGTGATATTCTTTTTCTTCTCAATGTTTAAACATATTTAAAAGTCTTCGACACAAGAGTTTTATCCAATTGGATTCTTAGCAACATCTAAGTATGGAAGTTATACTAATTCTTAGATTACTTTCTACATCAATATGTACTCATCCTTACAAATCAAAAAAAAAATATAAGAAGACATGAACACTAAAAAATATAGAGTGGTTCCGATTTATCTACCCCTAACAAATGACTTTGGCATTCTTGGAGTTAGGAGATTCTTTTTTTTTTTTTTCCTCCTAAAATTGCAATCCTGAATAGATAAGAAGCAACAAATGCCCCATTGTTTATAAATGTGTAACCAAATTTTAGTAACTTCTAGATTACATTCTTGGATTTAGTATTAATAACTAATTTTTTACCATGCTCTAAAATGTTATTGTCTTTATTCAAATATATTTATCTTTGAAAGTTTTATTTTGTTGTGAAATGCTCAAGTTGTCACTAGATTACATTTTTCTTCATCCCAACATATTGAAGAAATTCAAACTTAGATATTAGAACAAAACAATCACATAAACTTTAGTGCTAATACCAAAATTTTAGAGTTGATTACTTGATTTAAAAGTCCAGTAGGATATTATAAACCATATAACAAGTTGTGTTAAAAAATTATATTTTGTCATTTGATTTGGGTGATTATCGAATGACTACTTTAACTTATCTTAGATATAAGAAGTGTCAATTTAGTTTCAAAGTATCTTTTCTCTCTTAATGCTATACAACATTTTTTTTTTTTTGAAAATTCCTTTAATCAATTTCATTAGTTGCATAACCAACTCCTCTAATTGACATTCAATTGAATCACTAATCTCAAACCTAAGAAAATAATTCAACATCAAATTTGTTTACCTCCTCAAGTGGCTTTCTAAATCCGAAAGTACTTGTAGTATTACACTCTCTAATTGGAATTTTCTTTACAGTTTAAATGCAATATTTTCTTTATTTCTTTATAAAAATTAATTCACACAATTGCATGAATTTAATGGCTTGTACCATTAATTTCTAGAGAGATTTATCACAACCTTCCTTGTAGGCATTAGGAAGTAAGCTTTTACAGTAATTTTTTTTTTTTCAAATTACTAATTTTGAAACTGTTATACGAATGCAAGTAAATAGCTCCCTGAAATTATTGACAAGTTAAAATGTGACACGACGCAATTAAAATCATCAAATAATTAAATTAATGCTAGATGACCTATTAAATAATAAGGTTAAGAAGTAAGTGAGAAGTACTATAAAGTAATAAATCGTACAAAGTTGGACCAAAAAATAAGTATTTTCATAATGCAATTTTTTAAAGGCCTTAATAAATAGAACTTCCGTAAGATTGAACTGTCCTAAAAGGTCCGTAAGAATTAAAACGCCTCAGAAAATGGAATTAATAAAGGATCCTAGAAAATCTGTCTGATTTAAATGATCAAGGGGGAAAACAATTAAAAGGGGCTTTTCCACCTAAATAGACATGTGTCCAAAGAAAACAAAATAAAAATTTATCCCAAAAACAAAAAATGATTAATGGAGGATGGATCCGTGAAAGATATCCTCTAGACTCTCCACTCCCTTGTTGGATTCTTTAAGTTTCTACTTGTATGCATGCACATATGGTAAGATGTATTGTAATATGAATAAGAAAATTTCTAAAATGAAAACACAAGAGCAGCCTTTTAAATACCCTTTTATATGATGGAACCTGGATAGATCGGCCACTTTTTTTCAGGCTATCTTCCATTCCTCCACTTTCTTGTTATCCTTGAATCTGGCTAATGCTTCTCCAATGCTATTAGCTTGTTTTTGTATATCCAATGGATCTACATGATAAAACACAGGTAGAATCACTTGACCTTTTTGTTCCATGCATTCAATGATCTTTAACAACTCATTCAAACACCAGGAGGAGGATGCATAGTTTGGTGAGAACACAACTATTGAAATCTTGACCCTTCAATAGCTTTGAGAAGTTTTGGAGAAATTTCTTCTCCCTTTTGGAGCCTATAAACGATGAAGGTCTTGAATCCTTTTTGTTTCAAAGCACCATGTAGATGGGCAACAAAAGTGTCTCACGTGTTTGTGCCTCTAAAATTTAAGAATGCATCATAAATCCATGGATGAAAGAATGAGAAACAAAGAGAAGAAGAGGTTGCGTTGGAAGCCATGGAAGAGGATGTAGTACTACAAGTGGAGAAGATTGTGAAAGGTGAAGAAGCAATCTGACTCCTTACATTAAATAGAGAAAATGGATGCCGCGTGGGATTAGAAAAGGCAGGTTGAGAAACTTCAGGGCAACTACCTCACAAGGAAAAGAAGATCAAGAAACGAGAGAGCAACAACCTCACAAATAAAAGAAGGCCGAGAAATTACGGGGCAACTACCTCAGAAAGAAAAGTCAGCAGGAGAAGTTACACATCGCCTTCTCGGAACCCTTGAGGGTAACTTCAGCACAACAGAGAATGCATATAGAAGTTGGTAACGCGTAGCAAATTTAATCAATGTTCATAAAAGGAAGAGAAAGTCGTGGATAGCGCAAGATTCAAAGCATATGGGGAAAAAAAAAAAAAAAAGCAAAAAGCAAGCCGAATCTACTTTTCATTTGAAAAGAAGAAAAAGGAAGAGAATTAAAAAAATAAAAAGAATAAATTTGATTTTTTGTTCTCTCTGTATTTTACTCATATGATTGCTATAAAGGAAGATGATTGGATATTTTATTTAAAACAAGAATGATTATTAAAAAAACACTAGAGTCTAGAATTCCTTAAATTGTGACTGGTTCGGCCAACATTTCAAAGAGATAATTTTTTGACTAACCATCACAGATGAATAGTTAAATTATCGCAAAGGTTGAGTTCAAGACCACCAAGAGCGACCCTCTCATTCGGAGCCTGGCCAATGAACAACAGTCAAAGACAGCACATCTAGAGATGATTTCTTGGGGAGAAGGATGGACTAGTCAATAAGGGGGCAGCCCGTAATAATTGTGGTTCTTTGATTTGTTAAACGGAGAACAAATAATAATTTGTAGGATTTTCGTATTGTGAGAAGGATTTATTTATTTGTTACATTAAATTGATTGTAAAATCACTAATTCTCCGCTAGCAAGGGGTTTTGACGTAGGATTTACTAGGATTTGTGTGATGCGACTTATAACAGGAGAGAGAAGAAAGTGGGAGTTGCGTATTTTACTGGGTAAATGAGTAAGAAAGACGTACAGGAAGGGAGCAGGAATGCTCTTATAAAAAGCACCTCGTATAAAAGAAGAACTTTAACTTTTGAAATCTAATCATCCGGTTTGTTTTTCCTTCTAAAATAGTTTCGGTGTCCCTCTAATGACACCAAGGCTCCATTTTATTCAAAATTATGATAATTCACCGACAAATGAGAGAAAATCCGTTGGTCCACCATCTTATTACGTGCTCTAACACTTTTGCACGTAACACAATGATTCAGTGCGCAAATAATATTTACTGAACAGTAAAATAAAATTACAATAGTTAAATCCAAGAGTAAAGTTCCATATCGGGACTGATACCAGTTGAGGCCATAAGTTAGTTCAAAACGGAAGGAATATAAAAAGAAGATATACAGCGTTGCACTTGTTTCTTTTTTGAGAAAAATTGTTAGCAAAAAGTCCTTATGCTGCAAACGCATGTCAATGCTTCTTGAAAAATCTAAATAGCTTTGCCATTTTTTCTTCTTTTCTTTTGTAGAAAGCACCATGTTTGCAAACGAGGTCAGGTCATCGAATATCAGAACAAGTCTTCTTTCCCATGGATGACGGCAACTATACACGTTCCCAATACTTTCTCTGTCAACACACCAGCCAATGTCTGCACAGCGTTGAACATGGATGACCGCAACCATACTCTTTTCCTATTCTCATTGTTTCTACGTCTCCCCACCCATCTTCTTCTATTTCCTCAAACAGAAGCTGCTATTAATTTAGGAGGAGTTCCCTTGCTTACCTTGCTTTCTCTTCAGTTCTCCACAACGTTACGTGCAAATGGGTTTGAACACGTAACTGGCTCACAAACAAACAGATTAATGGTCATAGGGAACCGATTCGGGGTGTGGATGATTTTGGAGTGTTAGCGTCGTTAGAGGGACGCCAAGGACCTCTGTTTTCAGAAGGGAAAACACACTAGGTTCTTTGATTCCAAAAGTTAGATTTGTCTTTACACGGCGAGCTCCTTATAAGAACTTCCTGTCCTAACAGTTAAGACCGTTTTCCCCCCTTCCCTCCTGACCTGGTGCAGACACCCCAATTCCCTCTTCCACACTGTTTTAGCAAAAGTCACGTCCTTCACAGAAAATCCCACGACATCAAGAAAGTTAGTAAACAAAGGGATACTCCCATATTCAAAGTCTCCTTTGACACACGCAACACCCCTGCTTACCTTAGTCTCTCTTCAATTCTCCACACACACTGCTGATGATATAGAAGACAGACGAAAAGAGACGGAGTGAATGGTGTTAGGTATTAAAAATAATAATTACCTTATAATTAATATTTTGTTATATATATATATATATATATATATATGAATTTATCAGATTCTTTTTATGATGAACTTTTTAAAAATAAGATTTTCAATTATAAGACCAAGAAAGACACAGGTTCAGTTTCAGCAATACCGTTGCAATAGGGCTTTGTTGCATTTTAAAATTTATTTCAGATTACGCATCTTAAAAGATCTAAATAATTCCTCCACCATGCAACTCCATAAGCATGATAAAAAGAAAAATGATGTGTACAGGTTAAATTGCAACTTTAGATACACCGATATTATGAGCCAAAACAATTGCTCGCATGCATCTAGAAATTCTCACTTCTGTTATTGAAATTCTTTTCATGTTCTCTACCAAGAATAACCCTACACGATAAGCATTCCCACGATGTACAAACTTTACACAATTGATCCAAGCAAGGCAACTGCCACTAAAACACGAAGTATATCCATCATAGGTTGCTACATATCAATTAATGGTATGTTATCGTTACCCATAAGTGCAATGTAGCTTAAGGAGGACTTTCAATACCAAGTGGTCCATTTGAAAAATTACAACCTAAAGTTTCTTGGTAAAACTTTAGAAAAAAAAAATAGAAAAACATTGTAATCTTTACATGTCTTTTGGCAAGAGTCAAAGTCCTAAACCAATCTCTAATAAATAATTTCCAAGGAATGATTTAAAAATAACAAAAATAAAAATATGCACTTTGGGCATCATAATTATTCAATGCTGCACCAAATTGATCCCTCAAAAGACAAGACCTAATCAAGGTGTCAATTGGATCTCTTAGGAATATTTCCAAGCTTTTCATTGTTTGTTTATCGTACTTGTTTGATGCTGCACCAAATGCATCAGCCAATTATGGCAAATTTTGTTTTCAAGTAAGACTTGCAATACCCAATCAATATTCAACATGTTGCCCAAAACTTCAAGTGAAAATCCAGTAAAAAGTGGGAAAGATTTGGATGTTTAACTATTATACATATCTCTCAAAATCAGCCAAAAGCTTGAATTATTTCAATGTAAAGAATTTCTGTGTAATAATTTGTTTTGAGTCATAACTTGAATACATGGACTAATGCATTGATGTCACAAGTTAGGTGCCTGCTGCAAACTTATGCTCCATCATTGCTAATTTCAGGAACAACAATGAAAGAAGCATTGAAAGAAATTAAAAGAGAATATGAACTTAAAAAATGCTGAACTCAAAATTAAGAAAAACATAAGTGAAGGAGTAAAAGAACATAAAATGAAAATTTTATATATGCACTTACTAATTGAAGAGTCACATACTCTTGTCAAAAAATGGAAGGGGATTACTTTCCACACATTTCTTCATTCACCTATGTGACAAATCATAAAAGCCTGGCAATGATTAACATGCTGGAGTTCACAAATTTTCCAGCAAAACACAGACCAACAGCATGCAGCACTTCCAACTCCAGTATCTATTTGACACTCGCGATGACTTAATACCATGAAAACAGCAAGCAAAAGCTGTAAAAAGCACGAAAGTAGACGCTAAAAACGAGGCAGCAATACAATCCAAGCTAGCGACCCTGTCATAGACAGTTGATGGACCTGCACAAACTTGCTCATGGTCAGATGCTGCAATTGTCACCCGCACTCGCACGTAAAACCCTTCGTCAATCACACCAATGATGCAAGAAAATGAAACTAGGATGACTCATCATCCATGACTCAATGGGCACAGCAAGAAGCATCACGGATCCTCGGAGGAATTAAAAGAAGGTGGCTGATTTAGATCAGGGAGGTTTGATTAGTGGAATTGAGCTTCAGCAAGTGGTGCGTCCTCCACGTCTGAAATGATAACACCTGACGCCGAAGATCGTCTTCTATGAGCTGAAAAGCTAGGCATCGGGACAATGAAGTTGTAAGGAGAGAGAGAACAGAGTTTAGGCAACAAGAGAAGTGCTTTAACACGTTACCTAACATTGACGCCCATGGTAACTTCACAA